>OZ014519.1:700717251-701344439 GCA_963966055.1 Lathyrus aphaca | reverse complement strand
AGGGTATATTGTCAGGGCAAAATCTCTTTGAGAAAGGGCCTCAAAGCGACGCCTCTGAAGATCATTTATGAATACGACGGTATGATTTTCAAAAGTTTGCATGGTTGGGAATAGTAGAACTATCCTAAGAACAACGATCCTGAAAAGTTAAAGAAAATAACATATTGTTAGAGGAAAATAAACTAAACTTACAGGGGTTAGTGCTAATAACAATTACGACAAACATAATGCAAAAAATCATAGTAATAACAGTAAGGAAAACATTGCTCACAAAGGTAACAATTAAAAATCTAAGATTAATACTAACAATAATAGTACTAAATCAAATTAAATTAAATACTAAGGTAATAACTACTATGCATGTGCAAAACAGAGAAATAACTCTATTATTAACGTTCGTGGTTTAAGCTCTCACAAAGCGCTACGTTTAATGTCGGAAGTTCGACATCTGAACAGAAAAAGTTTTAGTCGTTTGGAAGAGCGGGAAGCTCCTCCAACTTACAACTGGAACAAAATTCTTTATTTTCTATGGAATGATAATGCTTAAGTCTTTGCCCATTTACAATTAATGGTTCACACGAATTTCCTTTGATTTCGACTGTTCTGCTACTTAGAATCCTAGTAACTTCGAATGGTCCAGACCATCTAGAGCGTAACTTTCCTGGGAAAAGTTTAAGTCGAGAGTTGAAAAGCAGAAATGTATCCCCTTCTCTAAACTCTCTTCTTGTTATTCTTTTGTCAAGCCACTTTTTGGTTCTCTCTTTGTAGATGCGGGCATTTTCGTAGGCATCAAGCCTTAGCTCGTCGAGTTCATGGATATCCAAAATCCTTTTTTTCTCCTGCTGTCATGTAATTGGTATTTAGGGCCTTTATCACCCAATACACATTATGCTCAAGTTCCATAGTAAGATGGCAAGATTTTCCATAAACTAGTTTAAATGGGCTGGTTCCTATATGAGTTTTGTAAGCGGTTCTATATGCCCAAAGAGCCTCATGAAGTTTAGTCGACCAATCTTTCCTAGATGTTGCAACGGTTTTCTCAAGTATTTGTTTAATTTCTCTATTCGATACTTCAACTTGTCTGCTGGTTTGAGGGTGATAAGGTGTCGTTATTCGGTGTCGGACCCCATATTTGAGCAATAAGTTTTCAAATATGTTGGAAATGAAATGAGATCCTCCATCACTTATGACAACTCTTGGTATTCCAAATCTGGGAAAAATAGTGTTCTTAAATAGCTTAATAACCACTAGCGCATCATTGGTGGGAGAAGTTATCGCCTCAATCCACTTTGACACATAGTCGACTGCGATGAGTATATACTTGTTTCCAAAAAAAAGGGAAAAGGGCCCATAAAGTCAATACCCCACACGTCAAAGACTTCTACTTCTATAATTCCCTTTTGCAGCATCTCATCACGTCTAGAAATGTTACCTGTGCATTGGCACCGGTCGCAATTCAAAACAGCGATATGGACGTCTTTCCAAAGGTTAGGCCAAAATAGTCCTGATTGGAGAATTCTTGTGAAAGTCTTAGAGGTGCTTATATGCCTTTCGTATGGTGCGTCTGTCGCTCCCTGGATTTCCATCCTGGTGCAAACGGGAAAGTGGCACGGAAGAAGGTAGAGTCGCCAGTCAGACATTTTTATCCCGAAGGAACGGGAAAGGTAATGCTGCACAAACCAGAAGAAAAGAAAAGGAAGGACAAAGGTCCTGCAAACCAAAGAAACTGAGTTCGGGAGTCGGTTACGACCTGGGAAGGTATTAGCACCCCAAATCGTCCGCCGTACCCGACGGGATCCACGCTTGCAGAGAAACTGTTTCATAGGGTGAAGAAATGAAAACTGCTACAAAGAAAAGGAACTGAACTGGATAAGAAAAAGAAAATAAAGGGGGAACATGTAGGGAAAATAAAAGAGTGTGCTCGAACGGGCCCTACCCCGCTGCCTACGTACCTCATCCGGACATGAGGATCAGAGACGCCGTAGTTCCCCTAACTATGGGTGGAAAGGATTGCCTGAGTCTTAAGGCTTGAACTGCCTATGTCAATGCTCAGGTGTTGCAGACTCGGACGACGAGTGCGTTACCGTCTTGCAAAATGACAAGTAGGAGCAAGTTCTTACGTAAGGAGTGCGTGGGATGAGAAAAGAAGTCCCGAAGGAGAGACACTTATTGTTTGTTTGCGTTTTTTAGAAGTATTTTTAGGAGTGTGGCACAAGAGAATGAACTCAAACTCTTTTCCATGGAATATGTACTTGCTACTACATTCCAAGATGGAATAATAGAACAAGCACACCAAGTAAGGAGAATTTATCCAAGACTTGTTCCCAAGGGCAAGGGCCTAAGCTCATTGACTTGTTGAATTTATTAGATGTTTTAGTGATTAAGATGAAGAAGTATTTTTTTTAGGATTTTCTTGATGAAGATGACCTCATGATCCGACTTATGCATCATGCTAGACAAATGAACTATTCCAAGATGGAATGAATACATATGCCCCATGGAATAAGGCTATACACAAGAGGCCACTTCTTTCTTTATTAAAGTGTTTTTTATGTTTTTGTATGAAGATGAGAAAGAGGAGAAACCAAAGGAGCAAAGGTAAAAGTCTAATGGGGAATGACTAATCCTAATATTAGCATGCAAGGGTGGACCTAGGTTAGTTTGGCTTGAAGCTATCCTAAGAGAAAAGAAGATCAAAGGAAAAGAAAAGGAGAGGAGAGGAAAGCTAGAGAACAACTTACTGCTCTAAAGGAGATAAGTTGCTTCTAAGGGGGAAAGATGAAGAGTTGAATCACATGATGGCATAAGGCTCATCAAAAAAACCACAAAGTAGAAAGAAAAGTAAGAAGAAGAGATGAAGAGTTGAAATGTGGATAAAAATCCACACTTCACTTATCATTGCACCTACAAATGTTAGCAAAATTTCCAGCACATAATCATCACATCAATAATACTAACACATCAACACAACTCAAGGAATTAACATGCTCAAAGTTTCAAGAAGACAAGATCAACAAACATGCCAAGCTTTGAAAATACATGAATTCAAGTGTCGAGAAAATGAAAGCGTACATCAACCAGCAAGCAAACCACCCTAAACTAGCATACAAAATGATCATACAATGATCCATGGTGATTAAAGCAAGTAAGGGAAGCAAACAAGCTCAAAACAGCCCAAACATGGCACTCTGCTTCAGTGTTAACCAGTTAACTAAAGCGTTAACTGGTTAACCAATTCAAACCTGCAGCAAATAACACAGAAAACAGATGCGTTAACCGGTTAACCAAAGCGTTAACCGGTTAACACTGTGAGAACAACACTAAAACCTGCAGAAAAATCAGTCCAAACCAGCTTATTTCAAATAATCCCAAACAGTCCAGCAATCAATTATGCATGAAATAGTAAGATCAATTCACATTAATCAAACACCATTAGGCTCATGAACATTAACACATAGATCCGATCACAAATCAACCAACCAATTCAAGCAAGACAAGCAAATACACAAGCACATGGTGAATATAAGCACAAGCATGCAAATAAGCTAAAAACAGAGTTAGATCTGAACTTAACCAACCTACAAAGCTGAGATATGCTTTGGTAAATGTTGTTTGAGCTGGAAATGAGGAATCTCGCGGAAAACTTCGAAGATCTGGTGCTAATCTTCACACATCATGCAAAATAAATGCAAGCAAAGGATCTTGATGAAGAATTTGGCTCCAAAATCACTTCTAATCACCAAATCAGATCTGAACCAAGTATTGAAACCAGCAAATTGATGCAAAGAAGCTATGGATGGAGGTCTAGTTCCAAGATCCACAAAATTTAATGCAACGTTTTGTGATCTTCAAAGAGGAACTTTGAGTGATTTGGAAAATTGGGAGAGAAAATGAGAGAATGGTGAGAGAGTGGTGAAAATTCAGAAAATGAGAAGTGAATTATGAGAGAGCTAGCTCTTGGTTTGGAGGGAAATGGAATAAATACCCTCTAGGTTTGGGGCCCAAAATTTTGGTTTGGAGTCCAAAAAAAAGTGGATTGGAATTAGCTTAGAAAGTGATTAGGATCTAGCCTTGGAATTAGGCTTGGTAAAACCTCTAGATCCTTCTCCATAATTCCCACTTAATTCAAAATGAATAAAATCAAAAATATGAAAAATTGGAACCAAAACACATGCTGAACTTGCTGCTGGAATTCAAAATTCGCAGTCGTTAACCGGTTAACGCAAGAAAATTTTGAATTCTCCCTCCTTTTGATGGGAAACTCCAAGAATACATTGGAGCCAACCATTCCAATATGATTTTGATCCTCAATTCTTTTAGGGATTTGACCATGATACCAAGCTTGTACAAAAGGTCCTGTGAGCTTCCTGTCAGGTCACCATGCTCTTGACTTTGCCTTGTAAGATCACTAGTTCTCAGATGATTGATCATATGCCTTATGCTGGAACATGTGAGTGTTATGCTTCATTTTTCTATGCAGAATGCTAAGGATATGACATGCTTATGATGATTATGATATGATGATGATGCTAAAAAGAAGAGGGCAAATTTAGGGTGTTACAGTTGGCCCTATTCAAGCAGTTGTTAATCTGAAAATGACGGTAGCACGAGCTATCGACCGTTCAAGATAAATTATGGTTGAATACCAAGAAGACCTGAAATTTGCACTCTGCTGGAGAATGCAGAAATGGGAAATAAACCCAACCAAATAACGCTTTGGATGACGGAAGTGAATACGAAGCAGACGAGCTCCTTCCAAATTGAATTGTTACGCCGGATAAGAAAAACTTAGACAGACGAGTCTTTTTCAAGCAAACTTGTTACGCCAGGAACTGGACATACGAGCCATCTTAAAATAAACTTGTTACGCTAGGAAATGGATATACGAGCCCTCTTCATACATTTTTACAAAAATATATGACTTGAGACAGACGAACCTCCTTCGGATAAACCTGTTACGCCAGGACCGGTGATGCACTTAAGTCTGTGGGATAGACATGCATAATCAGGATAAACGAACCCTCTTCATATATCCTTCGTAGATATATGGTCTAAGACAAACGAGTCTTCTTCGAGCAACCCTGTTACGCCAGGTGCGACATTAGGATTGGACGAACCCTCTTCACAAATCTTGCATAGATAAGTGGTGTCTGAGACAGACGAACCTCCTTCGGATAAACCTGTTACGCCAGGACCGATAACCATTATGACGTTTAATCCCACCGTTAGGACTTCAAACCTCTTCAACACAGACGAGTATTGGATGATCATCAAGAGAACACAGACGAGTGCCATAAGTCAATGATACAAACGAATATCATACGATGATCTAAGAAACACAGACGAGCGCTTCAGGCAAGGATACAGACGAATATCAGCCACTGATATATACGAATACCAGAAACCCAACACAGACGAGCATCTGGAGCATGATACAGACAAGTACTAGAAATCCAACACAAACGAGCATCTGGAGTATGATACAGACGAGTACCAGAGATCCAACACAGACGAGCATTTGGAGTAGCAATACAGACGAGTACCAGAAATCTAACACAGACGAGCATTTGGAGTATCAATACAGACGAGTATCAGAATGATTATCAAATCAGTACATATGGATATAAGCTAACACAGACAAGTGTGAGGGAATGCAAACGAGCAACAAGAAGATATCAAACACAGACGAGCGATGGGGAATGCAGACGAGTAACAAGCAAATATCAAACACAGATGAGCGCTGGGGAATGCAGACGAGCAACAAGAAAATACCAAACACAGACGAGTGTTAGGGAATGCAGACGAGCATCAAACAGATATCAAACACAGACGAGTACTGAGGAATGCAGACGAGCAACAAAAAGATATCAAACACAGACGAGTGTTGCGGAATGTAGACAAGCAACAGACAGATATCAAACACATACGAGTGCTAGGGAATGCAGACGAGCAACAGACAAGTGCCCTGATAAGAATCACAACTCTGCAGAGGGAACCAGGTCAAGAGGCTTTGACACTTAACTCTGGCTGGTGAGATGAATAATTGTATGTGTCCTTACATTAGCCAAAAATAAATTGGCGACTTCTCTGGGGAATACTTCAATGATGAGAGTAACTCCCAAACATGAAATCTGCGGGGGATAACCTTCTTCAGACTTGGCTGGGGAAGAGGCTTTATCAAACTCTTGCTGAGGAGGGAATTCTGCCAACTCCGACTCTGTGGGGAAATAAGGCATTCAGTTGCCTGCTAGGAATACTTCACTGTAGAAAGATAATCCGCTTAGGGACGAAATCTCTTCAATTAGCCTTGGAATTCTACAGGGGATTCCATTTGCTCTAGCTCAGCTGGGGAGCATTCTCTGCTTGGGGAGATAAGATACCATCCTGCAAAACCTGCAACAATAGTATACACACATGTGCCCCAGGGACTTGCATGGTACGATCTATTCATCCATCGTCACCCGACACTCAAAGATAGTTTTAACTGTTTCCCTGCAATGCTAGTTTTCTTAGAAAAATCAACATGTTTCAAATGCAATGTTCCTTTTGCCAAAAATTCAGGACATTTTTGCAAACAAAGTAAACACAACACAACACGGCTTTTGACTGAATATTCATTTATTGAATGGCCTCTGAATAGGCAAAGTTTTACATCAGGAAGTAACTACCTGGAAAGAGGTAGCTACCATAAAATTGAGAAAAGAAACTATCCTAATGGCAATGTAAACGGCATTCCCATGAGTTTCCTTCCTGCTATGACCAACATGTCTTCAAGACTTTCCGTTCTTGCCTTTGCTTTCTAAAGAAGATGAGGGGATTGATTCATATCCTTCTGATATTGTCAGACTGTATGAAACGATGATTTGGTTCAGATTACCCGGATCGCAGTTGTTCGCTTATTCCCTTGTTTTGCGTGGATCGGCCTTTCGGGTTTTCAATCCACCGGGATACCCCTTTTTGCCTGAGCTGTCCGTTGTGACTTTTCAACTCAGCGGGTGTACATTTTATTTTATATTTAATTTTCCTAACTTTTGTCCGAGCTTTTTATTCTGTTTTTAGCTCGCCGGGATGCCCTTTTCTTGCCTGGACTTTAATTCTGTTTTTGTGTCTAGCGTGTCTTCTTTATGCGAAGTATTTTTTAACTACGTCTGAGTTAACAGGAGACTGGAAATCTTCTCCATCCATAGTAGTGAGCATCAGTGCCCCACCTGAGAAAACTTTCTTCACTATGAATGGGCCATCGTAGTTTGGGGTCCACCTGCCCCTGTGATCTGAACTTGGAGGAACGATCCTCTAGAGTACAAGTTCGCCTACTTGATACTCTCGAGTACGTACTTGTTGGTCGAATGCACGCTTCATTCTCCTCTAATAAAGCTGACCATGACAGATAGCCACTAATCTCTTTTCCTCAATTAAACACAACTGATTATATCGAGCACGTACCCACTCAGCCTCATCAAGCTTCACATCCATCATCACACGTAAAGAAGGAATTTCTACCTCAACAGGCAAGACTGCCTCCATGCCATACACCAGGGAGAAAGGAGTTACCCTGATTGACGCCTTGACTGACGTTCGGTACCCATGCAGTGCGAATGGTAGCATCTCATGCCAATCTTTGTAAGTGACAACCATCTTCTGCATAATCTTCTTAATATTCTTGTTAGCTGCCTCTACCGTTCCATTCATATTTGGCCGATAAGGAGAAGAATTGTGATGTTGAATCTTGAAGTCCCGGTACAGTTCTGCCATCATCTTGTTATTTAAGTTGGAACCATTATCAATAATGATTCGCTCGGGCACTCCGTATCTACAAATGATGTCTCTTTTCAGGAATCTGGCTACCACCTGGCGAGGGACATTGGCATAAGATGCTGCTTCAACCCATTTGGTGAAGTAATCAATCGCAACCAAGATGAAACGATGACCATTTGAAGCAGTAGGCTCTATTTTCCCGATCATGTCAATGCCCCACATAGAAAAGGGCCAAGAAGATGACATAATGTTGAGCGGGCTTGGAGGAACATGCACCTTGTCTACATAAATCTGGCATTTGTGGCACTTACGGACGTACGAACAACAGTCTGTGTCCATTGTTAGCCAATAGTACCCTGATCTCAATAACTTCTTAGCCATTGCATGTCTTCCTGCATGAGTACCGAAGGATCCCTCATGGACTTCATGCATTAAGAAGTCTGCTTCGTGTCTATCCACGCATCTGAGCAAGACCATGTCAAAGTTCCTCTTATACAGAACTCCGTCTGCATTCAAGAAGAAGCTAGCACCAATTCGTCTCAAGGTCTTCTTGTCGTTGGACGATGCCCCAGTTGGGTATTCTTGTTTTTCCAAGAAAAGCTTGATATCAAAGTACCAAGGTTTCTCATCAGACATTGCATCTAAAGAGAAAGCGTAAGCCGGTGTGTCAAGCCTGGAAATGCCAATCCTGGGCACATAGTTCCAACACAATAATTTGATGGACGAAGAAAGAGTAGCTAATGCATCGGCAAATTGATTCTCATCTCGTGGTATGTATTGAATCTTAACCGTTGTGAAGAATGTCAACAGTCTTCTGGCATAATACCTATAAGGAATTAAGTTTTCTTAATGTGTATACCACTTGCCGGTAATCTAGTTGATAACGAGGGATGAATCTCCAAATACATCGAGGGTCTTAATCCGAAGATTAATAGCCTCCTCTATTCCAATTATGCACGCCTCGTATTCCGCTTCATTGTTGGTGCAGTCAAAAGTAATTCTGGCAGCGAAGGGAAGGTGAACACCTTCGGGAGTGATAAGAACAACACCAACTCCACATCCGTTGATATTGACTGCCCCATCAAACATCAACTTCCATTTGGATTCAGGGTCAGGCCCCTCCTCCGAATGTGGTTCCTTGCAATCTCTTGCCTTGTGGTACATGATGTCCTCATCAGGGAAATCAAACCTCATTGGCTGGTAATTGTCCTCAAGCGGTTGATGTGCAAGATAATTTGACAATACACTTTCTTTGATGGCTTTCTGGGAAGTATATTGTATGTCATACTTTGTTAATATCATCTGCCACCTTGAAACTCTTCCGGTTAATGCTGGTTTCTCGAAAATGTACTTGACGGGGTCCATTTTTTAGATTAGTAGTGTGGTATGGGTCAACATGTACTGTCTCAGTCGGTGAGCAGCTCATGCCAAAGTGCAACAAGTTTTCTCGAGCAGTGAATAACGGGATTCATAGTCGGTAAACTTTTTGCTAAAGTAGTAAATAGCATGCTCGTTTCGACCAGACTCATCATGTTAGCCTAGCACACACCCCATCGACCCTTCTAACACAGTCAAGTACATGATAAGTGGCCGTCCTGGAACTAGAGGCATTATAATCGGAGGCTCCTGCAAATATTCTTTTATCCTTTCAAAGGCTCTTTGACAATCCTCATTCCACATGACCGTTTGTTCTTTTCTTAACAATTTGAAGATTGGCTCGCATGTGGCAGTTAGTTGAGATATAAACCGAGAAATGTAGTTCAATCTCCCTAAAAACCCACGCACTTCTTTTTCTGTTTTCGGTGCAGGCATGTCTTGTATTGCTTTTACTTTTGCAGGATCTACCTCAATCCCCCTCTGGCTAACAATGAAACCCAGCAATTTACCGGAACGCACTCCGAAAGTGCACTTGTTTGGATTCAACCTCAGTCTATACTTTATCAACCTGTTGTAAACACCCCCAAATTTGCCCTCACTAATTTCACACCATGGCTTGTGATCTTTCATTCTTCCATAAACATAAGCATACCATCTCATATTGTATTTTTGTTTCACTGCTTAGTTCAAGTTCATCTGCATCTAGGGTTTGTGATCTGAGCAATCCAAGATTCCCTCTGGGCCATCTCAAAGGTCTTAAAGCTTTCCAAGAGGGTCCATGTGTTTTCTATCATCATTTTATACTCCCCAAAGTTCATGGAAGTCAAGAGATCACAAGAACTGGCAAGGCATGGAAGCAGAGCTAGGGTTTTCACTGCACAGATGACCAAAATTAGGGTTTTGGTTTCAGAGGCCTCAACTCCAAATTTTTGGGCCATTCTTGTTTCTAATTTTCGTAATATGTCATAAGGATCATGTGTACCAAGTTTGATGAAGAAATTCATTGTGGAAGTCATTTGTTCACTGGGTAGCTTCTTGAGCAAGTTAAGTCAAAATCAGGGCGTCTGAGGCCCCCAACAATGGAACCAAAGGGTTATTTTCATCAAATTGAAGTTCTATGATCTTTATTTGATCTTATAAGAGGTTGGAAGTTCACAAGATTGAAGAATTTTGAGCCATTTGCAAAGTTGCCAAAAATGGAAATGACTTGTAATGGAAACTTTCCATTTTGGGAAAGTTTTTCAACCTCCTCTTTCTCAACCAAAAATGCTTCAAATGAAAAATTCTTGGTCATGAAAGTTGTAGATTAGGTCTTTACGTTTTCAAAAATTATAAGAACATGTCTTGATTCATTATAGAACTCACGTTATGATCCTTCAAAGTTGGCAAAAATCCTATAATTTTCAAGAATGCACCAAAGAGGGATTTTTGCAAAACCACTTGCCAAGGCCTCAAATGACTTCAAATGTGTACAAACACTTCATAACATGATCAAACAACATCAAAGACTCAGAATTTACCCAAGAATTGGATCATTTCATGCCTTGAATCACAAGAAACACCAAAGAGGGAAAATTTGCAAAACACATAGAAACCCTAGCTGCAAGCGTTCTAGCTCATCCATTTCAATCCTATGGCCTTCCTTGATCCATGTTGAGGCCAGACACCCCAAAAACTCAGGCCTGCACCATGCCCATACCTCAAGTACACATTCTTGACTTTTTTGCAAATCACCCCGTACCAATCACACTATGCCACACCAACTCCTCTGACCAATCACAGTTGCTTATATAAACCTTATGGATCACAAAGAACATAACACACAAGCCTAAAACTCTCCATAGCTCAGATTACACAAAATCCCCTCAAAACTTCATCTCTTCGAATCTCCCAACTCAGCCATCAAAACTTCAAATTTCTTTCACCAATCATCTCCATACAACCCCATGATCATTTCCCACCCCTCACATTAGCCTTTAAACATCTCAAACAAAAACACGATTTCAGCATGCTCTGAACTGAAACCTTCAAAACAGTCCATACAAACTTGTTTCAAGCTTACCAGAAGCACCAAGGGGTTCATTGGAGTGGAAAAGCACCAAGGAAGTGGCCAGAAAGCTCCAGATAGCAAAGCTTCATCTCAGGTACACCTCAAGAACCTTTTTTTTCAGAAATGCATTTTTAAGTTCTTAAATGCATCCTTATGATGTGATGATGATCCTGATGTATTTATTTTTCAAAATGGTTGAATATTGAACATGTATGAAGTCTCTGAAAGTTTTAACCCTAGAAATGTTTTGCTTCGATTTTCCCATTTGATGCGTGATAAATGAATTTTCTTTGGGGATTTGGGTTCTAAGATGCTAGAGGATCATTTCTGGGCAAGAAATTAGAGGTTTAGAAGCTTATAGAAGATTTTAGGTTTTTGGCTCACCGGATAAGATGACCGGAGCACTGTTCCCGTCATCTGAAACTCATTAACCCTAATCTGCGTAATTAAGCAAGTTTGAATAATGGCCCTTGGATCTAGCTTCCCGCGCGCGTTTCAGTGGTCCAGATTCACTCATTAACCCTAATTCCTGATTAATTAACTTAATTAGAATTAATTATCCAGATCAGATCCTAGCCATCCATTCACGCGCTAGTCAACCCCCAATTCCCCAGTTCAAATCTCAGCCCTCATATTGACATACTTTCTCTTTTAATTCATTTAATTTTATTTTCTTTCTATTTATTTTGTATAATTTATTAAAAATAGCAAAAATCATCAAAAAAATATTTCCTTTTGCATTTTTGTTTCAAATATTTTTCTTAATCAGAAAATGATTTTTATTTTATTTTTTGCATTAAAAAAGTATTTTTAAATTATTTAAATGTTTTATTTAATTAATTAATTCATTTTAATAAATTAAAAATACATTTAAGTATTTAAAAATCACCAAAAAAATCAGAGAGCATCCTTAGACATTTAGAAACATTTACAAACTCAACTTATAAATTTATTTTTGGTTTTGATCATACTTTGAGATTTTTCAATGAATTGGGGTTCTTAAAAATGTCCATTTTCTAACCCTAAACTTCAAAAATTCATAACCCTAGAACCAAGTTGAGTTTGTGAATGGTTTTTTTGCATTGTTCTATGCATGTCTTCTAGCATCCAAAAACATTTTTGTTTCATTTTTATCTTGTATTTTCAATTTGTTTGGCATTTTACATTGAAGATCACCAAAAAAACCTAGGTAACTTAGAAAATCTATAACTTCTTCTAGGTTTAGCTTCTGACCTCCCCCTTTGGATGGTAACCTAGTATAGGTTTAGGATTCCTTTGAGTGCATTTTCAATTTTTTATCTTGTGCATTGCTTCTGTTTTGGTCATGTGCATCTCATACTTCCATAAAACCCTATTTTTACATGTTCATTTGCATTCATCTTGCATATGCATCCATACATGAACTTGCCATGACCTTTATTGTATTCATATGTCATCTTAGACATCTTAGGACATGTTAGAATCATGCTTGATCATTTTTTCATTCATTTTCCATGATTTGCATTCATTTCATTTCATTAACTTTCATGAACTTTCAAACTTCAAAGCATGCTTACATGACATCTCACTCTTGTATGATCATATATATGAATTTGGCATGTCTTTGCATCATCTCATATGACATTAATCTTGCATAAACACTTCTGAATTTGGTCATTTCATCTCATCTCATTTCATTTCATTTCTTTATGTTTCATACTTTATGCATTCATGCTAACATTTTCAGGTGGTAAGTTACTTTGAGAAGTGGATTTGCCTTCACTTCTCATTTCTCTTCATCTCTTTCATTTGCATCTTGCTGGTTTTGAAGTGAACTTGTTCACTTAGTTCATCTCTCACTTTCTTTCTTCAAGTTACTTATCTTCTTCATTGAAGTAAGTAACTTGTTTCTTCTGCTTCATCCTCCTTTCATCTGCTTCTTCCATTGGTGGCTTCTTTGAAGATCTTTCTCAAGCCTCACAGACCATAGGATATCCAAGCATGACAATAATTAGGGTTGTGATTAGTCCCCCCTTATATTTTACCTTTGAGTCTCCTTGAGTCTCTCTTCTCATCTTCATAATCAGAGACTAAACTCTTAAACTTTTAGGACTTTGGAATTAGGGTTATGCCTGTATCCTTCTCTTAGGATGGAGTGTATAACTTTAATCCTAAGTGTTAAACCTTTAATTTGTTTAAACCTCTTAATTAATTCATTTTAATAATCACTAAGACTTCATCTTGTAACTTGGGCCTTACATTAGGGTTCTAATTCTTCCTTTATGATTAAGAAGGACTAACCCTCGTGTTTAATGGACAAGTCCCCCTCAAGTTGTCTTACAAACCATAAAATACACTTCTTAATCTCACCCCTTAAATAAAATACACTTAATAAAGGCTTTGTTATATAATGAATTTAATCTCTAACCATGGATTAAGTTGAGGTATCTTCCTCAGCTTAAGTGTTCTCATCTATTATCCTTCTATTAGGATGGTGTAATGAGTTCACTAATCTGTGATTAGAGATTAAACTCATTACTTAACACTAAACAAAAACCCAAAAACATCTAAATAATCACAAGTAGGTTAATGATCTTAATCCTACTTCATCATGGCAATTAAGTTGAGATGCTTATTTCATACTTAAGTAGGCTCATTATCCCTAATCAGGGAGGATATAATGAGTTTACAAGCCCCTTGATTTAGGCTTAAGCTCATTAACTTATGCAAAACACCAAAAACAATAACAAAATTGAAAACACAAAAACAAATAATAATCGTCTCCTTCGGGATTCTTTTCTCATCACCTTCATTCACAAGCGAGAACTTGCTTCTTCCGTCTAATGCAAGACAGATACCACTCGAGCCAGGCGAGTCATACACTTGAGCGTAGATAAGTAGGCAGTTCACAGTCAAATTATCTTTCAGTCTCTTTGAGTTGAACTACAGTGTTCTGACTTCCTCATTGCACGCGAGGATACGTAGGAATAACTTAACAGTTATCGAACAAAAGTCTCTTTGTCTTCCCCCTCTTTCAGCATCCTTTTAAAAAGCCTCAGATCATGAGCATTTCACTCCCTTTTGCACTAACACTTGTATATTCTTTTCCATCTCTTTGCACACGGATAACACACACCCTACCCCTTTAAACACAAACTTTTAAGTGTGGATCCCGTCGAGTACGACGGACAATCTGGGTGCTAATACCTTCCCAGGTTGTAACCAACCCCCTTTCTCAGTTTCTCTGGTTCGCAACCGTCTTATCCATCTTTTCCTAGGTTTATGCAGCATTACCTTTCCTTCGGGATAAAATGCCTAGCTGGAAACTCTATTCAGTTCATCTTATTTCTCTCTTCGTCGACCATTCGTGCTTGTACCGGGATGCAAATCTTTGGGAGCGACACCTGTCAAACAGCTTTTTGAGATTGACCAGATGCTCTTCTTTGTCACGGGACTTGGCAATCATATCATCCACATAGCACTCAATTTCCTTGTGTATCATGTCGTGGAACAAAGTTACCATAGCCCGTTGATACGTTGCCCCGACATTCTTCAATCCAAAGGGCATAACTTTATAACAAAATGTACCCCACGGGGTAAAGAACATCGTTTTCTCCATGTCTTCCGGTGCCATCTTAATCTGATTGTACACGGAGAAACCATCCTTGAAAGAAAATACCGAGAACTTGGCGGTGTTATTTACCAATACATCAATGTGAGGTAATGGAAAGTTATCCTTTGGACTTGCTCTGTTTAGATCCCGATAATCGACGCACATCCGGACCTTTCCATCTTTTTTTGGTACATGCACAATGTTAGCTACCCAAGGTGGGTAACTAGTTACGGCAAGGAACTCGACATCCCACTGCTTTTGAACTTCCTCCTTGATCTTCATTGCCATGTCAGGGCGAGTTCTTCTCAGCTTTTGTTTTACCGGAGGACAATCTTCCTTTAGTGGCAGCTTATGTACAAAAATGTCGGTATCCAACCCCGACATATCTTGATACGACTAGACAAAGATATCCACATATTCACAGCATACCAATCAATTCCTTCTTTACCTCGGCCTGCAGACTGGCCCCAATCTTTATCTCTTTCTTTACATCCTCAGACCCGATGTTGATGATCTCTATTTCTTCCTGATGAAGCTGAATGACCCTTTCCTCTTGTTTCAACAACCTAGCCAATTCTTCCGGGAGTTCACAATCTTCCTCAACCCCTTCATCAGCTTGGTAGATAGGATTATCGAAGTCATGCATAGTCATAGCAGGAACGTTATCACAGGAATTTGAATGATCAACACTGCACAAAGGATGTGCTTATTTCATAATCTGTTTTTTTTCCAAGAGACGCAAACATACAAAAACACAGGAAAAAGAAAACATTGCCATTTTATTTTATTTTGTGAAAAATTTTAAAACGAAAGAAAGAGAACACAATTGGCTTGAAAAATGTCCTTTATTTCATGGAAAAAGTAAATGTATTAAAAACATGGTGGCCCTACAGATGGATCCATGCACCTTGGGCAGAGTGTAGGATTTGACATGCAGTATGATAAAAATGGAAACAAGAAAATTACTTTGACTGCCAAGTAACTTGAACAAAATCTTCAGCAGACCAGTTCCGGAGCTCCTCCCCAGGTACGCATGGGTGAATCCAGTTATCTTAGTCGCAGTCACTATCCCCTTCTTCATCTGTTGCACAAATGATGTTGTAGTCGAGCATTCCAGCACTCGTGAACGTTATGGACTTACTGCCCTGAGACCAGCTAGACCCACCAGGTTGATATCCGAGGCCAAACTTGTCATCTTTCTTTTCCACTTCTAGCAACTTGCCCCAGCCCTAGGCCTTTCCGGATTGGACTACTTCCTTAGCTTGCTTGTAGGAGTAGATAGGAGTCCCTTCCTTCTCATGGCTTTGAACTGCAGCAACCGGAGACAAAGTACTAACATTAACTGTCTCAAAAGCTTGGAAAAGTGTCTCATGGATCTCCCCATCCATTTCCACATACTTGAAGGTCGACATATGACTTAAGAAAATATCTTCTTCTCCGCATACAGTAACAACCTGGCCGTCTACCACATACTTTAACTTTTGATTCAATGTGGATGTTACTGCACCAGCATCATGAATCCAGGGACGTCCCAGTAGACAGCTATAAGTGGGTTGGATATCCATAACATAGAATGTACCCTTGAATACCTGAGACCCAATCTTTACCGGTAGATCCAACTCCCCGAACACAGACCTCCATGACCCATCAAAGGCTTTCACAATCAAATCATTGGGTCGCAAAACAATACCATCAACATCCAGCTTCATGAGGGCCTTCTTAGGGAGCACATTGAGAGAAGAGCCTGTATCTAACAAGACATGTGATAGAACAACACCCTTACACTCCATGGTGATGTGTAAGGCCTTGTTGTGATTACGTCCCTCGGAAGTGAGATCTTTATCCGTGAATCCCAACCCATGGCTGGCGTTCACACTAGCTATCATGGCCTCCAACTAGTTAACAGTTATCTCTCGTGGTACATATGCCATTTGAAAAACTTTTAGCAGAGCCTCTCGGTGAGCTTGAGAACACATCAGCAACGACATAATGGATATCTTGGACGGGGTCTGATTCAGTTGTTCAACCATCTTATAGTCACTTTTCTTAATTATTCTCATGAATTCTTCGACTTCTTTTTCAAAAGTGCCTTGACTAGCAGCAGGAGTTGTCACCTCTTCAGTCATTATCTGTTTTCCCTTAGCCTTTGCAGCAGCCTCGGCTTCGGGATCACCTCTAAGAACTTGAGGAGCAAAGAGATGCCCACTCCGAGTAAACTCACCAACTCCTCCGACATTCACAACAGTCAGGTCAATTGTTACCGCTTTACTTTCCACCTTCTGACCTTTTACATACACGTCTGAGCCATAGTGCCAAGGGATGGCCTTGTCATCAATATAAGGAACCGGTCCCGGAATAGTAATGGTCACTGGACTCACTTCTGGAACATAGATAGTCACCGGCTCTCTCCGGGAAGGAACTTCAACAGGATCAAAGTAAATTGTCACTGTAGACACACAATCATTTCTATTGCCAACCCTGTCAAACTATAGAGACCCATCATCAATCAAACACTGCAACCCCGCTTTTAAATCCTCACAGCCATCAACTGAATTCGAACAAACCTCACAGTCAAAATCGCAACCTGGGAATACCTTCCCTTTCAACAATCTGTCTTTCACCACTAACAACGAAGTCTTCACTTCATCTACATTCAAAATCAAGTTTAACCTCTCACCATTATCAACAGTGTTTATCCTGGCCCTTCCATGATTTGGAATGGGGTTTGATGTAACATTTGGAGGCGGTGCGAAGTTAATTGCTTTCGAGTCAATCAAGTCTTGGACCTTATGTTGTAATGCCCTGCACTTCTCTGTTGAGTGCCCGGGAGTTCCTGAATGAAATACGCATCTTGCATTAGCATCATACCCCACTGGAAGCTCTCTAGGTGGTGGTGGTGCTAATGTCCTCAACTGAACCAAATTCAAATCTAACAATCTCTGTGTTGCACCCCAAAATTTGCCCTCACCTAGACAAGACATTGTGTACTAAGGTGTCCCAAGAGGTTCACAAGGCATCTCAAGAGGTTCACAATTAGTCAGAAAGTTTGACAATTCCCTCAGACAAAGCATCCTCCTAAACAATGCATCCTAAACTAGGGTTTTGAGTTTCATCAGGCTAAAACTTGAGCATCAGGATTAAATCTTCGTGGCGATTACTCCTGAATTGCTTCTGGTAATATCCTGGACTGAACACTAGGTCTTCGTATAGACCATTTATGTGCCATCTCAAGGACAACTTCTCAAATTTGTCAATAGTGATCTTGGGAGCTTCATCATCCCAACTAATCTCAAACATAGATGCCATGGTGGCTAGTGCATCTGCCAATTGATTCTCTCCCCGGGGAATATGTCCAAAGGTAATCTCTTAAAAATATGGGATCAAATACAATACATGCTCTCTGTAAGGAATGAGATTTTCATGCTTGGTATCCCAATCTCCTTTAATTTGACTAACTACTAGGGCTGAATCTTCATATACGTCCAGGAACTGAATCTTCATCTCAATGGCAGCTTTGATACCCATGATACATGCCTCATATTCAGCCATGTTATTGGTACAATAGAAACAAAGTCTTGCAGTAATTGGGGTATGACAACCTTCAGGGGAAATGATCACAACACCAACTCCATTACCAAGCGCATTAGAAGCTCCATCAAAAACTATAGTCCATCGGGATCCTTGTTCAGGTCCGTCATATTGTCCAGGTTCTTTGGTAATAATCATAATGTCTTCATCCAGGAACTCAAAATTCATTGACTGATAATCACCCACTGCCTGATGAGTTAAATGATCAGCTACCACACTACCTTTAATGGCCTTCTGAGTAGTGTATTGTTTATCATATTCTGTTAAAATCATTTGCCATCTCGCTATGCGTCCGGAGAGAGCAGGTTTCTCGAATATGTACTTGATTGGATCCATCTTTGAAATCAACAAGGTAGTATGAGTCAACATATACTGTCTTAGTCGGCGAGCAGCCCATGCCAAAGCGCAGCAAGTTTTCTCGAGCAGTGAGTATCTTGTTTCACGGTCGGTAAACTTTTTGCTAAGGTAGTATATTGCCTGCTCTTTTCGACCAGACTCGTCATGTTGCCTCAACACACACCTCATTGAGTTGTCTAATACTGTTAAATACATAATCAAGGGTCTTCCATCAACTGGTGGCCTCAAAATTGGAGGTTCTAGGAGATATCTTTTGATTTCATCAAAGGCTAGCTGACGCTCATCATTCCATTCCATTACCTGATCTTTCTTTAACAACTTGAAGATTGGCTCACAGGTAGCAATTAGCTGGGAAATACACCTTGCAATGTAATTCAGTCGTCCCAAGAAACCTCTATCTTCCTTTTCAGTACGGGGAGCAGGCATCTCTTGTATAGCTTTTACTTTTGCAGGATCCACTTCAATACCTTTTCCAATGACAATGAAACCTAGGAGTTTACCAGACCTAACTCCAAAAGTACACTTGTTTGGATTCAATCTTAGCTTGTATTTCTTCAACCTCTCAAACAACTTGTGCATGTGATCAAGGTGTTGTTCCTCATTCTGGGACCTGGCTATCATATCATCCACATATACCTCTATCTCATGATGAATCATATCGTGAAACAAAGCCACCATAGCACGCTGATATGTTGCACCGGTATTCTTCAAACCAAATGGCATCACTTTATAACAAAAAGTGCCCCATTGCGTAACAAATGTAGTCTTCTCCATATCTTTAGGTGCCATCTTAATCTGATTGTAACCAGAGAAACCATCCATGAAAGAGAATACCTTATGCTGAGCAGTGTTGTCTACCAAAACATCAATATGTGGAAGTAGAAAGTCATCTTTAGGACTGGCCTTGTTCAAATCCTTGTAATCCACACACATGCGCACCTTACCATCCTTCTTAGGTACTGGTACCACATTTGCAACCCACTGAGGATAAGAAGTCACAGCTAAGAATCCTGCATCAAATTGTTTCATCACCTCTGCTTTAATCTTTTCTGACATTTCAGGACGCATGCGACGAACCTTCTGCTTCTTTGGACGACAATCTTCTTTTACCGGTAAACGGTGAACCACAATGTCTGTAACCAACCCTGGCATATCTTCATAAGACCAAGCAAAGATCTCCATATAATCATGTAAAATCTGGATCAATGTGTTCTTAACACCATCCTCTAACTCAGCTCCTATCTTGACCTCCTTCCTGTTTTCTTCAGTCCCCAGATTCACAACTTCGATTGGCTCTTCATGAGGCTGTATAGCTTTCTCTTCTTGTTGTAACAACCTAGAAAGCTCTACGGGTACTTCAAAATCTTCCTCCTTTCCATCTTTAGCTTGATAGATCGGATTCTCGAAATTATAATTGGCAATAGTAGAACTGTTATCAACAGGATCCAGAGTGGATGAGGATCTGCATTTTAGTGATGTGGGTGTGTGTAAGAACACATAGCTGATAAAACAGAAAAATAAAAGAAAGACAAGGAGCACAATACTTACGAAAACGAAACGTCCATTGATTTTATTGAATGAAGTATGCAAATGAAATGACATCCCGAAACAAGCATACCATTGTGCCCCGGGTAAGACACAAGGCTTAAAAGGTTTTATTGTTCGAAATTACAAACTTAAAACAAAACACAGTAATAATATTTACTCCTGACTAATGGAGATAGGAATAACGTCTTCAGTCTTCCAATTGTTGAGCCCATCACCCATGTTAGGAAAGATCCAATCCTCCAGGTTGTAGTCTTCATTACAGCCACCCACAGCATTGATTTGATCTCTTACGACCCCTTGATTAGTGATACGAACAGCACGAGCACGACGAACAATCTTCTGAGATTCTTTTGCAACCACAGCCTTAGCATCCTTGAGGGAGGCCATTGTAGGAGGTATTGTAGTGACCACAGGAACTCTTTCAGAAGCAGGGACAGACTGAGGAACAGGAGCAGAGCAAGGAACAACTTCAAATGTTTGACACGGAGTTTCAACCATTTCACCCTCCATTTCTACATATTTGAAAGTATTCACATGGCTCACCATGTACTCTTTTTCACCATAGATAGTGACAATTTTGTTCTTCACGGGATATTTTAGCTTCTGATGTAAGGTAGATGTCACAGCACCTGCCCCATGGATCCAGGGGCACCCAAGCAAACAAGAATATGCAGGACGAATATCCATCACATAGAACATAGAGTTGAAGACTTGAGAGCCTACTTTGATCGGGAGGTCTATTTCTCCATGTACCACTCTTCTTGAACCATCAAAGGCCCTCACCACCGCATCACTTGGTCTTAACACAACATCTTCAGGACTGAGCTTGTCCAGAACCTCTTTAGGGAGCACATTTAATGAAGAACCATTGTCCACCAGTACATGAGATAAAGTAGTGCCCCTACATTCAATGGAGATATGCAGAGCTTTGTTATGATTCCTCTTGGCAGGAGTCAGATCAGCATCAGAAAAGCCCAAACCATTATCACTAGTCAGATGTGCAACACAATTCTCAAATTGATCCACGAAAATCTCATTTGGAACATGAGCAGTCTTTAAGAACTTGATTAAGGCTTTAGCATGAGCCTCAGAACACAGCAGCAAAGATAACATGGATATTTTGGAGGGAGTATGCCCCAACTGGTCAACAATATCATAATCACTTTTGCGAATGATCTTCAATACTTCTTCCATCTGTTTAGAAATATTTTCAGCATTTGGTGCCTCAGCTTGTACAGGTTCAATCACAGGACCCTTGCCCCGGGCATCAGTACTTGGCCCATAAGTGGAGGTATGAGTTGAAGCAACTTCACTTTTAGAGGTATTCTGAGGGGAGAAGATTCTTCCACTTCTGGTGATCTTACTAGATCCAGCAATATTGTCAACATCAAGACTAGTATCAGTAATAGGTGCATCAATCAAAGGCTCTTGTTTGACACCATGGATATAAACATCAGACCCATAATTCCAGGGTATAGCTTTATCAGAAGTATAAGGAACAGGGCCAGGAGTGGTAATGATCATGGGAGCCACTCTAGCTTCAGCAACAGTCTTCATAGGGTCTTCAGCAGTAATCCTGATAGGACCTTTAGAAGTGATCCTAATGGGACCTTTGGAGGTAATCTTCATCGGTACTCTTTCAACCATAGCTACATCTTCAAGCTTCGTGCTTCGAGTCATATGTTCACACATACTTTCAACAGAAGGAGTCCTCTCAAACAATATAGTGTAATTGTCCATGAGGCGTTGAATACCATCCTTCAACTTCCAGCAACTATCAGGTTTATAGGCACAGTAAAAACAGTCTTCATTGCAACCTGGAAAGAATCCAGCCTGCACCAGCTTCTTCTTGATAATGGATAGAGGGGTAGTTACATCTGCTACTGAGGAGACATAGGAAACCTCATCAACAGCATTAACAGTCTTCTCATGATTGGGCATTGGAGCAGTGATCACATTTGGGGTCCCAGGAGGGTCAAATTCAATTTCCCCAGCTTCGATCATGTCTTGAATCTTGTTTTTCAAAACCCAGCAATTGTTGGTGTCATGTCCCGGACTATTAGAATGATATGCACATCTTCCATTAGGATTGTACCGAGGAGAGGATGTATTAGGATTCTGAGGAGGATCCCTCAAAGTAATTAGTTCCCCTTTCAACATGTGTTGCAAGGCTTGGGCCAGTGACATGTTGATCTTGGTGAACTATCTTCTAGGCTTCTGTTGATTATTTTGTTGTTTCTCTGGTGCTGCAGGGGCAGGGTTGGAGATGTGAACTTCTCCCACATATTGATGACTCCTGTTACAACTATGTTGACCATACACTGCATTAGACTCCTTCTTTCCACTAGGGGGCTTCTTAGCAGTGCTTGATGAAGAGGCACCCACCTGTATCTTACCACTTCTTATGCCACTTTCCACACGTTCTCCAGTCATTATCAACTCGGTGAAACCAGATGATGAGCTTCCAATGAGGTGACTATAGAAAGGACCATTCAACGTACTCATAAACATATCCACCAGTTCCCTGTCAGTCAAAGGAGGTTGAACTCTGCCAGCCAGGTCTCTCCATTTCTGGGCATACTCTTTGAAACTCTCCTTATCACCCATAGACATGCCTTGGAGCTGCATGCGAGTTGGTGCTAAATCAGCATTATATTGGTATTGCCTATAGAAGGCCTCAGCAATATCATTCCAATCACGAATATTAACACTTTCAAGTTGATAGTACCATTCCAATTGAGCTCCAGATAAGCTCTCTTGGAAGAAATGAATCCACAGTTTCTTATCAGCAGTATGTGGTTGAATCCTCCGGACATAGGATCTTAGGTGCAGCTTAGGACATGAAACACCATCATACACCACAAAAACAGGAACCTTGAAGCTAATAGGTATAACCACTCTAGAAACTAAACTCAAATCTTCAAAATCAAGCCCATAAGATTTTTGTAGTTCCATAGCATTCATTATGTCTACTAGCATCTTGTACTTCTCCTCACTAGCAGGATCATGATAATAATTTGCCTCAGAATCAGAATCTCCCACAATATCATGGAGACTACCTCCCTCCTTCTCAGAATTCTCAGACTCAGAATCCTCAACCTCTTCCTTTGTCTTGATAGGACCTCTGAATCTTCTTCCCAGGTTGATAAGGCCTCCTGATTTTCTAGTCTTCTTCTTCTTCTTAGCCAGTAATGCCTTCAGCTCATCTTGTCCCTTAGCCAAGTTCAGGATCAGCTCTTGGAATTGTGCATTCTGAGCCTGGAGATCCTTAACAGTCTGTTCAAGAGCCATTTCTGCTGAAATAAACAGCGAGAAGATAAGATACTTGTTCATAAGAAACCTGTGATGCAATGATATGGTATGTAAATGCATATGCAATGTTTTCAAGTACCACATGATTTAAATTTTTTTAAACAACCAGAAAGTAAACTTTTATTAGTAATCAATAAACTTGTTTGCCTCTTGGGCTTATACAAAGATGGGGTTTTAAGTCTCCCATGGACGTTTCCTCTTTGTGTTGAGGTATGAGTTGAGATTCCGCTCCTCGTGAAGTTGTTTTGTCAGCTCCAGGATTCTCTCTTGACTAGCTTTGAAATGAGTCTCAAAAGTATCCCTTTGTTCCTTCAACTGGATCCAGGATCTCTGCAACTCTTCCATGTCAGTGGGCATGTCTGGATGAAGGATGGTATAAGGAGTATCTCCTTCAGCAACAGGCTCCATGGTAACTGGCAGAATAGCAGGATATGGCATCATAAGAGTCTAAGCACGTGCTCGTACCCATCTGAGATAAGGTTCCATAGGAATGGAGTACTTTGGTTCCAGAGTCTTGCTGTCAACCTTGGTCACTTTACCCCAAGCTCGTATGAACTTTTGATGGTAACCTTGCAGATCGTTGTCGTAGTCAAACATAATACCCTGAATCAGCATGTCATGAGGACCATCACTCCGAGCATAACCAAACTGACGTAGAGCTAAAGAAGGATTGTAGGTAATGCCCCCTCTTATGCCAAGGAGTGGCACATTAGGGAACTCCCCACACCGGTCAATGATAGCAACATTCTCCATATATCGAGAGCACCAATGAATATCTGAATGAGAAAGTGACATAATCCTTTTAGACCACCTTATCCCTTGTTCATTCTTCATCACTGATCGAGGAAGGTGAAAAATAAACCACCTAGACAATAGAGGTATACAACACATCAGAGTTCCTCGTGCCTTCGTAGTACGAGTATGGAGAGAGTGTAAGATGTCTCCAAGTAATGTAGGCACTGGATTGCGAGTCAGAAATATGTTGATGGCATGTATGTCTATGAACTGGTCTGGATTAGGGAACAACACTAAGCCATAAATCAATAGGGCTAGGATCTCCTCAAAAGCATCATAACTCATAGCCTTTAAGAACACTTGAGATTTCTCCATCAATACCTTAGCAAGGATACCCTTAACTCCACTTCTCTTTTCTAGGACAATGTCTGATTTCTTCAGATGTAGGGCTGCAGCAATGACTTCAGGTTTAGGCTCTTTTTCTAAGCCTGTGAAAAGTCTTTGATCAAGGATAGGTATACCTAGTAGCTTGGAGAACTCTTCCATCGTAGGAACCAGCTGATAGTCGGGGAATGTGAAGCAATGATGCTTAGGATCAAAGAACTGAAATAGGACACTCATCATGTCCTCATCAAATCCTGAAGTAACCAAATCAAGTAGGTGACCATGCTTCTTGATGAATTGGGATTTTTCATAAACTTGAGAGACCAATTCCTTAAGCTTATGAGGTATTCCTACAAAGTTGATCCGGATAGTATTCCTACGAGCAGAAGCCATAACCTGCAACAAAGAACAAAGATAAATCCTTTGGTCCTTGAAATGGTTAGTGAAAATGCTATGCTTATGATGCATGATGTCATGATGTTATGCTCAATCACAAACATGTGGCACACACAAACAAGTCACACAATAGCCCTAGGTTTGAAGGCTTGCATGAGGTTTAAAGGTAAGTACCCTCCCCTGAAGTTTAGATGGTTCATCCTGTCCTACAAAAGTAACCAGGTTCTAAGGGATCTCAATATCATTGATCCTTCACAAGGGTGGTTGTTCAGTAGGCAACTTACTTGCCAACCAAAACCCTCCAAGTTTAGGATCTCAATGAGCGTAGTATCGAGTATCAACCAACTTCAGTCTTCACCAAAGCCGGTTATCTCACTACTTTCTAAAGGCCAAGATGGGATAACTAGGGTTCTAAAAGTCAGTTAGTGTATTGACAACATATGGCAGCCTCATATTATCCTCAACTTACTTAAGGAACATAAGCACCCACCAAGAAGTCACACTAACTATGGCCACCAGATCAACCATATCGGTATACGCCGTACAGTTTCCTTGGTCTATTGTCATTTACCTAAGGTACACTAGATCCGGGTTAGGATCTTTCACACATAAGAGCCCCAACAAGTAAAGTAAAGCAAACAAAGCAAACAAATTTAAAGTGATCTAATTCCTAAGGGTACCCCTCTTTAATAAATTCCCAGCAGAGTCGCCAGTTCTGTAACACGGTGGGAGAACTGACTTTCTATCAATGTTGCGGATAGCAAGAGTCGCCACCGACTTTTATTTTATCCATAAGGAAAGGACATAAAAGAACAGGAAAGACCTATTTTTAAAGACTTGAGTTCGGGGGGTAGGTTATACAAAAGGAAGGTGTTAGCACCCTTTATATCCAAGGTTATCCATGGGCTCTTAGTTACTTAGCTCACTTTAAATTGTTTTGAAAAGGTGTAGTGTGTGATTAGAAAAATTTCTTTAAGTAATTTGTAAGGACCCTCGTATGGGTGTATACAAAACCTAGTTTAGAAATTGTGAGGTGTAAAAGTAATTTTGAAAAGTGTGAGCAAGTAACTATGAGGTACCTACCCTAGATTAAGTCTTTCATGTTCTCGTATGTTCTTTCAATGGTAAGACTATCCCTATTATTAAGGAATAGGTAGTCATTACCTTGGATGTTTTAAGAGACATGTGTAGGATCATCTGGATATAGGCAACTGTAGGGTGTCTTTAGCAATTCGTAGGGACTTATAATCTTTTATTCGAAGGGACAAGATCATTTATCGTAGGCAACCTCGAAGGGACTTGACCTTTAAAACTGTAGAGACTTGATGATATTTATGAAGGGACTTGCTTAAGACACCCTACTTGACCTTTTGTATAAGGCAACTGAGAGGCAACCCTAGGAAGTGCAAGATGGCGATCAAAGATCGACTTACGTGTGTGCGTGTTTATTTTTAAGTATTTATCTTTTTAAATTGATTTTCTAAGTTAATTTTAATTACAAACATGTTATACACACCCTAAATTACTAACCACACAATAAAGATATTTACAATAAAAATAAATACGAGAAAATAAACCTACAAATATTACAAGGCTTCGGGACAATTACAATATAATCGAGAAATAATAATAATGATAAATATAATAATAATAATAATAAATAAGCAATAATTAAATATTAATAATAATAAAATAAGAATAAGGGTTAGAATAATAAAAGAAATAAGAATTTTACCAAGAAAAAATTAATATTATAAAAGTTTTTAGAATTAATTAAGAAAATAAATTTAATAATAATAAACAAATAATAAATTATTTACATATTAGAAATAATGATTAATGATTTAATTAGGGTTTAAGAAAATAAATTTGTTTTTTAGGATTAATGAAAAGAATTAGGGTTAGTTAAAGATATTAGGATTTTTTTTAACATAATTAATTAAAATAAATAAGTTTTTATTTACAAAATATGATTAAAATTTATATACAAATTATAATAAGATAAAATAATATTAATTTGTAAAAAAGGATTTTTTTTTTAAAAGGGTTTATTTAGAAGAAATATTATAAAGAATATATATATATATATATATAATTTAAAATACTAAATATAAGGAGAAAAAAAAACAGAAATACCAAAATGTTGAGGGTTAGGGTTTGAACCCTTGACCCCTCACTCTCAGACTCAGTCTCCATCCACTAGGTTGCGCAGCCTTTTATGATATAATATGAGTATCACAAAATATATATTAAACCTGAAAAATAAAAATAAAAGGTTAGCAAAAATAAAGAACCTGGGAATCGAACCAGGCCCCTTGACTTCACACACAAGTGCTTCTTCCACCAGGCCATCAGACACGTTCTGATATTTGTTTAGACCGAATTAATAAAATAATAAAACAAAAATTTGAATTAAAAAGTTGGCGCCATTCAGACTTCATCTTCTCCAGGATACCTGCGAAAATACCTGCGAATTCAATTACAATTTTTCCTGCGAATTTATTTTCACATGTGTTCTATATTTATCAAATTCGTCATTAACTGTAAAATTTCTTCTCAATAATGAGACCAATCAATTTCCCAAGGTCCAAGGGGTACGAATATGGTCTCAAAAGTCATTTTCTTGGCTTATTTTGCAAACCCCCAAATTAGGATGAAGAACCCTAGCTATGGTGTCTTTCACATCCTGCAATAAAACTTCAATCAAACAGCCCAGATAGTATCTAAACATCAATACAAACAAGAATATGCAATTAAAATTAGCTTGTATTGCGTGGATCATATAAATCGAGAAAAAATATCAAGAGGTATAAAACACAATCGGTTTGTCATGGAGGACGATGCTTTCATGCTAATGATGAGTGGTATAGCTTCTGGACATGTTGAAGAACAATCTTACACCTTCAAATTGTGCTGAGAAGGGCTGGATTATTGAAATCGAATTTGATTTTTTTGTCAAAATTTGAAAGCTTGAATGTTGTTCTTGGAGGCAGCAATCCGTGTCCTTGTGCTTGTCTTGAGTTTGTGTATTTGTATGGAAGATAATTAGGTCAAGAGATGCTGGATTTTTGGGCTTTGTAATGGTTACTTGATCATGAAGATTCATCCTTTCAAATATTGAAAAATATCTCATCCAACCTTTCCAAATCAAGCTAGCACAAATTTGTATGATTTCAATCAACTTTAAATGATTTTTTAAGATTTTCTAGAAGAAGAATCATGTTCAAATATTGATTTTTATATTTTATTTAGATTTAATTTGACTTTTAATGGATAAAATCAAAATAAATAATAAATAAATAATAAAAAATCAGAACTTGGTTGCTTTGGGTCGTGCTTGAGGTCTTTGTATGGATTGGATCACAACATTGCAAGCCCATTTGGAAAAATTTGGTTTTAAGGCCCCATTTGCTTCATATACCTCCCAAACATTTCCCAACTTTGCAAAGGCATATCTCACTCAATTTTAAGGATATGAGGGTGTTCTTGGACATTTTGGAAAGCTTAGAGAGTATTCTAACCAACTTCTTTGGTGTCATGTCCATATCTTTTACCATTTTCAAGTTATGCCCTTTGGAAGATGTTGACTTTTTGTTGACTTTTAAAATGACCTATAATGTCTTAGCTCATACCTTCCAAATGAAGCATTTTTAGGCTTGGCTTGTGAGACACAAAGTTGTAGAGAATTCAATTTACTTAAAAATTAGATTTGGATGGAAAATTTTTGATGAAGCATGTGAAAGTTATGGCTGGTCAAAGTTCAGTTGACTTTTCCTATGAAAACCCTTATTTAGAAACTCCTGATTCTTGATGATCTGAAACTTCCTTGATGAATCATGATCAACCATTGATCAAATGATGAATTTTACTTCATATACTTGATGTTGGCAAAAAATCATGAAGTTTGACTTTGGTTTGACCACAGTTGACCTCAGTTTGACTTTTTGACTGCTTTGACTGATTTTAGCCTATCTGATCATTTGACTGAGCAAACCTTTTGGGAAAGCCTTGAAACTTGACATGGGGATTCTTGAAGACATATAGGATTCTATGAAGCTCACTTGAAGCCTAGGAAGTCCATTTAGCCTGATGAAACTCAAAACCCTAGTTTAGGATGCATTGCTTAGGAGGATGCTTTGTCTGAGGGAATTGTCAAACTTTCTGACTAATTGTGAACCTTGTGAACCTCTTGAGATGCCTTGTGAACCTTGTGAACCTCTTAGGACACCTTAGTACATAATTTCTTGTCTAGGTGAGGGCAAATTTTGGGGTGCAACACTCTGGAGTAGTGTTGTGTATGTCATAGGGATAAACGCTGCTACCTGGACGAGCTTGTCTCTATTGATAGGGTCTTTGCTGATAGTTATTACGATGTGGCTGTTGTTGTTGTTGTGGTGGTGGTTGTTGCACAGGACTTGTTTGAATGGTGATAGTTGCCACCTGCTCGTAAGATCCCCTGTATCCTCGGCCCTGGCCTCGGCCGTACATAGAATTAGTTTCTCCCTCCCTTCTTCTTGGAGGTCCATTAAAAGCTTTTCTAACACCGCTTGAGCTACTTGCACCACTGTCTTGGATCTTCCCTATTTTCAACAGAGTTTCAACCCTTTCTCCAACTATCACAATATCATTAAACTTTGTTACTGAACAAGACGCCAGTCTCTCAATAAACACCCCCTGTAGTGTTCCCATAAACATGTCTGCCATTTCATTCTCTAACAAGGGAGGTTGTACTCGAGCAGCAAGCTGGCGCCACCTCTGGGCGTACTCTTTGAACCCTTCCTTAGCACTCTGAGACATTGTCTGCAACTGGGTACGATTTGGAGCCATATCCAAATTATATTGATACTGTTTCACAAACGCCTTAGCTAAATCCTTCCAGCTTCGAATATTGACCCTGCTCAGCTTCATGTACCATTCCAAAGAAACTCCTACAAGACTATCCTGGAAGTAATACATCCACAGCTTCTCATCATCTGTATGCGCAGCAATCCTTCCCACAAAAGACTGAAGGTGAGTTTTCGGGCAAGCTGTTCCGTTATACTTATCAAAAGTAGGGACCTTGAACTCGTAGGGAATTCTCACCCCTAGCACTAAGCCCAGATCAGTGATGACAAACCCCAGAGAACTCTGAGATTGAATAGCGCGAATTTGCTCAGCCATTTCTTCAAATCTCCTATTCATATCAATTCCCTGGCCTTCCGCCTCATCCAGCAAAGTGAATTGCTCGTCCTGCCCATCCATATGCATTTTATGCACTCCATCATTGATAATGGTGACCCCTGGTTGCACCACAGGGATTTCAACATGACGGGCGCCAGCCCTATTGCGATTACCTCCATCTATTGTCCCATTGTTCCTGGCTTGATTATTCTCCACCATTTCGCACAAGCGCTCTTGAGTTTGACCCATCCCAGCCATGAGGGTCATGAAGTTGTACATTCTTGTCCTTAGGTCAGCCATATCCGCTTGCATTTGATCCATTACTCTCTCTTTGTTCACCTTTGTAGGGTATCTGTGTACAGTTGACTGTCTCTAAACCTTCTTGGGAGCTATAGTGCCCGAAATGGCATAAACGTTAGAACACTGGATAAATACCTGCAAAACAACAAACACATTATATGAATGCAATGTAACTATTCGTGTTTCCACGTCCAGGCATTAATATGCCCTAGTTCTGGTATTTTGGACAGAAAATACTCCAGACGTCTTTTCGGAAACTGGCCTTGCAAACTCTTTTGAGGAGTATTCAAACCCTGATGGCTTCGGACAGGAAAATTTGCTCGTTCAGAAACGGTAACTGGAAAGTATCATTGCATAACATGAACAAACTACCAACAACCAGAGTTATAGCCATACACAAAATTCCCAAAGGGTTACAATTCAATATATAAAAACAAAAATATAAAGCAAGACTCCTACAACAATCTTGTAGGTAGTCTTGATACAGACAATAATAAACTAAAACTCTAAGATAAAAGAAGATTCACGCTCCTCTTCTGCAGTCACCACCCATGTCCGGTTCTTTTTGACGCTTGCTCTCAGCTTAAGATCTGCAATCTCCTTCATTGCTTCCTCCAAGGCTAGCTGGATTTGTACCAATTGCTGAGTCTTTTCCCTTTGTATTTTGTGCACTTGTTCTACTTCTTCTTTCTTGAATGCCATCTTCACCTCAAAGAACTCCTCCTTTTCTTTGTACTTTTTCTGCTCTTGTTCTCTTTGGCCCTGTAACCAGGTAATGGATTGACGAGCTTCTCTAAGAGTCTTCAAAATCTTCTTACGCTCCGCTTCTCTTTTTGACTCTGTTAAACCCAATCTCTGAAAATGAGCTTCTCTCCTAGCAAACTCCTTTTCTTTAGCTTCTAAAGTAGCCTACATCCTCTGTAGCTTTTCTTCTGCTTCTTTTTTAGCATGATTGGCATGGTGATACAAGCTAGCCATTTCAGAATTCTCTACCCGAACCTCGTACAACTGAGCTTCCAACTTCTTGTACTCTTCAAGAGAAACAGTGGTTTGTACCGGTACTTCTTTTGGATATAGTGGAGCCTCAACTGAAAATGGAAGGAAGAAGGTGTCAACCCTACCTTGTATCCAAGCAGCAAAAGGGAGATAAGTCTTAGGGTCCACCTTTCCAAATTCTTTCTTACCCTCCCTAACCTTTGTTTCCCAAGCTTGAGATACTTTGATAACCAACTGCTCATTATCTTCAGTTGGAAAATATAGAGTCTTAGCTATTTCTTCATCTGATGGAGGATCTTTCAGTGGATATCCAAATTGTTTTCTAGACAGCACAGGGTTATGACTTATCACTCCATCCTACCTAACAAAGGCACATAGGGAAATTCACCACACCTTGTAATAAACTCCTTCCCTACTAAGTTTCTGCTACATCCCCAAGCTATGTCATCAGATGTCAACCCCATCAATCTTCTAGCCCACTTCCAATCTTGCTTAAGATCTTTGAACGGTCCTGACTTTGGAAGCTTCTTGGCAAACCATTCAGCAAACAATGGAGCACAGCAATTCACGTACCCCTTTCTTTTCTCATTTATGTGATGTACACCAAAGTAAAATTCTACCAACAATGTAGGCACCGGGTTTCCTTTAATGAAAAGGGTGATAACCTCCAAGCCTACCCATCCTTTCTCTCCTGGGAAAAGACTTATCCCATAGACCATTAATGCTAACAGTGCACTGAATTCTAACCACTTCCCTCCCAAAGCAAACACATGAGCTTCTGTGATAAGAAAATCCAGAGTTAATCCATTCCCCTTGCTAGCTTCCAACTTCATCTTTACTCTAAGCATACTCAAATGACAGGCACCTGCAATGTCCTTGTATGGGGGACACTTCTCTGCAACATAATAGGGAACACCATTCCTGATAGGAATCTTCAGGATGTCAGAAATCTCTTCCATAGTAGGGGCCAAGACATAATCAGCAAACACAAAAAAACTCAACTAAGGGTCATAAAACTGCAATAAAGAATGAAAACTATCTCTCTGATCAACAGTAGGTTTGTTCATGTAACCCAAGATCTTCCCATACCGGCTTCTGAAATCATCTGAAACCTTGTCACTCATCAAGCCCACCAGTTTCTAAATACCCTCAATTTCTGGTTGCGGGAAAGTATAATGAGCATTCCTTTTTCTGGGTATCTCTTGGACTTCTGTCATCTGGAGAAACAATGAATACCAGAACTGGGTACAATGGATAAAGGATAACCTGAAATCGAAACACAAACAGTTAATGCAAGTATGATGCAATGCAAATGCAATGCAGGCATATGATCAACAACTGGGACTGTCTGGATACGGAATACTGGACCCAAGTGACCATGAACCAAGATCCTCTGAATAAAGCCCCGTGAACAAGAATTTAGTCTCAAATAAGCCCCAAATCAGATTCCAAAATCCATGTAGCCATATCAAATCATAGAACTGTATTGGCAATGAGGTATGATGAGGTCAAGGGTTCCTGCAAACCTGTAAACCCCTCCCAATCTCACAGGTGTGCTCCGGGTCAAACATCACGGACTCTCAAAGCTGAATAGCAATAATACGTTCACCATTTCCGAGAAATGGCTCATGACCAAATCAGGGAATTGGTTTGGCATTATGTACCACTCAGGGAGGTCTCAGCGTGAGTCCTGGAAAACAAGCATCCCATATAAGTCCCCAGCTTCAAGCGCTGGAATCGAGAAACAATAGTACATTCATCTTGCAGGGTACAATACTATCGTCATACGACTAGATGCTTTGACTGAGTTCCCATAAAAGAACCAGGCCATCCTATGCGAGTTCCCAGTGGGCCCTCGGGTGCGAATGGGTTTGCCACAGAATGTGGTCTTCCACTGTCACCAATGGAGAGGGATGTTTCCACAAAGGTCCTCAGTGATCGGTCCCCAGATGCATATAAATATCGAGGTCGTGTAATGATCCAAGAAAGATTCCTCTATCAAAACACTTCCAAGACGGTGTTGCACCCCAAAATTTGCCCTCACAATACAAGACTTTGTGTGCTAAGAAGGTTCACAAGGTTCACAAGACCTCTCATGAGGTTCATGAAGTTTACAAGATACTTTATGAGGTTCACAAGGTTCACAAGACCTCCCATGAGGATCACAAGGTTCACAATACATTTTATGATAGTTCACAAGGTTCACAAAGTTCACAAATAGTCAGAAGAGTTGACAATTCCCTCAGACAATGCACCTCCTAAGCAGTGCATCCAAAACTAGGGTTTTGACTTTAATCAGGCTAAATGGACTTCCAAGACTTCAAGTGAGTTTCATAACATCTTATATGTGTGTAAGAATCCCCATGACAAATTTCAAAACTTTTCTCAAAGGTTTGCTCAGTCAAATGATCAGATAAGTCAAAATCAGTCAAAGCAGTTAAAAAGTCAAACTGAGGTCAACTGTGGTCAAACCAAAGTCAAACTTCATGATTTTTTTGCCAACATCAAGTATATGAAGTAAAATTCATCATTTTATCAAGGGTTGATCATGATTCATCAAGGATATTTCAGATCATCAAGAATCAAAGGTTTCTAAATTAGGGTTTCCTCAGTAAAAGTCAACTGAACTTTGACCAGCCATAACTTTCACATGCTTCATCACCAATTTTCCATCCAAATCTCATTTTGAAGGAAATTGAATTCTCTACAACTTTGTGTCTCACAAGCCAAGCCCAAAAATGCTTCATTTGGAAGGTATGAGCTAAGACATTATAGGTCCTTTTGAAAGTCAACAAAAAGTCAACAACTTCAAAAGGGCATAACTTGAGAATGGTAAATGATATGAACATGAAACCAGTGGGGTTGGTTAGAGGACTCATTACAAAGCAAGCCAAGAAAGAATCCTGGAACTAACAAAGCAACTTCACGAGGAACGGAATCTCAACTCATACCTCAACACAAAGAGGAAACGTCCATGGGAGACTTAAAACCCCATCTTTTGTATTTATTTCATTTTTTAAGCCCAAGAGGCAAAACAAATTTATTACTAATAAAAGTTTACCTTCTTGTTTGTTTAAGCAAATTTAAATCCTGCGGTCCTTGAAAACATTGCATATGCATACCATATCATTGCATCACAGGTTTCTTGTGCACAGGTTTCTTATCTTCTCGCTGTTTATTTCAGCAATGGCTCTTGAACAAACAGTTAAGGATCTCCAGGCACAGAATGCACAGTTCCAAGAGCTGATCCTGAACTTGTCCAAGGGGCAGGATGAATTGAAGACACTACTGGCCAAGAAGACTAAGAAGACTAGGAGGTCAGGTGGCCTGATTAACATGGGAAGAAGGTTCAGAGGTCCTATCAAGACCAAAGAACAGGTTGAAGACTATGAGTCTGAAGAGTCTGAAAAAAGAGGGAGGCAGTCTCCACAACACTATGGGGGACTCTGATTCTGAGGCTAACTACTATCATGAGCCTAATGAAGACAAGTTCAAAATGCTGGTGGATAGAATGGATGCTATGGAATTACAGAAATCTTCTGGGCTGGATTTTGAAGATTTGAGTCTGATATCTGGGGTAGTCATACCTATTGGTTTCAAGGTTCCCACTTTTGTTGTTTATGATGGGGTCTCTTGTCCCAAGCTGCATCTGAGGTCTTATGTCAGGAGAATCCAACCCCATACTGCTGATAAGAAGTTGTGGATCCATTTCTTCTAAGAGAGCTTATCTGGAGCTCAATTGGAATGGTACTACCAGTTGGAGAGTGTCAACATCCGGGGTTGGAATGATCTTGCTGAAGCCTTCTATAAGCAATGTCAATACAATGCTGATTTAGCCCCCACTCGCATGCAGCTGCAAAGCATGTCTATGGGTGCTAAAGAAAGTTTCAAGGAGTATGCTCAGAAGTGGAGAGACTTGGCTGGAAGAGTGCAACCACCTCTAACTGACAGGGAGTTAGTTGATATGTTCATGTGTACACTGAATGGTCCATTTTACAGTCATCTCATTGGAAGCTCATCATCTAGCTTCACTGAGTTGATAATGACAGGAGAGCGTGTAGAAAGTGGTATCAGGAGTGGCAAGATTCAAGTGGGTGCTTCTTCATCAGGTGCTGCAAAGAAGCCTCCCAGTGGGAAGAAAGAGTCAAATGTTGTTTATGGCCAACCTGATCGTAATAAAAGGCATCAGTCTGTGGGTGCAGTTCACATTTCAAATCCAACTCCTACAACACCAGAGCAGCCACAGGGCAACCAATAGAGGGCTAGAAGGCAGTTCACTAAGATCAACATGTCAATGGCTCAAGCGTTGCAACACTTGTTGAAGGCTGAACTTATCACTCTAAAAGATGCTCCTCAGAATCCTAATGTTACCTCTCCCAGGTACAATCCGAATGCACGATGTGCATATCATTTGAACTGTCAGGGACATGATACCAATAGTTGCTGGGTATTGAAGAACAAAATTCAAGATATGATTGAGGCTGGAGAAATTGAGTTTGACCCTCCAGGTACTCCAAATGTGATTACTGCTCCCATGCCAAATCATGAGAAGACTGTCAATGCAATTGATGAAGATTCACATATCTATTCAGTTGCAGAGTTGACCACACCATTGTCTGTCATTAAGAAGAAGCTAGTACAAGTTGGGTTCTTTCCAGGTTGTAGTGAAGATTGTTTGTATTGTACCTATAAGCCGGATAGCTGCTGGAGGTTGAGAGATGGAATTCAACGTCTCATGGATAAATACACCATAGTGTTTGAGAGGACTCCATCTTCTGTAGAAAGTATGGTGGATCATATTACTAAAGGTAGTAAGACTGAAGAGGTTGATATGGTTGATAAAGTGCCGGTAAGGATTACTTCCAAGGGGCCTATCAAAATCACTCATAAGGGTCCAATTAAGATTACTGCTGAAGGCCCTGTGAAAATTGTTGCTGAAGCTAGAGTGGTTCCTATGGTTATTACCACTCCTGGTCCTATTCCGTATACTTCTGATAAAGTTGTGCCTTGGCATTATGGGTCTGATGTTTATATCCATGGTGTTAAGCAGGAACCCTTAGCTGATATGCATGTTGATGTTGATAATATTGCTGGGTCTAGTAAGATCACACGAAGCGGAAGAGTTTTCTCTCCTCCAGTTACCTCTAAGAATGCAGTTAATCCAGCTGCTACCTCCACCACTGATGCTCGGGGCAAAGGTCCTGTTATTGAACCTACACCTACTGATGTGCCAGCTGCTGATGATCTCTCTAAGCAGATGGAAGAAGTATTGAAAATCATTCGCAAGAGTGATTATGACATTGTTGATCAGTTGGGGCATACTCCCTCCAAGATTTCTATGCTGTCTTTGTTGTTATGTTCTGAGGCTCATGCCAAGGCCTTGATTAAATTTCTGAAGACTGCTCATGTACCCAATGAAATTTCTGTTGACCAGTTTGAAAATTGTGTTGCACACTTGACCTATGATAATGGGTTAGGTTTCTCCGATGCTGATTTGACTCCGTCCAAGAGGGATCATAATAGGGCTCTACATATTTCTATTGAATGCAGGGGCACTACCCTGTCACATGTATTGATAGACAATGGTTCCTCTCTGAATGTGTTGCCCAAAGAAGTCTTGAATAAGCTGAGTCCTGAAGATGCTGTGCTGAAGCCCAGTAACATAGTGGTGAAGGCTTTTGATGGTTCGAGAAGAGTGGTGCATGGAGAAATTGATCTCCCAATCAAAGTTGGTTCTCAGGTTTTCAATGCTACCTTTTTATGTCATGGATATTCGTCCGTCGTATTCTTGTTTGGTTGGGCGTCCCTGGATCCATGGGGCAGGTGCTGTAACTTCTACTTTACATCAGAAGCTGAGATATCCAGTAGAAGGAAACGTTGTCACTGTTTATGGAGAGGAAGGATACGTAGTTAGCCATGTAAACACCTTTAAATATCTTGAGGTGGAAGGTGAATATGTGGAAACTCCATGCCAGACATTTGAAGTGGTTCCTTGGGTTGTTAATGATTATGAAGCTCCTCCTGTTGTCAAGAAAGTTCCTGTGGTCACCAGAGTACCTCCAACAATGGCCTCCCTTAAAGATGTTAGGGTTGTGGGGGATGAAGGTGGTTGTACTATTTGGGGTCAGCTTCCTGATATCCCATACAAGTCTGACAAATTTGGTTTGGGTTTCACTGCAGAGTCCCAGAAGGCTGTTCGTCGTGCTCGTGCTGTCTGTATCACCAATCAGGGGATTATGAAGAATCAAATCAATGTTGTGGGTGACTATGATGAAGACTACAACCTGGATGCTTGGATTTTTCCTACTGTGGGTGCTGGGCTCAATAATTGGAAAGCTGAAGATGTTATTCCTATCTCCTTTAGTCAGGAGTAAATACTATTACTGTGTTGTTGCTTTTTTTTAAGTTTGTAATTTCTTGAACAATAAAACTTTCAAGCCTTGTGCCTTACCCGGGGCACAATGGTGTGCTTGTTACGGGCTGCCATTTCATTTGCATACTTCATTCAATAAAAATCAGTGGACGTTTCGTTTTCGTAAATATTGTGTTCCTTGTCTTTCTTTTATTTTTGTTTTATCAGCTATGTGTTCTTACACACACCCACATCACTAAAATGCATATCCTCATCCACTCTGGATCCTGTTGATAACAGTTCTACTATTGCCAATTATAATTTCGAGAATCCGATCTATCAAACTGAAGACGGAAATGAGGACGATTGTGAGGTACCTGTAGAGCTTGCTAGGTTGTTACAACAAGAAGAGAAAGTTATACAACCACATGAAGAGCCAGTCGAAGTTGTGAATCTGGGAACTGTAGAAAACAGGAAAGAAGTCAAGATAGGGGCTGAATTAGAGGATAGTGTCAAGAGCAGATTGATTCAAATGTTACGTGGCTATGTGGAGATCTTTGCTTGGTCTTATGAAGATATGCCAGGGTTGGATACAGACATTGTGGTTCACCGTTTACCAGTAAAAGAAGATTGTCGTCCAAAGAAGCAGAAGGTTCGTCGTATGCGTCCTGAAATGTCAGAAAAGATCAAAGCAGAGGTAATGAAACAGTTTAATGCAGGGTTCTTAGCTGTGACTTCTTATCCTCAGTGGGTTGCAAATGTGGTGCCGGTACCTAAGAAAGATGGTAAGGTACGTATGTGTGTAGACTACAGAGATTTGAACAAGGTCAGCCCTAAAGATGACTTCCCACTTCCTCATATTGATGTTCTGGTAGACAACACTGCTCAGCATAAGGTATTCTCCTTTATGGATGGTTTCTCTGGTTACAATCAAATCAAGATGGCTCCTGAAGATATGGAGAAGACAACATTTGTTACACAATGGGGCACTTTTTGTTATAAGGTGATGCCATTTGGTTTGAAGAATGCAGGGGCAACATATCAGCGTGCTATGGTGGCTTTGTTTCATGATATGATTCATCATGAGATAGAGGTATATGTGGATGATATGATAGCCAGGTCACAGAATGAAGAGCAACACCTTGATCATTTGCATAAGTTGTTTGAGAGATTGAAGAAATACAAGTTGAGATTGAACCCAAACAAGTGTACTTTTGGAGTAAGGTCTGGTAAGCTCCTGGGTTTCATTGTCAGTGGAAAAGGTATTGAAGTGGATCCTGCAAAAGTGAAAGCTATACGAGAGATGCCAGTTCCCCGTACTGAGAAGGAAGTTAGAGGTTTCTTGGGACGGTTGAATTACATTGCAAGATTTATTTCCCAATTAACAGCTACCTGTGACCCAATCTTCAAGTTGTTGAAGAAAGATCAGGTGATGGAATGGAATGATGAGTGCCAGACTGCCTTTGATGAAATCAAGAAATATCTGTTAGAACCTCCAATTTTGATGCCACCAGTTGATGGAAGACCCTTGATTATGTACTTAACAGTGTTAGACAACTCAATGGGGTGTGTGTTGGGGCAACATGACGAGTCTGGTCGAAAAGAGTAGGCAATATACTACCTTAGAAAAAAGTTTACCGACTGTGAAACAAGATACTCACTGCTCGAGAAAACTTGCTGCGCTTTGGCATGGGCTGCTCGCCGACTAAGACAGTATATGTTGACTCATACTACCTTATTGATTTCGAAGATGGATCCAATCAAGTACATATTTGAGAAACCTGCTCTCTCCGGAAGAATTGCAAGATGGCAAATGATCTTGACAGAATATGATATACAGTATACTACTCAGAAGGCCATTAAAGGAAGTGTTGTGGCTGATCATTTGGCTCATCAAGCAGTGGATGATTACCAGTCAATGAGTTTTGAGTTCCCCGATGAAGACATTATGATTATTACCAAAGAACCTGGACAATATGACGGACCTGAACAAGGATCCCGATGGACTATGGTTTTTGATGGTGCTTCCAATGCACTTGGTAATGGTGTTGGTGTTGTGATCAGTTCCCCTGAAGGTTGTCATACCCCGATTACTGCCAGACTTTGTTTCTATTGCACCAATAACATGGCTGAGTATGAGGCATGTATTCTAGGTATCAAAGTTGCCATTGATATGAAGATTCAGTTCCTAGACATGTATGGAGATTCAGCCCTGGTAGTAAGTCAGATTAAAGGAGATTGGGATACCAAGCATGATAACCTCATTCCTTACAGAGAGCATGTGTTGTCTTTGATCCCACATTTTAAAGAGATTACCTTTGGACATATTCCACGAAGAGAGAATCAGTTGGCAGATGCCTTGGCCACCATGGCATCCATGTTTGAGATCAGTTGGGATGATGAAGCTCCCAAAATTACTATTGATAGATTTGAAAAGCCTGCATACTGCAATGAGATTGGCATTGAAGGGGCAGAGGAGAAGCCTTGGTTTTATGAAGTGAAAAGATATCTTGAAGCTCAGGAGTTCCCTGAAGGGGCATCTGTCAAAGATAGGAAGTTTCTGAGGAGGTTTTCTGCTAAGTTCTTTTTGAGTAATGGGATTTTGTACAAGCGCAATCATGATTCAACTATGCTTCGTTGTGTGGATAAGAAGGAAGCAACAGAGATTTTGGAAGATATGAATGATGGGATCTTTGGCACTCATTCTAGTGGTCATAATATGGCAAAGAAAATATTGAGAGCAGGTTACTATTGGTCTACCATGGAAGCTGATTGCTATCAACACTCCAAAACATGTCACAAGTGTCAAATCTATGCTGATAAAGTACATATACCTCCATCACCATTGAATGTGTTGACTGCTCCTTGGCCTTTTGCCATGTGGGGCATTGATATGATTGGTGAGATCAAACCTACTGCTTCTAATGGACATCGTCTCATCCTGGTTGCTATTGATTACTTCACAAAGTGGGTGGAGGCATCTTCATTTGCATCTGTTACTAAGAATGTGGTGGCTCGATTCATTAAGAATAATCTCATATGTAGGTACGGCATCCCTGAAAGGATTATTACTGACAATGGCTCTAATCTGAACAACACTATGATTACTGATCTCTGCACGCAGTTCAAGATCAAGCATCACAACTCTTCTCCGTATCGTCCAAAGATGACTGGGGCAGTTGAAGCTGCTAATAAGAACATTAAGAAGATTATACAGAAGATGACTGTCACTTATAAGGATTGGCATGAGATGTTACCATTTGCTCTTCATGGTTATCGCACTACAATACGTACTTCAACAGGGGCAACCCCATTCTCCTTAGTATATGGTATGGAAGCAGTTCTGCCCATTGAAGCTCAGATTCCCTCCTTAAGAATTATGAAGGATGCAGGCTTGGATGAAGAGGAGTGGATTCAGACTCGACTTGACCAGATAAATTTGATTGATGAGAAGAGGCTAGCAGCAGTTTGTCATGGCCAGATGTACCAGAAACGAATGATCAAAGCTTTTAACAAGAAGGTCAAGCCAAAGGTATATCAGGCTGGTGATTTGGTAATCAAGCGTATCATATTACCACAGGGTGATCCTAGGGGCAAATGGACTCCTACATATGAAGGACCATTTGTAGTCAAAACAGTATTCTCAGGAGGTGCCATGATACTTACTACTATGGATGGTGAAGACTTCCCGCAGCCTGTAAACGCAGACATAGTTAAAAAATACTACGCATAAAAAGAGACCCGCTAGGTTGACTGGCCTAGGCAAAAATAAGGGCATCCCGGCAAACCAAAAGGGTTTGGGCAAAAATTAGGGATATATATATAAAAAATGTACACCCGGCAAGTCGAAAACCTGAAGAGGCGGCTTGGGCAAAAAAGGGTATCCCGGTGGATTGAAAACCTGAAAGGGCAATCCAGGCAAAAGTTAGGGATTAAAGCGTATGACTATGTCTCGTTTGGGTCACCCATGAAACTACAACCAGTTGTGTTACTTACTCAAGTTTGAACAGATAAAGTTCAATCCAATCATTTCCGTCTCGACAGCAGAAGATGAGATACTTGAAGATAATGGCAATAGTAGAATTGAAACTCAATAGGATTATTTCCCACATAGCTGATTCTCCTTGTTTTATAAAAACTCTATGACAAATTCCTCTTACTAGGATTTATGTCTCCTTGTACAAACTTACCCATGTATGGGTCACTTTTTGATATGAATGAAATTCCATCTTTGAATCCAGATTTACTTTTACCCTATTTACATAAGTGAAACGTCCATTGGTTGTGTTTGAATGTATGTATGCTTTTGAATATGATTGATGTTTACCAGAAATGCATGTATGCTTAATATGATTGATGTTTACCAGAAATGCATGAAAATGCAGTAATAGTATTTACTAAGGACGAACGAGGGAAGGATTTCAACGAAGCTTCGCCGGTTCATCTCTACAAGACAGTTATAAATCCCCAGTAGGGCAAATCCATCTTCATGAATACTTCAAGTCACATCTCCCCTGGAATTTATATCCATCTCTTTTATCCTCATATGGATACTCGGGAATTTATTTTTCCAATAGGAGTACGACGAACGAAGGCGGGAGGTTATGTATACCCTAATATCAAACGAAGACGGGAGGTTATATATACTATATTATCTGACAAGACGGGAACGAGTTCCTCATAATCTCTAGCAGCAAATCGGGATTTATTTTCCCTGGCCAGCAGTTGTTATACGAAGATATCCAGACGCTTCAGGCCGCATGATGCATACATACATCATTTACACCATAACATACATATACATAGATACATAATACATTACTTAGGTGCATCATATCATACAAACATGCATAATGCATAAACTAATATTATCATACAGAATGCTACCTTGTTTTCAGGTTAATTCTCCAGCAGACAAATTTCATCAACAAATTGTGACTATTGGGCCGTTGTTTATCTTCCCAAAAGTTATCATTTCCTCAGGACGTTGTTTATCTTCCTGAAAGCTTCTTATACCTCAGGACGTTATTTATCTTCCTGAAAGCATATCCTGACCTTGGGTCGTTGTTTATCTTCCCAAAGGTTACATCACTATACCTCAGGACGTTGTTTATCCTCCTGAAAGCATATCATTTCCTCAGAACATTGTTCATCCTTCTGAAAGCATATTATTTCCTCGGGACGTTGTTTATCTTCCTGAAAGCTATCCTGACCTTGGGTCGTTGTTTATCTTCCCAAAGGTTACATCATTATACCTCAGGACGTTGTTTATCCTCCTGAAAGCATATCATTTCCTCGGAACGTTGTTCATCCTTCTGAAAGCATATTATTTCCTCGGGACGTTGTTTATCTTCCTGAAAGCTATCATGACATCGGGACGTTGTTTATCTTCCTGAAAGCATATCATGACCTTGGGCCGTTGTTTATCTTCCCAAAGGTTACATCATTTCCTCAGGACGTTGTTTATCTTCCTGAAAGCATATCATGACTATTGGGCCGTTGTTTATCCTCCCAAAAGTTATACTTATACCTCAGGACATTGTTTATTCTCCTGAAAGCATATCATTTCCTCAGAATGTTGTTTATCCTTCTGAAAGCATATCATCACCTCAGAATGTTGTTTATCCTTCTGAAAGCATACTACTACCTCGGGACGTTGTTTATCTTCCTGAAATCTATCATTATATCTTCATATTTTGGACTTCTTTATCCTCCAAAAGAAATATATCTGAAGAACTGTTCTCCAAGTAGCATCTTTAAGCCCACTCAAGCATATTCAACTAGTCATCAGTATCACTCTACGCACCGGTGAGTGCAAATTTTTGGGCTTTTGTGTTTAATCCCCTTCAACCTTCCAGGTCACGACTGGCAAATATACCAATCTAACCCCTCAGGTTTCAGAAAATTGAACAGGGGCAGCTGTTGCACCCCAAAATTTGCCCTCACAATACAAGACTTTGTGTGCTAAGAAGGTTCACAAGGTTCACAAGACCTCTCATGAGGTTCATGAAGTTTACAAGATACTTTATGAGGTTCACAAGGTTCACAAGACCTCCCATGAGGATCACAAGGTTCACAAGACATTTTATGATAGTTCACAAGGTTCACAAAGTTCACAAATAGTCAGAAGAGTTGACAATTCCCTTAGACAATGCACCTCCTAAGCAGTGCATCCAAAATTAGGGCTTTGACTTTAATCAGGCTAAATGGACTTCCAAGACTTCAAGTGAGTTTCATAACATCTTATATGTGTGTAAGAATCCCCATGACAAATTTCAAAACTTTTCTCAAAGGTTTGCTCAGTCAAATGATCAGATAAGTCAAAATCAGTCAAAGCAGTTAAAGAGTCAAACTGAGGTCAACTGTGGTCAAACCAAAGTCAAACTTCATGATTTTTTTGCCAACATCAAGTGTATGAAGTAAAATTCATCATTTGATCAAGGGTTGATCATGATTCATCAAGGATATTTCAGATCATCAAGAATCAAAGGTTTCTAAATTAGGGTTTCCTTAGTAAAAGTCAACTGAACTTTGACCAGCCATAACTTTCACATGCTTCATCACCAATTTTCCATCCAAATCTCATTTTGAAGGAAATTGAATTCTCTACAACTTTGTGTCTCACAAGCCAAGCCCAAAAATGCTTCATTTGGAAGGTATGAGCTAAGACATTATAGGTCCTTTTGAAAGTCAACAAAAAGTCAACAACTTCAAAAGGGCATAACTTGAGAATGGTAAATGATATGAACATGAAACCAGTGGGGTTGGTTAGAGGACTCTTCAAGCTTTCCAAAATGTCCAAGAACACCCTCATAGCATTAAAATTGAAGGATGTGTGCCCTTGCAAAGTTGGGAAATTTTAGGGAAGTTTATGAAGCAAATGGAGGTTTAAAACCAAATTTTGCTAAATGGGCTGAACTTTTGATGACCCAAAGTGATCCATGACATCATGCACGAAAATTATTTGATATTTTCATAATTTTATTTTATTTAATTTATTTATTATGATTTTTTATATTAAAAATCATTTTAAATTTAAATAAAATATCAAGTGTGAAGATTTAAAATATTTTGTTGTTCTAGAAGGTCATGAATGCAACTTGGATCAGATTGATACAAAAATAATGGTGATTGGCTTGAAATAGAAAGGGTTTATTCAAGAATATTTGAATTTTAAGTCTTAATCTTTTTCAATCTTTTTCAATCAAATTTTCCACACAATGATCCATTCTTTTGACCTAAATCCACTCCACTATAAGTACACAACACAACCCTATTCATTGGACACGAAATTCTGCCTCCAAGAGTAAGTTCAAGTTTTCAAAAATCTCACAAAAAACTCAAATTCGGTTTCCATATTACAAGGCTTGTAAAGGTATTTTAAGGACATGAGAATGATCCTTGGACTTCACTGATCATGTACCAATGCTCATTTGCATCCAAGGCCCCTTACATTGCATAAACCGAATTCATGTTCTTCACTTTTTTTTCAATTTTCGATTTCATTCATTTAACCATTATAAATTGTTTTTGTGTTGTTAATCTTGTTTGTTATGATGTTTAGATGATTTCTGGGCAAGAACATTGAAGAATCGTGCCCTAAACCGAAAACCACCATTGTTAGGGTTAGAGTTCTCAAATTGGGAATTCACGATTTACTTAAGATAAATGAATTCTAAGAACATGGCCTTAATGTATAAACTTCATATGATTGATCTGGACTGTCAATTTGCATTAATGTTGTTGTTTGCTTAATGTTTCAAAAGCCTAGGATTTCTGGTTTATGAATACGCATGAAATTTCGCAGGAAAAATCGTACCAATTTTCGCAGGAAATTCAAGGAAGAAGATGATGTCCTGGCGCGAATTTCAGATTTTGAATACTGGATATAATATTTTTTGTTTTGTTTTTGATATCGTTTCACAGTTATGTGGTTGGCTCAGTTGGTTGTGAACGTGCGCGTATTGCTTGAGGGTCTTGGTTCGATTCCTGGGCCAAACCATTTTTTCTTGTTTTTTTCATTTAATTAGCAGGTTTAATATATTATGAATTGTGATGAGGCTATTGACAGAAGCGCCCTCCCGGCTGGAATGGTAAACGCGTTTGTGAATTGAGTAAAGGTCCTGGGTTCGATCCCCCCCAGGCCTTTTGTGTTGTTTTTATTTTTTCATGATATTTTCAGGAACAAACAACAAAACCAATTGGACCCCTCTCCTTAGCACCTGCGCACGCTGGCCCAGTGGTTGGTCTTGCTGGCTGGAGTCATGAAAGCAGAGGGGCTGGGTTCAATTCCCAGCCAAGGTAAGTTCTTTTTTCTCTTTTTTTCTATTATTTGTTTTGTTTGTTTATTATTAATATTAGTTAAAACTATAATCCTAATTTAATAAATCCTAATATATTTCTATAAACCAAGATTAACCCTAAAAATATTTTTCTAAAACCCTAATTATAAATATTATTTATTTGTTTATTTCTTGCTTATATTTTAATTAATTAATAAATCTTAATATTTTTAAATCAAACCCTAATTTGCTTCTATTAAAAATGTAATTTTATTATAATTCTTAATTTTGTAAATATAATAGTATGATTATAATTAATTCTATTTTATCTAATAATGTATATAGGTTTTTTTAATTTAAATTTTGTATATAAATATGTTTAAAATTAAAATTCTTAATTTAATTTTGTTAATATGATAATATGACATAAATTGTTTATAATTTAATTTTGTATGTAAATAATTTTTATTATATGTTTAAAAATAATTGCTAATTTAATTTTGTAATTATAATTTTATTTTCATAATATGTTTATAATTAACTTAATTTTTATAATTTGCATATAACTTAAAATTTCATAATAATTAGTATAATTGTTTATATTTTATTCTTAAAAATAATTGTTCATTAATCTTTTAATATTTTTTTTGCTTATATTATTAACTATGTTTATTTTTATTTCATTATTACTAACCCCATTGTGATTTATTATTATTATTATTATTTCACTAACCCAATTATTATTATTATTTATTTTTGCTTATTATATTTAATTGGCTTTTTATCATTATTATGTAATTGTTCCTTGGATGTAATATTTAGTAGTAATGTTTAATTATTTATTTTATGCTATGGTTAGTAAATAGGGAGTGCAAAAACCTGTTTGTATATAAAATTCAATTTAGATCACTAATTTAAAAGATAATCATTTAAAATTGTACACTCACACACGTAAGTCGATTTTTTATCGCCATTTCACTTCTTAAGGGTTACCTCTCATGTTGCCTAAAATAAAAGGTCAAGTAGGGTGTATAAAGCAAAGTCCCTCAATTTCACATCCTCTAGTCCCTTAACAAATAAAAGATCAAGTCCCTTTCGAATGTTTCCTTCGTAATGATCTTGTCCCTTTCGAATAAAGATGATAGTCCCTTCAAAATTGCTTATACACCCCACAGTTGCCTAAATAAAAGATGACCCTTCACTTGTCCCTTACATCCAAGGTAATGACTACCTATTCCTTAATAATAGGGATAGTCTTACCATTTAAAGGATTCAAGAACAGAAAAGACTTAAATTTAGGGTAGGTTCCTCTTAGATACTTGCTCACTCTTCAAAACAATTTCAAACACTTCAAACAAATTTTCAAAACAAAGGTTTATACGCATCCGTACATGGGTCATTATAAACACTTAAGAAAATTTCTATTCACACACTACACATTTCAAAAACATTTTAAAGTGAGCTAACTAACTAAGAGCCCATGGATAACCATGGATGTAAAGGGTGCTAACACCTTCCCTTTACATAACCTACCCCCCGGACCCAAAAATCTTTTAAAAGGTCTTTCCTGTTCTTTTATGCCTTTCCTTTGGATAAAATAAAAGTCGGTGGCGACTCTTGCTATCCGCAACATAACTAAAGTCAGTTCTCCCACCGTGTTACAGACGGTCGCAAGTCTAGGTGTGGAACTCACTACTACCAACATAGCAAGATGCCATGAAGCCAAAGTGACTGTCCACGCTAAGTCCTAGGGTGTACTCGAGCCCCGGTTACGAGCTCATCTTACAGTAACAGTTCCCAATCCCACAGAAAAAAGGAAACCAGCACAGCCAGACAGTCTAGTAATAATATATGATGCATGAATATAAATACTGAAAACTGTAAATAAAGCTGTAAATAAAACTGTAAATAAACAACAGTAACATATACACACAACAACAAACAAATAATACCCAAAGAAACAGAAACACGCAAGCGCTAGGAGAGACTCTCAAGGGAACCAGAGATTCTAGGTTCGATCCCCAGCAGAGTCGCCAGTTGTCGCTCCCTGGATTTCCATCCTGGTACAAACGCGAAAGTGGCGCGGAAGAAGTTAGAGTCGTCAGCCAGACATTTTTATCCCGAAGGAACGGGAAAGGTAATGCTGCACAAACCAGAAGAAAAGAAAAGGAAGGAAAAAGGTCTTGTGAACCAAAGAAACTGAGTTCGGGAGTCGGTTAGGACCTGGGAAGGTATTAGCACCCCAGATTGTCCACCGTACCCGACGGGATCCACGCTTGCAGAGAAACTGTTTCAAAGGGTGAAGATATGAAAACTGCTACAAAGTGTCGCTCCCTGGATTTCCATCCTGGTACAAACGCGAAAGTGGCACGGAAAAGATTATAGTCGCCAGCCAGGCATTTTTATCCCGAAGGGACGGGAATGGTAATGCTGCACAAACCAGAAAAAATAAGAGGAAGGACACGGGTCCTGCGAATCAAAGAGACTGAGTTTGGGAGTCGGTTACGACCTGGGAAGGTATTAGCACCCCAGTTCGTCCGCCGTACCTGACGGGATCCATGCTTGCAAAGAAAATGTTTCAAAGGGTGAAGAAATGAAAGCTGCTGCAAAGAAAATGAACTGGATAAAAGAAAAGAAAAAGGAACTGGAAAAGAAATGAAAAGGAAAAATGTAGGGAAAATAAAGATTGTGCTCGAACGGGCCCTACCCCGCTGCCTACGTACCTCATCTGGACAATGAGGATCAGAGTCGCCGTAGTTCCCCTAACAAGGGGTGGAAAGATTGCTTGTGTCTTAAGGCTTGAACTGCCTATGTCAATGCTCAGGTGTTGCAGGCTCGGACGACGAGTGCGTAACCGTCTTGCAAAATGACAAGTAGTGACAAGTTCGTACGTAAAGAGTGAATGAGGTGATAAGAGAATTCCTGAAGGAGAGACGCTTATTGTTTGTTTGTGTTTCTTAGAAGTCTTTTTAGAGTGTGGCACAAGGAAGTGAATGTAAATCCTTTTCTAAGGACATGTCCTTATTACCACATCCCAAGATAGAATGAGTAACAAGTCCATCAAGAATGAAGAAGATCCTCAAACTTGTTTCCTAAGATTAGGATTTAAATTTACTAACTTATTTTGTATTATTAAGTGTTTTGGTGGATTAAAGTGTAGAAGTATTTTTATTCTTTTCTTTGAGAGGATGACAAAAGGGGAAGGTCACCTCAACTGTTATTAATGCTTTTTATGATTTGTATGAAGATGAGAAAGAGAGAGCACCAAAAGGATCTCAAAGGTAAAATCTAATGGGGAACTAACAAATCCTAATGTTATCATGCATGGGAGTCCTAGGTTAGTGTGGTTTGAACTCTATCTTAAGAAAGAGGAAGAGAAGAAGAACTGAGGAAGAAAGAATTAGAGAACAACTTACTCCTCTAAAGGAGATAAGTTGCTTCTAAGGGAAGAAGAGAAAGGAAAGCACAAGATGGCATAAGGCACATCAACAATTGCAAAAGAGAAAACAAATTAGAGAGAAGATAAAGAATTGAAATGTGGATAACATCCACACTTCACTCACCATGAGCCCCTGAAATGGTTAGAACTAAACACATATGACAAGACCAAATCAAACAAAAGCAAGTGAGGCATAAACAAGCACAATATCAACCCCACACACTACAACCAGAAGTGATTCACCATACTTTCATACTAAAATACCTCAAACAAAACCAAAGAGGAAGAAGGAGAAACAGGGCATTTCAAGTCCACATGAACTACTTATGAAAGAATAAAGCATACATGAAATTAAACACATCATTCAAGCCTAGCAATCATCATGTACCCCAGGACCAGAATCAAATCACCACAAGCAAAGGTACAAACAACATAAAAGACCAAGGAAAGGGTCATACAAGTTCAAACATAACCATCACAAGAATGAGAAATGAAGTGAACATGTGCATAAGTGTAAGAATAACAAATGCTCATCAAATCAAGACATAGGAATCATTTAAAAACCAGGGACCTAATCATGTTAAAATGCGCCTAAGAAGCATGAACAATCATGGGGAAGAAGTACCAAAATCAAACACAGGCATCATGAAGGGCAAATGATCATTGCAAGTGAGGTGAACATGCATTACAATTGTGAGAAAGTTTAAAAGTAAACAACAAAGAAGAAACTCAAAGCACACACCCTAAACCAGGACCAAGGACCAAGCATCATACCAAAGGGACCCTAAAAAACCTATAGGAGTTGGCCCAAGTGCCCTCCTAACCTAAGAACTAAATATGCCAACAAGAAGAAATAAACATAAGACATCCTCATATGAAAATTCAAATCAAATCATGAACTCTTGCAAAAAATATGAAAATAAACACAAGTATCCATTAATCAAGTGATATCATCATGCCAAAAAGCCAAAGTCAGAATCAATAAACAACTAGGTCAAAGGACCTCAAGAACACTCATTAGGGTTTTGAAACTTCACAAACAAGTCAACTATCAAAAATATTCACACAAGCTTCTAAAAATCAGAAGAAAAATCATCCATAAACTACACCTTAATATGAATCAAATGCAAAAAGAATCAAGCCAAAATTCAAATTGATGCTCAAGATATAAATTCTACACATCAGCATGTATTTAAAATGAATTAAAAACAATTAATAAAAGAGGAAATTAATTCCTACGTGGAAAATAAAAATAAATGAAAAGTCAAAAAGTCAAAAATTAAAGAAAATTAAAAGAATTAGTCATGAAGTTTTTTAGAATTTTTAGAGGCATTTTACTATTTTTAAAAATCAAAAACCAAACTGAAAATAAAAATGAAAATAAAATGAAAAGCAAAGGATGAGGGGTGCAGTAAGTAAAGGATCCAGTTCAAAGCAAATGGGCCAGGCAAACAGGGGGCGCGCATAGCAATCAGAGCCCAAGTCCATCAAACAAATATTCAGTCAACCAAAAAAAAGAAAAGTAAGCATATCCAGAGGCTGAGAGCAAAAGTAAGCAAATCCAATGGTCATAAGCCCAAGTCAACAAGACCAACAGGTAATCAGATCCCACGTCCCACATTCAAATTCCCTAATTAAATGAAATCCAATGGTTGCGTTTTAAAATTAATATAAACCTAATTAATTAAAATAATAAAACAAAATTAAACTAAATAATCCAGATCCAAGGGCCAGGATCTAATCTGGACGTCATTAAACCCTAATTAACCCTAACCTAAACCCTACCGGCCGGAGAAGCGCCGGTCGTCTTCTCCGGCGAGTCACAAATTGCAGAACCACAAACCTCCATGAAAATAAGCAAATCATATACCAAAATGATCCTCAGGCCAAGCACATCACGAATCAATCATCAAAATAACATAACCTAACACACACAAGCTGAATCGAAGAGAAAAAGTTTGGATCTAAAACTTTCAGATCCACAGTTTTGCCTCATTTCACCATCATTTTCAAAACAAAATATATCAACATGCTCAGGACAACAGGTAGAACACAATGCACACAAAAGAAATCACATCCAGGATGACGAATTTTTGAGTATACCTGAAATTGCAGAACCTTCAAACCTCCAAGAAAAGCAACCTCCAGCTCCAGATAAGCCTCTTGTGACCTCTATTCACAAAATAAATGTGAAAGAAACCCTAGAACAGCCTGAATCTAGCACTTTGAATGAAACTGAGCTGAACTTGGACTGATGCAAAACTCGTCTATAGCTCAAAACAAAGGTTGATCTATGACCTATGGAGCTCAAGGATGAAGAATCTGAAGTTTGTTTGGTGAATGAGTGTATGGATGAAGAGATTCGAATGAAAATGCAGCAAGAGCAAAAACTTGGAATAGAGCAATTGGTGTTGATCCCCTCTGAAATGAAACCCTGGCTGGCTTTTATATTGTGTCCAAATTCACTCCAAGAAAAATGAGAGGCAATGCACGTGGGAGGAGTGTGATTCATTTGAAAATGCAAAAATGCATCAAGTGTGTGATGGAATGATTTTCCCGTGCCTTGCCCTTGTGCTTTGCACATGTTGATCATATCTTCTTTGCTGATCACAAATGATTCATCCTTAGCCCTTGGATTAGTTTGTGTTATGAATTCTCATGATTATGCATATTTTGCACATGGAATGAAACCATGCATACCATGCACGATTTTCATGCTTTTCCTTGAGCCAATCCTTTCTCATGACATGTATGGTGATGTAGTGATTTGAATTTGCACATAGGATGGTTCACATATGAGATACATGAGTTTTTGCTTATTGGTAGAAACTTGAATTTCAAGGTAAACCCTAAAAATGGATGAAATTCAATTGGCCATATCTTTTGATTCATGAAGGCTATGAAAATGCACTTGTACTTTTTAAAAATGGGAGATCATACTCTACAACTTTCATGTTTAATGGCCATGAAAGGATGGTTTGAAAATTAGGGCAAAACGTGCCAAAAATAGTAACTTCCTTTATAAGCCATATGCCAAAAATGGAAAGTTCCCCAAAACCTCTTGATTCTTGATCTTTGACTTTGCCAAACCTCTTGTAGGACCTTAAGGACATCCCTTGGCTTGAAAAATGGGATTGGAACCCTTGAATTGTCACAGTTGACTTTTCAAATGATTAGTTTGACCAATTCCTTCTTGTGCAAGCAACTGATGAAATAACTGCCTTCCTCAATAAATTTTCTCACCAAATTTCATCCATAGCCTTATCATATCATATGAAGGACTTTGCCTACATGGAATGGCCAAAGTCACAAAGAATCCTTGTCTGACAAGAAACCCTAATTTAAGGATCATTTGATAACTTCCCAAACCCTTGGGCTCTTGTAGAGGATCTTGAGCTTGTATGAGACCTAAGAACACCTTGTGAGACTTGTCCAAGGTCCATTAACTCCTTGCTTTGACTTGTAAGGCTTTAACTGTACCATTGATTGATCATATGCCCAATGTTAGGACATGAGAATGTTATGCTTCATTTTTCTATGCAAAGATGCTAAAAATATGCCATGTTTATGATGGTTATGATGATTATGACATGAAGATGATGGTAGAGACAAGAGGGAAAATTTGGGGTGTTACACAAAGAAAAGGAACTGAACTGGATAAGAAAAAGAAAAGAAAGGGGGAACATGTAGGGAAAATAAAAGAGTGTGCTCGAACGGGCCCTACCCCGCTACCTACGTACCTCATCCGGACATGAGGATCAAAGACGCCGTAGTTCCCCTAACTAAGGGTGGAAAAGATTGTCCGTGTCTTAAGGCTTGAACTGCCTATGTCAATGCTCAGGTGTTGCAGACTCGGACGACAAGTGCATTACCGTCTTGCAAAATGACAAGTAGGAGCAAGTTCTTACGTAAGGAGTGAGTGGGATGAGAAAAGAAGTCCCGAAGGAGAGACGTTTATTGTTTGTTTGCGTTTTTAGAAGTCTTTTTAGGAGTGTGGCACAAAAGAATGAACTCAAACTCTTTTCCATGGAATATGTACTTGCTACTACATTCCAAGATGGAATACTAGAACAAGCACACCAAGTAAGGAGAATTTATCCAAGACTTGTTCCCAAGGGCAAGGGTCTAAGCTCATTGACTTGTTGAATTTATTAGATGTTTTAGTGATTAAGATAAAGAAGTATTTTTTTAGGATTTTCTTGATGAAGATGACCTCATGATCCGACTTGTGCATCATGCTAGACAAATGCACTATTCCAAGATGGAATGAATACATATGCCCCATGGAATAAGGCTATACACAAGAGGCCACTTATTTCTTTATTAAAGTGTTTTTTATGTTTTTGTATGAAGATGAGAAAGAGAAGAAACCAAAGGAGAAAAGGTAAAAGTCTAATGGGGAATGACTAATCCTAATATTAGCATGCAAGGGTGGACCTAGGTTAGTTTGGCTTGAAGTTATCCTAAGAGAAAAGAAGATCAAAGGAAAAGAAAAGGAGAGAAGAGGAAAGCTAGAGAACAACTTACTCCTCTAAAGGAGATAAGTTGCTTCTAAGGGGGAAAGATGAAGAGTTGAATCACATGATGGCATAAGGCTCATCAAAAAAACCACAAAGTAGAAAGCAAAGTAAGAAGAAGAGATGAAGAGTTGAAATGTGGATAAACATCCACACTTCACTTACCATTGCACCTACAAATGTTAGCAAAATTTCCAGCACATATCCAGCACATCAATCAATACTAACACATCAACACAACTCAAGGAATTAACATGCTCAAAGTTTCAAGAAGACAAGATCAACAAACATGCCAAGCTTTGAAAATACATGAATTCACGTGTCGAGAAAATGAAAGCGTACATCAACCAGCAAGCAAACCACCCGAAACTAGCATACAAAAGGATCATACAATGATCCATGGTGATTAAAGCAAGTAAGGGAAGCAAACAAGCTCAAAACAGCCCAAACATGGCACTCTGCTTCAGTGTTAACCGATTAACCAAAGCGTTAACCGGTTAACCAAAGCGTTAATCGGTTAACCAATTCAAACCTACAGAAAATAACACAGAAAACAGATGTGTTAACCGGTTAACCAAAGCGTTAACCGGTTAACACTGTGAGAACAACACTAAAACCTGCAGAAAAATCAGTCCAGACCAGCTTGTTTCAAATAATCCCAAACAGTCCAGCAATCAATTATGCATGAAATAGTAAGATCAATTCACATTAATCAAACACCATTAGGCTTATGAACATTAACACATAGATCCGATCACAAATCAACCAAACAATTCAAGCAAGACAAGAAAATACACAAGCACATGGTGAATATAAGCACAAGCATGCAAATAAGCTAAAAACAGAGTTAGATCTGAACTTAACCAACCTATAAAGCTGAGATATGCTTTGGTAAATGTTGTTTGAGCTGGAAATGAGGAATCTCACGGAAAACTTCGAAGATCTGGTGCTAATCTTCACACATCATACAAAATAAATGCAAGCAAAGGATCTTGATGAAGAATTTGGCTCCAAAATCACTTCTAATCACCAAATCAGATCTGAACCAAGTATTGAAACCAGCAAATTGATGCAAAGAAGCTATGGATGGAGGTCTAGTTCCAATATCCACAAACTTTAATGCAAAGTATTGTGATCTTCAAAGAGGAACTTTGAGTGATTTGGAAAATTGGGAGAGAGAATGGTGAGAGAGTGGTGAAAATTCAGAAAATGAGAAGTGAATTATGAGAGAGCTAGCTCTTGGTTTGGAGGGAAATGGAATAAATACCCTCTAGGTTTGGGGCCCAAAATTTTGGTTTAGAGTCCAAAAAAAAGTGGATTGGAATTAGCTTAGAAAGTGATTAGGATCTAGCCTTGGAATTAGGCTTGGTAAAACCTCTAGATCCTTCTCCATAATTCCCACTTAATTCAAAATGAATAAAATCAGAAATATGAAAAATTGGAGCCAAAACACATGTTGAACTTGCTGCTGGAATTCAAAATTCGCAGCCGTTAACCGGTTAACCAAAGCGTTAACCGGTTAACGCAAGAAAATTTTGAATTCTCCCTCCTTTTGGTGGGAAACTCCAAGAATACACCGGAGCCAACCATTCCAATCTGATTTTGATCCTCAATTCTTTTAGGGATTTGACCATGATACCAAGCTTGTACAAAAGGTCTTGTGAGCTTCCTGTCAGGTCACCATGCTCTTGACTTTGCCTTGTAAGATCACTAGTTCTCAAATGATTGATCATATGCCTTATTCTGGAACATGTGAGTGTTATGCTTCATTTTTCTATGCAAAATGCTAAGGATATGACATGCTTATGATGATTATGATATGATGATGATGTTAAAAAGAAGAGGGAAAATTTGGGGTGTTACAACATCGTGGCAAATAGATATGACATCTTCTATTTCAGATTCAGGGACACATCGACAGAATATTCCATCGGCGCCTCTTCTAAAAAGTAAGGGCTCATCCTAATAATAGTTCTTTAGATCGTGAAATAATTTTTTCTTTTGCTGGTAAGTTAAATCAGGTGGGAGCACTCCTGCCGCTAAGGAGTTGACAAAGTTGGCGTACCAAGGCAGTGATGCTTCTAATCGACACGAAACTTTGTTGGGTTCTTGAAATTCCAAAGGATTTCCTTGGTTTTCACTTTCTTCTTTCATATAGGCGATAAGTCTATCATAGGGCGAATCATCATTAATGGGAACTCCCTTCGGTTCTTGGTGTTCTATCCTAGAAAGGTGATCTGCAACTACGTTTTCAGATCTCTTTTTATCTTTTATTTCCAAATCGAACTCTTGCAGAAGCAGGATCCATCTTAAAAGTCTAGGCTTAGAATCTTTCTTATTCAACAATTATCTAATTGCAGCATGATCGGTGTAGACAATTATTTTTGCTCCTACCAAATAGGAACGAAATTTATCTAATGCGAAAACGAAGGCTAGAAGCTCTTTTTCTGTGGTAGCGTAGTTCAGTTGTGCATTGTCTAAGGTTCTCCTTGTGTAATAAATATCATGGAGCTTTTTATCTCTTCTTTGACCTAAAACAGTGCCAACGGCATAGTCGTTAGCATCGCACATTATTTCAAATGGTTCATTCCAATCTGGTGGTTACATGTGGGTGCGGTAATTAAAGCATTCTTAAGTAATTCAAAGGCTTCCAAACAATCTTTATTGAATATGAATTCAACATCTTTCATTAATAATCCAGTTAGTGGTTTGGTTATCTTAGTGAAGTCTTTAATGAATCGTTGGTAAAAATCGGCGTGTCCAAGAAAACTACGGATTTCTCTAATGGTTTTCGGAGGTTGAAGGTTTTCTATCATCTCTATTTTGGATTTTTCTACTTCAATCCCTCTTTCGGATACAACATGTCTTAACACAATCCCTTCCCGGACCATAAAATGACATTTTTCCCAATTTAGCACCAGATTGACTCTGACACATCTCTCGAGAACTAGTTCTAAGTTTGATAAACATCCTTCGAAGCTTTGCCCACACACAGAGAAGTCGTCCATAAATACCTCCATTATATTATCTATAAATTTGGTGAATATGGCCATCATACACCTCTGGAATGTTGCAAGTGCATTGCATAGTCCGAACAACATATGTCTGTACGTAAAGGTTCCATAAAGACAGGTGAAGGTTGTCTTTTCTTAATCATCGGGGTGAATAGGAATTTGAAAGAATCCTGAGTATCCATCTAAATAGAAGAAATATGAATGTTTGGCTAGTCGCTCGAGAATTTAATCTATAAAGGTCAGAGGGAAATGGTCTTTACGAGTGGCTTTATTTAACTTCTTGTAGTCTATGCACATCCTCCATCTGGTTTGAATATGCTTAGCGACAGATTGTCCTTTATCATTGCTAACAATCGTTACTCCTCCTTTCTTAGGTATGGCATGTACTGGGCTGACCCAACTATTGTCTGATATCGGGTATATGATACCGGCTGCTAAGAGTTTTTGTACCTCTTTCTTGTTTGCATCGCCTACGAGAGGGTTTATCCTTCTTTGATGTTCCCTAGAGGTCTTACTGTCCTCTCCAACATAATTCGATGCATACAAATAGATGGGATTATCCCTTTGAGGTCGGATATATTATATCCTAGTGTAGTTGGATACTTCCTCAGAACATCGAGAAACTTCTCGATTTCTATTTGTCCCAAGTCAGCGTTTACTATGACCGGTTTTTCAAACTTTGTGTCTAAGAATTTGTACCTTAGATTTTTGGGTAACATTTTTAGTTCAATAGCGGGTTTTTGTTCGTCGGGTGGTGGTTTGGGTGTTATTGCAAGACATTCTTCTGAACGGTCATCGATGGATATTTCACTATTACTTTCATTCTCTAGTACAGAAGGTTCAAAGAATTTTGTTGATTTCACTTCCAACTCTTTTACGCATTCATCGATGATGTCAAGCGAACAGTACAAATCATTAATAGCTAGAGCTTTCAAGAATTAAGCTAAAATAAATTCAACTTTCTCTTCTCCTACTTTGAAAGTCAGCTTTCCTTTCTTAACATCGATTATAGCTTCGGTTGTTGCTAAAAATGGTCTTCCTAATATAATGGGGACATTGTAATCCTCCTTTATGTCCATTATCACAAAATCAGTAGGAATGAAGAATTGACCGATTCGGACAAGGATGTTTTCTAGCATACCTACAGGATACTTGACAGAACGATCCGCAAGCTGCAGAGTCATCTTAGTCGGCTTCATTTCTCCTAATTCAAGTCTCTTGCATGTAGATAACGGCATTAAACTAACACTGGCTCCTAAGTCTCACAGACTGTTGTCTATAACGTATTTTCCTATTACGCAGGGTACTGAAAAGCTCCCTGGGTCTTTAAGCTTAGGTGGCATGTTATTTTAACGAATAGCACTACATTCGGCAGTGAGCATAACAGTCTCGTTATCTTTGAGCTTTTTCTTGTTGGATAGAATTTCCTTTAGGAATTTCACATATGAAGGCATTTGGGTTATGGCTTCTGTAAATGGTATAGTAATGTTTAATTGCTTTAGAAGTTCCACGAATTTCCTAAATTGTCCTTCATTTTTGTTTTTGGCTAGTCTTTGCGGATAAGGTACAGGTGGCTTATATGGTGGCAGAGGCACATATGGTGTTTCCTTCTCCCCGACCTCATCACTCTTATCATTCGCATCATTAGTTTTTGGTTCATCTTCCTTCTCAGTTCCTTTCTTTGGAATTTGGTACATGGTTGGTTTTGAATGTTTTGGGTCCACCGGTCCATCATATTCGGTTCCGCTCTGCAGAGTCACGGTGTTTGCTTGTCCTTTCGGGTTAGGTTGAGGTTGGTCAGGAAAAGATCCAGACGGGGCTGGTATGGTTTTTTGTTTTAGGCTACTTGATAAATCTGGGTTTCTAACATCTTGTTATATGTGGCCATTGCATCAAGCTTACTAGTCACCTGCCTCATCAATTCGCCCGTATGGGCGTTTTGGTTAGCAAATTCCTTATTTTGCTGTATCTGGGTGTTCATGAAATTTTCCATCATAATCTCTAGATTTGACTTTCTAGGTACTTGTGGAGCGGATGGTCCTCTTTTATGAAAAGTACTAGACGGTACAATAGGTGTTGAACTTGGTGGTTGCAAGGCATTGTTGTTTTTGTAAGAAAAAATCGGATGATTTCTCCAACCAGGATTATAAGTATTCTAGTACGGGTTTCCTTGGGTGTATTTTACTTGGTCGGTGGGAACACCGGCTAGCAACTGACATTCAGCATTTGTGTGTCCAGGGGTACCACATACTTCACAATTAGGGGACACAACAGCTACGGTAGAAGCTGGTTGTGTTACGGCCAAATTTTCAATTTTTTGGGTTAATGCATCCACTTTAGCATGTATGCGGTCTATTGCATTAACTTCGTACATTCCGCCTTTCGAAGTTGGTTTCTCTGTAGAAGCGCATTCTCCTCCCCATTGGAAGTGATTTTGGGCCATGTTCTCTATGAGTTCAACGGCTACCTCGTACGATTTATCCATCAAGGCACCACCCGCGGTGGCGCTTAGGTTCATCTTTGTGTTGTACAACAGCCTGTTATATAAAGTATGGATTATCAGCCATTTTTCGAGTCCGTGATGCGGACAGAGCCTCATCATATCTTTATGTCTTTCCCACGCATCAAAAAGAGATCCGTTGTCTTTTTGCTTAAATCCGTTAATTTCGGCCCTGAGCATAGTTGTCTTACTTGAAGGGAAATAACGGGTCAGAAAGACTCTTTTTAAATCGTCCCATGAGGTGACAAAATTTACAGGGAGAGACTGGAGCCAAGCTCTAGCTCTATCTCTTAAAGAAAATGGATAAAGAAGGAGTCTAATTGCTTCTGGCTAACTCCATTTGCTTTCACAGTGTCGGCATATTGCACGAAAACTAATAAATATATGTTAGGATCATCCGTAGGACTTCCTGAAAATTGGTTTTGTTGAACGGCTTGTAATAACGAAGGCTTCAACTCGAAATCGTGTCTTTCAATTTTCGGGGCAGCAATGCTGCTATGCGGTTCATCTTGCGATGGGACATCAAAATCTTTGAGTGGACGGTTTTGCGGTCCTTGGGCCATTTATTGCTCAGATTCGGTTTCGGTTTCGGTATCTGAATAAGAAACGATAGGTTCTGGAAGGTTATATCTTAATCGGAATTCGTTGATTCGGCGCCTCAATAAAGCAAAGCGCTCGATTTCGTCAATCAGCTCCACTGGCTCTTTGCTTCGGGAGCGAGTGTTAGGCATACAATCGACAAATTGAAAAATAAAAGAAAAATTGCCTTAGTCGTTACTGTGCAACGAAAGCAACACAACAAAGACTAATTCAATCCCTGGTAACGGCGCCAAAAACTTGATCGCGACTTTACGTGTTTGGTTGGATTGATACTGCAAGCATACAAGGTATCGTGGAGTTTTAAAAGATTGTCGAACCCACAGGGATTGATAGTCAATAGGGAGTGTCCTATAATTGTGGTGTAAGGATAAGGCTAAGGTTGTCACGGAAGAAAGGGATAAAGAATTAATTACAAAAAAAGGTTTTTGCACGAATAAAAGAAACGAGACCGTAGAATTATTTTCGGGACTCTTAGGGACTCTATAGGATCCGGGGCTGAAATGAAAGTTGAAGTTGTTCTGACGAAAATACCAACCTAAAGGTTCAATCTCACACTCTCGCACTATTGATCGAGCCACGACCGATAACCCCAAGATTTTTCTCTCGCTCGTTCGGTAATTAAAGGACGTCTTTTTGAAGATGGATAAGATCGAAATGAAATACCTAAAGCGCTCTCGTTGTGTTTAGGTTTCAGTGTCCTGTGCCTACTATCTGACGCATACCTCAAACTCTCGCTTTATTGGACTCGTCTTAGTGAATTTCTCACTCTCGTGACAAAATGCTGGTAAGCAGCCTCTCGCTCTCACGACAAGACTACTTAAATTAATCTTAGAACACAAAACTAGAATTTCAGGCATTAAAAGTATGTCGGTTATCCTACGGAGTCCCGTCGAGACGGCGGTCCTCAAACTACGGGCTCATACAAATCTAGCTTAACATAGTTGATTTTAATGTTGACATATTTAGGTCGATAATTTTAGAAACATACATATTGATTTGATTTTAAGAAAATTCTATTTTAAAAGTTTTTTTGAAAAAAAGTGCTTAAAGTTATGAACATAAACATACAAAATGCAATAAAGTAAATAAGCAGTAAATTAAAGAAAGCAATAAATTAATAACTTGTGATAAATGAAACAAAGCTTTATTAATTTTGCGAAACGATTCAAGTACAAACGGAAACGGAAAAGAAAATTATACAAGACGGTGTATTAACTACTCGGTATGAGCGATTAATACTTTGGCTAAGTGATTTTTCTAGTCCTGTAAGAAATTTGGCAGTGCTCCCGCAGGGTATTGATTCGTCTCAAAAGCTGCTCTGAAGACTCCTATTTATATAGAAGAATTGGCTCCAAAACAGTTGAAGAATTCAAATTCAAAATGAGCCAAACTGCTACGAAATTGCCTCTGGAAAACTGTTCCCGCGACCAATGGCGAACGCCATTTGGCTGCTATGAAGATTCTAGGACTTTTGGCAAATGGCGAACGCCATTTGGTTCCCTTGAGGGGAATGGCGAACGCCATTCACCTAGAGGAGACAGAATGTGCAGATTTCTACCTTTCTTCAGCTGGTTTGCCATAGATTCTTCTATTTTCCTTTGATCCAACTGCTTGGGTCCTGAAAACATAAAAATGAACAAAACATAAGTAGATTAATACGGAAAACAATAAAGACTCGATGAAAATACGATAAAATATGCATGAAATGAATCGAAATAACCTATATAGAATTGAGTCATCATACCCATAGCAAGGCCGATTGGGGAACTTCCTAATCAAACCTTTGTGTGTGTGTGTGTGTGTGTCTCTCTCTCTCTCTTTATTGCTTTATTTTTTTATCGTTGATTTTGAAAATTATCGATATTTTTGTTGTTTCGATTAATTCGATTGGAAAATGTTGTTAACTTTCTTTAAAAGTGTTGTTGTTGATATTGTAAACACCCCAAATTTTCCCTCACTCATTTCACACCATGGCTTGTGATCTTTCATGTTTTCATTAGCATAAGCATACCATTTCATATTGCATTTTTTGTCTCACTGCATAGTTCAAGTTCATCTGCATCTAGGGTTTGTGATCTGAGCAATCCAAGATTCCATATGAGCCACCCCAAAGGCCTCAAAGCTTTCCAAGAGGTCCCATGGGTGTTCTATCATCATATTATGCTCCTCAAGATTCATGGAAGTCAAGAAATCACAAGAACTGGCAAGGCATGGAAGCAGAGCTAGGATTTTCACTACACAGATGACCAAAATTAGGGTTTTGGTTTCAGAAGCCTTAACTCCAAATTTTTGGGCCATTATTGTTTCTAATGTTCTTAAGATGTTAAAAGTATCATGTGTACCAAGTTTGATGAAGAAATTCATTGTGGAAGTCATATGTTCACTTGGTGACTTCTTGAGCAAGTTAAGTCAAAATCAGGGCATCTGAGGCCCCCAACAATGGAACCAAAGGGGTATTTTCATCAAATTGAAGTTCTATGATCTTTATTTGATCTTAGAAGAGGTTGGAAGTTCACAAGATTGAAGAATTTTGAGCCATTTGCAAAGTTGCCAAAAATGGAAATGACTTGTAATGGAAACTTTCCATTTTGGGAAAGTTTTTCAACCTCCTCTTTCTTGATCAAAAATGCTTCAAATGAAAAATTCTTGGTCATTAAAGTTGTAGGATAAATCTTCTCATTTTCAAAAAGTACAAGAACTCCTTCTAATTCATTATAGAACTCATTATGATCTTTCAAAGTTGGCAAAAATCCTATAATTTTCAAAGTGCACCAAAGAGGGATTTTTGCAAAACCACTTGCCAAGGCTTCAAATGACTTCTAAAGTGCCCACATATGCCACAACATGATCAAACAACACCAAAGCATCAGAATTGGCCCAAGAATTGGATCATTTCATGCCTTGAATCACAAGAAACACCAAAGAGGGAAAATATGCAAAACTCATAGAAAACCTTATGATCATTTCCCACCTCAGAATTGGCCCAAGAATTGGATCATTGCATATAAAAACCTTATGGATCACAAAGAACATAACACACAAGCATGAAACTCTTCATAGCTCAGATTACACGAAATCCCTCTCAAACTTCATCTCTTCGAATCTCCCAACTCAGCCATCAAAACTTCAAAATTCTTTCACCAATCATCTCCACATAACCCCAGGATCATATCCCACCCCTCACATTAGCCTGAAACCATCTCAAACAAAAACACGATTTCAGCTTCCTCTGAACTGAAACCTCATAAACAGCCAACACAAACTTCTTTCAAGCTTGCCAAAAGCATCAAGGGGTTCATTGGAGTGAAAAAGCACCAATGAGGTGGCCAGAAAGCTCCAGATAGCAAAGCTTCATCTCAGGTATACCTCAAGAAAATTTTTTCCAGAAATGTTTTTTTAAGTTCTTAGATGAATCTTCATGATGTGTTGACGATCTTGATATGTTTATTTTGCAAAATGATTGAGTATTGAGCATGTATGCGTTCTTTTAAAGTTTTTGACCTAAGAATGTTTTGCTTCGATTTGCCCTTTTGATGCATGATAAATGAATTTTGTTTGGGGATTTAGGTTCAGTGATGTATGGGGATCATTTCTGGGCAGAAAAATTAGGTTTTAGATGCTTAGGGAGAGAGTTGAGGTTTTTGCTCACCGGAGAAGATGACCGGAACATTGTTCCGGTCATCTGAAAGTTGTTAGGGTTAATGACGTGTAATTAGCTAGGTTTGAATTCTAACCCTAGGATCTTGTGTTGGCGCGCGTTTTCAATGGTCCAGGTCATTTCATTAACCCTAACCTAGTTTAATTAGTTTAATTTTAATTAATTAAGTCAGGATTAATCACAACCCTTGGATTACGCGCTGGTCAACCCCATTTCCCCCAGTTTGAATCTGGACCCTCAGATGTGATTACTTCCCCTTTATTTTATTTTTATTTCATTTTATTTGTATTTTTCTTTCATAATTTATTTAAAATAGCAAAATTCATTTAAAAATTCCGAAAATTTTTGTCAAGACTTTTATTAATTTTTCAGAAACCAAAAATATTTTTATTTTTATTTTTTGCATTAAAACATATTTTTAAATCATTTAAATGTTTTATTTAATTAATTAATTGATTTTAATTAATTAAAAATATATTTAAGTATTTAAAAATCACCAAAAAAATCAGAGGGCCTTCTAAGACATTTAGAAACATTTACAAACTCACCTTATAAATTTCTTTTTGGTTTTGATCATACTTTGAGATTTTTTCAATGAATTAGGGTTCTTAAAAATGTCCATTTTCTAACCCTAACTTCAAAAATTCATAACCCTAGAACGAAGTTGAGTTTGTGAATGGTTCTTTTTGCATTGTTCTATGCATGTCTTCTAGCATCCAAAAACATTTTTGTTTCATTTTTATCTTGCATTTTCAAATTATTTGGCATTTTACATTGAAGATCACCCAAATACCCTAGGTAACTTAGAAAATTCATAACTCCTTCTAGGTTTAACTTTTGACCTCCCCCTTTGGATGGTAACCTAGTATAGGTTTAGGGTTCCTTTGAGTGCATTTTCAATTTTTTTATCTTGTACATTGCATCTGTTTTGGTCATATGCATCTCATACATTCATAAAGCCCTAATTTCTCATGTTCCTATGCATTCATCTTTGCATAAAGATCAATACATGAACTTGCCATGACATCTCAAGAATTTGTATGTCATCTTAGACATCCTAGGACATGTTAGAACATTGTTTGATCATTTATTCATTCATTTGGTATGCTTTGCATTCATAACATCTCATGAACATCCATGTGCTTCACTGCTTCTAACTTGCTTCCTTTGCATCTCATCTCTCATATAAGCATACATATGCATCATGTGTGACTTTGCAACATCTCATGACTCATTTTCCTTGCATATGCACTTCTGACTTTGATCATAACACCTTTGTTTGATGCATTTTTATTTCATTTCTTTCTTTACATGTTCAACTAACATTTTAGGGGCTTATGGTAAGTTGTTTAAGGTGTGGATGTGCATCCACATCTAACTTCTCTTTCTCTCTTATTCTTGTACATTATACTTGTGTTTGAAGTGAATTGCATTCACTTGTGCCTCTTCCTTTCTTTTCTATCTCTTTTTCTTACTTATCTTCTTAAATGAAGTAAGTAATTTAATCCTTCTTTCTTCTCTTTCTCTTTTCATCTGCTTCTTCCTTGGTGGCCATCTTGAATACTTCTCTTGAGCCTCACAAACCATAGGATAACCAAGCATGATAATTTTAGGGTTGTATATAGTCCCCCTTTAGTCTTTTACCTTTGATTTTTCTTTGAGTCTCTCTTCTCATCTCTTAATCAGAGACTAAACTCTTAAAGTTTTAGGAATTTGGTATTAGGGTTATGCCTGCATCTTTCTATTAGGATGGAGTGTATAAATTTAATCCTAAGTGTTAAACCTTTAATTTGTTTAAACCTCTTAATCAAATCATCTTAATAATTACTAAGACTTCATCTTGTAACTTGGGCCTTACATTAGGGTTCTAATTCTTCCTTATGGTTAAGAAGGACTAACCCTAGTGTTTAATGGACAAGTCCCCCTCAATTTGTCTTACAAACCATAAAACTCATTTCTTAATCTCATTCCTTAATTAAAATCCACCTAATAAAGGCTTGTTATATAATGAATTTAGTCCCTAACCATGGATTAAGTTGAGGTATCCTCCTCAGCTTAAGTGTTCTCATCTATTATCCTTCTATTAGGATGGTGTAATGAGTTCACTAATCTGTGATAAGAGATTAAACTCATTACTTAACATTAAACAAAATCCAAAAACATCTAAATAATCACAAGTAGGTTAATAATCTTAATCCTACATCATCATGGCAACTAAGTTGAGATGCTTATCTCATACTTAAGTATTCTCATTATCCCTAATCAGGGAGGATATAATGAGTTTACAAGCCCCTTGATTTAGGCTTAAGCTTATTTACTTATGCAAAACACCAAATACAATAACAAAACTGAAAACACAAAAAACAAACAATAATTGTCACCTCCGGGATTCTTTTCTCATCACACTCATTCATAAACGAGAACTCGCTTCTTCCGTCTAATGCAAGACAGTTAGCACTCGATCCAGACGAGTCATACACTTGAGCATAGACAAGCAAGCAGTTCACAATCAATTTATCTTTCAGTCTCTTTGAGTCGAACTACGGTGTTCTGACTTCCTCATTGCACGAGAGGATACGTAGGCATAACTTAACTGTTATCGAACAAAAAGTCTTTGTGTCATCCCCCTCTTTCAGCATCCTTTTCTAAGCCTCGGCTCTTGAGCATTCACCTTTTGCACTGACACTTGTATATTATTTTCCAGCTTTCACACACAGATAGCACATACACTTACCCCTTTAAACACAATCTTTTAAGCGTGGATCCTGTCGAGTACGACGGACAATCTGGGTGATAATACCTTCCTAGGTTGTAACCAACCCCCTTTCTCAGTTTCTCTGGTTCGCAACCGTCTTATCCATCTTTTCTTAGGTTTATGCAGCATTACCTTTCCTTCGGGATAAAAATGCCTAGCTGGAGACTCTATTCATTCATCTTCATTTCATTTTCTCTCTTCGTCGACCGTTCGCGTCTGTACCATATCTGACCAGGTGTCTTTTCGGGGGAGCGACAAATGTAATCATAATAACTTTGGTTGTGATTGGCTTTTAACATCAACAAAACAAATTGAATTTCCAAATGTTATTGATCGCACACAAAGTGTTCAATAAATTGCTTGTGCATATTTTTATTGTTTTGTGTTCATTGGAAATAAGCGTTACGAATAGAATTGCATTTAATTGATTTGTAACTTAATCATTGTTTTAAAATTTGTGTTCATTATCATTCCATAAGGTTTACGTTGCGTATATAGCTTTTCGATAGTAGGTTCAGTTAGATGATTCAATCTGAATTGTCTTTTTCCATTGTGCCATACTTTTTGAAAGCAAATTTTTACCAAGATTTTTTGTTTGAAATTTGTGATCTATTCACCCCCTCTAGATTGAAGCCTATCGTCTAAAAAGTGGTATCAAAAGCTCCGGTTCATTTCGTGCTTGAGATATATTTTTTAGAAGAATGGCTATCAAACCTAAGGGAGTGTACAATAGAGCACCAATTTTCACCGACAAAAATTATGTCTATTGGAAAGCTCTTACGCACAATCACGTCAATCCATTGGCAAAGGTATTTTGCAAGGTCAAATTCAAGGATAAACATGTATGCAGTGATGGTTGAAATTCATAGGGAGTTTGATTTAGACTTGGTCAAACAATTAGTTTCCTTCATTATCATGTTATTAGGTTGTGTCAAAGTCATACTGCTTCATGGTTCATTTTCCAGTTAGAGATTTGTGCAGTTGCAGTTCATGTTCCAATTCTTAACTCTTTGATTTCATTTTGACGATGGTGGAGACTTTGTCATATCAGTATTTAAGTAGCCAGTTTCAGATGGATTTATTAAGGAATATTCATGGGGTTCATAATGTTGTTCAAGAAGATTCAAATAAGGATTATAGTTCAACATGATTCAAAGTTTAATTCACTTTTTGCCTTATTTCTCAAAGGATTAATTCAAGGTTTCATTTCACTTTAAGATTGATTTTAATGAAGGATTTAAAGAAGTGGAAAGTCAGTTTTAACTGTGGTTCTCGAATTCAAGTCAAGAATGGCATTGAATGTGAAAGTTCAAGTTGCAAATGTTATTATTTTCGTCATGGTTCATTCAAGTTGCAATTATTATTTGTTCTTTCATGGCTCATTCACATGAGAAATGATAAAGCAATTACAAGGCATTGATCGGATAATCAAAGTCCATGTTTACAAGTTACACCAAAGCCCATGAGAATTCACAAGTATAATTAAGGCCCATTATAAGACCATCACAACAACAAAATTGAAAAGATAAAAAATAATGATCATATGAAGGGTGAAGATTACAGCGCATAAATCCTCACAAGTGGCAACATGTCACAATTCCACAAAGAGAAATACTACACCAACCAACAACATAAATCGTACATGCTCCAAGCCTACAAACCTACAATGAGAAAGCGACTCCACATGAACAAGACCAAACGTACAACATCTGCACCATGGACCATAACAAACCACACTACAAAAAAACGCGTTAATTATGGCGGTTAAATTAAGACGATTATGGCGGTTTGAACCGCCACAATCAACAAAAATGGCGTTTTAGAAAACGCCTTAAATTCGGCTGCCGCTAGGTAAATTGTGGCAGTTTAAAAGTAAACGTCGTACCAACCGCCATTTTAAACATAGTTAAAAATGACGGTTTTGTTTTGAAAATAGTGGTGGTTTGAACCGCCATAAATATCACTTTTTAAAGAAAAAAAAATATTGATCAAAATTGTAATTTTAAATTATAAATTTATTTAGAAACAAAAAATATATTACAAATTCATATTGTTTATGAGTACAAATACATTTATATACATATGTATTGGTAGCTGTAAATTTCAATTTAGACATGTCTATGCCTTTCTTCTCAACTGGTCCACATTCAAAATATATTGGTTCAGACTTTGCACCCTTTATTGTCCCGACCCTATTCATGATGAAACATATAGTTAGAAATCTAAATAGAATAAAAGAGTAATCAACAAAAAAAACTCAACATACAGAAGACACAACTCTGTTTTCAAGTTTTGATGTTTATTACCTAACCTTAGTAACATCTTTTGATGCTACACTCACTGAAGTTACCTGGCTAACTCAAATATGGGGACACACATTAAAGGCAGGGTTTAAGAATGGAGCTAAGTATAAGAGGCAAGATAATTACACCATGATAAGCATCATCCACGTGTAAAAAAATCTTTGTTGAAAGAAGATCACACCTTGAAAATCAGCATATGGTTTTAGCTTCTCAAGATCAAGTGCTAGATCTAGTTGGTCCATGAATGTTTTCCTCACATGAATTTTGTGGAAATAGGTAATGAAACAACTAATTTTTTATCACACATACCATTTCATGCCCATTAACTTTCAGTATCTCAATAATTCCAATCTAAAAGATCCTTACATCCTTCGGCACAGTTTGAAGTCCACCAAAGCAATGGCAGAATATGTAACTTACATTAACATCAAGTTCAGGGACAAAGACAAATGAGCACATGAATAATTGAATAAAGTCAGGACTGACCATCTTATCAAGATGAACCGCTGCTAGCCAAGAATCTAGAGTATTATGTACACATTCATTCTCTCATGTGCTTTTTATTGTCAGAGACATTTCAATATATCAGACAACATGCCTTGCTGTAAACCCTTTTGAGAAAGTTAAACTTTTGAAAAAGGAAATGCACCATTAGTAACAGGAAAGAAAATACGAAAACAATAGCGAGTTCACTAACTTTGCTCGACTTCTCTACAACTAAAAAGAATTACATTTTCAAATTCACATGCACTTCGATATTTCCATCATAATAGATGTAGTTTTTTATGGTTTCCCCATTACAAGGTTCTTTCTCCACACATTAAAGGTAATAATAGAGTACACAATGTCAAAGCTGAATTCACAAATATTGAAAATGAAGATGTTATATAAAGTGAAAACATGTGATCCAAAAGCATGTTCTTCTTGCTCTCACTGCTTTGTAGAAACATTTTATTATTGAATGTTACTGTTTTGGTATTGTTTTAGTACTTTTACACTCACATTCTACTTCTTTGAGTAGTTGGTTTAAGACTAGCAAAATTAATAACTTCTCTACTTGTAAACTAAAATGTTGATATCATATGTGCCTTCATACGTGTAGATAGGCTCTAAGTCATACAATGCATGCAAAATTAAAAAAGAAATGCATAAAATATGTTATAAAAAATGTGCAATTTGGAACAACTAATCTAGACATATCTAAAAAAATCCAAAAGTGCAATTTAATTATTTCCTACTAAAGGCTTCACCAAAAAATCTAGTAAAGGTATGATCATGGTGTGAAGAGGAACTTGGTTAGTTTGAATGGGAATAAGATTCAGATTAAGAAAAAGTCATTATGATACATTTGTCCCCACATTTCCATCTTTATCCAAAAACTCTATTTATTTATTTCACAAATTTGGTTAGGATCTATATACCATAAGCAGCCACTCACGATTAATAAAAAACATATATTAATCTAGGAGTTTTTTATTTATTGATGTGGCTTTGGAAATATAATATTTTAATAAGAATAATTCTAAATTACCACAATTGAATCTAAATCATATTTTTGTTGAACAAATTAAACATAATATAAGGAATTAGGCATGAGAACCTTAGCCACAAGAAAATCAGCCAAAACTCCATTCCCACCAAGCAATTCTTTCGCCAAAGTAGTTGTTTCTCTTGCTCTAAAGGTGGTCCATGTCTAAAAAGTATTCACAATATATAAGTTATCTACTACAATTAAATTAAGTGAAAATAATAATAAAAACAAAGTAAATATAATTAATTTACATCTACTTTATCTTCATCAGAACACTCTTTTTCTATATATATAGTAGACATGCCAGATGGTCTAGAAGACAAGCCACTACCACCTGTAAACAGAACACAAAAACAAGACCATCATGCCAAACCACTTACTGGGTTCTTAAAGAAAATTTTGATGTTTTTATTTGGACTTCAAATATGTCCCCTACAAAAACATAAGGAAAAATTGAATCGAATTTTATCAATTAACAGTATTTTGCCGCATATAGTTCTCAACACATACTGTATGTAGTAGAGGAAAGTTGCAAAGGATAAATATTTCTCCAAATGAGCACTCGTGTGTTCTGATTGTGAAACAATTTCCTCTAACATACCCTTTAGTTGTGGTTACTCCTAGCCACTGTCTATGTATCTCACAAAAGTTTTGCAAAGACATAACTCATAAGAATTTACTAATCAAAATAAAATGAAATAAACCTCTAATACTAATAAAAAAATTGTTATAATTGCAAATCACAAAATAAAAAATAGAAACAATGATTTTACCTTGAAATTGGATTGAGAAGAAGAGCATCGGAGCGGCCGATTGCGGAACTGCGACGAATTAGATTGAAAATCAAGGTTCCAACGTTTTTAGTGTTAATTTCTAGGGTTCAATATCAGTATCAATATCGATTAGGTGTGATTTAAACTTCAAATCATCATTAGGGTTGATTTTCAATGACTTTTAGGGTTGGGCTTCGATTGAGAAAAGGGATTAGGGAAGGAGAAAAGAGATCGGGTCACGAGAAAGGATAGAAGCTGCAATGAAAATGGTGGCAAAGCTTTAATCGAAATTGAAAGGATGATAAACAAAGATGAGATTGAGGTTTAAATCTGAGAAAAGGAAAAACGTGAAAGAGGAAGAGAAGCATTCAATGGTTTTTCATTATAATTATAATTTTTTTAAATACTTTTTCTCCTTAAAATTTGAAGAAAAAAGGGGTAAAACATAGTGAAGGTTTAACTAGGTGGTAAAAGTTAAAAAATAACGTGCTCATGAGAATCAGATTTATTAATATTTAAATGTAAAAAACGGCGGTTGTAACCGCCAGTACATATTTAATATTACGTCGGCTCATAAAACCGTCGTAATCTACCGTAAATAGTGGCGATTTTATCTAAACGACCTAATTTAACCGCCACAATTTACGCGATTTTTTGTAGTGCCACCTGCCATGAAAAAACATACACATCCAAACAAACATACCAAGACAACATAACAAAACTTACGAAACAACAAAACAAGACCTGCAAATCTGTACCTGTACGCAGTTTCAAACAACCAACAACAATAGCAAAAACAACGATGTTGCATCAAAAACACTCCTCTTAGATTGCACTTTATACTTACATAAGGTTGTGCCCTACTCAGCAAGTTTTCCAAGTTATGAGTCGCTTTACGCCTTAGCATGTCTCGAAACACACAATCATGCCTCTGGCCCCTTTAAAAATCCAGCACTTCAAGCTTTCATTCGTGCTTCCCACGGCTAGGACTACTTTGTTGAAGTATTGAATGTATCTACCACTACTACGAAAAACGCATTTAACAACAGTTGGGAAAGATATATCATGACACATGCGCATGCGTTGTTATGTAGAGTGTTGTTGTATATATTGTACATATAATGATGGTCTGGAAATTGTTGTTGTAATCCATAACACGCACCATATATCTTAACGGTTATGCTTACGAACCGTTGTGATATATACTCTTAGATACTGGGCTCGAAACCCATCAGCAGCAAATTTAGACAAAAATAAAAATTACTTTTAGCCTCGGTTAGAATATATAACCATCGTGAAAAGCACATGGTTTATTATATTTTATATAAATTGCTTGTTTTATATACCCCTCACTAAAGAAATACAGAGATTCAAATTGACGAAGAAGTATATAATCTGAAAAATTAAACTATTCTTGAAAACCAATTTAATCAAACCATTGTTGTTTTTGAATTGCATGTGTCTCGTCATTCATCTCATGTTGTTTACATATATTGTGGTATAATGAACTGGCTCCTTAAATGCATCGCTGAATTTGATTATAGTTAAATTTTCATAAGAAAATTTGATCGGATAGTCTATCTTCTCATCATCACTTATTATCGTAATTTTTATACTAAATTTTTTTACGATTATCAATGAGGATGAGGAGGTAGACTATCCGATCAAATTTTCTTATGGAAATTTAACTATAAATGAATTCAGCGATACATCAGAAGTATCTAATCATTATACCATAATAAAATTAAACAACGAGAGATGAACAACGAGAAGCATGTCAATCTAAAACCAACAATGGTTTGCTTAACTTAGTTTTCAAATATAATTTAATTTACATATTATAAGTATCTACCTCAATTTAAATAAATGTATTTTAAGTGAGGCATATTAGTGAAACAAACAATTTATATAGAATATAATAAACTCAAACAACATCATACAATAGAACCAGATACTATAATTTATCATACACCAGAACCAAATGTTATTATTTATCACAGACTATATTAAATTGTTACAAGAGAACATACCTCTTAACCAAAATGGCTTCATACTTCTTATACTTCTTTTTATTGTTTCTAAAACTATATAAGATTTGTTTCCACAGTTGTTTTCTCGTTTACTACATAACTCTTACTATAAGCTTGCTACCATCATCATCATCCATGTGAAGCAAAACCCTAAGAAATGGAAAGCAAAGAAGAAAATTAGTTAGTATTAAAAACAAAACAACCAAAAGTTGAAACAAAACCTTGAAGAATACCTTATTTTCCATAAACAATATGTACATTACGCTTGCTACCTCCAGCATCATCACCATGTTCATTTAGTTTTAGACATTATAAGAAGGAATACAGTGATGAAGAAGCCTAAATAAAAAGCTTCATACTTCTTGTATTCCTTTTTGCAGATTCTAAAAAAAGATAAAGCATTGCTGCCAAAAATGTAGAGGAAAAATGGGTGCTAGGGTTTCACTGTGAAGGAAACGGCGCTACTGTCAATATGGGAAAGTCAATTCCCTTACATAGGTAAATATTTAACAACGATTTTCTAAAAGAACCTTAATGATAAGTATATAATAAAAAAAGACCCAAATTATAAGTATTTATTAATAATAAATATATCACATCAGTTAACAAGGAAAACCGTAGTGATAACTCTTTAAAAAAAATTAAGAAGAGAAACATAAACATAAACAATGTAATTCAAACCCTAACTATTACATTTCATAACAAAGTAAACATTAAAAATAAATGAGACTAAAAAACATAACATCTTGAGATTTCCATAAAATCTCTCTGATTTCAGTTTATTCTTCAAATTAATGTTCTTCTTCTTTGAATCCTCATACATAATCTTCAAATAACACACAGCTTCCAACTCTGACTTCATAATGCTCTTCTCTTTATTTCCATCTCTTTCTCTCATGTGATCATGTCTTCATCCCATATGAACAAATTACAGGTTTCATCACTCCTCCAAAATGGACATCTCCAAAAAAGTCTTCCTTTATTTTGTCCCTTCTTGCATTGGTATGAAACGATACGACCATCACAACCACATAAATTTCTAGATCGATATTTTACTGCGGTAGTAAACATAGAAACACATTTGGATAAGTTTGTCTTCAGATGCGACATTGTTAAACCTCAAAGTAGAACAAACGATATAATGGGAAATATGTTACACTAGATGCACTACAACAAACAAGACCTTAGACAGCGCTTTTTTAAGCCTTAGACAGCGCTTTAAAGCGCTGTCTAAACCTCCGCTGCTAAAGGTTTAGACAGCGCTTTTGAAAATGTTAAAAGCGCTGTCTAATCCCCCCCCCCCCCTTTGACAGCGCTTTGGCCAAAAGCGCTTTAAAAGACCCTCTTAATTTAAATTTTTTAGGTACACCTTAGACAGCGCTTTTCAAAAGCGCTGTCTAAGCCCCCTACCTTAGACAGCGCTTTGGCCAAAAGCGCTGTCTAAGCCCCTCCTATTTTAATTTTTTTAGGTATACCTTAGACAGCGCTTTGGCCAAAAGCGCTGTCTAAGCCCCTCCTATTTTAATTTTTTAGGTATACCTTAGACAGCGCTTTGGCCAAAAGCGCTGTCTAAGCCCCCCCATTAGACAGCGCTTTTGCCTAAAGCGCTTTCTAATCTCCCCCTTAGACAGCGCTTTTGGCATAAGCGTTGTCTAAGGTATACGAAATTTTTTGTAGGATTTGTTTGTAACCACATTTTTTCCAGGTTTATAAACCAGAATTGGTACCTGTTTTCAACCAGATTTTTGCAGTCAATTATCACATTTTATATATCCATTTTGGCCTTTTTTTACCAAAATTTGGCTAACCAATTCAAACCAAATTTGCCATAAATGTATCAAAATATATACAAATTTATGTTTACATTTATAAGTCATTACATATACTACTACAAATGTACACATTAATTACACACTTTGAGCTCTATCATGTATTGACACCACTCCTCTTTGATTTCGTCCACTTGATCCTTTGTATAAGATGCACACTTGAATTCATCAAAGTACTACATAATAATATAACATATTTTGAATTAATTCCAACTATTTAATTATATAAGATATGTGTAAATATAAAAGTAACTCATAAGTTTGAAATACATACATCGGTGGGAATCTCTAATCGGCCCAACATGAGAGTATCTCGCATAAACCTCAACATGAAATACCCGCAATCTATTTGATTACGTTGAAGAGGACACTACATATGAAAAAAAAATATGAATTATAAATCCTAAGTTTTATCAAGTGTAGTCATCACTAATATAATAAAAAACGCGGTAATTAAAAATATACCGCCACTTTAATCCATGAAATGGAGTTGGCGCCCCTCCTTGAGGTCTGGATAACTCGTTGGGCACGAAAAGCTTGTAGGACGCTAATAAAATAAAAATGAAGCAATTAGAACAATTCACATAAACTAAGAAAAATTTTGAACATTCTCACTTACGTGTCAATTAGGTCCTTCATATCCGGGTATGTTGTCCAATCATTTCCTAACGAGTCAAGATAATACACGATTTCTCGGATAGGATTGATTGCGAGCAACAACCAATGTCCACTGTAATGATTAGGCAAATGTTAGATGGTAACTTGGAAAATAATTATAATAGATGAATTTAGAAAGAAATGCTAACCCGGTATTAAACGGTACAAAAAACAACTTCTCCGCATTTTTATTCTCCACGAGGATCCGAAGAACGTACTCCGTCACGGTATCTGGTCTACTTATCATTAAACCTAAGTTGACGGTCGCGGGTGCTAAGAATCCGAATGACACGTCCAAACCATTGGGGCGCATAAATTTGTCATACAAAAACCTAATATAAAAACATCATTAACATAAAGTAAACATCATTAAAATAAGTTGTTTAATTAATAAAACAAAGTAGTCCGAATTTACCTAACATATGTATTGACAACGGTGACGCCGATTTCTTCACGACCAAAAACTTGCATGAAGTCCTCATTACCAATCATTTGTTCGTAATCAAAGCCGAAAATCCCTACCTCCATAGGTATAATCCGAGCACCTCCGGTCGGTATATCGGTCATCACTAGAAATGTCCTGAGGCACGACCTATACTTGGTGGTAGGTTTTTTCCTAGCTACGGACTTCTTAGCACCAGAACTTTGTACCCGTGCGGAGGCGTTGCTAACCTCCTTTTTTTGTTGTGCGGAGGCATTGCTAGCCTCATTTTCTTGAACCTACATGTCATATAAATAGTTAGATCAAATTAAGAATGTAACAACTTCCATGAATATATGTCATATAATTGTATATTACCTCTTTTCTTGAAACCGTGGACTCGGTATGCCGTGGAATCGCAGCTTCTTTTGATTTGGATTGTGTGGGAGTCTATTTAACATAGGAAAATATGTAAGTAAAATTTTAAGCATAAATTTTAAACTTTGAATATACCAAGGAAAGTTAACATAAGTTTTAATCATACCTCATATCCTACGCATATGAGGTTTGTCGGCCATGCAACAAACGAACCTACTGCTTCGTGCACCGTTGTTGCATCCGAATCATCGCTAGGATATGGTAATGCTGCATTCGGCTCAACTGCAATATCAACTGATACCTTCAAACATCCAGCAGGGAGCTCTCTAGTGTGGAGTAATACTCCGCTAACGTTATGCACTTTTCCCTTGCCAACCATCCGATAGTATGGTGACGACAAATACAGCTGACAATGGGAAATGCCCTAAAACCAATAATAACAAGAAATCGTTAATGTGTATATATGTCAAATACATAATTTAAGAAAATAGTTCAATTTAAGACAATTATATGTAATTACCTCTGGAATGTTCGGCTGAAAGGTACAGTTGATACTGTCTTTGTCCGAAGCATCTCTGTATATTGTTGAGGCGCTAGCCTCTCTTTCTCTCCTCAATGCATCAAGCTCAGCTTGCATGGCTTCCATTCTTGCATGAAGCTCCCGATTACTAGGAGCCTTTCCTTTTTTAATACTCATGGAGGTCGGAGTGACTCCAAATCCCTTACCCCTCACCCGACCAGAGTACTCAGGGACATCTAATGCCCGACCAAGTATGCTCCTAGTATCATCGGGAGATAAAGACTGAGATAGCTCCTCCTGAAAAATCAGATGAATATCGTACACTTGTCAAATATTTGTGTATAAAAATGTTATTCAATTAATGAAAAAATGTTATACTTACACATTTCTGGTATACTTGTAAAACTTCTTCTTGAGCAACTCCAGATTTGCCCACACGGGCTTCCTTCCACAAAACATGTGCAGGAAGAGATGATTCTGAACTTTCCTCCTTCTGCAGCTACACATTAAGTCATACAATTTTATCAGATAAAACTAATATATGATGAACAAATTTGTTATCGCAATTTAAAAATACTTACCATGGATTGTTCTAAATGTCCATATCCGACACGTCCTTTTCGGTACGGATATGCGGGACTTGATGCTCTTTCCCGATTTGTAGCACTTATTCTTTGAAAAACCGGGTCTTGTCTTTTGGATTTGAACGCTTCCCATTCTTCAGCCGATATCAAACTTTCATATTTTTTGGGAAGCTCCGCATCCACAAAATTACCATCCGCATCCTTAAGGAACTTGGATGATAAAAATGTCTGAAACCCTCTTAGAAGCTTTCCGGCCAATTTCATACAAAAGCCTCTTCTTTCGTCTTCGATGTTAAAACATCGCTAAGAAAAACATACAGATTGATAGTTAGTATCGGTAATTGAAAAAACATAATTGAAAAAACATGATTGTACCTTTATCTCACTCCAAATTTTATCTTTGGACTCTTTCAGCTCTTTGTTTCTCCAATCATCACATGTAATGGGAATTTCATTCCTTACTAGTGCACCGATAAAACTAGTTAAGGTATGCCCATTAGGTTCTATAAGCTGTCCTTGGGTGCTCCAATAGACATCTAGTATGATGCCTCGAGATCTTCCTTGGACCACCCTTCTCATTACTGTGATGCCTCTTCGAATTTCTTCTTCCGCGGATACTTTTTTAGGAACTTCCTCAGGTTGGTCATCAGCCATGTCTAACCTGTAATAAACCAAGGAAACCATCAAATATCAAATATAACTTATAATCAAAACAATCGAAAAAATAAAATAAAGAAACCATGGATAATTTACCTAAGTCACTAACATCTCTTTCTTTTCTTTGTTGGAATATTAATCACTTGTTTCTTAGCAATGCGTACGGATGAATTGATCCAAATTCCCTCATTATGATCGTTTCTTATATATGACTCATCCGGTATAAGATCCTCAACTTCATCATTTCTATTCAACTCATTCCGTCTAATGCATGACTCATTCTCAACATCAATATCACATTGATCGACACCGCTATCATCAGTCACTTTGTTCGAGAAAAGCACTATAGACCATTTTGTACTCTTCGGGTCATTCACATAGAACACTTGTTTAGCCTGAGATGCTAGAATAAAAGGTTCATCTTTGTACCCCACCCTAGTAAGATCAACTTGCAAAAATCCAGACTTATCCATTCGTATGCCACTACTATTCACCCACTTGCAACCAAAGATGGGAATCTGAAACTTCTCGTAATCAAACACCCAAATGTGCTCAATAACTCCAAAATACGACAGATTTGCATATTTGGGGTTTAAGTCCTTCATGCTTGATATATGCATTGCTTCAGCTAGCACGGTGACACCACTATTTTGCATAGTACTCTTATCATCTTGTTCTTTGGTATAAAATGTGTATCCATTAATTGAATATGCGCTATGAGAAAACACATGCAAACTTGGACCATATGCCAAACATCTCAACCTTTCTGTTACCGAAGAAGGATCTGAAGAGCGCTTCAAGTAAATATGATCCTTCAACCATTGTATGAAACTTTGATTGTGCTCTATAACTATCCAATTTTCATTTCTGTTCGGATTTAACCTTCGGAGTACATCCTTGTGCATTTCAACATATGGCTCAACCTCATTATTATTGTGCAGAACATACAAATGAACTTGATCCCGTTCATCCCTTGATATTGTCACAATTTTATTCCCAATTAATTTTTTACCTTCCATTTTGTCGAAAATCTGAGCTCTGGGGAGTCCAATCGATTGAACGTTAGACAAATATTCAGTACAAAACTCAACAGCTTCTTCAACAATGTATCGTTCAACAATACAACCCTCTGGTCGACTTCGGGATTTCACGTACCCTTTTAATATTTTCATATACCGTTCAGCAGGGTACATCCATCTCATATAAATAAATCACAACGGTTTATAATTGTAATCGTAGTGATACCCCTTTTATTGGTGTTTAAAATAAATAAAAAAGAAAAGGTGTGCATTAACGTTAAAGGGATAAAATATATTAATACGTTGAGGTTCGAATCGATGAAAGTTTAATTGTATCACAACGGTTGATTATGAAAATGTTGTTATATACAAATAACTTTATTCAAAAAAAAAATTAAGATAGCGCCTTAGTTAAGATATGTCACCACGGTCTAGGGAAAAACCGTGGAGATCATGACGTCGTTAATTGCGCATTTAGTAGTAGTGTGCATAGGATCTCTTTCTTTCCCTAAGTAATTCCACGAGGACGACCATGATAATGGGCATAGTCACATAATTCGCAGGTACCCCCCGCGAACCACGAATTGGTTCGCGTCTACTGGTTCGCGGTACTTTTGCGAATTGGTTCGTCCAAATCCGCATAGAATTCGTCAAAAAAAGAGTACCGGCAACCACAAATTAGAATTAAATAATTCAACAAATTAATCAATAAATTAGAATTAAAAAATATATTAACTATTGTTTTATTTTTGAAGAGAATCGTTTCATCTTTATGACTTGTCTTGATTGTATTAAGTTATCATTATTAAAATAGAAACGAAATCATGACTTTTCATTATCATTACTGCTACACTATTATCTATACTGCTACATGTGAATTGTACTACATGTGAGTGAATGGTTTTTCAATTCTTCAAAATCCAATCAGTTTTTTGTCTAATGGATTCATTACTAAATTAATTTATTTTATGTAATTACCAAGCAAAATGCATTGGGCAGTAAAATCACTCTATGATTTTTATTTTACTAACATTTCCTTTCATTAATTATTAGTTATTTAAATATATTAATAGGTTCTTTATGTGCAGTCTGAACATTACACTTTTTTTCAACTTTTCCCGTTTTTAACTCCTAGTTACTATGGTGTTTGGTAAGAGAAAATAATTTGAATCATCACTTTCTGATGAAACCCGTGAGAGTGAACATCCAAGTGATGAAGAAATATTTGAAAGTTCATTGATTGCTCAAAGTTCATCTTGTTCAACGAAGCCTTCTTTAGCTTAAGAAGTTATTTACACTGGTGCGACAGGGAAAAATCCAGGAGGGATAAATATTTGGACATGCAAACATTGCAAAAATTCCTAGAAAAACACATACACTAGGATACATTGTCATTTCTTTGGTGCCCCTCCAGGAAAAAAGTGGTATTCAATGATGTCATGCTTTAGTTAATGACAGAAAAACATATGGAATAAAATAGAAAAAGAGTTCAAGAAGCAGAGAAACATGGTGTGCCTTCATTGAAGATTTCTACCATCTGGAAAAAAAATAGGTATGCGTTCCAAACCTCTTGAAGATTCTTTGCAACTTATGGGAAGAGATGTTGTTGATATGAAGGTGTTGAGAGGACTTTGTGCAAACGGAATTCCTTTTAATGTTTTAAGAAATCAACAATTTGTGGAAATGGTAACTGCTATTAACAATGGACTTAAAGGCTACAAACCTCCATCTTCAGAAAAGGCAAGAACGGTTCTCTTAGATGAGTGTAAGAGAAATGTTAACAAAGATTTAGCTTTTATCAAAGACACATGGTTTCATCATGGAGTATTTATTGTATCTGACGGGTGGAGTAATGTACGACATATGTCGCTCATAAATGTTTTCTTAATGTGAATAGTAAAGTTGTTGTGTTTATGTATGCAGAAGATTTTTCTGGTGTTGAAAAAATAGGAGTTGCAATTGCTGAGTTTTTTTATCAAAGTTATTGACGAAATAGGACCCTCAAATGTTCTACAAGTGGTGACAGATAATGCAGCAAATTGTAAAGTCGCCGGAAAAGAAATTCAAAAGGTATACAAACACATATTTTGGTCTCCTTGTGTTGTACATACTTTGAATTTGGTTTTTAACGACTTTGCTGAAGCATTTGGGTGGCTAAGAAATACGTATACACAAGGTAAGGCTATTGTTAAGTACATACTTAATCATAGTCAAATTTTGGCTATATTCAGAGCAAATTCAAAACTGGAATTGTTAAAAATGGCCAGAACAAAATTTGTTTCTCACTATCTTCTTAAGCGTCTTCTTGTGTGTCGTGAAGCTCTAGCAACCACTGTTGTGTTAAATAGTTGGAAAGAATGAGTTAAGCAAGGAGATGAAAACACAAGAAAATGGGGGGTTTTAGTTGTTGAAACAATTGCAAGTGAAAGTTTTTGGGAGGAAGTTGAAAATGTAGTTAAAATAACAAAGTCAATTTACCTTTTGAATATGTTTGTAGATGGTGAGGGATAAAAAGCGGGAGAATTTTATGAAAAAATGGATGTGATGCTTGGAGAAGTACATGAGATTATGAAAAGAAATAAGTATGGAAGTTACTACTCTGAAATGGAAAGGATGATTACTGCAAGATGGACAAAAATTAATTACACTATACATTGTCTTGGATTTTCTCTAACCCCAAGATTTTATAATACACATTATCTTGCAACACCTGCTCCAGGAGGTGTAGCTAGAAAAGCTCCAAATCTAGATAAAGAAGTAGGCACTGCAGTGATGAAGACTTTTGAAAAAATTCTGAAAATTCAGATGAGCAAAAGCTTTTACATGATTAGTTTGCCACATTTCATGCAAAAAAAAAAATGTATGCAATGCCTACCGCTCAATTGGGTGCGATAACAATGGATGTTATTGATTGGTGGTCAACCTATAGATCTGGAACTCCTAAGCTAGCAGAGGCGGAAAAAAAGTGTTTTTTCAACCAATAAGTAGCTCTTCGGCTGAAAGATCTTGGAGTACTTATTTATATATTCATAGTATAAAGAGGAATCAATTTAACTGTGAAATAGCTGATAAATTGGTGTATATTCATTCAAATATCCGCTTAAAATCACGATTTTCTGAGAGCTACAAAAATGGACCTTTTAAAAATTGGGATGTGGATTATGAAGACACTTATTTAAGAGAATCTTCTATGAGGTTGCATGATACAAGTTTAGAGTTACATAATGAAATCAATGAAAGAGTTGATGACAATGAAAATGCAAGGAGGAGGATTGCTATTGTGAAGAAAGAAAAAAGGATTAAGAATTGAGTTTTTATTATTAGTTTTACTTACTTGCGTTTAACACAACAATACTTGCATTTTTATGACAGAGTTACATTATAATGACATTTACTTAAGGTGCTTGAATTTTGGTTTGTACTATCGTGATGTACTTGAACTTGGTTTAGCTCAGCAGTGCTTGAATTTATTTTTTAATTTTATTTTAATATAAGTGTTCAAGTTTAGATTTTAACTTTTGAAAAAGTTAGATTTTATTAACTGTAGTAATATTTTTAAATTATCTTTCTATCACGATTGTTTTAAAAACTCTTTTAACAACCCAAAACCCACATATATCTCCTTTCTAACATAATGACCAGATTTATTAGTCAAAGAAAACAATTAAAGCATCATACTTTATTCTTTCAATGAGATTGAATAGATTAACTACATTTTCTAATATGCATAATTTTACCAATTTTTGTTTAAAATTAATTCAAAAGAATATATATTCTTTAAATCAAAATTTTGCATGCATTTAAACACAACTTAATTATAAGTACAGTTTAAGAACAAGTGTCTGTAACAAAAGCTAATAATAAGAACACTATCTGAATCCAATCCTCAATTTTTTCGAACCAGAAACCACCGCCAATGTCCTCCTCCGAGAATTCAAATTGAGCTGAATCGACACAGAAGGAAGAACAGAAGAGCCACCATTTTCTTCTCGGGACATCGAGTTGTGGAACAAATGGGTAATATCAGCAAGAGGGATCTTTCTTTTACCATTCCTCTTGCAAGATGAGGCCATAAGAGAAACTGAAATTTTCTTGTTTACCCCTTTGGTATAAACTGGAGGAATGTTTTCTTTGTTGCTCTCGATGGACATAGCTGTGACCTGCATTGCTGGAGAAGATATGAGTCTGGGCAATACAGTGAGATGGAAGAGGATGTTTTGAAGTGGGTATTTAAACATTGTTGTGGATGGGAAATGGTGTTTGAGAGGGAAATGGAGGAGGGAGAATGAAAGAAAAAGAGGGTGTCAAATTTTTTGAGGGAAGAAATGGCGAAAGCTGGAGAAAGAGGGAAATAATGAAAATTTTGTTATTATTAAGGTAAATAAAATAAAACATTGAAAATATTGGCGGGTTAGTTTAGTTTAGGTGCGAAACTCTGAAACATTTGGGCGGAGAGCCAAAACTTGAGCAGGCCGCGTCACTTTTTTTTTTTAATTGTTTCTATTCTAGATTTCAATTTACTTAGTTTTTGTAAAATATTTTAGTTTTGGGATCAATAGTGATTTAACTTTTGCAATATATTATATCCGTTAATATATGAGTGATTTGATTTATCCTCCTAAAAAAATTAGATTACCTTCTATAATTTTAAAATTTTAAGTCTTTTGTCCTCTTAAATAAAAAAATTATCCTCTATAAAAATAAAGTTATTTATCCCCTGATTTTTACACGCTTAGGGGTACTTGAAAATTTCAGAGGTAAATCAATTTTTTTTTAAATGGATAAATCAAAACTCGTATATATTTCAGGGGATAAATAACTATTAACCCTTAGTTTTAATTCACCAATTTTTTTTCTTTCGTTTTTTTTAACTAAATGATAAATATAAAACTTTCAATTTTACAAAGCATGCTTAACCAAAAAATTCAAAAAATTATAAAAAATAATGTTCTAAAAGCAAGCTCAATCAAGTCGGTCTAATTCGGAGTGTCACCGCAAAAGAAGAGTAAACATGTGGAGTTTCATTAAAGAGCCAGAGATCTAATCCCAACTACTCATAAATTGGCTACCGTTAGAACTGATTGGGCAATCCATTGTGTTTCACTCAATAATAACTGATATTATTCCTAACTTAATCTCCAATCAGTTTTGCACAAACTACGGCAACATCGAAGTCTGCTCGACTACTCGTTCAGCGTAATGTTGACTTCGTTGGTGCCACAACAATTAATGTTACTAATGTCGTGGAAGAGGTTTCACCTCTTCCAACCAAAGAATTTGGTCCAGTTCTAGTAACTTTTCCCGCCTTTTTTATTTATCCTATTCTAGTTCCTTTGATTATTAGCCAAAACACGGTGAAATGCAAACTATTCGTCCCGACCCTCAACTGAGTTGTCATGGCGTGGTTCAAAACCTCGCTTAACATTTACATAGATACTTTGAAGGAACTTTATGATGCCTTCATTTCTAGGAAACGGAAAACCAATACTATAGTCATTTTCAGCTCAATCCAATAGAAGAAAAAGGAAACCCTTCATAATCCATAGGTAGGTTCATCAATGTCGTCGTCAAAGTAGACGAAATGAAAGATAAGTTGAAATAATAGAAATTCAAGAATGGGTTGAGGAAGACAATATATTTTACGAAATGTTAAAGCTGAATGGATATGAAGGTATGAGTGATTGTATTTATATGGCCCAGTCACACATTAACTATTAAGATAAGGTCTTAACTAAATAAGTATTGAAGGGTTAAGGATCGGGAAACCCGATACATAACTAACCGGTACATATGGATATTAGCTTATGTCGGGACAACAGAGACTAATGTCCCCGAGCCATATTATCATACTATACTACTTTTAATTTGTCAAGAGAAAAGACTCTACAAGAATGCGCTAAAACATACTTTAAAAAGTTTGAATTTCTTTACCCAATGAAAGAATTGGTCAAACTTATAAGACAAGATATTATCATTTTCATAAGATCCATGGACACAAAATTGAATACATAATTGAGTAACTAATTAAGAAATGAAGGTTAACCAGGTACACCTAAGATGACAGACAAAAGGATTATCATGGGAAAAAATATAATATATGAGACGAGGTGAATCTCCAAGAATGAAGTGATCCCCTTGTCAAGAGAAAGTGTCCCCTAAAAAGGCGAATTTAGGTTGTGGAGGAAGTCATAGAGAGAAAGGAAATAGGTGGCAATGAAGGAGAATATCAATGAGGAAAACATCAATTCATAGACTCTATCAAAATAGGCTTTCCTCACACAAAAACTCCATCCAAAGGGATGATTAATATAAATATTGTTGAGCTGAAGAAGGTCAATAACCAAGAAGAAGAAGTGGCCTCCGGGGGGAAACTAAAAAGACTTGTCATCGGGTTCAAATATAATGGGAAGGTAGGTAGCACCCCCAAACAATATTTTCTCCTGGTGATTATGAAAAATATGTCCAACTTTGACATCTCTAGAATCTTCATTTATGGCTCACCCAATATCATGTATGTCAGGCTCTTTAAGAAGTTGGAGCTAAAGGAGGGGAAGTTTTCACCTTATACTAGCTTCAATATACAAGCTTTAATGGCTCATTAACTCGTCCTTGGGGGTTTCATAGAGCTCATGGTCACACATGGAAGGGGATGAGACACCATGATGTTCGATATACATTTCCTGGTGACCCCATACAAAAGTGCGTACAAATGCATTTTCGGCAGACCTTTTTGTGCCACCCTAAACATTGTATTTTCCTCAGTTTACCTGAAGATGAAATATCAAAACCTCCACGATGAGCTCATCATAATGCAACAAACATTTTGGAGATAGAAGAATATATAAAACCATGTGGCCAAACAAGGACTTGAATCCAATTAGAAAGGAGAAAGAAAGCACGGTAGAAGTTAATTTCGTCTACCCCAACAATTTGATAGAGTAATAGTTGAATATGCGGGTATTTGACAGAAGGTCGAATACAAGTTATAGGAGAAGAAGGTTCATATATTCGACATAAATTCAAATATAGATAGTCGAGGTCGAAGCAACATGTATTCGACAATGTTGCATAACAACTTGTTATAGTTAGTTAGTCAGTTTTATATTGCAAGATGTGTAAGAAATCTAATTCTAAATAGGGAGGTAGCCTTCATTTGTAAGAATATACAGTCATCACTTTCAATACATTCTTTCTCCCTTTTAAAACCTTAATATTTCACTCTTCTCTTTTCTCTCTAAAATTATTTATTCTCTTAAAATCTTTGTGCAGCGGAATTGTCTTACAACCAAAGTGTGGTTGAATTACTAGAGTTAAGAGCGAGGAACGAGAATCTTGAATCAATCTAGAACGTGACAAAATCTTGTTCTATCATGATCAATTCCAACATATAGTATCTATAGCACTAGCTACGATTCTTGGGAAACATATATCAATGACTTCTCATCTAAATGGGCATTTCCAGTAAATTTTCCCATCATGAATGGAAAGAATTATGATAACTAGTGTAAGAAGATGAAGGTTGTCTTTTGATATCAAGAACTTTGAGATCTTGTGAATAATGGAGTAACACCAATTGGCAAGAATGCCATTGATTAACAAAAGGTTGCACATAAAGATTTGAAGAATAAATATTATAAAGCTCTCTTTATAATCCATCAATGCATTGATCCAGACAACTTTGAGAAAGTTGGTGGTGTAGACTCATCGAAGGAAGCATGAGACATCATGGAGAAATCTTTTAGTGGTGCTAAAAGGTGAAATATGCGAGGTTACAAACTCACAGAAGGACATATGAGTTGTTTCTGGTAGAAGAAAGTGAAAGTTTCATTGATTTCTTCACTAGGGTAACAAGATTGGTGAATCAAATCAAGATGTATGGATAAGTGTTGACATCAAGATCGATATTTGCAAAGATCTTGAGGTAATTGTTTCCAAAATTTGATCATGGGGTAGTAGCCATAGAAGAATCAAATGACATGTCATGCATAAAAAATAGCTCCAATGGACGCTTGAATCTCATGAACAAATACTTTTTAAAAGATATGCAAGCAAGATGAAAGATGATGTAGCTCTGCAGGCACAATTAGAAAAAGAAAATAAAGGCAAAGGAGATTGGAACAACAACAAAGGTAGAGGTGGTAATAATTGAAATGATAGGAGTCATTGACAAGAAGGAAATTTGATTAACTAGAGAAAATACACAAACTAAAACAGTCACATAGGTGGTTCTATAGGAAGAGGAAGACATGGTGGAAGGAAATATGATCAAAATCATATTTAGTGTTTCAATTGTCAAAAACATGGTCATTATGTTAATGATTATCCCTAAAACAAATTAAATAATCAATGATGTGATGAAATACTTGCAAGACATGAAGAATAAGAAATGTTGTTGATGGTCATAACAAAAGGGGTTAACTTTTTCATCGCAAAGTGGGGTCATCAAGGACCTTGCTACGGCATTTGTGACTTGGTGCTTATTATACTTTCATTTTTCAGATACACATTCGTAAGTTAAAACTAAGTTATATTACACTAAGATAATCAAAATGATAAATAGAAGAGCCTCTGACTCTATATTTGGAATGTGGTGAAATTGATGATTTATCATAGTTATGTTACTTGATTCTCTCTTTTGCATGTTTAGGCTACTATAATATGATGTTTCTTTTGAAAAGTTGATACGTGCATGTAATGTTATTTCAAAAACAATTTGGCAAATGAACTTGTGATCAAGTGAACCAATGGAAATAAGGCCTTATCCTGAGCATCTAGGAGAACCAAATTGTTCATATTACATCAGAACTGACCTTTGTAGATTTGGACCAACATGTTGATTTAATCATCCTCTTTACAGGAAGCTGGTATAAACTGTAACACCCTTCTAAACCCCACAAAATAATACAATATAAGCAAAGTAAATTATCATGCATCACACACAAGGGTGTCACATATAATTTAAAAACATCACACATACACCTGTCAGGCTCAATAACAATTGAAATAAATTCATGCTTTCATATACTTTCACATTAACATGTAGCAGCATATCTCTTTCATTAAGAATCTCATAACATTCAAGTCCCAAATAAAACTTCATTCATTAAATCAACATGGGCATAAAAATCCATTTCACCATAAAATTCGAATCCAATTAACAAAAATAAATAGAGTATACAATTGTATCTCTCAAAACATGAATCAAATGTTCTCAGTGTTACATAATTAGAGCACGATTCGACCCAACATAAATAAAGAAACAAAGACAAATTACTCCAACAGATACCTCGTGCTAGAAGAAACTCTACTCCTCGGTACCTGAGCAATGTCGTATAAAACATCTTTATAATCGAAGGGTGGGAATTTACATAATTATTGAAATCATAAGATAATATAAAATTTAAGGCATACAAGTATAATCACAATTATTCTCATACTTCAAAAGTTGCATAAACATGATATCACTCAAGTAGTCATGCTATTTTCAAGTATATACTCACAATCCACATTTTCACTAATTCAACCATTCACATAATACACTTAATCTCATATTTCAACCATAGACACAATGAAACTCGATGCAAAACTCAAATGCAACTCATGCATGTGGTACCAATCTTTTGTTATCATTTTTCAGTTTTTACATTAAACCAGGTTCGTTCTCTAGACCGATAACACACAAAAGCCCGTTCTCTAAGCTTTCAAACCCCTCTCTAGGTTTGGGACAAGTCACTAGTTCCCACAGAACTAACAAGCATTGTATCTTGACACAAATAGATGCATGTGCAATTATAATAACCATATGCAATTAAGATCATTCTATAATCTTAATATTCATGCATATCTCCAATAATTCATAACACTTGAATTACCACTCAATTGCACACACAACCACATATTCAAAATCAAGGTATTCTTACTTCAAACAATACCAACACATTTAGTAAGTGTTGTGAATCAAATACCTTATAAATAAAGTATAATAGGTTTATTTAAAGTCACGAAACCCACAAGGGTTAGGGTTTAGGGAAACCAAGGATAACAACAAGGATTGGTTATAAACTGTTATTCTTCCCTTTCTCTTAAAACAAGATTACAAGTATACAAGAATAACAAATAACCTCTCTCACTTTTGAATTAGGGTTTTATCTTCCTATTTTTCCTTATGTAAAATAGGAGAGACTAGTATAATATTTATAAGAAAACTAACATACTAACCTAATAGGTTTTTTTTTAATAATTACCCGTTACAAGCTAACTTATGGTACAAGTTAACTTAAACAATTGGATCCATAACACAAGGCCCAATTTAACAACAACATGTGAGCGGACGTCGACGGCATGCTAAACCTAGAATTTGTTCCAATATCTCACAAATCTCCACCTTGGCGCAAACTCTATAAAAACAAGAGACAGACTAGCTTTCTTCATGCAGCTTTATCAACTGCATACCGTGGAAAAACTTGCAATTGGGCAATGTCTTGGTGATCATATCAGCAACATTATGATATGTCGAAACCATCAACATTTGGACTTCTCCATGCTCGATTACCCCTCTGATGAAATGCAGCATCATATCAATGTTCTTGGTTCGCTCATGATATGTTGAGTTCTTCGACAGAAGTATTGCACTTTGACTGTCACATTTAACAGTGATACCCCGACCTTGAAGTTTCAGCTCCTTTGCAAAACCTTCAAGCCGCAATGCTTCCTTTACAGATTCAGTTAGGGCGATATATTCTGCTTCAGTGGTTGATAAGGCAACAACCTTCTGAAGTGTTGATTTCCAACTAATTGATGTGCCAAACATAGTGAAAACATATCCAGAAATAGATTTTTTGGAATCTATACAACCTGCATAATCAGAGTTGATATATCCTTCGATTGTTGATTTACTATCTTCACCCAAGGCTCCACCATAAATTAGGACTCTGCTCAGAGACCCATTTATGTACCTTAGAATCCACTTCAATGATTGCTAGTAAGCCTTTACAGGATTCGCCATGTACCTTCTTACAAGACTTACTACATATGTCGACTCTAGTACTGGGACATTGATTTATAATAAGCTTGATTTGTACATCAAAGAACCTACTATATTAGCATATGGAATGTTATTCATATAAGCTCTTTCGACATCAGTACTGGGACACTGATCTATACTCAGCTTGAATTAAGGGTTTGTTGGAGTCACAACAGGATTTGAATTTGATATACCAAACTTATCAATAATCTTCTTCAGGTATGCCTCTTGAGATAAGCATAATCTCGATTGCTTTCTATCTCTCCGGATGTCAATCCCAATAATTTTGGACGCATCTCCCAGATCCTTCATATCGAACTCCTTATTGAGTTTAACCTTCACCCTTATTACATCATCGACATTGTTGCTTGCTATTAGAATATCATCCACATTTGGTCTGTTACAAATACCTTGACAAGGTAAAAACAATAACAGTACTAAATTATGATATGATAGATTCCAAATATCCTACAAGATGTTGAGACATTTGAACTGACATATCCAGCAAGACAATACATACTACATTATAATACAATATTGAAAAGCATAAATCAACACACCAAAATTGTTAACCCAATTCGATGCAATCACATCTACTATGGGGGGCTACCAAACCAGGAAGGAAATCTATTATGTAGTATCAATTCAAAGACCCTCAGCAAACATCCTAGTGTAAAATCTTCTCACTTAATCACTACCCATGCAACTTCTACTTAGGAACTCCTAAATATGAGAAACCCATCTCACTTCCAATTACCGCAATGATGTCTCACAGTCCCAACTCTCAATTGTTGATATTGACGGCTCTTTACCTAAACAACAAGGAAAAACAAAAGACATACTTCCATGACAACATCTCAGGGTCGCTTAAAAGCTTCCTCCAAGAACAATAATCCTCTTACTTAACAACTTCGAGGTTTACAAAGAAACAACCCTGAATATTACATCTTTTCAGCATACGGGTGTTAAGAACTCAACCCTAATGATACAACTTTTACATATTTTGTTGGTTACTAAACCTAGGTTACAATATTTCTTTTTATAACCTACTCCCAACTGGATTTGGGCCTTTAATCTACAGCATATCAGTTGTTACAATTATGTAGAAACTCTGCTACAAATAAGATCTTCAATCTATAACTTCCTAAAATATATCTATATTTAGAAAGTATATATTCTTCAATATTCTTCTCTATTTCAGATTTGAATCTTCAAGACCTTTTAAATTAGCACCATATTGTTTCCAAACATTTTAAATCAGCTGCAAGATCTTCTCCATAAAAATAGGAACATTTAAATCATTAGTTGCTCCTAATTAATCTACTTGTCCTGCACATATTGATGAGGTGTATCCAAGAGATGCTCATCAAATTAAATCTGATATGTCAAGAGATAAACAACAACAACAACAACAATTGCTGTAATAGAGACAGATGTCATGACATTTCCTTTGACATTTGTCCGAGACACACATATCAGCAGCACCTGTTGTACTGGAAATTACAACATCGGTTTATGTTATAGCAGACAAGAATGTCTTGACACCTCCTTCAACTTCTGCCTGATACACACAATGCAGTAGCACCTGCTGTTCTGGACCCAAATGTCATGACATCCGTTATAACACATGACAGCAGTACTGTCATGACAGTTGAAAATGTTTCAACATCAGGTTCAGTATTTGTACTGATGTCTGAGCAACCATGTCAGAACTTCTAATCTGATATCTTGTACCACCTACAGTGGTGTTCTATTCTTATGTCAAGACATTCTTCATAATATTTTCCCGAGCAACATGTTTTGCAAAAATTACTGCCAACTCATAACTTACAATCTCCTCCTTTGGCAAACTTTTGGCCAAAACATAATTTGATCATACACATCATATTAGAGGTAAATGCAGCAGTAGAAAACAGAAGTCAAAACATATTTATAGGCATATATGAATCACAATCAGTTTTACCAAAATGAATGCCAACACCAAAAGCTACAGAACTATCAATCTCCCCCTTTGGCATATTTTGGCTAAAACCATTTTTGAACACCCATCCAACTCCTCCTCAAACAAGGGACACCTGATCTCAACCAAGGGACAACTAATGTTACTTAATTCTCTCCATTTTTAGCCATAATAGGAGAAACCCAAACAAAAGACATGCACCATCTAGAACACCAATAAGAACACTACTCCCTCTTAACTTCACAAGTCCAGCTTCACAAAATTGTAACACTCCCCCTATCAAGGATGACATGTGCTCCTTTGTACCTTGATGAATGGAAAACATAAGAAGCATCTTCATGTCTTCAAGAGCTCACTCTTTGTTCAACCCACAAGTTGAACACAATCATCCCTTGTACCAATACTCACATGATTCCCTCTTGGTTTGTTATCTTCACATGCTCTAAAACTCTGCATCTTGCCAAGTTGATCAACTTCTCTCTAGCATAACTTGACAATAGGGATATGTCCCCTTCACATGCTTTTATTATTAGCAAGACTCTCCAAACGATACACATACAATCATCTAACTTTGAAATTCGGATCAATTGATGAATATCCACATTCAGACTTTCAAGCAATCACTACCTGATCTACTTCAGTCTTCTCCACATTCTCCTTCCAAGGCAGACCTTCTACTTCATTATTCTTCTGTATGATTAGGTAAACTCTCTTTAGATACAATGTAGACAATCATCCCAAATAGTGTCCTAACATAATTTAGAACATATTCCACACACCAATACATCATCACCATGATTCTTGATATGCTCCGCCAACTGGACTTACTATAGCATAGTAATCCAAGAACTGAAGACCTTCAACAACATTGTGCCACCATCTTGAATCAGAACTCCAGAAAGAGAAATAAACTATCATCCACCTTCAAGAAGAACAAAACTCCTAGAGTCTTCAACTCATCACCCTTATTCCCAAGAGTAACTTGTTCTAAAACAATCCTCAAGACCAACCAGCTGCCACACTCTGATTATCTTGATTTTTTGAATCCACTATAGAGATCAACCAATTGCCACAGTTTTATCACCTCATTTATGAACCCTCTTATGAAAAATCCAACTGCCACAAATTGTTTTCTTCATGTTTGTAACACCCTGATTTAATTAAATTGTTTTGAGTAGATTTGTTGTTATTTGAGATGTATGATGTTTTGATGATTAGATAATTATTCGATTTAAGTTATTTTAAGTGGGTTTGTGAGTTATACTTGAGTGATGAGGTTTTAGTAGCAATGTTGAAAGGTGTAAATAGAAGCTCATTAGTGGACTAATTATGAATATTTAGTAATAATAATATTAGTATTATTTTTAAGACACTTTAATTAAAATAATGAAAATAGGATTAGAAAGGGGTTTAAAGGGAATTAGTCATAATCAGAATTTGAGAGAGAAGAACGAGTCTTGAGAGAGCAAGAGCTAGGGCTAAGGATTTGCAAGAAGATTTTCGTAGGAATTTTTCACCCAAAGATTCGAGCTGCCTTCAATCCAAAGGTAAGGGTGGGATTCTTATTTTATAACCGGGAGAAAATAATTTGTATATATGGGATATGGTTAATTGATTCCTTGTTGTTGTTAGTATGATGTTTTTGTGCGATTTTGTATTAATTAGATGAATTGATGATTGTATAATGGATGTGAAACCTTTGTTGATCGTTGTTGTGTATAATTGTTGTGAGGATTTTCTGAGATGTGTAGTGAAATTGTGATGAATCTGAATTAGATGATGATAATAAGTTAATAAATTGGTGTCGTAATAATAGATGATTAGTTAGATGAAGAATTACGGGTCTAAAACATGGTAGAAACCCAATTAAAACTGAATTGGAGTGATAGAATGATAAACCCGTAGCAGAAGATGAACTGAGGTGGTTTCTGGAGATTTGCGTACTAGATCTGGGATACGCGTATGGAGGGTGGTAAATCCAGGCCCTCTGCTCAATTATGTATGATACGCATATGGGCGTACGCTGGTACACATATGGGGAAGGGCTATACACGTTTGATACGCGTTTGGGCAGCGTTGATGCATTTTTGTAATTTTGTAGCGATTCTCCTATTGATTCGCGTCCGTTCCTCTTTCTGATGTTCCGTGAGGTGATAGAGAACTAATAATTGATGATAGATGTACCTATAGGTTAATAATATGATTATTTAACGATTGTTGTTGAATGAATTTGGACGATGAATTTAGAGATGATAAACTAAGACGATTAAGATGATTTTTCACTGTTGGGATGATGTATTTTGATATAGGTCTTATGACCAACGATGTTGTGATGTTACGATGATGTAAGATGATGTGATTGAACGATGTTTACGATGTTTGATCGTGTTGTATGCCATTTTCATACCGCATACATTTTTGCATTATTGAGATGGCCTGGAATGGCAAACACGATGTTTAAGATGAAAACTTATGTCTTGCTGATGCCCACCTAAATGACATGAATTTTTAAGATGGGAGTTCGCTCTGAATGGTACCACATGCATACATTGTTGAGTCTCATATGAATTTCATTATTTAATGAATTATTGATATGTTATAGATGTTGTGATGATACAATGTTTATGATGAATACGACGTGAATGGGTGAGTGAATGACTTTAACTTATATATGTTGATTATTATATCCTATTTATAATTGTCGATATCTCACCCATTCTGTTTGAATGTTACCCTTTATGGGTAACGTGCAGGTAATCTTGAGTAGCGAGGAGTTTTCCATTAGATGGTTTGAGTCGTTGGTCGCTCTGATATGTAACACTTCGGGGGGATTAATGAATGCTTGATTTTGATTGAACCATTATTTTATTTTAGTTGGATAAAGATGTTTCTTTTAAAGATGATGTTTTTGGATTACGATGAATTACTTATGAAGTTGAATTTTTAAGATGAGTTGTTATGATTTAAATGATTCCGCTGCATAGTAAAGACATGACTTATTACTTGATATATTGTGATGAATCTTTTTAATGAAGAAAAATGTCATACCCCGTTTTTGTTGAACTCTGATTGATTTATAATTATTTGCGGGTAGAAATGGGGTGTTACATTAGTGGTATCAGAGCAGGTTGGTCTGTCCAGCCAAGTGTCGAGTCTTAGTTGTCTAACAATCGAGTATTGTTATTTTTCTGCTGATCTTTGTTCTTGTTGTGGTGTTAAGTTAAGATGTCTGGAAGAAACGATGCTGCTATGGCTGCTACAATGCAAGCAATGACTCAAGTTGTGCAGAACCTACCGAATGATGGCGAGAATGAAGGATCTCGTAGTTTGGAGACTTTTCAGAAGGAGAATCCACCTACTTTCAAGGGTAAGTATGACCCTGATGCCGCATTGGAATGGTTGAAGGAGATTGAAAGGATCTTCCAAGTGGTGGATTGTACGGTAGTACAAAACGTTCACTATGGTACGCATATGTTGGCGCTTGAGGCTGATGACTGGTGGTTAAAGACTCGTACGAGATTGGAAGCGGAAGGTGAAGAGGTAACTTAGGTTTTTTTCCGTAGGGAGTTTATGAGGAAGTATTACCCTGAAGATATTCGCGATAAGAAAGAAGTGGTGTTCCTTGAGCTGAAGCAGGGAAATATGTCAGTAACTGATTATGCTGCTAAGTTCATTGAATTGTCTAAGTTTTATCTGCATTATGATGGGGCTGGGGCATAATTCTCTAAGTGCATCAAGTTTGAGAATGGGTTGCGCTCCGATGTTAAGAAGGTTGTGGGGTACCAGAAAATCCGAGAATTTTTTCTGATCTGGTTGATAGCTGCAAAATATTTGGGGAAGATAGTAATGCTCATTATAAGATTGTGAATGACAGGAGAGGCAAGCACCAACAGAATCGTGGCAAGCCTTATGATGTTTCGGCTGGAAAGAGTAACAGAAGACTGCTTCGGGTCAGAGAACTAGTGGAGCAGATGCTCCTGCTGGTATTGTTTGTTTCAAGTGTGGTCAAGCTGGACATAAGAGCAATGTTTGTAATGCTGAGGTTAAGAGGTGTTTCCGATGTGGCAAGATTGGGCATACAATGAATGATTGTAAGCATAAATAGGTAGTCTGTTTTAATTGCGGAAAAGAGGGATACATTGGTAGAAAATGTCATAAGCTGAAGAATGATCAGACGAGAAAAGTGTTCGCGTTGGCAGGAACTCAGACCGCTAGCGAGGACAGGCTAATTAGAGGTACATGTTTCATTAATAGTATTCCTTTAATTACTATTATTAATACTAGTGCGATGCATTGTTTTGTTTCTGCTAATTGTGTTAAAAGTTTGGGTCTTAAGTTGTCTGCTATGAATGGAGAGTAAATCGTTGAGATTTCGGCTATGGGATCAGTGACTACTTCTCTCGTGTGTTTGAAATGTCCTTTGTCGATCTTCAATAAAGATTTCTTGGTTGATTTGGTTTGTCTGTCGTTGACTGGGATTGATGTAATCCTAGGTATGAACTAGTTATAGTATAACTATGTTCATATAAATTGTTATCATAAGTTAGTGAGGTTTTCTACTCTAGAAGAGGAAGGAGTTGGATTGTTGTCTTTCAGAGAGTTGCAGAAATTGATGAAAGAGGAAGCTCAGATGTTTTCCTTGATGGCTACGTTGTCTATTGAAAATAGAGCTAAAATTGAGGAGTTGCAAGTGGTAAGTGATTTTCCTGAAGTGTTTCCTGATGAAATTCCTGATGTGCCGCCAGAGAGGGAGGTTGAGTTTACGATTGATGTTGTACCTGGTACTAAACCTATTTTCATGGCACCATATTAAATGTCTGCATCAGAATTATCAGAGTTAAAGAAGCAGTTAGAAGAGTTACTTGAGAAGAAGTTTGTAAGGCCGAGTATATCGCCGTGGGGAGCTCCAGTGTTGTTGGTGAAGAAGAAAGATGGAAGTATGAGACTGTGTGTGGATTATAGACATTTGAATAAAGTGACGATAAAGAATAAGTATCTTCTTCCAAGGATTGATGATTTGATGGATCAGTTAGTAGGTGCTTGTGTATTCAGTAAGATAGATTTGAGGTCGGGTTACCATCAAATCAAAGTGAAAGATGAGGATATTTAGAAGACTGCGTTCAGAACACGATATGGACATTACGAGTATTTGGTGATGCCTTTCGGTGTTACCAACGCGCCGGGAGTATTTATGAAGTACATGAATCGTATTTTTCATACGTATCTGGATCGTTTTGTGGTTGTGTTTATTGATGATATTTTGATTTACTCTAAGTCAGAAGAGGAACATAGAGAACATTTGAGGACTGTGTTGGAAGTTTTGAGGGAGAAGAAGTTGTATGCGAAGTTGTCTAAGTGTGAATTTTGGTTGAAAAAAGTCAGTTTACTTAGTCATGTAATTTCAGGTAGTGGTATTTCAGTGGATCCTTCTAAAGTAGAAGTTATGTTGCAATGGGAAACTCCAAGATCGACTACTGAGATTAGGAGCTTTTTGGGTTTAGCTGGTTATTACATAAGAATCATTGAAGGATTCTCTAAGTTGGCACTTCCGTTGACTAGGTTGACTTGCAAGAGTAAAGCTTTTGTTTGGGATATCTGTAGAAGCATGTTTCAACCTCAAGGATTTTGATGAAGACAACAAGCTTCCATGCACTTCATGTTTGCAAAAAGATAAGAGCTTTCAACATAATCAAGCATCAAGGACATGGTATTTCAAAGGAAATGGCATTATATGATCAAGCTTCATGTGCTCATTCTTAAAGTTTCAAGACCTGGACATATTTGTTAAGGTATATCAAAATCTCTCTTTAGAATTGATATACAAGTGTTCAATTATCATATTGTATGTTAGCATGATGCATACAAACATTAGACATTTTTATAACTGGTTTAACATTTTAAAAACAATTTTTTCTGTTTTAATAGTGTTAACCGGTTAACCATTTGGTTAACCAGTTAACGGCCCCAATTTTTAAATTCTTTGTTAACATTTTAATTGCGTTAACCGGTTAACCATTTGGTTAATCGGTTAATACTATTAGTTTCAGTGAAAATAGGCCTCTTTTTATTCAAAATAATTTCAAATAATTATACCTTTTCATAACTTTCATGAATAAAATTACACCTTTTTGAATGGGTGTTTTACCTATTATAAATTCTGAAAATTTTAAATTATATTTTACCTCCTAAAATTTTCAAACATCATATCCAATCACTCTCACATAATTCAAACTTTTGAAAAGTGTTCATACTTTATTCATATCATTTCATTTTGAATTTGAACACTTGTATACATTCTCGAGTGATCTTGATTCAGGAGAAAATCTATCAAATAGATTCATACTTCAACCTTCATCTTACTCTATCAAAATTTGTAAAGATTTATTTCTTTGTTGACTTGTGTTCCAGGATTGTTGGACACAAGGGTTAGTGTTTGCAAGATGATTGTTCTTGCACACTCTTGTTTATAGTTGTTAGATAGTAGGCTTCACCAAGTTGGTGTGATAGGACTGTACTTATCTAAAAATATAGTGGAAAATCTCTTACGAGTCGTAAGGGGACTGGAGTACCTTCGGATTATGAAGGGAACCAGGATAAATCCTGGTGTCACTTTATTTTCTGCATTTACCGTCTTTTATAACTTAGAACCATAAAAAGGAATATTCAATAATCGATAAAAACCCAGAAAAATATCTAGTGCCTAATTCAACCCCCTTTCTTAGGCCTATCTGATCATACATTTGGTATTAGAGCAAGTTTAGGTAACTTGTTCCTAGATCCAGTATGGCTTCCGCAAGCACAAATCCGGTTTTCAAAGACGGTGGAAGTAGCAACAAGCCCCCACTCTTCTCCGAGGAATATTTCGATTTCTAGAAAATCAGAATGAAGGCACATCTTGAAGCCCAAGGAGAAGGTATATGGGAAGCAATTAAGAATGGTCCACATAATCTGGTAGATGTTATCAATGGCGTTGGAACCACAAAGTTGAAAAATATGTATGACGGAGACGATAAGAAAAAGATTCTAAATGAGAAGAAGGCAATCAACATATTCCAAAGCGCTCTTAGTATGGACGAGTTCTTCCGTGTATCTCAATGTAAATCGGCAAAGGAGATTTGGGACACCTTGGTAGAAACACATGAAAGAACCACCGAAGTAAAGAGATCAAGGCTAAATCTAAGTCAAGAATATGAGATGTTCCGCATGCAGCCCAGTGAATCTATAGTTGTCTTACAAAAGAGATTCATCCATCTAACAAATCACTTGATTGCTCTCGGTAAAACCTTCAACAATGATGATCTCAACTTGAAAGTCCTAAGATCTTTGACAAGAGAATGGCAACCGAAAGTGACTGCTATTTCGAAAAAGAAGAGTCACTCAACGATGACATATGCGTCCTTATTTGGCAAACTTCAAGAACACGGATTGGAACTTGGAAGGCTTGAGAAGCACGAAAGTCAAGAAAAGAAGTCCAAGGGAATTGCCTTGAAGGTTGATACAAAAGATGAAAAAGATGACGAGACTTCTGAAGATGAGAATTTTATGCTTCTTGTAAAGAAGCTTGGTAAGTTCTTTAATAAAAATAAAAAATCCTCTTATGCTAAAAAGAATAGACATTTTAGGAAAAAGGAAGCATCCACATCGATGCAAGATGTCACATGCTACGAATGTGGGAAACAAGGTCACATAAAGCCAGATTGCCCGAAACTTGCAAAGAAAGGAGGATTCAAAGGCAAGAAGGAATTCAAGAACAAGAAGGCTTATGTTGCTTGGGACGATAATGAGATAAGTTCCTTGTCGGAATCGGAAAGCGATGAATGTGCGAATATGGCTCTAATGGCTTCACATCACTCCAATGAAGAAAACGACGAGGTTAGTAGCAACTTTTCTATTTATGATAAAGATGCACAAGATGTAATAGGTGAACTTTTAAAAGAATGCAAGACTTTGTATAAAAGTATCTCATCCCAAAAGAAACTAATTTCATCTTTAGAAGAGAATATTATTGCTTTGGAAAAATATATTGAAAATGAAAAGCAAAAGTTGATGGATGAAAAACAAAGTCTTGTATGTAAAAATTGTGAGTCTTTATCTTTCCAAATTGTTAAACTTAAAAGAGTTTTAGAAAGATATGAAAAAGGTCAAATTGGTTTGGAGGAAATTCTTAGGCACCAAAGGTATCCTAATGATAAAAGTGGATTAGGATATTCTAAGTTTTCCAAACCAAGCACAAATGAGACAATTTTTGTTAAATTAAGTGAACAAGTTGTTAAAGAAAAGGCAAACAATTCTAAAAGTGTGCATCAAAGTCATAGAAAGAAAATAATTGTTAAGAAAAAGAGTTATGTTCCTAGATATAGAAGTCATTTTCAACCTACTTGTTTTTATTGTGGAATCAAAGGCCACACACCTAATGCTTGCTATGTGCGCAACATTGGTGTTGCTAAAGGGCATTATGCGTGGGTTGAATATGGTACTAACTATCAAGGACCCAAAGAAATTTGGGTACCTAACAATACTTGATTTTGTTTTGTAGGTATGCTTGAAGACAACTTAAAATCAATGGTATCTTGATAGCGGTTGTTCAAAGCATATGACGTGCGACATCAATAAATTTTCAAATCTATCTTTAAAGGCCAAAGGATATGTTACTTACGGTGATGACAGTAAAGGAAAGATTCTTGGAGTAGGAAACATTGGTGCACCTCCATTTACAATCATAGAAGACGTCATTTACGTTGAAGGCCTAAAGCACAACCTACTTAGCATAAGTCAACTATGTGACAAAGGGTTCCGAATAAATTTCACAAAGGACGAGTGTCTAATCGAACATGAAGTCACACACGACATTTTGCTAAAAGGTAAAAGAATAAATAATATTTTTATGATTTCATTTGATGAATCTTCCTTGAAGGTAAAATGCCTTTTTGGCGAACAACAACGAGGCGTGGCTATGGCATAAAAGGTTCGCTCACATTCACATGGAGCACTTGAACAAGTTAATAAAGCATGACCTAGTTGTTGGTCTACCAAAGATAATGTTCATCAAGGATAAGTTATGCGATGCTTGCCAAAAGAGAAAGAAAACCAAGACAACTTTCAAGTCCAATAAAGTGGTGTCCACATCTAGGCCACTACAATTGTTGCATATGGATCTCTTCAGTCCATCAAGAAAGAAAAGCTTCAGAGGTAACATTTATGCTTTAGTTATTGTTGATGATTTCTCTCGATATATGTGGACATTGTTTTTAGTGCAGAAAAGTGATGCTTTCAAAGCATTCAAGAAGTATGCAAAGCAAATACAAAACGAGAAGTCACTCACTATAGCCTCCATTAGAAGTGACCATGGTGGAGAATTCCAAAACTCATCTTTTGAAGAATTTTGCAAAGAGCAAGGAATTTCTCACAACTTTTCCGCACCAAGGACTCCTCAACAAAATGGTGTCGTAGAAAGTAAGAATAGGTCATTGGTGGAGCTTGCAAGAATAATGCTTAGAGACTAAAATCTCCATAAGTACTTTTGGGCGGATGCGGTTAGCACAACTTGTTTCGTAAGCAACCGTGTCAACATTCGACCAATTCTCAAGAAGACTCTGTATGAGTTGTTCAAGGGTAAGAAACCAAACATATCATTCTTTCACATTTTCGGATGCAAATGTTTTGTCCTCAACAATGATAAAGACAACCTTGGTAAGTTCGATGAGAAATCCGAAGAAGGTATATTCCTTGGTTACTCCCTCTCTAGTAAAGCTTTTAGAATATTTAATAAAAGAACTCTTACTATTGAAGAATCCATTCATGTTTCGTTTGATGAGACTAACCCCTCGAAAGAGGATAATATTATTGTTGTTGTTGATGATGATATAATAGATACGTCACAACAACAAAAGGAGATTTCAAAGGTTCAACCAATTCCACAAGAAGACGACACTCAAATCATTGAATAAAATCAAGATCTTTCGAAGGAATGGAGAGCACATAGAGATCAACCGATCGATAAAGTTATTGGTGATATTAGCCAAGGCGTTGCAACTCGACTAAATCTCAAGGATGCTTGTCTCAACATGGATTTTGTGTCTCAAATCGAACCAACCAAAATTGATGAAGCCTTAGGCGACGATCAATGGATAGTAGAAATGCAATAAGAACTCAACCAATTCGAAAGAAATCAAGTTTGGAGTCTTGTACCAAGACCGGACAACAAGCACATCATAGGAACAAGATGGGTGTTCAAGAACAAACTTGACGAGAATGGGATCATAGTTTGTAACAAAGCAAGATTAGTCACACAAGAATACAACCAAGAAGAAGGAATTGATTTTGATGAGACGTTCTCTCCGGTAGCAAGGTTAGAAGCAATTAGATTATTACTTGCTTATGCTTGTTCTATGAATTTTTAGTTGTTCCAGATGGATGTCAAAAGTGCTTTCCTGAATGGCTACATCAATGAAAAAGTCTATGTCAAACAACCTCCGGGTTTTGAAGACTTCAAGAATCCCTCTCTTGTTTACAAGTTTAAGAAAACACTATATGGCTTAAAGCAAGCACCAAGAGCGTGGTATGATCGCCTCAGCAACTTTCTATGTGAAAAGGGACTTGTAAAAGGAAAGGTTGACAAGACTTTGCTCATAAAGAAGATCAAGGGTAACACCTCATCGGTTCAAGTCTATGTCGACGACATCATTTTAGGTTCAACAAACAAAGACCTTTGCGAAGAATTTTCACTAGATGCAAGGAGAATACGAGATATCCATGATGGAAAAAATGAACTATTTTCTTGGACTACAAATCAAGCAAACAAAGGATGGCATCTTCATCAACCAATCCAAGTATTGCAAGGAATTGTTGAAAAAATTCGATATGAATAGTTGCAAAGTGATGTCCACTCCAATGGGATTTGGAACGTACGTTGATCAAGATGAATCAGGCATTTCAATAGATATCACAAAATATCGAGGTATGATTGGTTCATTATTATATTTGACGGCAAGCCGTCCTGACATTATGTTTAGTGTGTGTTTGTGTGCACACTTTCAAGCAAATTCGAAGGAATCATATCTCACTGCCGTGAAGAGGATTATGAAGTATCTCAAAGGAACAACGAACCTTGGACTATGGTATCCAAAAGGTAGTACATGTTCTTTGATAGGTTATTCTGACGCTGATTATGCAGGATGTAAGACCGATAGAAAAAGCACAAGTGGTACTTGTCACATTCTCGGGAATGAACTAGTATCGTGGGCATGCAAGAAGCAAGCATGTGTCACACTTAGTACGACCAAAGCGGAGTACATTGCAGCAGGCAGTTGTTGTGCACAGATCTTATGGCTTAAGCAACAACTTCTTGATTTTGGTATAGATCTCTTTTGCATTCCTCTTCGACGCGACAACACAAGTGCCATCAACATCACAAAGAATCCAGTCATGCATTCAAGGACAAAGCACATAGACATCCGACACCATTTCCTTCGAGATCACGTACTTAACGGAGATGTAGATGTTACGTTCGTGGATACACACAATCAACTTGCCGACATATTCACTAAACCATTGGCTAAAGAACCATTCTTCAAGATTCGGCGAGAACTTGGTATTCTCGATGAAGGTGACATCTAAATTATTCTTAAAATTTCTTATTATGTGATATAGTAGCTTAAAATATAATTATTTTCACTTTTGTGTTACAAAATGCTAGCACTCACTTTTCGCCGTTTTTCGTTTTTCTCACTTCCGTATGCCGAAAATAATTGGTTTCAAAATATTTTTTTATCGAAAATTGTGTCATGATGTTTGCTAACACTTTGTAAAAAAATTTGGTCAAATTTTTTTTCCCCCTAGCCTAAAAATTGCTTTTGGATTTTAAAGGTTTTTGAAAATTTTAGCCGGTTAACGCATCCCAGACAACAATTCTCAGGTTGCGTTTTAGTACATAATTTTTTAAGTTTTGGTTTACTTTATATTAAGTTTTCGTACTATGTTTGTACGCTTTCCCGTTAATTAAAGTATATTTTGTTTACTTGTGTGTTCGCGCTTGAATGATTATTGCTTATGTTTCCATAATGCTTGATCGCTTAAAAAATTCAATAATTATGCTTGTATGATTTGCTTTATTGAGCCTCTTCCTTTTTGCTAATGCCAAAGGGAGAGAAGACTTGTTTCTCTAATACCTCTCTATGCAGAATTCTTTTTGCTATTTCCTCTGTTATTTAGGGGGAGTTGCTGAACTTAGGGGGACGATCAATTTTAGAGAAACGTCGATCAAAGCTTTCGCGTAATGTTGGTTGTCATCATCAAAAAGGGGGAGAATGTAGAAGCATGTTTCAACCTCAAGGATTTGGATGAAGACAACAAGCTTCCATGCACTTCATGCTTGCAAAAAGATAAGAGATTTCAACATAATCAAGCATCAAGGACATGGTAATTTCAAAGGCAATGGCATTATGTGATCCAACTTCATGTGCTCATTCTTAAAATTTCAAGACTTGGACACATTTGTTAAGGTATATCAAAATCTCTCTTTAGAATTGATATACAAGTGTTCAATTATCATATTGTATGTTAGCATGATGCATATAAACATTAGACATTTTTAGAACTGGTTTAACATTTTTAAAACAAAGTTTTATTTCTTCTGTTTTAACAGTGTTAACCGGTTAACAATTTGGTTAACCGGTTAACGGCCCCAATTTTTAAATTCTTTGTTAACGTTTTAATTGCGTTAACCGGTTAACACTGTTCGTTTCAGTGAAAATGGGCCTCTTTTTATTCAAAATAATTTCAAATAATTATACCCTTTCATAATTTTTCATGAATAAAATTACACCTTTTTCAAAAATCATATCCAATCACTCTCACATAATTCAAACTTTTGAAAAGTGTTCATACTTTATTCATATCATTTCATTTTGAATTTGAACACTTGCATACATTCTTGAGTGATCTTGATTCAGGAGAAGATCTATCAAAGAGATTCATACTTTAACCTTCATCTTACTCTATCAAAATTTGTAAAGATTTATTTCTCTGTTGGCTTGTGTTACAGGATTGTTGGACACAAGGGTTAGTGTTTGCAAGAGGATTGTTCTTGCACACTCTTGTTTATAGTTGTTAGATAGTAGGCTTCACCAAGTTGGTGTGATAGGCTTGTACTTCTCTAAAACTATAGTGGAAAATATCTTACGAGTCGTAAGGGGACTGGAGTACCTTCATATTGTGAAGGGAACCAGGATAAATCCCGATGTTACTTTATTTTCCGCATTTACCGTCTTTTATTACTTAGAACCATAAAAAGGAATATTCAATAATCGATAAAAAATGGAAAAATATCTAGTGCCTAATTCAAACAACCTTCTTAGGCGTATCCGATCTTACAATATCCAGTGTGAAAAGAGTTTCACATAGTTAAAGAGAAGATTGACGTTGGCTCCGGTTTTGACATTGCCTAACCCAGATGAACTGTTTGTGGTGTATTGTGATGCTTCATTGATGGGTTTAGGAGGTGTACTTATGCAGAATAATAAAGTTATTGCGTATGCATCGAGGCAGTTGCGAGTGCATGAAAAGAATTATCCTACGCATGATTTGGAACTTGCTGCAGTTGTTTTCATACTGAAGATCTGGAGGCATTATCTTTATGGTTCTCGATTTGAAGTGTTTAGTGATCATAAGAGTCTGAAGTATCTATTTGATAAGAAAGAATTGAATATGAGGCAACGCAGGTGGTTGGAATTGTTGAAAGATTATGATTTTGGTTTTAATTACCATCCGGGTAAAGCTAATATTGTAGTTGTTGCTTTAAGTCGAAAGACTTTGCATATGTCGGTAATGATGATTAAAGAGCTAGAGTTCATCGAGCAATTTCGTGATATGAGTTTGGTTTGCGAAGTGACCTTGTAGAGTGTAAATTTGGGTATGCTTAAGATTGATAATGATTTTCTGGACAATATCAGAGAGGCTCAAAAGTTAGATTTGAAGCTGGTAGATATTATGGTTGGATGTGGTAAATCAGAGAAGAGTGATTTCAAAATGGATGCAAATGGTGTTTTGAGATTGCATGATCAAATTTGCATTCTTGATGATGCTGATATGAAAAAGATTATTCTTGAAGAGGGTCATAAAAGTAAGTTGAGTATTCATCCGGGAGCTACAAAGATGTATCAGGATTTGAAGAAGCTGTTTTGGTGGTCTGGTATGAAGGAAGATATAACACGTTTTGTATTCGCCTGTTTGACTTGTCAAAAGTCAAAGGTTGAGCATCAAAAGCATGTTAGGTTGATGTATCGCTGGAGATTCCAGAATGGAAATGGGATAGCATTTCTATGGATTTTGTTACAGGGTTTCCTAATACTGCAAGAGAACATGATTCGATTTGGGTGATCGTTGATAGGTTAACAAATTTGACTCACTTCATTACTATCAATATTAGTTTTTCAGTGTCTAAGTTTGCTGAGATCTATGGTAGAGTGATTGTGAAGCTGCATGGTGTTCTGTTGAGTATTGTGTTGGATAGAGATCTGAGGTTTACGTCAGAGTTTTGGAAGAGTTTGCAAGAGGCATTGGGTACTAAGTTGAGGTTGAGCTCAGCTTATCATCCTTAGACAGATGGACAGATTGAGGTGACTATTCAGTCGTTGGAAGATTTGCTGAGAGCGTGTGTTCTTGAGCAGAGAGGTTCGTGGGATACTCATCTTCCATTGATAGAATTAACATATAACAAAAATTATCATTCTAGTATTGGAATGGCACCTTTTGAGGCATTGTACGTTCGGTGATGTAGGACTCTGTTATGTTGGCATGAATCTGGTGAAGGTGTGATGCTTGGACTTGAGATTGTTTGAGAGACTACAAAGAAGATTAAGTTGATCAGAGAAAAGATGAAAGTGTCTTAGAGTAGACATAAAAGTTACCATGATAAGCGAAGAAAAGATTTAGAATTCCAGGATGGTGAGCATATGTTTTTGAGAGGTACGCCTGTAACCGGTGTTGGAAGAGCGTTGAAGTCTAAAAATCTTACTCTGAGGTTTATTGGTCTATATCCGATTTTGGACAGAGTTGGAAAAGTTGCTTATTGAGTGGCTTTACCGCCTAATTTGTCGAATTTGCATGATGTGTTCCACGTTTCACAACTCCGGAAGTATGTTCCCGATCCGTCTCACGCTGTTAGTATGAATGATATTCAAGTACGGGATAATCTCACGGTGGTGACTATGCCGATACGTATTGAGGATCGAGAGATGAAAAACTTGTGAGGCAAAGAGATAACGTTAGTGAAGGTTGTTTGGCTAGGAGCTGTTGGAGAGAGTATGACGTGGGAATTATAGAGAAAGATGCAGGAGTCTTATCCTGAGTTGTTTGATCGAGGTAAGATTTTCGAGGACGAAAATGTTCTAGTGGGGGAGAGTTGTAACACCCCGATTTAATTAAATTGTTTTGAGTAAATTTGTTGTTATTTGAGATGTATGATGTTTTGATGATTAGATAATTATTCGATTTAAGTTATTTTAAGTGGGTTTGTGAGTTAGACTTGAGTGAGGAGGTTTTAGTAGCAATGTTGAAAGGTGTAAATAGAAGCCATTAGTGGACTAATTAAATGAATTTTTAGTAATAATAATATTAGTATTATTTTTGAAACACTTTAATTAAAATAATGAAAATAGGACTAGAAATGGGTTTAGAGGGAATTAGTCATAATCAGAATTTGGGAGAGAAGAACGAGTCTTGAGAGAGCAAGAGCTAGGGCTAAGGATTTGCAAGGAGATTTTCGTAGGAAATTTTCACCCAAAGATTCGAGCTGCCTTCAATCCAAAGGTAGGGGTGGGATTCATATTTTATAACCGGGAGAAAATAATCTGTATATATGGGATAGGGTTAATTGATTCCTTATTGTTGTTAGTATGATATTTATGTGTGATTTTGTATGAATTAGATGAATTGATGATTGTATAACTGGTGTGAATCCTCTGTTTATCGTTGTTGTGTATAATTGTTGTGACGATTTTCTGAGATATATGGTGAAATTGTGAAGAATATGAATTAGATGATAATAATAAGTTAATAAATTGGTGTAGTAATGATAGATGAGTAGTTATATGAAGAATTATGAGTCTAAAACATGGTAGAAATCCAATTAGAATTGTATTGGAGTGATAGAATGATAAAACCGTAGCAGAAGATGAACTGAGGTGGTTTTTGGCGATTTGCGTACTAGATCTGGGATACGCGTATGGAGGGTCGTAAATTCAGGCCCTCTACTCAATTGTGTATGGTACACGTATGGGCGTACGCTGGTACGCGTATGGGGAAGGGCTATACGCATTTCCCTTCCTTTTCTTTCCCCTTTCTTTTCTTTTCCTTTTCCTTCCTTCCATTTTCTCTTCTTTCTAATTTCTTTATATTTTCTTTTCTTTTCCAACTTTAATTCTTCTTTTTCCTTTCTTTTGCAAAATACTCCGATTAAATCTGGTTACCTGAAAACATAATAAATACTGGCGTAATAAAACATAAATGATGGAAAAAATAATAAAACATAATGGAAATTCATGTAAGTCGATTCAAATATACGGTATAATTTCTCGTTATCAAACTCCCCCACACTTGAACCTTTGCTTGTCCTCAAGCAAATAAAACATTTTAGGCACAGGTTCGAAACAGGCACATCTGATAAGTTTCAGTCAGAAAGACAGGTACTAAATATTAATACTAAGGATATTGTAACGACATGAACAAGAACCCCTCTTTTATGTAAGAAAATTTGAATCATGTTATTATAACTCAACCTATAGTATTTACCTCTTTTTTCATTCAAGCGCAATCATATTAAGCCCGTTTCTTTGTACGCCCATGGTAAGTAAACCTGTTAGTGTTTAATGATATCATTCATTTTTTTCTTTTCAAATTGCCTTTGCATTTTGCATTTGGTTTCAAAATTTAAGAGTCTGATCCGTTGGACTAAATGGTCGGGTGAGGACCACCTAACTTAGAAGTAACATACCTTCAATTCGTTTTCTGGAATTAAAATCATACATTCTTGTTTTTGAGATCAAACACATATTTGCATTGGTTTATTACTTAGGTTGTACTTTTGGATGGTGCGGACTGCTAATATAAACTACTGAAGAGATTGGCCTCGGCATAATAAGTCTTCAAATTCATTTACATAATAAAGGGGTTCTAGGTGTCAAGACGGTACCGATATTATCAACACTTTACCAAGTCTTTCTAACTTAGACTAAACATTGTATCATGTAACAAACTTAAAAAAATTGTTATGGCTCAAGAAAATCGGGAAGTCTAAATAAAAGCAGAAATTACGTAAAAGACTCGATCAAACATGAACTTCTTATTTATTAGTACTGACTAGGAAAACATGGAAAGGGAAATAAAAATTAAAAATCTACCTAAAAACTTCTAACTTATTGAATTAAACTAAAATAAAGCGATAAAATTCAAATAAAGCGATAAAACTTCCTCCCCCATACTTAAATCGAGCATTATCCCCAATGCAACAACATAAGGTAGGAAAAAATGGTAGAACCTGGAATGTCGCACTACTGACGACCTCTCCCTCGCGTTCGAGACCATCTGAAATTTCCTGGTTGTGGGTCTGAAGTACCTGGATCGGAGTTTTGCTTTTGGAATGACACAACGGCCATCCCATGGATGAGTGTAGCCATGTCATTCTGGCTTTGTTGCATGTTTTGGAGGATTCACAACATTTCGTTTTGTTTTGTATACATCTGGTTCTGCTGCAACATTATTTGGGCTTGTTGTTCTTCTAGGCTTTGTAATCTTCGGTCCCGTACAACATTTCCTTCATTTTATTGCATCGACGCAACATAGATGCTATCAAGAGTCTTAAATTACTTCTCCTCCCTTCTCCTTTGTCTAGTCCTCGATGAGGAACCTGCAACAAAAATAGAAGATGATGGTGCGGTGTGTGTTTCTGTGTCATCATCGGCCCCGCCTCAGCAACATCATCAGGGATGTGTGTGGGGCCTGGGTTAGGAGTATAACAAAATTTTCCATCGACACGCAAATTTGTGCGCGGATTTGGAAGAATAAAATTAGGAAAATTTTTGTTATCAATAATTAACTCAAACATACCATCATTTCTTCTTTTTACTAATTTCATGCACTCAACCATTTTTAGGTTGATAGTACTCGTTGGTAAAGGTTGGATGGTTGCAAGATCAGCTTCGAGCTTGAGAGCTCGGGCTATTATGGTTATAAGACCACCAAAATTTATAGGATTTCCTTTGTTTGAATTAACAATTGTTTTCATATGGTGTAGCATAAATTGAACATGATTAATTTTTCTAGGAGATAAGACAATACTAAGGTAAAAAAGTTCTTTTTCATTTACCTTGTTTGAGTTTGCCCGACCAAAAATGGTTTGGGCCATCAGTTGGTGAAAGTACCGTATGGCCGGGTTCTTAATTAATGAAGCCTTATTTCCTTCACAGGACGTTGTATCTATTCCCGTTATTGCCCTCCAGGTGCACTTATAAGCGTTTACCCAATCGGCTCTACTTGGTACATAATAGAACACATCGCCATCGTCTCCATAGGGGAGTTTCATTAATTTTGCAAGTTCATCAAATGTGTAACAATATTCATTATTGAACATTCTAAATTTTACCTTTTCCTTTTTCGAATCAAGTATCATGGAACTGAGAAATTCTAAAGTGAGCTGGACATAGACGGGATCTTTAGCAGATAATAAGTTTTTCAAATTTGTGTGTTCCAGCAAAATTCTACACTATCTGTCAGCCCTAGTATTTCTAAACAAGCGGAATCTGCATACCTGATGGGTTCGATTTCTCGCTGCATGAGACTTTTGCACAGTTCGGCTTGATCTTGATCTCTAAAGAAAATTTGAGCTCCGTGCATTTTCTCTAAGAAATGTTTTGCTTTCTATTGAAACAAATAAAATTTGAACAATTTTATTTTAGTAGAGTGAGAGAAGATATGAGTGTGTGAATAATATAGTTTTGTAGTGGTATTTATAGATAGTAAAAATTAATACGGGTAGTTGTAGAATTAATTTGGTCAAAGTGAAAAATTAATTGTAGAATTAATTATGACAAGTGCAATGCATGCATGTGGTGTAAATTAGGTGTAAGGCAAGTGTGTTGCATGCATTAAAGGGTGTAAGAGTGAAAGACAAGTAGCATGCATGCATTATGTGGTGAGTGCCACGTTTAAAAGTGGCGGGTGCCACTTCATGGCATGCAGGTGGCGGGTGCCACCTTCTAATGTGGCGTGGGACACTTAGTTTATGTGAGGTGGCGGGTGCCACCATGGGGTGTGGCGCAAGCCACATTGTGTGTGGGCCCCCTCACATAAATTTTGCTTGTTTTTTATTTTTCTTTATGACATGCATCATTTAATTCATACTACTTTTTGCAATCTGTACCCTTTAATTAATATTGTGTAACTTGTATAACCATACGAATTTAATTCAGATACCATGCATATAAGCTTTTTTACTTCAGCCTGGTACATCAATACTGATTAGTCAAAGTAAAAGTACTACTGATATAAATAAATTGCAGATCATTAAATATATAGCAACTGAATGAAAACGTAAAGTAACTTAGTTAAATTAATTAATCTAAGTATTAGTTAATTGGCATTAAATTATTAATTAAGCATAAAATGTATGCTGATATATCCGTATATCAGTATATCAGTATTAATAGCATAGCAAATATTATTTATAGCAGATAATTTTTTTTTAACTGTAACCAAATTAAATCTAACTGCAAAACAGAATTAAATTGAACTTACTAAAATTTAAAACTGAAATAAATATTCAAAATGGAAATTCGCAAACGACGGTAAATGTAAAAGTGTGATGAAATAATAAAATTCCTACTGAAAAATAAATGACTCATAATTAACTCGTTCTTCCCCCACACTTAAAATCAGCAGTGTCCTAACTGATAAAAGTCAGAGGCAAAACGGAACATAAATAAAGTTGCTCTCTCTAGCCACGTCTGTTAGAATGTCGGTCGAGTCCGGTAGAAAAGATTTGCTGATGGAGATGATCAAACTGTTTGTTCACTAAATCTATAAATCCAAAGAAATCAGTGTGTAATGTATCAACATCGTTCTGAAGGTTAGTCACTCGATTATCTAAAGCAATGATGGAAGCGGTGTAGTCAATAGGTGGAGTTGCGGCTATTACAAGTGCTATGGATTTCGCATCGGATCTATCCTCTAAATACTCATAAGGCTCAGGTGTCTGAGGGGGTGATGGTGGAGCAATCTGTGGTCCGCCTAGGTCATAAAGCCAGTTATCTAGGTTATGGATATTGGTTCGCTGATGGCTCGGTAGGGTGAAAAGTGGAATAATCTCATTATTAATTAGGTAATCAAAGTTTCCCGGCCCAAGGTTTCCTATAATGCGTCTGTCAAAACAAAACTCAATGTTCATGGGTCGGATGCCCCCTAAAGGAACAATATGGTTAATTGGTTGTCTTAATCCTATGACACTGTCTAACATTGTCACTAAGCCACCTATCAAGAGAGGTGCACGAGTGTCCTGTGCAAGGCGAATAAAGTTAGCTATCATAAGGGTAGCACCATTAACAGGACGGCCTTGCGAGGCATATAATAATATGAAAAGCTTATCTCGGGACACTGTGGTGTTATTTTCCTCTTTTCCAAATAGGGTATGGGCTAGGATCTTATGGAAATATCCGAGAGCTGGGTTATGGATGTTCTCAGAGAACATCTGGTCAGGATCAGGGTCATCATTTCTAGTGATGCTACCCCAAAAAAGATTCAGTTCTAGGTCCATAAAGAGTTCTTCTTGTGTGACAGTAAAAACAAGTGGGCCACTAGGAAATCCCAAAAGGTCAGCTAATTCTCCATGATTATAACTATAGTCATTACTGAACATTCTAAAAGAAATAAAACCTCTACGTGATTCGAATCCATGGCCAGGTAGGTAAACTAGAGAGCTAAGGAACTCAAGGGTAAACTGAGGAAAAGAAGCGAACCGTCTCTTCATTTCGGTTCTTTCCCATTCCAATTGGCTAAATAGGTATATAACACTGTCTCAGATACCTAGTATAGTCATAGTGAAATCATCAGGGTAAATAGTCAGTGACATATCCTTCCTGGATAAAGCCTCAAATTTCCTTCTCTGGGCTCTGCCTCTGAAATTAATATCCATATAGTCTACTTGCATCGTGAGAATTAGTGCTAAACTAGACTAAGTTGGCATGTAAGTAAATAGACATAAATAAGACGTTAGTAATGTAGTAATGAACATGGAATTTTTTGATAGTAAGAATGGGGATGAAAAAGAGAAATTAGGAGTAAAACTAAAAATAACAAAATAAGATAAAATAACAATTAAAGTGCAAAATAAAATGAAAAGGTGGGTTGCCTCCCACTAAGCGTTGTTATGATTCCGTTTTATTATTAACATGAGAAAAATGCTATAGGCTCTTATGATTACGTTTTAATACTACATGACATTGATAATTTATATTACTTTTATTTGGTATAATATATAATATGGGTCACTTGATTACTCATTAATTCTTAACCACTACAATATCAAGTGTGTCCCATATATTTAATTGCCACTTTTATTTGAATTTCGGGAACAGGTGTATATGAGGAACATATTATCTCCACATGCGCTACAGTAGGCGAAGAAGATAAGATCATCAAATTATTTATTTTGCTTATCGCTACAGTAGCATTAATCACACTAACCATTCCAATTTCAATTTCACCTATCAATTGGTTTATAAATGGGTCTCCATAGTATACCAAAATATCAATTCCAAACACAATTAATTATCACAAATCAAAGATTGTCATCAAAAGTTAATAATCTCAAAATCATGGAAAAATCGAGATATTATCCTAACCACATTTTTACTCATTTTACACTATCAAATAATCCGGATAATTTTATGAAAGCTCACCCTTACCTTGATTTCTTGTGAATTTGTTCTTTGTTCTCGAATTCCTCTTCTCTTCACATTTTCCTCTCCTTAGCCTCCACTCTAACTCTTATACTATTTGCTAAACCCTAACATTTACTCATAACTAAAACTAATTCGTATTGGGCTGATTCACTCACTTACTAATCACACACCTATCATTGGCCCAATTAATTAATCTCACTAAATTCTATTTTATTCCAACAAATAAAATAAATAAAATAATTCAATTAAATCAAATAATTAAATTATTTCAAATAAACCAAATAAATCATTGAATTAAATTAAATCACATAATTTGGTTAAATTAATTAATTCATATAAATCCAATAAATAAATAAATTAAACAAGTCAAATAATTCAATTAGGCATAAAATTACGCAATTAATTAATTAATTAATGATAAAGAACTAATTACAAAAATTAGGGTGTTACATGAACTATGAAATGTGTTTGGACAAATTGTTGTTATAAACTTGATATATGTGTATGTATTAGATATTCATTGAAGGATGACTATAAGGCACTATGTTATGTTCATAAATATTGATGAATGCACACATACGAGACCATTTATAAGTTTCCATTTTCCGATGAAATTATAAATGTTGTTCTAAACATGAAGAGAATGAATGTTGTATTATATGTTTATTGTGGTGTTTTAAATAAGGAAATATTTATAACTAATGTATTATAGTAATGTCATTATGCCACCATTCATATGGCATGTGCTTTCTTTGCTATATGCAAGTAGATACATTGTCACGTCAACTTTTTTCTTTTCTTTTTTGTTTTTTTCCAGTTATTTAAAGGGGGTTCAAACCCTTGCAATTTGTCTTATTTTTTTAGTTTTGACTTTTAGTGATTGCCACATCGCAAAAAATACAACCACGAGTGCATCACACACTCACATATGATTAACAAAGCCGTCTTCAAACTTTATTTATTCCAAAAAGAAAGGGAAATATCGATAAAACCCTTAAGATAAAAAAGATGGTCTCCGTACCAGATTTGGGTTCGGAGTCAATTACACGAGGGGAAAGTATTAACACCTTTCATATCTGTTGTACTCAACGAGAACCATTTAGTTAGATTTGTGATAGAATGTTAGCTTACACTATTTTCTTTCTTCGAGCTAACAAAACATCAACAGGAAAATAAAAGGGGTCGCAAATTTTTTTTAGTATGGGCCTTGACTAGATTGCGGGTCTTGCTCATACATATCCTCATGTACGATAAAGAATACAAGATTGTGGGTCTTTCTCATACATATCCTCAGGTGCGATAAAGAGTTCAAAGCTACGCAGTTCTTCATAGAAAAACTAGGTGTTAGTTGGTTGAATATATTGAAGGAATGTTTAGATCGCGTCCTAGCGATTACATATTGCTTGTATGCTTGCAATTAAAGGCTTACGCGTTTTTTGTATCACCGTAGAACAGACTAAAAAATGTATTTTGTAAAAGGTTTCTGATTGCACGGGGGCGAGAAAATAGGTTTGATGTATTGATTTGTTTTTTAGGAGGGTGAAGAAGGCTCGGTAAGACAAAGACATATGTCTCAAGGTCGATTATTCAAGGTTGCAAGAAGTGTGTACCCCCTATGTACCTTTTTCATCCAAAGGGTTTATGAAATTTATTTGTAGAAAACAAACATTCGGTAAGACTAAGACGTGTGCCTCGGGGCCGATTGTTTAGGGGTTTCAAAGAGTGTATACTCTTATGTCCTTTTTTCATCCAAGTTTGGATTAGGTATTTTAGATTTAAAGAAGAATGCTCAGTAAGACCGAGACGTGTGCCTCGGGGCCAATTATTCAAGGCTTTCATGGAGTGTATACTCCAATGTTCCTTTTCTTTCAATTTTATTAAGAAAATATTTTAGCATAACATTTAATTTGGAAAGAAATTTGATAACGATTAATCATTTTGAAAATGCGTTTCATTTTTTATTTTGAATTGATGGAGAAAAAGTAACACTTGACATTGGATTAAGGTTTTTAAGTTATTTTTTAAAAAGTTGATTGTTGATTTTTTTAATATTAAAACAGTTTTCAATTAAAAGAAAATAATAAAATAAAAACAAATAAAGAAACAAGAAAAATAAAAATGATCATGTCAAGGGATGCATGCAATATTATGGGGTGATGACTAGTAAATAAAACAAAATAATGACCCAAGGCCCAATCCACAATTAAAAGGAAAAAAAACAAAGTTGAAACCAACATGAACCAAGGGGGTACACAAAGCAATCAGGCCCAAAGGGAACCCAATGCCCGACGCTTGGTCCAAGTGAACAGAGGAGGAAGTCAATAGAGTTGAATCAACCTTACCCTTGTGATGCATCTTCCTACATATCTAAAAGCTACAAACATGATGGAACATGACAAAGTAACATGGATGTGTGCACGTGGCCCATTCACCCAGGGGAAAGTCAACACATCAAATGGACCAGGGGAGCCCACATGGAGCCACGCGTCAGCAATGGTGAGTTCAGATAGAGAGTTACAAGTGAGGGAGTCCCTCACGTGGGACTCAAAACCTAGTCCTTTTTCTTTATATGAACTGCCATTTCTTTATTTCCTCATTTTCCAACCGCCACACAAACAATATTCAACAAATAATCACCATATAAAATATCAAGCACAATGGTTGCATATGAATATGACATTGGTGTTCATAGGTTCAAACCCATATACTACGAAAAAAGCCCAAATCACAAAAACAATTCATACAAACCCTAGCCAAAATAACTCCTTAAACCAAAATCTACCATCAAAGCAACCAAAATAACACTCAAATCTTATAGATGAACAACATTCCCAAATAAACCTTAAGCGTACAAGCCACCCAAAATGTCCAAAAGTTAAGCAATTAACATAATTCAGGGCACGGTAATAACAACTATACAAGAATAATGCGTAAAAGTGAAGCTAAAGGTGGAATAAAAGACATTGCCAGAGCTTTGAAACTCTAGCGAGACTCTGAAAATTGATGAAAAAGATTGGGCTGTTTTTGTTCAATATAGGCGGAAAGAAAAACACAGGTAATATTAGTGTTTTACCCGTATAATTTTATTTTTAATATATAAGTAATGAATTGTATCTTATCCTTATCTATAACACGTGTTTTTTTTGTTACCAATGTAGAAAATAGCAAAACAAAATGCCCAAAATAGAGGAAAATTGAAGATTTCGCATACACTTGGATCTAAGTCGCTTGCAAGGAAGCAACAAGAGTTTGTATGTCTAAATATATATATTTGTTATTGTATTTTTTATAGTACAAATAATTAATATTTGTTCTTAATATTAGGAATTGAGAGATGGACGATCATATAGTAGAAGTGAAATGTATGTACTTTCTCATAAAAAATGTGACAGTTCTTTTGTCAATGAACATGCATACAACAATAATGTAAGTACAAGTTAATTATTTTGAAATATGTTTTAGTCTCCTTAATGTTTGAGAAAAAATCAAACATTTTGGCATCTCTTAGAGACGGGGAGAACTTGTCTGAAAACTGGTTAATTAAGACGTGTTTGATAAATCCAAGATTGGTGTGTTATATTAATTATTTTATTACTGTTGAATCAAATCAAATATTTATATTAAAAAATTGAGGAATAAATTTTATGTTGTTATTTTTGGGATAATCATATATTTATTGGTGCCTGTGTGTCATTATAGGTGTCCTCATACAACAGTATTAAACATGAGAGTTATATTCACTTACGAAATATCTATGGCATAATGTTGATTGCAGGTCTATAACATTATCTGATCAAGTAGTTACCTCCTAAATTAATGTTGATTACATACTGCTTTTACTATTAATTTATTATAATAGGTTCAAGAAAATTAGAAGTTAGTGTAACATTGAAGTTAATTAGTTAGTTAGATTATGGAATGATGATGTTAGTGATGAGTTTGGATCAAAAGGTTATGACAATTAGTATCAGTTAGTTAGTGAAGTAGAACTTAATGATTGGCTTGAGGTAGTTAATTGTTAGTGTTTGAGATGTTATTTAAGAATGGCGTTGGAACTATTGGTTAATTTAGGATTTAAAAAAATAGTTAGCTAGGAATGTGCATTTCATTGAAGGTTAGTTGAATTGGAATATTAATGAACTATTATATATGCCATTAGTTTTAAATTGAAGTTAGGGAAGTATTATAGTTAGAATTAGATTATTGTTAGGAGTTAGTCTTGTTTGTCACAAACAGATTTAACAGTGACTGATGTCCTTTTGCAAATCCTGTATCAGCTATGTATGTTATGTGACTGAAGTGAGATGATACGCCATGCTTGTATTCTAGCTGCTAGTATGCTTGTTATCTAATTGCGATTATTTAGTGTGAATTAAACTTGACAGTTAGTGAATTTAGTCATTGAATGAGTTATGTTAGTATGAAAATAGGTTAGTGTAGTGATGGTTAGGATGATGTAGATAAGACAATATGCAGGCTCTGAGCAATTAGTAAGGAATAAGGATTGTTAGAATTTATGGTGTTAGTGATGTTTCAATTTATTGAAATTGGTGGTAGGCTTCGTTTGTAATGTGTGAACTGCTGAACATTGAACTTGTGATGCCATAGTCTTGTGTATACTGCATATGTATTGTTGTGATGATTTTGGGTTTTCTTTGCAAATTTGTTGTAGGTTTAAGATATTAAGTTTATTGCATCATGATTCTTGTTATACAAACAATAGCTTAATTTGCTCTTTTGCATGTGCAAAAAAAATTTAAAGCTGCAATTAAAGATTCCATATCTGAAAATGAGGCATTTCAGAAAATATTTGGAAAAGAACATCCTGGATATATTTGTAGTTTGAGACTTGGAGTTAGGCTATCTCAGATTAATGGATCTACGAGATCGTCTTCTTCTCTTGAAGAAAATGAAAAAAATAAAGGAAATGCAAAAAGAAATTAATGTGCTTAAAGAACAAAATAAAAAATTGTTGAATTGTTGGAGGCAATCACATTCTTAAAGGAAAGGGACAATGCTTGGACAAAAGAAATTAAATTCTTAATGCAAATGCAAAATTCTAGTGGAAGACATGTATGATTTTCATGAAATATATTATTAACTTTAAAATATATAAGTTTAAGATTGATAGTTCATTCTAGTGAAAGACATTCTTCTAAGTTTAATACTTTATTTTCAGGGATTGGAGTCACTTGTTGATGGTAGACGTTCTTCTGAGTCTAGCTACCGAATTGCAGAAAATGGATCTTCAAGCAGAAGGACAAATTAGACTTTGATGTTTTTCTATATACTTTTTTAGCCACCTGTTGATGGTAGACGTTCTTATGAACTTTTTTTAATGTATTTTTGGCATTATGATATTTATTATTGTAAGATTAGGATATTATGATTATGGATATTACATGTTTTATGGATATTACATGATTATGATATGACTTGATTATGATTATAGATATTACATTTCTATAATTGGATTTAATTTTACTTCGTTAAAAAGTAATATACAAAATCATATAAAAAAATATAGAAGTATTAAAAAAAACCATAAATAAAAATATTTTTGTTAAAATAATTTAAAGAAAATAAATAATATTGAAAAAAATAATATTGTATTTAATTTTTTTTAATAGATGATAATAATAAAAAAAAATACTATAAACAAAGTTATGAAGGTTGTTGGTAACCGTCGTAATAAATAATAAAAATAAAATCATTAGGAGAGTTACCACGGTTATGACTGTCGCAATCAACATTATAAGCATGAATCAAACAAAAGTTACGAAAGTCGTAACCGTCATAATCTACAATAAATAAAATATATTATGTTAATTACGACATTTATAACTGTCGCAAACAATGATATAATCATGTGTCAAATGGACAATTACGACAGTTTTAACCGTCGTAATCAACAATTAAAACTAAAATCAGAAAGCAAGTTAAGGCGGTTGGAAACCGTCATAACATAAAGATTATGCCAGTTAAATATCCGTCATGAATATAACGGCGGTTTGTATGACAGTTTTCACAACCGTCGCTATCTATTTGGCCTCGCGACGCACAACTCAGCGACATTACTGAAACCGTCGAAACTCCGAAATTGCGACGGTTCTAACTGTCGTAATCTTCCAAAATGAACCGTTGCAATTTGCCAATTTTCTTGTTGTGATGGATGACTGGTATGACAATGAGATGATGAATCACGTGGATTGAGAGTCATGCATTTTATATTCTTGTTTCAATTTATTTAACATTTATTTTAGTTTTTTAATTCATCTTTGATGTATGTATGTATGTATGTATGTTGACTTGAAGATGAGATGATAGTGTATTGAAATTGTATGTATATTATTGTGTAATTCAAACCATGTAATATAAAATGTATTCTTTTTAATTATAGAAACTTGCTCAAAATCATTCCTTATCAATTTGAAATTTAAAAGTGACAATTCCTACAAAGAAAAATTAGAACAAGTTCCCTTTATTTTTAAAATACAGTATATGCCAAAATTAAATGGTGAATGCAAAATTGAATGCGGTGTCTAAGAAAATATGAGTGAAAGTCCCATAGTAGTTTTAATAAAGCCATAACCATACACACAAATCATGATCATCTGAAAGTGTTATTAAAAAAGGAGAAACCACTAACCCTAATGAGCTTCAAATTTAAAAGATAATAACAATCAAAACCAAATCATGAATGATATTGACCATAGACCAAATGAATTATCATGGATGGTAATGCAAAGGGAACATGAATGCAACTAGTATGGGTTAAGAATGATGCAATGCAATGCAATATGAATCCTTGATCAGGTGATTCCTAAGTTCCAACTAGATCTTGACCAAAAAATACAAAAGATGCAAAATAATATTTAGTTGTATGGGATGTCAAAGTGTCAAATAATGTTGCTTCACATATGATTTCAACTTATACACAAATAGAAATTTTGAGCTTTTGTATATTTTAGGCTTTAGCTTAGGGAGCAAGCTAGCCCAACTAAAACCAGAGAGAGTAACCCCTATTTTTACAACACATTAAATTCACATAAGTTTGTAGTTACAAAGTGAATAAGATAATTTCCACAGTTTATGGATATGGAGTAACTCTGTAGAAAATCATCATCTTCTCCAATTTTCTTAAACCCTAATATTTTCTCTAATTTAATCTTATTTTTTCTTCCTTTAAATAATTTCTACGCAGAATTAGTCTTGAAATCAAGTTATGATTGATTCACTTGAGTAAAGAGTCTATAAGAAGAGAGGAATTTGACTGGTTGGTTGAATCTTGTTCATTAAGATTGGTTTGAAATTCTCCAAGTTTTGGGTTAATTCCAACATCTAATATCTAGGGTTCCGGTTGTGATTTGAGGAAGCAAAACGTGATGGTGATGAATCATCCAAAATGATATTTTATAGTAAGTCTTCCAATTATCAAGAACAATAATTATGAGAATTGGTGCAAACAAATGAAAGTTGCTTTCTATTATCAAGATCTTTGGGATCTAATAAAGGATGAATTAACACCACTTCCAGAAAACGCGTCGGATCAAGAAAAGGTTGAATACAAAAAATTGAAGAATAAATATTATAAAGCTCTCTTTATAATTCATCAATGTATTTATCCAAATAATTTTGAAAAGGTCAGTGATGTAGAATCAACGAAAGAGGCATGGGAAATTATGGAGAAACCATTTGGAGGCATAGAAAAGGTGAAAGAGGTGAGGTTACAGACTCACAAAAATACTTATGAATTGCTTTAGGTGGAATACAATGGAAGCATAACAAATTTCTTCACTAGGGTTACAAAACTGGTGAATCAAATCAAGGTATATGGAGAAGTGTTGACACCAAGATCAATTCTTGGGAAGATCTTGAGGTCATTGGCTCCAAAGATCGACCAAGTGGTAGTAGCCATAGAAGAGTCGAAAGACTCGTCAACATTGACAAAGGAAGAGCTTTAAGGGACACTTGAATATCATGAACAAAAAATGAATGAAAGAGATGCAGGAAAGTCGAAGAGTGATGTGGCTTTACAGGCCCAATCAAAAAAATAAAATAAAGGCAAAGGAAGTTGGAATGGAAACAAAGGCAGAGGAGCCTACAACAGTTTGGTTAGTTGAAATCAGCAAGAAGGAAACTGATTGAATCAGAGAAGACCCTAGAACCAAGGTAACCAAAGAGGTAGTTCTACAGTTAAAGGAAAAGGTGGTGGTCAAAAACCTGACAAAAGTTACATTCAGTGTTACAATTGTTAGAAGTATGGTCAATATTCTAGTGATTGTCTTGAAAAGAAGAAAAATCAAGAAACTGATGCAAAACTGGTGAAACATGAAGAAAAAGAGATGTTGTAGATGGTCACAATGAGATATGAAGAAAAATTCTAGGACCAATGGTACTTGGACTTAGGATGTTCGTCACACATGTCTGGAAGGAAAGATTGGTTTGTCAACATAAAGCCCTTAATGATGAACACAGTGAAATTTTCAAATGATAATATTATAGCACCTGAAGGTATTGGTGATGTTAAGATTATGAGGAAAGATGGAAAGAGGTCAATAATTTCCAATTTATTGTACATACCAGACATGAAGAACAATTTGCTCAGTATATGGCAGTTGGTCGAAAAGAACTACAAAGTGTCGATTGAAGACAAGATGATGAGAATTCTAGACATAAGAGGTAGGTTGATCTTGAAGGCTCAAATGTCTTAGAATAAAACCTTCAAGATTAAACTTAATTTGATGGAGCATAAATGCCTTGCAAGTGCAACCAATAAAGATGAATTAATATGGCATTATATACTTGGCCATCTCAATTTCAAAGGCATCAGAGATCTGAAGAGAAGAAATGTGGTTTCAAGATTACCAGAAATTGACATCCCTAATGAAGCATGTGAAGAATGTGTGCATGCAAAGCAACACAAGAATAACTTCAGTAAGGATGTAGGAAGCAGGTTGAAGACAATTCTTGAAGTCATATACTCTAATGTGTGTGGTCCCATCCAGATGGATTCGATTGGAAGTAACAAATACTTTGTCACATTCATAGAATATTTCAATCGAAAATTATGGATTTACCTGATCTAGAATAAAAGTTAATTGATCGAGGTATTTTCCAAATTTAAACCTATAGTCGAAAGACAAAGTGGTCGAAAGCTAAATATTCTAAGGACTGATGGGTGTGGAGAGTATGTGTCGAAAGATTTTGATGCATTATGTGAGAACCAAGGGATTGTGCATGAGGTGTTTCCACCCTACATTCCACAGCTGAATGGAACTGCGGAAAGGAAGAATAAAACCATCATGAATATGGTGAGAAGCATGTTGAAAGGCAAGCATTTACCCATATAATTATGGAGAGAACTTGCGTTGACTACAACATATATTTTAAACAGATGTTCAACGAAGAATCTAGAAGGAATCATGCCAGAAGAATGTTGGTCTGGTGTCAAACCTAGCTTGAGTCATTTGAAGGTATTTGGATCTATAACACATAGACATGTGCCAGATCAATTGAGAAGAAAACTCGATGACAAGTTGAGTCAAATGATTCTGGTAGGATATCATTCGACCGAATGATAAAAGTTGTTTGACCCAATGAGCAAGAGAGTTGTGATCAACAGGGGTGTGATCATAGATGAGCTTAAGGAAAGGGATTGGACTGAAAATGTCAAGAAATATTCAATTAGAATCTTATATGAAGAACCAGGTAGTGAAGTCGAAAGAGATGTTCGACAATAAGAAGTCAGAGGTAAAGCAGGCCCAAGCAGACCTCAAAGAACAAGACACATGACTACAAGATTGCAGAGATGTGTGATTACATTAGATGATATGGTCGATGATAAAGGTGACATGGTATATTATGCTTTCTATGCAGATGTTGAACCAATCAATGCAATTTAGGCATTGAAGGATTCAAAGTGGGTGAAAGCAATGAATGAGGAGCTGAAGCCCATCGAAGTTAACATCACTTGGTCACTTATTGATTGCCCAAATGCAAGAAGGTAATCAATGTGAAATGGGTATACAAGGTGAAGTTAAATCCCAGAGGAGAAGTAACTCAACATAAGGCAATACTTGTGGCGAAAGGGTTTCTTCAGAAGGAAGGAATCGACTTCAACAAAGTTTATGTACCTGTTGCTATGATCGAAATAATCAGGTTGGTTACTGGTCTAGCAAATATGAACAACTCAAAGATGTATAAGATGGATGTTAAATATGTGTTCCTGAATGGCCCCTTAGATGAAGAAATTTATGTTGCACAACCAACTGAGTTTGTGAAACAAGGCGAAGAAACAAAGGTGTACATGCTTCATAAAGTCCTGTATGGACTTAAGGAAGCTCCACGAGCTTGGTATAAGAAGATAAATATATTTCTAAGGGAGAATGAATTTTTTAAATGCACAACTGAGCATGGAGTATATGTAAGAAGAAACAATGGTGAATTGCTTATAATACGTCTTTATGTCGATGACCTATTGATAACATAAAGTTGCAAGAAAGAGATCAAAGACTTCAAACATGACCTAAGTGTGGAGTTTGAAATGTCATATTTGGGAAATCTCTCATATTTCCTTGGAATTAAATTCTACAAGAGTGATAGAGGTTTGATGATACACCAAAGAAGATATACAAGCGAAATACTCAAGATATTTGAGATGCAAGATTGCAACCCAACTTCAACTCCAGCTGAGCCTAGATTGTAACTGTCGAAAGACACATGTGAAGATGATGTCGATCCAACTCAGTATAGAAGAGTCATTGGTTCATTAAGATACCTTTGTCACACAAGGCCTGACTTAGCATACAATGTAGGTATGGTGAGTAGATTCATGCAAAAGTCAAAGATATCACATCTAGAAGCAATGAAGAAGATACTAAGGTATGTGTAAGAAAATCTCAACTATGACATTGTGTTTCCTGCAACTGATAACAAAAAGAATGCAAATTAGTGGGATACACCGACTCAAGTTTGTGTTGTGATGTTGAGGATCGAAAATCCATAAATGGATATGTGTTTATGTTATGTGGTGAACTAGTTGCTTGAAGTTCAAGAAATGAGCCAATAGTGGCATTGTCGTCATGCTAAATAGAGTACATAACTTTCTCTCTCTATGCATGTCAATCAAAGTGGATGGTGAACCTAGTCGAAGAGGTTACATCGAAGAGTCATAGAGCAATTACCATGAAGATCGACATCATCTCAGCTATCAATTTGACGAAGAATCTGATGACACATGGACGAAGCAAGCACATCGAAATGAGGTTCCATTATCTTTGAGAGCCGGTAGCAAAAAAGAAGATGAATTTGGAACACTGTAGAACCGAGAATCAGGTTGTAAATATCACGACGAAAGAAGTGCATGTCAAAGTGTTCAAAAGAGTAAGAGCTATGATGAATATAGATAGCTTAGACACAGTAAATTAAGTGGTGAGTTGATTTGTAATTCCTTGTGTCGAAGCAGGTAGTGCTCGACAGAACAAAGGTGTGTCAACTTAGTCTAGTTTGTCGAGTTGTATAGGATGTCGAAGTGTCGAAGCATGTCGCTTAACACAAGATTTCGACTTAGACCAAAATATAAATTTTAGGCTTTTGTATATTTTGGGCTTTAGCTTAGGGAGGAAGCTAGCTCAACTATAAATAGAGGGAGTAACCCTTATTCTTGTAACACATTGGATTCACAGAAGTTTGCAGTTGCAAAGTAAATAAGAGAATTTCCACAGTTTGTTGGCAGAGAGTAACTCTGTAGAAAACCACTATCTTCTCCAATTTTCTTAAACCCTAATCTTCTTTCTTATTTAATATTTTCTTCTTCCTTTGAACAATTGCAGCACAAAATCATTCTTGTAATAAAGATGTGATTGCTTCACTAGAGTGAAGAGCGTACAAGAGAGGAATTTGATCGGTTGATTGAATCTTATTCATCAAGATTAATTCGGAATTTTCAAAGTTTTGGGTTAATTCTGACAAATAAGTTAAATAATAGATAGATGGTATGTTAGTGACATGTCATACAATATGGTATGTCGCGTTAGCTTCTGTTTGACTAAATAAACAACAAAGATTAAATATAAAGACAATTTTTTTTAGAAAGATCATTATTTTATATAAAAAATTGATAGAGTAAAATCACATTTTAAATTATTTATACATACCACCAAGATATATAACCAAAAAATTTATTCCCATAAGTCTATAATACCGACAAATAATTGGTCCATTTTTTTTTTAAATTTCGAGTTGGATGGAACAACGTTGATATTATGTTGTGGTTGCACAATTATACTAAATAATAATATGATAAAACTCTTTACGATAATGGTTTTGAAATAAGAGGAAAAATAAATTATTTTAAAGTGAATTTCTAATTTATCCAAAGAAAATTTGAACCTAATTCAGTCTATACGGAAAACACTATTAAAAATTAAATTATTTTTAATGATGATATTGTTTCAAAAGACACGATTAGTTCTTGATAATAATAAAAAAATGGACAATTTAATCACTGACAGTATTAAAAAAGGACTATGGGTTTGGTTTCAATAGAAAAAAAATGGACAATAGGCAAAGGGGCTAGCATATCATAATCTACCTAACCACTCCCCATTATATTTGATACCCGGTAAACTTTTATAATTTTAATATTGTTTCTGAAAAATTTGGCTGGAAAATGAAAAAAGAATTATTTATCGAAAATTTTAAATTTTCAATATTGAATAAAATTTTGGAAAATTTGAAATTATACAGTAAAAATTTTCATTTTTTATGAAAATTTTTATACTACCAAAAATTTCAAATTCACGAAAATTTTTTGTAAATTTTTTAGAATTTGAAATTTCAGGTAAAAATTAAAAAAAAACATAAAAAAATGAATTTTTACACTACCGGTAATTTTAAATTCCCGGTATCGTGTGAAATTTTCTAGGGTTTTTATTGATAATTTCAAAATTCCTATTATTTTTTATCGGTGATTTCGAAATCCCGGTATTTTTTACTAATAGTTTCAAGAAAATAGTATTTTTCAAAATCTTCGATACACCCCTCAAAATTCATAATTTTTAAAAAAATAAATATGGTAATTCATTACAATAGGGGTGTCAGGTATGAGTAAGGAGGTATAAGTAGGGAGTGACGGATAGATTCCTTGGGCTTAATTCTTGTACTATACGGGCCATGAACCAACATATCATCACATTATTTTAAGAATTTGTTTGGTTGATGTAGTATTGGAGAATTTATCTTGCACCCCAACGGTTCACCTCCACCTCTACACTTTAGTTTGACTAATTTTTTTCTTCTGTATAAATAGTTACTGTAAATATCAAAAAGATAATTATATTTCTCTCATTTCTCTTTGAATTGATCTGGGTCAAAAGAGAGAAGAGAGCATTTCGGTAGATGAACACATTCAAGTAATTCGGTATGAGAATTTTCTCAACAAATTCAAAGTAAGCGATCCGGTTTTTACTTTTTTATTTAAGTTTGAGTAATTCGGAATTTTTTGTTTTTATCATTACCAAATAACATTAGATTGATTAATCTAGTAGTTTCTAAATGTTGCACCAAAACACATTAGATTGATTAATTGTTTCTTTTTCTTCGTCAAATTACATTTGTTTGTGTGATATGGTATATATTTTTGAAACATACGTTTATTTATATTTTGGACTGAGTCTTGAATTGTCTTATTGTCAGATATTATCCAAATCTGATTAGGTCATTGGATTGTTTTACCGTCGGGCATGGCCCAATCCAACATTATGGATGGTCCAATGAGATCTAGATATAGGTGACCGTTAAAGGATGTTTTTCCTATGCGCTCATCAGTGACGTGCAGCCAAACACTCACGAAATATTCTTCCATCACTCCTAAAATTAAGGGGTAGTTGAATCAGGATAAAGACCATGTGCTAGGTCTTCCTTTGCTTCTTTGCAGATTCTGACAATTTTCATTGTGGGTTTGGCAACCCAACCCATAATAAGGACCTTGACCCTGCGCTGGGAAACATTATAAATATCCTCTTCCACTTGAGTGTCAGGTATTCTGAACATTTTCTACTCTTACCTTTTGTACTTGTTTTCCCTTCGTTCATACACTTACTTTGACATCAGAGTACCTTGCATGTACCCTCTCTACCTCTTCAATCATTGGAGATGTGCTAGCCATCGAAGGTCCATTTCGATAAGGTGAGATCTGTGGCGTCGTCTGTGGAGAAACTATGCTCCCCCATTTTTTTTCCTTGAATGAAAGACTAAAACATCAACTTCCATCAACCGATCATCATGACTAGCGAACACGTGGAGAACCACGATGCAAATCTCGTCAACTTCCCCATTGGCGAGGATGACAATCTCCACGTCGTCCACGAAGCTGATTCTAGAGACGGGCGAACCACCACTCCCACTCCTAAACCCTTGGCCAATGGTGCTGTCAACCAGTATGTGGTCCCCGGTTCCTTCGAGCTCATTCCTATATCCGCCAACGCGGACCCAAGATTGGCGGCGATGGTCCACGCCCTCAACCAGTCCAACATCATGTTATTTAAACATAACGAAAGAATCACCTTGCTGTAAGCTGACTGTCACTCCAATTATCCTCGACAGAGACACGGTCGGGAAGAATCACAGAGCCTATCACCATGATAACGTGACTGTCGATCATGTTCTCCCCTACAGAGACAGCGACAGGACGCGTCCCAAAGCCTGTCGCCCCACCAACAGGGACGTCGACCACGCCTGGAGATGACTCAACCCACAGTTACAAGAAGCACAGTCGATCTCCTCCTTGCAAGGAGAGACGCTCTCCCAACCCCAAGAAGAACAAGGCCAGTGGACACCCCGACAAGCCAACGATATGACATAGAGATTCTCCTCGCCGTAGTAGGAGCCCCAAGGACAATCCCCATTCACTAATAAGGAGGGAAAAAGAAGATCCACGTTGCCCAAATCGAGCCATCATGGAGACCGAGCTCCCGAACCTCTCGACCTACGATGGGATAACTGACCCGGATGAATACATTGAGAACTTCAACTCCATGCTCGACTACCGCAACATTGAGTGAGTCGTCAAATGCAGATTGTTTTCCACGATGTTGAGGAAATGCGCCATGGCATGGTATAAGAACTTGTCCCCTGAATCCATCACTTTGTGGAGAAACCTGAAGTCGGCGTTCACCAGACACTTCACGGTGTCCCGACGTCATTCGAAGTCCGAGGCCACGCTCGAGGCCATCATACAGGGAATAAAGAAACCCTCAGAGCTTACGTTGAGAGGTTCAACCAGGAAGCTGTCGAGGTTGACTCGTTGGACTACATGAAGAAATATATCTTCGAGAAAGGATTTCTCCCTCACAATGAATTTTCCAGAGCTATCGGGATCGAACCTCCCCGTTCGTTGGAAGAACAACTACACAGAGCACATACATACATCAGGTACGAGTAAAAACAGTCTGCCAATGTCGCTAGAAACCACCGCAACCAGGACGACCTCAAGACTTTTAAATACGAAGATCACACCGCACCTCGACGGAGTAGGGAAAGAAGAAAAAAGAACAAACTTCGCGAGCCCCACGAGAGCAGAGGACCCGCTGGTCATTTCTATGAATATACCATGATTACCGCTCCCCTCACATTCTGGCCGAATGTATCAATTTGGAGTTTAAGAAGGGCATGGTTCTTTTCCCCAAAGCAACGACATCCAAGCCCAATACCGACAAGTCCAAATACTGTCGTTTCCATAGGAGTCACAGACTCTTCACAGAAGAATAGTCCACCTAAAAAACGCGATTTAAATACTCATCAAGGAAGGCCACCTCAATCAATACACCAAGAAGAGTGAGCTTCCCCGATAGGACGACCACATCACCAAAAGGGACTGAGAAGACACTCAGCCCGAAAACACTCCCTTTCAAGTTACCCATCTGTGTGTCTCAACCAGAGGACTTCCACTTACCTGGGAGAATTACAGAGCCATCCTACTTGGCGAAACACAACCATTGGGAAAAATTCCCAAAACCATGGTCATTTCCGATGGTGGGTTGAACAACAAAAATGTCGTGGACTCAATGAAAAACATTTCGAAGAAATCCCTCACGACCCTCCCGACTAGCTGGAGAGCATGACTAAAGCTCGGGGAAGATCCAACCCCATCTCATTATACCTCGAGGAGCTGCAAGAGGGATCTCCTAACTCCAACATTCCATTGATAGTAAGAGCGGAGATGGACAATTTTGATGTCATCCGCATTCTGGTCGAACAGGGCAGCTCTGTCAATAGTATATACACCCACCTATTCAAGACTCTAAAATTCAACGAGAGGAACCCATCACCATATATAGGGCCAGATCTCAATGGTTTCAATGGGCCACAATAAGAACTTGGGGATATGTGGAGCTCCACGTTGCCTTCGGGGAGAACAAGACAGCCAGTAAAGTCAAAATTCAGTTCTTGGTCATAAAGTATCCATATCTATACTAATGCATCATAGGACGACCAACAATATCTAAGTTGTTTGTTGTTCCCTCCACGATCCACTTGAAGATGAAGTACTATACCAAACTAGGTCGCGTAGTCACATTGCACAGAAATATTGAAGCGTCCAAAAGGTGTTTTGATGCGGCCACTAAAGGATAAACGATGATCAATGTGAAACCCAACGAGAACAAGATGGCCCGACTTGAAGAGCAGAAGCCGCCAACCTATGTCAATGCGATTGATCTCGACTCCCACATCAGCAAAGACAACCAAGGGGAGAAGGCTCACCTGGCCCCTACCGACAACCGGGGACCACCTCATCCCGTGCACCCCATTCCGGATGGAGACTTCTAACTCATCCTCCTCGGTGACGACCCCTACAAAGGCGTGAAGATCGACAATAGATTACCAGAACTATCTAGGGAGCAGCTCAAAGCATGCCTTAGGGAAAACACTGACTTGTTCGCCTGGAGAGCCATAGAGATATCCGGACTCAACCCCGAGGTCGCCTGCCACCAGCTCACCATATATCCTGCCGCTTGGGAAATAATACAATATAGATGTAAGCAGTCTCCCGAGAAAGCAGAGTCTTCCGAATTGGTTGTAAAAGACCTCTTAGAGGCAAATTTTATTTCTGAAGCCCAGTAGACAACCTGGCTATCTAATGTTGTACTTGTTAAGAAAAATAATGGAAAATGGTGAATGTGGGTTGACTATACCGATCTCAGTAGGGCATTTCCTAAAGATGTTTATCCCTTACCTAACGTTGACAAATTAGTTGATAACTCTACAGTTTTTAGACTTCTGTCCTTCATGGACGCGTTCAACGAGTACAACTAAATATCCATCTTGATGACAGACAAAAGGCACACAACCTTTATGATCGAGTCAGGAAACTATTATTATAAAGTAATGCCCTTTGGGATGAAGAACGTTGGAGCAACATACCAACAAATGATGGACAAATTCTTTCGGGAAAAGATCAGGGATATGCTCGAGGAGTACATGGAAGACATGATCATGAAATCCCAAGAGGATAACAACCATACCCTACACCTAAGGATTGTCTTCAACCAAGCAAGGAAATGCTAGATGAGATTTGTCGCTCCCGGGATTTTCATCCTAGTACAAACGCGAAAGTGGCGCGGAAAAGGTAGAGTCGCCAGCCAGACATTTTTATCCCAAAGGAATGGGAAAGGTAATGTTGCACAAACCTGAGGAAGAAGGAAAAGGACGAGGCCTTGCGAACCAAAGATATGGATTCGGGAGTCGGTTACGAATTGAGAAGGTATTAGCACCCCAATCCGTCCGCCGTACTCGACGGGATCCACGCTTATAAGTCTGTTTTCAAAGGGTGAGAAATAATACGCTGTTTAACTGAAAGAATAGCTATCTGGCATGGAAATGAAATGAGAAAAAGAAATGGAATTAACAAATGGGAATAAAATGGGAAAATGTAGGGAAAAAGAAAGATTGTGCTCGAATGGGCCCTACCCCACTGCCTACGTACCTCATCAGGATAAATGAGGATCAGAGACGCCGTAGTTCGTCTAACTAAGGCTTACACTCGTTTATGGTTTTTGGGATGACGTTGCCATAGCTCTAGCTCAGGTGTTACCGGCTCTGACACGAGGGTGTTTACCGTATCGCTGTTTGAACTGTTGAGACAAGTCATGAAAAGTATGAGATGAGAATGAGAAGACGTGACTTCTTGGTTTGTTGTTTTTTAGAAGAAATGTTTTGAGTTTGTGTTTATTGAATGTACAACACTAAAGACTATGACACAGGAGCGAATACTTTCCAAGATCGCCCCCAATGGAACGTTTGTAAAGCATCCTAGAAGAGTGAAGGAGACCTCCACTAGTCATTTCCCGTGTAGCTTAAGGCTCGTGACGCATTGTACACCTTTCCTTTGTTAATTGTTTTTGATTTTATTTTGAGATGAGAAGAGACTCAAGTTATAAAAGGTAAACATTCTAAGGGAAACTAGACTTACCCTAAGTTAGTTTGAATTCATGGATAACCTAAGGTTAGTGAGGTTTGCAATTAAATCTACCTAAGAGATATAAGAAATATAAGACTAAACATGCAAGTAAAAGAAGTTAGTAATGAGCAATAGGGTCCTCCTAAATCATGGTAGGTAAAAACGTATAAAATGTAAACAGGATGGAACAATGGGGTGTGTAGGTCGGTTGCGTGGTGCTATGACACACGACTTATGGTATGAAACATGCAAGGTTTGATTTTGGTTGAATGGAATGGAACGAAGGTGATCGAAGAAACCTAAAATAATATGAACTTTATTTATTTGAAAATATACTCGACGTTGGATCGAATACTTTATTTGTTTTTTTTTTGAAAATTTGGTTTTCTAACGATTTGTTTTTTATCTTTTCTAATCCTAATTAAGGAAATTATAAAAAGCATACAAATTCTAAGCTATTACAATCACAAAATACACAAAGTATAAAACACAATTAAGCATAAAATATCCAAGTCCAATAAGCCAATCCTTGGACACATACCTTACACAAAAAAGCAAACAGTTAGTGAATGGTAGGAATTATGAATATGCATGATGTGAAGGAATGAATTAAAATGACCAAAAATATTAAAAGTCATGAAAAAATATGAAATTAAATTCCTAAGGTCTTCAACCTGATTATATTATTGTGTTAAAAAAACTTTCCAAAATTCTAAGCCTAACTATGGTAAATGACCATCTAATTCCATGTAAAGCTTAATCACAAATTTACACAAATTATACCACCGAAACAATAGCAAAAATGTCCTAAAAATTACACAAAAAATATTATGGGTACTTCTATTTGTCTTTTAATAGTAGCCAAAAGAATGGGTAAAAAATATTATGAGAAGTGGCCTAAATAAATTGTACCATTTTATGTGTCTACATGGAAATTCAATATAAAATCCATTAAATTAAAATTCGAAATTAAATTAAAAAATAATTAAATTTAGAAAGTGAAAATTGGGAAAATTTCTAATTTGACTTAACATCCTAATATGATTTTTTGTGGATTTTTAATATTCATTTCCATATTTTTTTACAGAATTAATTTGAAAGGATATACAATAGAATTTAAATAGAAAAGAAAGAATATAAAGGGGGGAGAAATAAAATTTATTTAAGCTAGAAATCAATGGGCCTGCACATGGGGGTGTAAACATCAACTCTGCAAAGCCCAACAGCACATAAACCTCCCCCAAAGTCAGGAAAGGGCGGTGGAAATTAAGGAGGTAATCAAAACATTTAAACATTTTCAAACAATATTAATCAGGCCTTTATGATTTCATTTAAAGAATAATAAGTCTTGATTAATTCCTAATTAAATTAAATCATATAATCTATTTAGTCTTAATAAAAAAAACAAAAAGAACTCAAACTTTACACAGTCAAAGAAAGAAAAAGACAGAACAAAATCCCTCTCTCTCTTCTACGCTCTCACTCTCTCTATCATCCTTCATCTTCTCCCTTCCTTCCTCAAACCCTAGAGGCGGCGGCGGCAACGGTGGCCCTCTCACCAGCCACCTCTCGCTCACGCTCTCCTTTCTCTCACTCGCACTCTCCTTCGCTAATCCTCACTCACAAACCCTAAAACCGCCTTCTCCGTCCTCTCGCCTCCAACTGGACACTACACGGCGTAGCCTCCCCGAATTGACCGGAGAAGACAACAAACCACCTCCCAACAATCGCCTAAAGCTCACCTTTCCCTCAAATCCGAAATCCCAACACATTCAATTTCGAAACCCTAAATATGATATGTGCTTGATGTAAGCTGGTACCTTAAATTGAATGGAGATTGATGACGAAACCGTTTACAAAACGGCGAAAATCCGATGGTGAAGACGTCAACGACGCGAAGAGTGATGTCGTAAGATTTCGTCGAAGCATTCACTTCGACCTCCCTTCTTGTTACACTTCCTGTGGTCAGAACCTCGCGGCTTTTTGACGTGGTTTCGAAGAAAATTGACAAATTCTGGCTTTTGATTGATTTTGCAGGTTTGCCGTTGGTGTGCTGAGGATGCCGACGACGATGCCTTACGAGTCTACACAATGATGAAAACGCCGTGGATGTTGCAGGTGACAGCGACACTTGAAGGATATCTTTGTGGATTCTTCGTCATCGTCAATGACTCAATTTGGTTGCAGATTAATGTTGATGAAACTGAGCCGATCGATGAGGGTAATAGTGATTGTTGAAGCTTGCTGTTGACGAATTCAGTTTCTTGAATTCACAAATTCTTGAGGTAACTCGTGCTCATGGCTAAATCTCCGCACCATACCCGATTATGCCATCTGTCCCGTATATCGATTGTTGTTCATTGATACTGCAGGTTCGATCTTTTCCTTTATTTTGCCGATTCTTGCAACGAAGTAATGGAGGCTTTGGATTGATTGCAGGACTTGCTGAGTTGTGATGAACATTTGTTTGAAGATCGGAAAAGTCTGTGCAAGTGTTGACGAATCAAAGACGAAGAAATCGAGTTTTGATCCCTTCTGCACAAGCGATGCTATGCTGATATTATTGGTCTCTGATTGTTACTACTTGTACCGGCTTCTGCAGCTTGTTGAACCGATATACGAATCGATTCGCTGATACTACTAGGGTGATGAAAGAGCTCGGAAGGGGATAATGGAGGTGGGATGATTTTGTGTGAACCAAGGGGTGGAAATCCTATCAGAGAAAGTATGGTATTTCCTTTGGATTCAGGTAATTTCACTTTCAGCCCTTCTCTCTTTTTTTTGATACTGCCATTTACCCTTCATTTGCTGCTTTTCTCTTATTAGATTTCATTCTGAATCTTTCTTGTTCTTCGAGGTTCTGCGTTTTCGTGGATGCGCGTTTCTGAATCGTGTGATGATTTGCAGGTTGTCACTGATGTCCATTGTTGCAGGGAGTCATGGAGGTTTTAAGGTGAAATGAATGAAACTCAGAAAACGGAAATGGAGGCTTTTTAGCGTTTTTGAATACGGAAAATGAGAGAGGTAGATGATGATTTTTCCAGCCAACCCCAGGAATGAGTGCAAGAGCAAATATATAGAGATCATGATGAAGCTTCTGGATATTTTCGGTTAAAAAACTTCTAGATTCAGCTAGAAGTTTCTGTTAATTTTTCTGTTAGGAATTAGTTAGAATTTGTTATAACTGGTTTTCTTTTCCTTTGTAAAAACTGAATTATATTATCAGTCTTTGTTTTAAACACTATGAAGAGCTTCTGGTTTCCATCTTTATTTTTCCTTCTGAATTTCTATTTGCAACCTGGTGTAGTTTTGTAATAGTTGAAAACTCTTGAATGGTGTAATTTTGCAATAATTGAAAACTCTTTTCATGAATTTTCATTACATATTTCTGCCTGTCAAAAAATACCATATCTCTTGCATTGTTATTATCTCAGATGACCAATCCTTTCCAATGATTAACCATACTGTATGTGGATCCTTCCTCTGCTTCATCAATTGTTATAAAATAAATCATAACACAATTATTTTCTTGTTTCTTATGATTTTATTTGCTCACCATAAAATAAATAAAATGAATTTTGGGAATTTGAACATTGAATTTAAGGCATAGAATTTGGACTATAGTTGATAAATGGATAGAAGTGGACATAAAATGAAGATATCTTGTGAAATAACTTTGCAAACAAAATGGGCCTTATAGTGACAAGTTTTGCACATGGGTTGAGGTTTGGAAGTATGTCACATAAACGGACCAAAACTTTAGACATGAAGGATATACCTTGAAATGGGTAAAGTCTGAAATTCATAAGGAAGGAATTAACAATAGTTAGATTTATGGTTAAAAAGAAAATGAATTCTATTAACCACCGATCTAACAGTTTTGATTGGTTAAACGACAATCCCTTAACAATTCCAAAAATCACTGGATGCGGTTTCTGAATAAAAAAAAAAAAGAGTTTTATATAGAATGATACACCATTTGACCATGCCATCTATGAGTTAACCTTACATGACTAGATTCTAACCCTCTCATACTGATATCTCCTTTGTGCCATGATCCAAATCCTTCTTGGAAGTCCAATGATTAGAGTAATAAACCCTAATTGGTGATGATGATGAGCCTAGGGGGGGATCCGTGTAAATTACATAACCAGCTCTTGAAAATCTACCTTATGGACATAAGCAAAATGGACAAACCATATTTCTTAAAACCTCTGGTCTCAATGACAAACCTATGCTAAGGAATACATGAGGTATCATGTAACTTGACGAGAAATGCGAATGAATGCAGGACGTGAGGCCAACTAAGCAGTTATAAGCAAGAGGGCAAATTTTGGGGTGTTACAGCTGCCCCTATTCAATCACTGTAGACTTGAATGGATGATAGCAGTTGCTTTCGGACATTTGAAGTATGCAGGGATTGAATACTAGAAAACAACCAGAAAATTTGCACTCTGTGGCAGAAGATCATGGAAGTAAACTCAACCGAACGAACTCTGCTTGGATATACTTATGATGTGAAGAAAAGTACACATGGGATGCCCTTTGAACGATACCATCAGGCTACTGACTTGCCACACTGTGGGTGGACTTGTAATATGATGCCATCCTGAGGACGGACTTTCGCCAATCTGCGGTTGGACTTCAAAATGCATTGCCACACTGCGGGTGGACTTCAAAATATTTTGCCACACTACGGGTGGACTTTGAAGAGTTGCCACACTGCGGGTGGACTTTTGATGTGATGCCACCCTGAGGATGGACTTTCGCCAATCTGCGGTTGGACTTCAAAATATTTTGCCACACTACGGGTGTACTTCAAAATACTTTGCCATACTACGGGTGGACTTTGAAGATTCGCCACACTGCGGGTGGACTTTTGCTCGCTGTGGGAGATCTTTGAAACTTGCCACGCTGCGGGTGGACTTTGAAGAGTTGCCACACTGCGGGTGGACTTTGGAAATTGCCACGCTGTGGGTGGACTTTGATAGGCTGCAACAATGCCTTATGAAGTTAGACGAGTAACGACTTGCCACGCTGTGGGTGGACTTTGATCGACTTGCGATAGAATTTTAAGATACTTTGCCACCCTGAGGATGGACTTTTGCCAATCCGCGGTTGGACTTCAGATACTTTACCACACTGCGGGTGGATTGCTAGATAATTTGCCACACTACGGGTGGACTTTAAGGGTTTGCCACACTGCGGGTGGACTTGTGATATGATGCCACCCTGTGGATGGACTTTCGCCAATCTGCGGTTGGACTTTTGCTCACTACGGGAGACTTTTGCTCACTACGGGAGGCTTTTGCTCACTACGGGAGACTTTTGAAACTTGCCACACTGCGGGTGGACTTTTGGAACTTGCCACCCGAAGATGGACTTTGGCCAGTCTGCGGCTGGACTTTTGCTCACTACGGGAGACTTTTTGCTCACTACGGGAGGCTTTTGCTCACTACGGGAGACTTTTGCTCACTACGGGAGGCTTTTGCTCACTACGGGAGACTTTTGAAACTTGCCACACTGCGGGTGGACTTTTGGAACTTGCCACCCGAAGATGGACTTTGGCCAGTCTGCGGCTGGACTTTTGCTCACTACGGGAGACTTTTGCTCACTACGGGAGGCTTTTGCTCACTACGGGAGACTTTTGCTCACTACGGGAGGCTTTTGCTCACTACGGGAGGCTTTTGAGATTTGCCACACTACGGATGGACTTTTGCTCACTACGGGAGACTTTTGCTCACTACGGGAGGCTTTTGCCCACTACGGGGGACTTTTGAAGCTTGCCACCCGAAGATGGACTTTGGCCAGTCTGCGGCTGGACTTTGAAATTTGCCACCCGAAGATGGACTTTGGCCAGTCTACGGCTGGACTTTGAAATCTGCCACCCGAAGATGGACTTTGGCCAGTCTGCGGCTGGACTTTGAAATTTGCCACCCGAAGATGGACTTTGGCCAGTCTGCGGCTGGACTTTGAAATTTGCCACCCGAAGATGGACTTTGGCCAGTCTGCGGCTGGACTTTGAAATTTGCCACCCGAAGATGGACTTTGGCCAGTCTGCGGCTGGACTTTGAAATTTGCCACCCGAAGATGGACTTTGGCCAGTCTGCGGCTGGACTTTGAAATTTGCCACCCGAAGATGGACTTTGGCCAGTCTGCGGCTGGACTTTGAAATTTGCCACCCGAAGATGGACTTTGGCCAGTCTGCGGCTGGACTTTGCATATGTTGAATTGCATGGTATGTTGCCCCATGACACTGGGGATATTATGTCTTGAGTATTAATGAACTGGCGAAAGAAATTCCTGACGCGGAAGTAATAAGCCTTGGCTAAATCTGTGGGGAACCACACTGACCGCGAATTCGATATCAAGTAGTCCCGTGGGAATAACATCTCTATCGGAGAGAAGCGTGAATAATTCATCTGTCCTGAATTATCACCTTTGCCAAAAATAAATTGGACTTTTAGATTCGAGGGCCGTGCCCATGGATACCTTGATTATTGAGGAATATCCACTCTTATGGACCTGCTAGGGAGGAGAATGATTCGTCTGAAATCTTCTAGGAGAATAGGAATTGCCTTAGATCTGCGGAGGGACCGAGATCAAGGAAACCATCTGAAAGGAAAAAAAAGTGCTGAATTTAGTGAGGATAACTTCCATTCGTCTGTCGGGGATGATTAGAAACCGAGACACATCCTGCTGAGGAGGAAATATTTCAAGTTGTCTTGTGCCGGGGATTAATTGCTTCTGTATGAATTTTACCTCAAGAGGATTTTACAAAAGACCTGGCGTCTTTAAACTCTCAGGTATTGTACCGACTGCATGAATCAATGTAATAACCTTGCTGGGGAGGTAACCATTGCAAATGCGGATGAGTTTGTATCTGTCAGCAGAGCTGAACGAGATAGTTGACTTGACAAGTAACCACGGTATTCTAAACTCCGGGTAAATGCTTCCGATCATCTGTCTTCGGGAAAGAATGAACTTTTGTACTATTGGGGTGGCCTGCCCCAGTACGAGTATTCGAATAGCTTTACACCTGACTGACTAATCTTCGCTCTTGGAGAGACCTGAATCTCGAGGTGATTGCCCCAGTTTGACTGAAGTTTGAAAAGATTGCTCCACGTAACTGCCCCGGATTGGCTCAGTACTCTAATTTTGAAGAGATTGCTCGACGTGACTGCCCCGGATTGGCTGGCTCTTACCATGACTAATTGGGAAAGTCTCTGCTCTATGAAGCTTTATTCGGAAAAGTGCACCTCGACGTGACAGTCTTTCAGAAGTTTTAGACTTCTCAACCTGGCAAGCTTGAGCTTCTGGATTGAATTTCCGCATGTGAACCAATTATGATGCTCAACAAATGTATGCAAGTGAGAAAATGTTTATTCTTAGAATGAAAATCCTAATTCAACAAACATGTTAATCTTGAAGTTTTGAAAATGGATCGTTAACCTTCGTGAGCGAATCACTGGTTAAGATAGGACCTTTATTTGAATGAAAGTATGTACATGCAATACCAATAAGTGTCTTTTAGCACAACTCATAGGAGTCAGGAAGCGGTCTCATGGTAGTATGCACTCAAATTAACCCTGTTTCAGTTAGGACTTTTAAGGGTTGTATCGTGGCCTGGTTCACGGTTATAGAAACAAAGGATATAGGCTCGAAATTTATTTGTGCCCACCCGCTCTTCGTGATGTTCTCCACTCCTATGTTCAACTAGTTTTCACAAGCATTCACCTTTCATAAGGGTTTCATGTTGATTGAAGAACCATTGCTGCTATTAGTTCAAGCACCAATCAGGTTATTGTTGAGAGTCAGTCACTCCTCTATTTTTCGTGTCTGTGTCTCACGACTTTGTTCTCATTTGAGGATCTTTCTTGTGTAATCCTTTTCCGTCTTTCGCTTTTGCATTATTTTGCTTATCCCTAACTTTTGCCTGGACTGATTCTTGTGAATCTTTGATTGTGAAGTCCAGCGGGATGCCCTAACTTTTGCCTAAGTCGCTTGTTTTCAAGTTTCGACTTAGCGGGCCTTTTCTTTTCTTTTTCTTTTTGCATTTTGAACTAGTCGCGTGACATTGTTTGTCTTGATTGCTTCACGAGGGTTGTGACTGCCTCATTTTGTGGTCGACGAAGGATAACCATTGTGGTTGTCACTCTTTGGACCTTTTGACTTGGATAACCATTGTGGTTTCGGATCTTTGGACCTCTTGATTAGCATAGTAGAATGCAACGGATCTCCAAATACACTTCTTTACGAAAGTTTGAATGCTTGGTCTGACTAGCTGACGTCTACCCTGCCCCTGGGTTATATGTGAGGGTTTTTTTATTTGAAAATCAACTCCTACTACAAGGCTCAAAGGGGTTAGCGAGGGTCTATCTTCCTTATATCTCCAGTGTTTAGGATTTGAAACAATGCCTGTACATCGTCAACAAGGTCTTACTTGAGAGCACACAATTCAGAGATATTGCGTTTTTGTTTCGTCATTCTCCCTCATAGAATTTAAGCATGACAATTGGTATCACAATGTACACATGCAAAATTATAAGGGAATGCAAATGAATTTACTTCAAGAAAAACATGTGAGTTTTATTATTGCTAACATTCAAAAGCAAACAACTTTCATACATGTAGACAAATGTTTAACACATAAAAGAAACTACAAATGGAAATGCAGTAAAGAAACTGAATATTGCCATAGTTGAGGAGGTTTGGCTCCGTCTGGACCTGTTAGTCTTGGATACTTTCAATGATCAATAGCTCTTTTACGGACTTGAAACCTTCAATTTGCAGTTGCATGCCCAACCATGGCAGTGAAACTTCCTCTTCTAGCTATTCTGGCTCTGACGCGAGACATCTGAAGGAAAGGGTGAAGCTGGGGAGTAAAGTTGCCCCATAAGGTTGCTCGGAAAGACCTGACGATCTTCTGCCTACGTATCTCCATTGACTGATGACCAATGAAGAATCAGAGCGACGTAGTTCCCCTCAATAGGGATGAAAATGAACAATGAAGAAAGGCAAACACATAAATGCCATCACTGGGAGTATTTGAATACTGTTGGCTTTATTTGCTTCATGAATACCCTGGCGTCATGGGTGATTAACTTGAAGAATTCAGCTTAACATGGACCATTTGGTAGAATAACCGTGACACTGGTTCCGTCGTGATTAGGCATCAGACTCTGGAGTATCTTTGGATGAGGAGAAAAATTGATTGTCTTGGACTCAATTAGGTCTTGCACCTTGTTCTGAAAAGCCCAACATTTCTCAATACTGTGCCCCTGGGCACCTGAATGGAATTCGCACCTAGAGTTTGGATCGAAATTTGGTGGTAGATTATCAGCAGAAGGAGCCCTCATGGTTCGGAGCTCAACCAAGTTCAACTTCAGTAGCTCTTGAAGCAATACAGCATATGGACATGGGATAGGATCAAGTTTGCGGTTCCTCGCTCTTGTTCTTTCCTGAAACGGTCTCTGTACCTGTTGTGGCTGACCCTGTGGTCGTGATTGAAAACTTCGTTGTTGACACTGCGTTGGACGCCTGACATGTCCTCGTACTTTCTTACTCGTACTTGGCCGAGGAGTGAATGAAGATTGTTGATGCATCCCCCTTGAAGACTTGGACTGAGCAATGCTTCTAGCAGAAGGAAAGTTGACCATTTCTTTTGTATTCATACATGCTGATGGAGGAGTTAGCTCGTGACACTCAATCAATCCCATCTTGAACAGTTGTGGACATAATTCAGCATAAGACACGGGTATCGGATCAATAACCCTTTCTTGAACCGGTTGATGACGGGTTGCTAGCAACAGAGGAGTTATAGACGAAATCGGTTGAAGTGTTTCTCCCGGAAACCAAGGTGTAGCAGCTGAGGAGGATCCCTGATAAGGAAAGAAAGTGCTCACTTCTTTGGTAACGATTGGTGTAGGATCATTCACTTCACATGTGGAGTTGATTCCTATCTGATGCTCTTCCTGACTGACGAGTGACGATTGCTGGTGAAGAGATTCGAACTGTAGAGGAAACCCATCTAAAGAACCCTGATTTATTGGACATCCCAAAGAGATGGGAGAAACATGACCTTCTGTTTGAAAAGTAGACACACAACTGTTTTCCTTTTTTGACATAGTATTCATGATTCCTGTAAGCAGCTTTATCTGAGTCTTCATCAGGTTGAATTCTTCTCTCAACAAATTCTGATCCTGGGACAACGCTCGAATGTCCACTACAACATGCCCCAGTTGGGCCTTCATCTCGGTCACCTCCGCTCGGAGTTGTTCCATGTCTAAACCTTGACAGTCGTGATTCAAATTGACCATTCTGAAGAGAAACCAAGTCAAGATAAGAAGCTGTCTCTGAACACCTGTAAAAAATGCCAGGATGTATGCAAATGCCATGTTCGGTTATTTCCAAGGAATCCATCTGTTTTGATCCAAGTTTTAATGCAGAAGAAAATCCGACATAATTCAGATATGGGATCCTTAGAAGTAACTGAAACATGTATGCTAAAATGCTATGATGTCATGTATGCAACTGGCATGTGGTCAGCGGTCCGCCGCTAGTGTGGATCAGATAACCAAGTGTTGGTGAAGATCATGATATCAGTATCTCTGTGCAGAAGCTCCAGAATTCTCAACCAAGTATCATATAGGGCCGGATCATAACACGGAGTAATATTGGAAAAAGCGGGTATGTTGGAAGTTTTTAGGGTTCCTGCAAACCTGTAAACCCCTCCCAATCTCACGGGTGTGCTACTACGGGTCAACATCACGGACTCTCAAAGCCGAATAGCAATAATACGTTCACCATTTCCGAAAAATGGCTCATGACCAAATCAGGGAATCGGTTTGGCATTATGTACTACTCAGGGAGGCCTCAGCTGAATTCCGGAAAAACAAGCATCCCTTATAAGTCCCCGGCTTCAAGCACTGAAGTCGAGAAACAATAGTACATTCATCCCGAAGGGTACAATACTACCGTCATACGACCAGTTGCTTTAACCAGGTTCCTATGAGAGAACAAGGTCATCCTATGCGATTTCCTAGTGGGCCCTCGGGTGCGAATGGGTTTGCCACGGAATGTGGTCTGCCACTGTCACCACTGGAGAGGGTTGTTTCCACTAAGGTCCTCGATGATCGGTTCCCAGTGTTAGCAGCTCAGGTGGGAACATTCTATGGTCTGCCTAGGCAGTATAGAACATATCCCAAGAGAGCCTGATCTGGGTGTGGGACTCGTGAAAACTACACGTGCTCAAGACCACGCAAGCCACACGACTGCCCACTCTAAATCCTATGTGTATACTCAAGCCGGGTATTTGGCTTATCTCACAATAATCCCATCCCGCCAAGGAAAACCAGAACAGCCAGTACAGTATGCCAGTATATGCGACAGTAAAGTAAAGTGCAGAAAGCTGTAAATAAAGCTGTAAAAGGAAAGCGATAAACTGTAAACAAAACAGTAAAGCTAAACTAAAGCATACCAGCGAATGAACAAGCACCCAAAGAAAACAAAACAGACAAGCGCTAGGATTGACTCTCAAAGGGGAGATTAGAATTTCTAAAAGTCCCCAGTAGAGTCGCTAGCTGTCGCTCCCGGGATTTTCATCCTAGTACAAACGCGAAAGTGGCGCGGAAAAGGTAGAGTCGCCAGCCAGACATTTTTATCCCAAAGGAATGGGAAAGGTAATGTTGCACAAACCTGAGGAAGAAGGAAAAGGACGAGGCCTTGCGAACCAAAGATATGGATTCGGGAGTCGGTTACGAATTGAGAAGGTATTAGCACCCCAATCCGTCCGCCGTACTCGACGGGATCCACGCTTATAAGTCTGTTTTCAAAGGGTGAGAAATAATACGCTGTTTAACTGAAAGAATAGCTATCTGGCATGGAAATGAAATGAGAAAAAGAAATGGAATTAACAAATGGGAATAAAATGGGAAAATGTAGGGAAAAAGAAAGATTGTGCTCGAATGGGCCCTACCCCACTGCCTACGTACCTCATCAGGATAAATGAGGATCAGAGACGCCGTAGTTCGTCTAACTAAGGCTTACACTCGTTTGTGGTTTTTGGGATGACGTTGCCATAGCTCTAGCTCAGGTGTTACCGGCTCTGACACGAGGGTGTTTACCGTATCGCTGTTTGAACTGTCGAGACAAGTCGTGAAAAGTATGAGATGAGAATGAGAAGACGTGACTTCTTGGTTTGTTGTTTTTTAGAAGAAATATTTTGAGTTTGTGTTTATTGAATGTACAACACTAAAGACTATGACACAGGAGCGAATACTTTCCAAGATCGCCCCCAATGGAACGTTTGTAAAGCATCCTAGAAGAGTGAAGGAGACCTCCACTAGTCATTTCCCGTGTAGCTTAAGGCTCGTGACGCATTGTACACCTTTCCTTTGTTAATTGTTTTTGATTTTATTTTGAGATGAGAAGAGACTCAAGTTATAAAAGGTAAACATTCTAAGGGAAACTAGACTTACCCTAAGTTAGTTTGAATTCATGGATAACCTAAGGTTAGTGAGGTTTGCAATTAAATCTACCTAAGAGATATAAGAAATATAAGACTAAACATGCAAGTAAAAGAAGTTAGTAATGAGCAATAGGGTCCTCCTAAATCATGGTAGGTAAAAACGTATAAAATGTAAACAGGATGGAACAATGGGGTGTGTAGGTCGGTTGCGTGGTGCTATGACACACGACTTATGGTATGAAACATGCAAGGTTTGATTTTGGTTGAATGGAATGGAACGAAGGTGATCGAAGAAACCTAAAATAATATGAACTTTATTTATTTGAAAATATACTCGACGTTGGATCGAATACTTTATTTGTTTTTTTTTTGAAAATTTGGTTTTCTAACGATTTGTTTTTTATCTTTTCTAATCCTAATTAAGGAAATTATAAAAAGCATACAAATTCTAAGCTATTACAATCACAAAATACACAAAGTATAAAACACAATTAAGCATAAAATATCCAAGTCCAATAAGCCAATCCTTGGACACATACCTTACACAAAAAAGCAAACAGTTAGTGAATGGTAGGAATTATGAATATGCATGATGTGAAGGAATGAATTAAAATGACCAAAAATATTAAAAGTCATGAAAAAATATGAAATTAAATTCCTAAGGTCTTCAACCTGATTATATTATTGTGTTAAAAAAACTTTCCAAAATTCTAAGCCTAACTATGGTAAATGACCATCTAATTCCATGTAAAGCTTAATCACAAATTTACACAAATTATACCACCGAAACAATAGCAAAAATGTCCTAAAAATTACACAAAAAATATTATGGGTACTTCTATTTGTCTTTTAATAGTAGCCAAAAGAATGGGCAAAAAATATTATGAGAAGTGGCCTAAATAAATTGTACCATTTTATGTGTCTACATGGAAATTCAATATAAAATCCATTAAATTAAAATTCGAAATTAAATTAAAAAATAATTAAATTTAGAAAGTGAAAATTGGGAAAATTTCTAATTTGACTTAACATCCTAATATGATTTTTTGTGGATTTTTAATATTCATTTCCATATTTTTTTACAGAATTAATTTGAAAGGATATACAATAGAATTTAAATAGAAAAGAAAGAATATAAAGGGGGGAGAAATAAAATTTATTTAAGCTAGAAATCAATGGGCCTGCACATGGGGGTGTAAACATCAACTCTGCAAAGCCCAACAGCACATAAACCTCCCCCAAAGTCAGGAAAGGGCGGTGGAAATTAAGGAGGTAATCAAAACATTTAAACATTTTCAAACAATATTAATCAGGCCTTTATGATTTCATTTAAAGAATAATAAGTCTTGATTAATTCCTAATTAAATTAAATCATATAATCTATTTAGTCTTAATAAAAAAAACAAAAAGAACTCAAACTTTACACAGTCAAAGAAAGAAAAAGACAGAACAAAATCCCTCTCTCTCTTCTACGCTCTCACTCTCTCTATCATCCTTCATCTTCTCCCTTCCTTCCTCAAACCCTAGAGGCGGCGGCGGCAACGGTGGCCCTCTCACCAGCCACCTCTCGCTCACGCTCTCCTTTCTCTCACTCGCACTCTCCTTCGCTAATCCTCACTCACAAACCCTAAAACCGCCTTCTCCGTCCTCTCGCCTCCAACTGGACACTACACGGCGTAGCCTCCCCGAATTGACCGGAGAAGACAACAAACCACCTCCCAACAATCGCCTAAAGCTCACCTTTCCCTCAAATCCGAAATCCCAACACATTCAATTTCGAAACCCTAAATATGATATGTGCTTGATGTAAGCTGGTACCTTAAATTGAATGGAGATTGATGACGAAACCGTTTACAAAACGGCGAAAATCCGATGGTGAAGACGTCAACGACGCGAAGAGTGATGTCGTAAGATTTCGTCGAAGCATTCACTTCGACCTCCCTTCTTGTTACACTTCCTGTGGTCAGAACCTCGCGGCTTTTTGACGTGGTTTCGAAGAAAATTGACAAATTCTGGCTTTTGATTGATTTTGCAGGTTTGCCGTTGGTGTGCTGAGGATGCCGACGACGATGCCTTACGAGTCTACACAATGATGAAAACGCCGTGGATGTTGCAGGTGACAGCGACACTTGAAGGATATCTTTGTGGATTCTTCGTCATCGTCAATGACTCAATTTGGTTGCAGATTAATGTTGATGAAACTGAGCCGATCGATGAGGGTAATAGTGATTGTTGAAGCTTGCTGTTGACGAATTCAGTTTCTTGAATTCACAAATTCTTGAGGTAACTCGTGCTCATGGCTAAATCTCCGCACCATACCCGATTATGCCATCTGTCCCGTATATCGATTGTTGTTCATTGATACTGCAGGTTCGATCTTTTCCTTTATTTTGCCGATTCTTGCAACGAAGTAATGGAGGCTTTGGATTGATTGCAGGACTTGCTGAGTTGTGATGAACATTTGTTTGAAGATCGGAAAAGTCTGTGCAAGTGTTGACGAATCAAAGACGAAGAAATCGAGTTTTGATCCCTTCTGCACAAGCGATGCTATGCTGATATTATTGGTCTCTGATTGTTACTACTTGTACCGGCTTCTGCAGCTTGTTGAACCGATATACGAATCGATTCGCTGATACTACTAGGGTGATGAAAGAGCTCGGAAGGGGATAATGGAGGTGGGATGATTTTGTGTGAACCAAGGGGTGGAAATCCTATCAGAGAAAGTATGGTATTTCCTTTGGATTCAGGTAATTTCACTTTCAGCCCTTCTCTCTTTTTTTTGATACTGCCATTTACCCTTCATTTGCTGCTTTTCTCTTATTAGATTTCATTCTGAATCTTTCTTGTTCTTCGAGGTTCTGCGTTTTCGTGGATGCGCGTTTCTGAATCGTGTGATGATTTGCAGGTTGTCACTGATGTCCATTGTTGCAGGGAGTCATGGAGGTTTTAAGGTGAAATGAATGAAACTCAGAAAACGGAAATGGAGGCTTTTTAGCGTTTTTGAATACGGAAAATGAGAGAGGTAGATGATGATTTTTCCAGCCAACCCCAGGAATGAGTGCAAGAGCAAATATATAGAGATCATGATGAAGCTTCTGGATATTTTCGGTTAAAAAACTTCTAGATTCAGCTAGAAGTTTCTGTTAATTTTTCTGTTAGGAATTAGTTAGAATTTGTTATAACTGGTTTTCTTTTCCTTTGTAAAAACTGAATTATATTATCAGTCTTTGTTTTAAACACTATGAAGAGCTTCTGGTTTCCATCTTTATTTTTCCTTCTGAATTTCTATTTGCAACCTGGTGTAGTTTTGTAATAGTTGAAAACTCTTGAATGGTGTAATTTTGCAATAATTGAAAACTCTTTTCATGAATTTTCATTACATATTTCTGCCTGTCAAAAAATACCATATCTCTTGCATTGTTATTATCTCAGATGACCAATCCTTTCCAATGATTAACCATACTGTATGTGGATCCTTCCTCTGCTTCATCAATTGTTATAAAATAAATCATAACACAATTATTTTCTTGTTTCTTATGATTTTATTTGCTCACCATAAAATAAATAAAATGAATTTTGGGAATTTGAACATTGAATTTAAGGCATAGAATTTGGACTATAGTTGATAAATGGATAGAAGTGGACATAAAATGAAGATATCTTGTGAAATAACTTTGCAAACAAAATGGGCCTTATAGTGACAAGTTTTGCACATGGGTTGAGGTTTGGAAGTATGTCACATAAACGGACCAAAACTTTAGACATGAAGGATATACCTTGAAATGGGTAAAGTCTGAAATTCATAAGGAAGGAATTAACAATAGTTAGATTTATGGTTAAAAAGAAAATGAATTCTATTAACCACCGATCTAACAGTTTTGATTGGTTAAACGACAATCCCTTAACAATTCCAAAAATCACTGGATGCGGTTTCTGAATAAAAAAAAAAAGAGTTTTATATAGAATGATACACCATTTGACCATGCCATCTATGAGTTAACCTTACATGACTAGATTCTAACCCTCTCATACTGATATCTCCTTTGTGCCATGATCCAAATCCTTCTTGGAAGTCCAATGATTAGAGTAATAAACCCTAATTGGTGATGATGATGAGCCTAGGGGGGGATCCGTGTAAATTACATAACCAGCTCTTGAAAATCTACCTTATGGACATAAGCAAAATGGACAAACCATATTTCTTAAAACCTCTGGTCTCAATGACAAACCTATGCTAAGGAATACATGAGGTATCATGTAACTTGACGAGAAATGCGAATGAATGCAGGACGTGAGGCCAACTAAGCAGTTATAAGCAAGAGGGCAAATTTTGGGGTGTTACAAGATTCAACCCAGAGAAGTGCACATTCGGGGTACGGGCGGTGAAGTCCATCGACTTCTACCTAACGGAGAAAGCAATCGAGTCCAACCCCGACAAGAGTCACGCGTTCTCTGAATTCCCAACACCAAATTGAAAAATTTAATCCAACCTCTCAATGTCATGCTCACCTCATTATCTCGCTTCGTGGCTAAGTCAACCCAACACGCACTCCCATTTTTCAAGCTCCTTCGCAAAAAGGAGACCTTCGAGTGGACCGAAGAATACGAGCAAACCTTACTCCACCTCAAACAAGCCTTCTCCGAACCACTGGCCCTTTCCCGACCAAGTGAAAGGAAAATACTATATCTCGATTTGTCTGTCGCCTCTGAGGCAATAAACTCAACCCTCATCCGCGAAAGGGCCGATGGACAGAAACCCATATATTTTATGAGAAAAGCCTTGTAATGGCCTGAGCTCAGATAACAATAGATCGAGAAGGTTGCATTGGCCTTAATCAACACAGACAGAAGATTACGACACTATTTCCTCTCCTACACAATAAAGGTACGAACAAATCAGCCCATAAAGCAGCTTCTTAGACGCCCGAACATGGCCGACATGATGCTTAAGTGGTTTTTAGAGCTTTCAGAATTTGACATTCAATACAAGAACAGAAATTCCCTTATAGCGCAAGTCCTATCCGACTTCTTGGCAGAAATAACCCATTCGCTGTCCCCGACAGGCGAAGCTCACAAATGGACAATCTTCGTGGAAGGGGCCTCCATCTCGACAGGGAACGTGGTATGCATCATCCTCAAAAACAAATATGGTATATTGATTGAGGTATCCTTGGCCATATCCTTTCCAACATCGACTAACCGGGCGGAATATGAAGCCTTCCTTGTAGGATTGCGTTTGGCTGAAGACTTGAGCGCAAATGAGTTAATGATCTTTACTGACTCATAACTCATCACTTCCCAAGTACGAGAGGAGTACCAGGACAAGAACGAAAACCTCATTGAATACCTGACTCTAGTCAGGGAGAGAATGGATAAATTTGACTTATAGAAAGTCTAACACGTTCCTCGAGAACAAAACACGTGGGTGGACTTACTGTCAAAATTGATGAGCACAAAAAAAGGAGGTAACAACTCCATCATCCAAAAGGTACTCCCCCGTCTGAGCATCGAAAAAGCTCCCACACCCCTAGACGTAAATGCCATTAGCGACATGAACTGTTGGATGACCCTGATATACAGATACCTCACTACGGGTGAGCTGCCCGACGATAAAAAAGAAGCCACTATAAGCAGACGGAGAACCTGCACCTACATCTTGGTAAAAAACAAGCCCTATAGGCGAGGGTTTTCTACCCCTCCTAAAATGCACCGAGGATACTATGGTCCCCGACATCCTAAGAGAAATCCACGAAGGAATCAATGCCTAACACCTCGAAGGAAGATCCCTTGCGCGCAAAGCCCTACGCTCGGGGGTATTACTAGCCGACAATGCAACACGACCTGAATGAGCATGTTAAGAAATGTGACAAGTATCAAAGGCATGAGGACATGCACTTGGCCCCTCCCAACGAGCTCAAGAGCCTATCGTCCCCATGGCCTTTCGCGTGGTGAGGATGGACATACTGGGACCTTTAATGATGAGATCCTATCAGAATAAGTATTTGATCGTCAGCGTCGATTACTTCACAAAGTAGATAGAGGCAGCAGCCCTCGCCAAGATCACGTCGCATAATATACTTCATTTCTACAAGAGAAACATACTTGTCCGTTTTGGCATGCCCCATGCCCTCATCACCGAAAACAAGACGCAATTAACCGACATAAAATTTCAAGATTTCGTCGCCAAACTGGGCACAAAACAACATTTCACCTCCGTCGAACACCCCTAAACAAACGGGCAAGCTGAGGCGGCCAACATGGTGATTTTGAGGGGCTTGAAACACAAACTGGTAAAAGCCTAAAAGGGATAGGTCGTGGAGCTGCACATCGTACTCTCGGCATATCCGATCTGAAGCATCTCTCCACAAGACATCACTGAAACAAAAAATAACCTTGCGTCACGGCACCTTAGTCATCAAACGTGAATTCCAAGTCGACATCCTAGTCCTCTGGAGAAACCATAAGAATCAGCGGGAAGACAATTTGGCCGCGAACTGGGAAGACCCCTACCGTGTCCTGGAAAAGACAGACAATGGGGCTTATTACCTCGAAAACTTAAAAGATGAAGAACTTGTTTGACCATGAAACGCGAAAAAACTCAAGCAATACTACAACTAGACGACCAACGCATTCTTATCCCCCTAGAGGGGGATAAGCTCGGCCATAGGGTCGTGTCGTGGTATGACCATGATCCTTATAAATTTGATCTAAAGGTGGATCCTCGCTCCAGTTAACTGAGTAGAATCTCAGTCTGACAGGGATACCTCGACTGAGCTCCTCCGTCACAGTACCAAGTCGACAGGACACCCAACTCTCGATGGGAAAATCTAAGCCGCATGATTGGGACCCTGACTGTGGTTCTTGTCACGCTACTCCGTGGAAGTTAATACCACCTCCTCGACAGTTCCCTAAACCGTCGAGTCCAAAATCACATCAAGCAAAAGTTCAACACTTCAAGAAAACGATAAGATATTTACACAAAAAGGTGCATACACAAATACTTGACAAAAGAAACATAAAATTTCATTAAAATAGTCGGCTAAAAAGGCCGACATTGTTGATTATAAAAGGGGGTCTACGCCCGAGATTACAAAAAAATGGATTATACCCAAATAGTTCTGATACTAACGGTACACAGGCCGACAAAACTTAAACAAACCCTCATTAATTACTCTTCCTCGGTCGAGAGCCGGGAGATGCCATCCAGGGTTACTATTTAGCCGTCAACCACTTGGAATGAGTGCCCAGTCCCAGGAGTCACGAGCTGAACCTCGGGATTGAAAATCCAGAGTTGCTCTATGACACTATTGAAGCCCAGCTCGAGGGTCTCCAGACAGTCTTACTCGAGAACCCCTATCAGAGTAATAAGGTCACCTCGGGTCCTCAGGGACATTTCATTTTCACCTTCCTCCTCAGCGGGCGCGATCATTTCCTTCAGCTCAATCACCTTTACCCGAAGGGTCTCAATCTCGGTAGTAGCCTTGACAAGTCAAACCTCTTTCAACTTGAGGGCCTTGTTTTCCTCCTTTGTATTGTCCAGTTCAGTAACCAACCCGACATGAAGCTCATACTGACTATTTTCCTTAAAGTTACTTTTGAGCTTGCCCTTCTTGGACCTAACGATCTTCAGCTCCTCCTAGATCCCCTCCGTCTCAGTGGCTGAACAAGCATCATCGTTCAGATCCAAGACCGTCTCCAAAACCCTTATCATGATAGTTATGTCTTGGGACAAGTTCTTCCTCATGGTCGACTTGTCCAGGCCCAGGATGGCCTCCGCGTCTGCTTCAAGCACACCTAGAGATCCTTCCTCATCAAACATCCCCCCTGTGAAAATGAAAAGGGGCAACATAAACATTTCCACAGACTCAGTCAGGTCGACGATGGAGGAATCATCATATTTTCTCTTGGAGGGAGGAGCCTCTAGTACAGGTGATTGGGTTCCCGAAGGAATGTAATGAGAGGGAGTCAGAGAGTCGCCAACTTCTTGCCTGGAAACCTATTCAACCCGTCCCTTGGGCCCTTCTCATGGATCTTGTTAGAAAGCTTCAGAACGCACTTGTGGATGGCGGCCATTACAGCTGCAAAAGAAAAACAAACATGGTCAAGATTGTCGTACAAAAATTAGACAAAAATATCAGTTGGTCACACTTGCCTAAAAGTCTAAACGTTTCCCCGTCATCCTGTCACTCGAGCAACTCCTTGGTATTGGTCAGGAGGGCACCGTAGGAGTATTCCCCTGTCTTTGTCAAAATAAACTTGTTATCCTGATCCATAAACCTGACTGGGGTAAAGCTATCGACGAAGTCCACCAACTTTTTGTAGGCGGCCGTGTCATCGGGCCTCAAGTTCTCGGGCTTCATAAGAATTGGTTCGTTGAGCGATTAATGTGCCCCCGCTTCCATTCAAGAGGCATGGTCGAGTGAAGAGCTTTTCGTCGCCTGGATCTTGCTTCGCCACTTAGAGGGAGTCAATGGCCTTGGGAGTAAGGGGCTTAACAGTAAACCATCTATCAGTGAAGGCCCGAACATTGTTAGCATACATTTTTAACAACCTCTTCATTTGTTTGAAAGAAACCCAGTTGTGTTTCCCGTTCATAGATGAACGCTGCAAGTGGAAGACGCAAAATAATATAAGGAGAGTGCAACCGGTCTCGAGATGCTGGCACACGAGCTCGAACACCCGAACAAATGCAATTGCATTGGGGTGAAGTTGAGAGGGGGCCAAATCAAGCCAGCAGAAGACGTCCACCTGAAAATTACTGAAAGGAAGCCGAAGTATTGCGTCTTTGAAGGATAACTCATACATTGGGAAGTGTGTCCTCGAGAACACCAAAAAAATCCACTAGCAACAATGAGGAGCGTAACAATCCCAATTCTTAGGGGCTCCTTCTTCTAACTCCTCAAAGACACTTTAGGCTCTCCCAGGATCATCCACGAAACGGGAAGGCATCTCAGAAGGCTCGTCCCCGACCCAGGACAAGTCGGACGTGCATATACAGCGGTCAGGGGATCTAAATTATTGATGTTGAACATCTCCTCATCTACTTCATGATGGTCCATTTTACATGAAAAGTAGAGGAAAATTGTGAATTCGACTTCGATATCAAATTCACCCTTCCACCGCAGTTCAAGTGAAAGGATGAGGAGAGAACCGAAGCCACACCCTTGACGTAATCTATCGTCGGGGAAGAAGATGCACAATAATAAAAGACAACGTTACTCCTGGGTAGGGGCATCTTCGAGTCCCCTCTAAGAAAAACCATATGTGCGAGGAGAACCCTCCTCGTCGCAAACCTAGAGAACTATTTACAGAAAACTTGCGAGGAAGACCTTCCTCGACTTAAATCCGATGAATATTCATCGGAAACTTCATATGCCTAACGGAAAATTCATCCGGATGGCTCTGGTCGCTGGGAACTTCATGCGTTCTCAACGCGACGGCTACCGGGAAAAACCTCTGACTACTCAAGGATAAACAAAGGAACTTACTTGGTGTTTGGTGACGGCGAACGGCGGCGAAGGAGTTTTCCGGTGGTGTTAACAGTAGGAACGAAGGAAATCCGGTGGGAACAGAAAGAATCGTAAATGGTTAGCAAAGAGAAAAGTGAAAAATGAGGAGGCATTAGACCATCATTGCCTAAGCCCTAAATTCCCCTCAACAATGATGGCGTAATTAATGCATCGTCACACGAAAAATGAAGAGGCAAACACGCGTGATGATTGGGCTTCCCAAGCGACTCCCTATACTCTCCTATTCCTAACGCGTCGATCATGCATTCTTCATCACCTGCAAAATCTTCAAGAAAATGCCCTAAGACATACATCGCTACTCACGTCTCCCAACGCCAACATGTCCTCTCAAGCACCATGCCTTCTCGAACCTCTAGATAATAAATCATTCTCTTCGACGAGATCTCCGGACCCGAGGAGTCGTCCCCGCAACGCTTGCCCGCAGGTAGATACTTCTCGCGACGAGGAAAGTGACGCCCAACCCAATATGACGCCTTCCCATTCCGACTTGCAGACTGATCCTTAAGCTATCAATCCTTATTGAAGTTGCGACTTAGGGGGCTCTTGTTCTGGACTAGGCATTGGGTTGCCCTACCGTCGGGTACGAACCAATCCTGATTGAGCCATTGGGCTGCCCTACCGTCGAGCACAACCCAATCCAGCATCATGAATGACCCAATGAGATCCAGATATAGGTGACCGTTGGGGGATGTTTCCCCACACTCCCATCAGTGACGTGCAACCAACCACCCCATGAAATATTCTCCCATAACTCCTAGAATCAAAGGGCAGTTGGACCAGGATGAAGACCACGTGCTAGGTTTTCCCCTACTTCTTCACAGATCCTGGCAGTTTTCATTGTGGGTTTGATAACCCAATCCATAATGAGGACTATGACTCAGTGCTCGGGACACATTATAAATACCTCTTCCACTAGAAGGTCAGATATTCTGAACATTTTTTACTCTTACCTTTTGTACTTATTTTCTCTGTGTTCTTACTCTTACTTTGACATTGGAGTACCTTGTAGGTATATCCCCCTTCTTCTTCAATTATCAGAGTTGTGCTAGTCATCGAAGATCCATTCTAGTCAAATGAAATCATTTTATATTTTAAATAAAGGCGTATTTCAAAATAGTAGAACCTAAAAACAAGGAAAAACGCCCATAATTGAAAGAAAGTGGCATCATAACAAAAACGCCCATAATTGAAAGAAAGTGGCATCATAACGTTTTCACTTGATTATCTAGTGGCCAAACTTTCTTGTGGTCCTTGAAACATATCTCAACTATTCCTTCAACATGATCACTCAAGCAAGACCATTACCATCTAGAACATTGTTTTCTTCTTTTCGTTTCCCATTGTTTTCCACATCTGAAAGAAAGTTAGGTTTAATGATTTGACCATAACTATATCATAGTAATAGAATATTAATTATGTGTCTCATCTCATCTCATTGTTGTTATTATTAAGAAAAGAACTTCATGGATGTTGACAGATAGAGATTGGAAGATGAGTGGGGAATGGATCCATTTTCATATTTATTTATCACATGACAATCCATCCCATCCAATGAAAAAACAAAATATCAAACAAAGATGTTGCCTTGATGATTAAGCAATGACCTCACTCAAATTAAGACCAAAGTTGACATGTCTTGTTCATTCAAGTAGTGGTTAACAAACTGACATTTGTAGAAACTAGCAAACAAACGATAAAGAAAATCTCAACCGACTATACTTTTTCTTTCTAAAATTTATTCCTATTTATTGTGCTATGCATAGCGTAGGTGGTAAAATTTATAGAAAATTTAAACAACAACACAATCTAAATCAGTATCAAAAGGGTATAGTTTTCTTTTTTTTCTTTCTTAAAGCTGTCAAAAGAAATTATTACTTATTTCTCCTTGACACCTCTAACATAACAAAATTAAATTACAATCATGAACTTTTTTTTAAGTGTACTCCCCTTACCAAATTAACGTACCAAAACAAACAAAGTGCTCTCATTAAACAAAAATATGATATAATTAACATCTATCTAGTTAATTTTATGATAGTAGCAATAGTCACAATATTAACCTTGGGCTAACGTGTCATTTTGATAGCAATTCTAACCGTAATTCTATTTTTTTAGGTTTTTTTTTTTAAAAGTATTTCTTTTGAGTTTTTATGGTATCTTATAATTTTTTTTGTCTTTAAATTTCGGATGTGCATATTTATACGCTTTTTTTTTTCATTTGTTCCGGACGTACATAGTCGGAAGTCTCCATCGGATCTAAAGATCCAAATATAAACAAGATTTTATTTTAAAAAAATCAGTTTTGTTTGTTTGTAACATATGTTAACTTTACTTTGTAACTCAATATTCATTTGAAAACAACAATATGTAAAATAAAATTATATAAATTTAATCATACAAAAATGTATGATAAAATAATATAAAATACAATACAAAAATGTAAAAAAAAAAGAGAGAGTAGAATACATCAAACAAAAACTAATACATATGTCTATGGATCTGTCCTTGCTCCCCTGCTCCTCTGCCCATACCAGTCGTCCTAAGGATCTCTCCTGGCACGTTGTCCGTGGATCTCCTAGATTGGAGTAGGTGTATGCCAGCGTAGCCGCCCCCAGTTGTACCCAAGGATCTCTGTAGGATCCAAAAGGTACCTGAGGTAAACAATATCAACGTAAGTGGCGCTTGTGTCCACAAACAATTGCGTGCCAAGAAAAAAATAAATAGTAGCATCTCAGGGCACGTTGTCTGTGGATCTCCACCTCAGCTGCATCACCATTTGCTCGTTCTGCCTCAGCAAGCTCCGCACGAAATCTGCCTATCAGAAAGGAGAACTAGACATGTGCACCTGTCAATGCGGCCACCTCTGCAAGTGCGTCATCATCGGTATCCCCGAGCTCCTCTATAAGCATATGTATCGCCTCCACCTTCGTCATCCTACTGTGACGGAGTAGGGTACCCGTGATCGATAGATATAAAAGGAAAGAGACGTCGTTTAGTGTGATCGTGAGCTCGTTTTATGGTAGATGGAATGGGGATGTCTTAGGGTGTCATCTCTCAACAAAGGCCATCAACATACCGTAGTTGATTTAGGAATACCCAATCATGAAAAGGCCTCTGAGACTAGAGGTAGCAAGTTTACTCTAGAACCACTCATCCTTTGGAAGCTCTGCAACCAGGTCTAAGACCTTGCCCCCATGGTTTTAGAACTTTTGGGACCCTTCTCCTAGAAATTTCCAAATAAAACAATGTTAGAAATGAAACGATTTTCAGCAAAAAAAAAAAAAAAATTCTAAACCGAGAATAGTTACCTGTCCTAGCCAGACATATCTAGCAGTAATGCTCAAAGTATCCCGGGAGTAGGGACATATCAGATGGTCCCCTGGGGTAACCCTTTAGCTCATCGAAATCGTCCTCACCCTCATGTGTTGGGTGATCACCCGCAGGAGCTATCTTAGTGTGTGCATCATGAGGTGTGGCTGATGGAACAGCCTCCTGAGGTGTAGCTGATGGAACAATAACTGGTGTAGAAACATGTGTAGATGTAGGAACATGTGCATGTGTAAGGCAACACCTACGTGCGAGCGGGGCTCTAGATGATGAAACAATACTAACCCTACGCCTACGAGATGAAGAAGCGACGACTATGGTGGGAATGGCCTGCATCGTGAATGGATGTTGTGTTGGATTTCTCTCAGTTGTGGCATGTGATGTGGTAGGTCGTACTGCAGAATTTCAAACATTGGAAACTTTCGGATGTGCACATCCGGAATCAACCAACGTTGAAAACTTCTGGATCTGCACATCCGGTACATATTTTCATTTTCAAAAATGCAGCCATGGCTGTTGTCCCATTGAGAAGGGCATTTTAATGCCCCGATCATCCATTTGAAGCAGCAAATAACATCTACATTGTCTCTAAACTATGTTTTTCATACTACCTAACAATTTCTACACATAAATTTCAACTCTAAATCGATTACTCGTAAATAACTCTGAAACTCTAAAATTTGAAAACTAACCGATTAAACTGAGATACAGAGGTTGTGTAGTGTCTTAATCATTGTAGAAGTTGCTCTGCACCAAACTCGAGTGAAAAAATCGGGATTTGTGAGAATGATATTTTGAGAGTTTGAGAGAGTTTTAGAAATGAGAATGTGAATAGTGAATGGGAGAGGGCTTGACGCGAAGAGTTATAAGAAATACTTTCAGATATGCACATCTGAAAGTTTTCTGGATATGCATATCCGGAATAAGACAACATAAGTGGTGCATCCAGATGTGTACATTCGGAAACAGGGGGCAAAAAAATAATTTTGCACGGTAGCTAAGTAATTTAAGGGGTGTATTAAGAAATACTGTTTTTTTTATATCTATTTACAAATTTCCATGCTTTATATATATATATATATATATATATATATATATATATATATATATATATATATATTAAGTCTTGCTTTTTGGTGGAACCCTCTTACTACCAACCTTATCTTATGCCTTACAACTAAACTAGCAGAGTTGTGTTTTACTTTGAAGACCTATTTTACTTCAATGGCTTTTGTGTTTGCTGGCAACTTGACAATATACCATGTATTGTTTCTTTTTATAAATTGTAGCTCTTCTATCATGGATGTTTTCTATTGTTTACTTTTTAAAGCTTCATTGTAGTTGATAGACTCAACTCCGACAAGTAAAGCAAAATGAACTAAGCCTCCATCTGTTGTGACTTCATCATCACCAACTACTACATAATTATGCATTCTAACTGTCATACCCTAAATTTTGACCCTAAGATATATACCTCATTAGAGGAGGTCCAGTGACCAAAGGACTGTGTCAGACTAGTTTAAACAGTATCCCCGTAATGGATCAAGATTCTTAAGTCCTTCATAGGATTCGGGAAAAGGACAAATCATTAATACATAAGATTGCAACCTTTCAATCACCAATCAAAAGGTTAAGGAATCTCAAATGATGGAAAATATTTCAAGGACTATGCAAAAGTTTCAGTAATCTGGGCCACGAGCCATCACAATCACCAATTAGGGTTTTAGTCAACTAATGCTCTCCAAATGAAACTTTTAATAGAGAAAGGAGTCAAGACCTCCATACATCATCAAGAATGTTGACATTACTTTGATAAGCCATTTACAAGTACAAAAGGTGTAGAGATCAAAGACTACAAGATTAGGGTTTCACAATGCCCAAACTAAGGTTTCTGACTAATCGGGGTACCAAAAGTCAAGATTTTCATCTAGGACAAAAGCCTACACCATACAGAATGGTTAAATAGCTCATATACATCATGGAAGTCCATTCATAAGGTCAAAATAACTCAGAGGATGTCCAGTCAAAATATCAGAAAACTTGGGGTATCCAGTGTAATTTCCATCTGGACCAAAAAGTCAATGCTTGACTTTTTCACCCAAAAATGATCCTCATGACCTTTGAAACTTAAATGTTTTTCAAAGTTATGGAAAAAAGTGTTCAAGTGGCCTACTTCCAAACATCATAACTTGTGATCCAAGCATTAGATTTTGGTGAACCAAAGCTCAAATGAAAGATTTCATCACAAACTACAAATAATTCAACTACACAAAACTCCAATTCATTATGGATTTTAAGTTGAAGATGGATCAAAATCAAGAAAAATACCGATTTTCAGCACTTAGAAAAAATATGTCTAAGTACAAAATCAACAAAACACCAAAACTTGAAGGGATTTTTCACCTAGTTCCAAGCCGATTCAAATCCTTTTCAAAACACCAATGTTGTTGCAAATGTTGCCAACAATTCAAAGAACCAATTGGCATGAAAAGATATTGCTCGTACATGAAGAAATCATGGATCAAAGTGGCCATCTCAAACTGTTTTGCAAAAAAAAATAAAAGATTTTCACAATCTTGTGAAATCTGATTTTTTGAATCAAATGACAATGTCAAGTTCGTTTAAGCATCTAAACAATCATTACAAACCTGAGCAAACCTGCAAATTCATGATTACACCATGGAATTCACCAAAATGACATTCATAAATTCCAACATTATGCATTTTGATCCAAGGATCACCAAGCTAAAAAATGGCATATTCTTGGATCTCTTGTTCAACAAACAATAGGTGAACACAATCCAAGCATAAACCTCTGATCTCCCAGCTTTTTCTCCTTTGCTCTCAAGGACTCAAAACTTGATATTTTGAGAAATCACTATTGGTTTTTGAGTTGTGGCCTATCAACTCAAACCAATTGTGCACACACGTCACATATGATGTTTATGAGGTGTTCAAACACTTAGATCACCCCTGGAACACTTCCAACCCATAATCACTCTTCAAAACCTCAAAGAAGATTTGTTTTTGCAACTTGAAGATCATAAGGTAATCCAGCCATTTTCAATCAAGTTCAAGTGTTCAAACACACTCCATATGGTGTAAGGGAGTTGTCCATGTAACTCCCTATATAATATATACCTAGAATAATATCATACAAGTGTTTGTTTGACACTGACACCATCATAAGTGCCTCACTAACCATTAGACCATTACTCGACTAAGATACTTCTCTAAGCATCGAACCTCTGAGCATCGCCATCTAATTTCTATCAAATTCCTAGTCACAACTAGGTTCTATTATAATAGGGGTAAGTTCTCCTCACTCTTCCTATTTCATCTTTTAAGCATTTTATCATTAATCACATCTATACATCATTTCACACAATACATAAAGAAAACACAAAAATATGAATGATTCACATAAAAGATATGCCTTTCAGAGTCAAGCCCCTCACCAATATAATAGGAATATCAGGACAATGGTCCCTCACTAAGTACCAAACCACTCTCATGATACTCATCACAGTTAACGACTCAAGTACATGTATGACATAATGCAAAAACAGAAGCGAAACCACATAATAACTCATCATATAAGAATATTACTTTCTATCGATATAAAGAATGCTTCAATCGGACACCCGAGTCACAAGTTATGGAAGTTTTAAGAAAAGAAAAAACATTTGGAAAACTATCAGGGGCGCCCGACGATCAGGATTTCACTCGGCGGTGACCCCAGCGCCTGCTGATTCGCCCGACGCTTGCAGCGGCGCAAGTCCAATATCAGAAAAATTCAAAAGACATAAATTTTGTTCTCATCGCCTCTTCTTCCGCCCGACAGTCAAGGCCTCATCGTCCGACGATTCACTCCAGAACCAAAATTAATTTTCTGCGTTCTAGAGTTTCAAAACACACCTAAATCCTCATTTTCACCACAAAAACTCCAAATATCAGCAAAACAAGTCATATAGGTATAATACGTATGTTACCCAATATTTCTAACCGACTAATTTCACATTTTAACCATTAGATTCAAAGATTTATCAAATTAATCATTTTCTCACAAAACCTAACTTAAGCTAAAACATCTCTAACTCTAGAACTTAAAGCTTCTATCTAGAACCCACCTTGCAAATGAAGTGGAGTTTGATGAAGATTGATGAAGAAGATTGATGATCCCAACTTTCCTTCTTCTTTCTATTCTCTTTCTCTTCTCTTTCTCTTCTTCTCATTCTTTTCCAACTTTCTTTTCCTCTTTCTTTTTTCTTTATATATATATATATATATATATATATATATATATATATATATATATATATATATATAATACTTATTATTATATAATACAATGATATAAAATATCTCCAATTGATATTTTACCATCCAACACCAATTTCTCAATTATTAGAGTTACCTAAAATATCTCTAATGTACCAATTAATAAAACCTCAGGGTCGAATAATATTAATCTTAACTCTGAGTTCAACAATTGCTCTAATTATTTTAACTGAAAACTCTCAGAGCACATCGAAACCCTATTGACCTTAATTAATATTATTCAGAGCACTTAATTAAATACGGGGCATCACAGTCTAGATCATCACAACATTTTTGTAACACCTCCAACTCGAAATCACAACTCCAGCTGCAAGCTCAAGTTCAGGTAAGCCTCAAACTTGGTCATTTCATGATCCATGCATATTTCCAAGCACTAACTTTTTTCCATATGTGCGTAATCATATTCTAAGTAATTCCCCTCAATTAATTTCAGAAAATCATCATCATGTAGAATTTCATGAGGCTCAAGCCCAAATTAGGGTTCTTTAGTGTTCTTCACTGATTTTTCACTCTACACTAAAAATAAATAAAATTAATTGGTACCATTGTGTTCATGGGATCAAGACGAGCACTTTTGATGTTTATTTCATCTCAAATGGATGCTTATTCCATGAGATACGATTGATTTTGCAAATTCTGGGCAGAACAACCATGACGCGTGTTCTTGGCGCCCTTTTTCAAAATTTCAAATATTTGAATTTTATGATTTTATTTAATTCATCCAAAATTAAATTCTCTCTGATTATTTTGAGTTTTTAAATGATTCTTTTTTCATTAATTCTAAAAAATGTTTAAATATTTTATTCCATAAAAAAATCTCCACAAAATATATTTTTTAATATATTTATTGTTTTCATAAAGAATTAATTTTTCAAACATAAATGATATTCAAGTTGTCTCATGGATAAGCCATAATTTTTCAAACATTGATCCAAAGTTTCAACTTAATTTTCAATTGTATTTGAAATTTATCAAAGTTTTAAATATTTTTTAATATTTAACATATTAAAAACTAGGGTTTTGATTTTAATCACCCTCAAATGGGTTTTTATCACTATTGGGCCTCTATTAGAGCGTAAGACCCACCCCTTTTTGAAAATTGAACCATTAGGGTTCATCTGATCCATTTTCAAAACCTCGACGCGATCGACTTTTTCACCGCATTAAGTTTTCATTTGTGAATCTTTTTCTGTGAATATTTTTTTTACACATAACCATTTGTTTTCCAAAATGAATTGTCAAAATGTGTCATGAGGAATCCTTTGTGTTTAGGACTCGTTTATTCTGTTTTAAACTTTCTCCTGTCTGTTTTAAAATTCCATCAAGCTTCCGTATAAGTCCTGAATCCACCAAATGTTTCTTAAACAATTTTAAATCTCTTATACAGAGATTATGAGAATTTGTTTACAAATCTCATCTCTTTTTCTTTTTTCATCTTTATGACTAAAGATCTAATACACCCGCAAATAGACTGAGCTTCACTCCAGTGATCTGCTTTCTAGGCTATAAGCAGCTTTTTAGCACCTAAGTCGTACTCTGTGTATGAAATCATCAAATAATTAATCAACAAAACAAATTCCATAGGCATCCTTATTTTTAAGCCCTATTATTGGCTTCTGAGCCATCTTTTATCTTTCTAATTTCTCGTTGTTTTCTTAAATTGTTGTTGCTTGCTTAGAATAGAACTGTTTGTCAGAATTATCTTTCTTCATCTCATACTAAAGCTAAGATGATAATAATCTTCTTAATGACAAAGAGAATACAATGTATAAAACACATATGTAATATTTCTCCCTCGGGATTTTTGGTCTCTGCTTCCTAGTGTAACTCCCAACTTCATTCTTAATAAAACAACTTAAGAATGTTCAACCATAGCAAAGACATACTAAAAACGTTAGAAACGTTAGTTTTGCACAAAAAATCTTGTTGATGTGGTACAATTTAACTTATGTGTATGTGAAGTTATGACAATGTGGCACGCTAACTAAGTTAAATGTTGACGTGTTAAAAGCCTTACAACATGTGGCATGGTGACTAAATTATTTTTCATTTAACTTGTCATCACAAATTTCTCTAAGTCATTTCAACGTGTTTTTCTAAAGTAGAAAGAAACCTAGCGGGGAAGAGAAATTAGAAGACGAAGCCGAAGACATATTATGTTTTGAGGAAGACGAAGACAAAACTAATACAACGGTTGGTTTCCAACTTCTTTATGTTATCATTATGTGTAAATGTTTCATTGTCTAAGGTTTTTTTTTTGAAATCTATGGTCTTTTCCCCCCTTTTGATATTTCATTGTTGCGCTGTGAGAAGTGAGAAATGTAGAATGAAATGCATAATATGTTGCACTGTGAAATCTAGGTATTTTTCCACCTTTTGTTTCATTGTGTGTAAAGGTTGTGCTGTTTTATGATTTTAGGTTGAAACGGAAGAAATTATTACTCTCAACATTCAGCATAGTGGGGAGTTTGTGGATTCTGAAAAAACTGATTATGTGGGGGGTAAATGTAATAAATTAGAGGTAGATGTGGATAGGTGGTCTTACTTTGAACTGGTAGGTGTTCTGAAAGATTTAGGATATATTGAGGTAGACAGTATCTACTACAAGGATCCAACTTTTGGGATTAATGTACTTAATGATGATTAAGATGCGTTAGAGATAGCTGACCTCTGTAGGGTACACTTGAAAGTTGATATTTACATTGAACACCCATTATCCCAACCATAATATGTTGATATTCCTATAGATGAAAAACATACAAGAATCTCAGTCAAGGGAAACCACAACACAAGCATCTCAGTCAAGGGAAACAACAACACGAGTAACTCAGGAAAGTGGAACAACATCACAAGCTACTAAGTCAAGTGCAACACCATCACAAATAACTAATGCAATGGCAACACCATCATAAGAAACTCAGAAAAGGGCAACAACAACACAAGCTAGGCCACATAAGTTGCCTTATAGGAAACCAACACAAGCACTTGTTTCAAAAGGACCAACCAACAGACTCAGTGCATCACATAATCAGTGGGTCCTAACACTAGGAAGACCACTCCAACAAAAAGGAACAACGTAAAGAAATCCATTTAGATTCAAATGTTTATGTTATTTTGAACAAATTGTTAGATTCAAGTGTCAAGTGTTAAATGTTTATGCTATTTTATAATGTTATTTTGAACAAGTGTTATGTCCAGTGTCAAGTGTTTATGTTATTTTGTAACAAATGTTATGAACAAGTGTTATGAACAAATATTCTGAAGTTTCTATGATATTAAGTTTCTGTGTTAAATCAAAGTTATATCAAAGTTTAATACATGTTTCTCTATTATGGTATTAAGTTTCTGGTATATCAAAGTTATATTAACTTGCAATGCAGACAAAATCAAAGTGTTATATCAAAGTTACTTTATTATGGTATTAAGTTTTTATGTTATGATATGGTTTTAAAGTTACATCAAAGTTTAAGACAAACATAGTAATCTTATGTTATGTTATGCAAAAATTATAGTCCAATTTGTTTGTCAAATTTATCTTATGTTATACAGAAATAATGGCAACTTTAACACAATTATAAAGGTGATTTCAATTTAGAACAAATATTTAACAATTAACATGTAACAATTAACTTATAATATACATGTAACAATAACATGTTTCTGTCTGCATTGAAAGTTTTACACAAACCAAGAAAATAAAGTTGAAATTTTTACAACAACTTAATTACTAAAACAAATAACATAAAATAACACAAAATCTTCCAGATCTTCTTCAACTTGATTGTGTTCCTTAAAGCTTCCTCCAATTCCATATTGTTGAGCCTCAAAACTTCAACCATTTTTTTTCCTCTTCCAACTCTTTTTTGGCTTCTTCCACCTCTTTACTTAGCAGTTCAATCTTCCATTGCAGCTTCCTCAAGGTTTCCTCCTTTTCATCTCTAGAATCTTCATAGAACCATTCAAAAAATTCACAACCAACATTTGTATGTCCATGTACATATTGAGATGGCAAAATGTAATGCAGTAAAATATCTGAAGAAGAACGCAAATAAATGGAAGATGTTGGGAACGAAAATTACCTTAAAATATTGACAACTCCAAAAAATATTTCCGTATTTGTTGGAGATTCTTGCCCTACGAAGTACAATAAGATCTCCACAACCACATAAAAGCTTTCCAAAGCTGGTATAAACTTGAGAATCAATTCAGATCCTTGAAGATGATGATGAACTGCACCCAGAACTCATGTTTAGATGATGAATTTGGTTTCAATTTTGGGAAAGATACAACTAGGTCACAAATTAGGGGTAAACTTATAAATGTATCAGTAAGAAGGAAGAATAAGGTGTTGATTAGGAAATCCATCCATCCAACTCAGATTACACATCAGCAAAACTAACAACGTTTGCCTTTATTAACGAAAAAGACCATTATGCTTCTGTTAGACAATGTAAGAGACTAACTTGGAACTTTTAAAAGAAAGAGGATCAAATTGGACTTGGGGGTATAGTTAGAGGAACAAAAGGGGTATTAAGCCTATTTGTTTCCACCGATGGTGAGATACTTAAAAGGACCACATAAATTAGAGTAAACAACTTCTAGAATGCAAGATGACCCCGTTAACATGTGAGTGATGAAAGACCTTCGATATTTATTTCCTACCAAGAAACCTTCATAAAGCTTGTCTGGCATATCAATTTTAGGTATACTAGTTACCATCCTTTGAGTAATAAGTTGATTGAGTGACCTAAAGTTTCAGTGGCCAAACCTTAGGTGCCACTGTAGCACCCTGAAATTTGATTAAGTTAGGTCTTTGAGATAAAAAAGGGATTATATACCTTAGAGTTGTCAGTACGTGAAAACAAAATTTAGAGAGAAAATGCAAGAACAAAGCTAAGGCTTGAAGAAGGAGGGAGATATCTAATCACAAACCTTAATCAATTCAGAATTTTGCAACGAATTTAAGGTAAGGGGTATAATGGGATTTAATATGGATGTTTGGCATGAAAGGGAAAATAAAAGAAACCTTTAATCTCATTAGGATTATGTAATTCTATTTTGACGTGTTGTTGTTGGGTTACAATCTGAAAAATTAATGATTAATTATGATGATTAAGTGATTATTGTGACTGAATTCATGTGTGAATCATATTGTTTATGAATATATGATTTTTTGTCATTGTTGGATATTTGATGCTTTGAACATGAGTATGAATGTTGGTAAAAGCGATGATTGAATTGTATGCCAAATTGCCATGATCCATGATTGATATGTGCACTGTAATATGTTTAATTGTTGTGATATTGTTGTGTATTGTTCAATTCGTGTTGAATGTGGAAATAAAAATTGGAATGCGGTATGAGGGATAGTGAATAAGGTAGATGAAAATCATATGTAAAAATTGGGATTTTTTATATATTTTACTAATGTCAGTCGATTGACACTATCGTTTGCATATGTGTGTTTTTAGAATTTCTTAAAGAAAAAACAACCATGACAATCTATTTATGTATTAAATTAATCGATTGCATGCAACCAATAAGTGAGATTTTGGAAAGATAGAATGAAAATGAATTTGATGTCAATCATTTGACATCCCATGTCAATCAATTGATGATGGCTTATTTTTGAAATTTTTCTGAAGTGGAACCTAGTATGTTGTCTGACGATTTATGCCATAACTTTAGTTCTGGAGGTTCAAATGAGGTGTCATTTGAAGTGTTGGAGAGCTAATGCGTAAACTTGCCTCATGGTAGTGCCTTATGAGATAATTAATGTGTAAATATATGTTCAAAGTGGGAATGTATGTTGTGAAATGTATGGACAACTGTGTGAATCATTGTGTTTAGTTAATGATGAATTGATGTTGAAATGATTTAACATAACTGAATGTTGTGTGAATACACATTTAGTGTGGTGCTGTTGTTTGGTGATATTATATGACGTGAATATGATTCGTCTTGTTATGAAATTCATGATGATATGGTGATTAATTATGTATTAATGGTGTGCATTGTTGTTGTTATTGGTGGATAGTGATTCAAAAGGTGAGATTACTATTATGTTTAATGCATGTTGTTTACACTTAGAAGGGGGGGGGGGGCATGAACATTATTATTGTTGTTGCATTGATTTGTATGGACATGCATGATTGTGTCGTGTTATCGAGAAAGAAGCATGTTCGCTAGTTCAGAAGGGATGACTAGTGGCTTGTCCCAAGCTCATAAAGGAGGCTCGTGGGTTCATAAGGGGGGACCCGGTTCTAGAGAGAACCAAATATTGAGTTTATACCACACGCATAAATGTCATGTTATGTCGTGAATCACATTACACACACACACACACACACACACATATATATATATATATATATATATATATATATATATATATATATATATATATATATATATGCATATTGTTATGAATGTATGTGAGATTATGGAGATGTTAATTATGTATTTGATGTATGATATGTTGTGTATTTCTCTACATTCACATTCTTTACACTGTTTATATTGAAGTTGTTTCTCACTATTTTGCTTAATGTTGTCCACCATGGGCATCTTGCAGTTGTGTATGGAAGGTGACTTGTTGGAGCTACTCTTTATTTTATTTATTATTTTTATCACAAATTAGTGGCTTTAGTGCTCTAGTCTTGTAACATTGGAAACTGGGTGTTTGTTATGTTTTTGGGTTAATGTTGATTTTGGTGTTTTAAGAGTTTAATACTTTATTGATGAATTTAATTTGAAAGGTTTTAGTATGCTGATTCCCCTGCATAAATTCAAATGTTTAATGAGATTTAAAGGGTCGTCGTTGGTCACAACTTAAATAGTCAAATAAATCTTTTATATGAGTTTTGGAGTTTATGGTGTTACAACCACAACAAACTCTATTGTGCTCTACAACAACTTTCAAGCATTGAACCTTAGTTAAGTTGATAATGTTTTGAATGTCATATTATTTGAAAGTAGAGATTTCAAAACCAATTTTTTGTGAGCATCAAACAACTCAAATATTTCATTCTTCATGACCAGTGGAAACCTTTTTCAAATAGTTGACCAACACTCAACAAATTGCATTTCATTCTTAGAACAAACTCTGTAATTAACTTGTTTCCGTTATTTGTTGACTTGAGTTCAACACACAATTGACGAACCCTGGCTTTCATTTGGGCATTGAAGCATTGATGAAATTTATCCCAAAATTCATATGCCTGTTTGTTAATTAAACTCTAGGCAATACAACTTCATAAATGGTAGATAATAACCATACGAACACAACTTGATCTTCAACAATCCAAGATTCATACTCATCAGAAATCGTACCCATGAGACAATCTTAAGTCAATACTAAAGAATGCGCTTTCAACAACGTCATGATCACCACGGTGTTTTCCTACACCATGGTGTCATATCTTTACTAAGACGCTGTAAACACCCCAAATTTGCCCTCACTCATTCACACCATGGCTTGTGATCATTTCATATGCCTAAACTCAATCATAGCATCTCATATCACATTTTTGATTCATTGCATTGGTTCAAAGTCATCTGCATCTAGGGTTTGTGATCTGAACAATCCAAGAGCTTCTTGAGCCACTCCAAAGGTCATCAATCACGTCAGAGGGGTCCATGTATGTTCAAGCATCATATTATATCTCCTCAAAGTCAAGAATGTCAAAGAATCACAAGAACTGAAAATGGTATGGAAGCAGAGCCAGGTTTAACTGCACAGATGACCTGAAATTAGGGTTTTGGTTTCAGAGGCCATAACTCCAATTTTTTTGGTCATTCTTGTTTCTATTGGCCTCTATATGGTATAGGGAGTATTCATATCAATTTTCATGAAGAAATTCCATGGGGAAGTCATCTGATCAAGAGTTGACTTTTCAAGCAAGTCAGTGTAAAATCAGGGCATCTGAGGCCCCCAATGACCCAACCAAAGGGTGTTCTTCATCATTTTGATTGTATATGATCTTTATTTGATCATAGAAGATGTTGGAAGTTCACAAAATTGAAGAATTTCAAGTCTTTTGCAAAGTTGACTTTTGGGGAAAGTTTGACTTTTAATGAAATTGCCATTTTAGGAAACTTTTTCAACCCTTACTTTTTGATTCAAAAATGCTTCAAATGGAAAAACTTTGGTCATGAAATTTGTAGAATGGATCATTCCCTTTTCAAAAAGTACAAGAACATGACCTAATTCATTTTGGATCAAAAGTTATGGATTGTCAAAGTTGGCTAAAATCACAAAATTTGAAGTTTTCTACCAAAGGGACATTTTGCAAAATGGTTTGTTCAAGTGTTCTAAAGGCCTCAAATGTGTATCATTTCCACACAACATGATCATGTGACCTCTAATGTTCAGAATGGGCCAAGGGATCACACATTTTTATGGCTTATGGAGCAAGATTTTTCATAAGAAGCAAAAGTGAACCAACTTGCAAAACTCATCATAAGTTACAATCCACTTGCTTGCTGACTTGCTGATCAATCCTAGGGTTCTCCCCACATCATGCTGCGCAGGACACACCTTTTTTCCTTGGCTAGCAAGTAGCCCATGCTTCTCTTACACAACTTTGACATTTTGGCAACTTGAGCCATACCTATCACAAAAGCACACATCACCTCATCTGACCTATCACAATTGTTTATACAAATCAAAAGCAAGCCAAAGCATACAAAACACAGGCCTGAAACCATCCATAACACAGCATTCTCATTTTCACACCATCTTGCAAAAGCTTTCGAAACTGCTTGCACAAACCTCAAACACACAAACCAACTTCACAAACCATCTCACCATGCTTCACTGAACACAAACCAACCCTTAAAACAACCTGAAAGCCACTGAATCAAAGATACGATTTCTGCCCCTCATTGAGCAGAACTTCAACCATCTTTCAAACCAGCCATTGCAAACTTCAAACAAGCCTTGAAAGCTTCTCAGGAGGTCCAGGGGAGTTGATTGCAAGCAAGAAACCAGCCAGAAAGTGCCAGAAATCCAAGCTTCGATTCAGGTAGCCATGAAATTTCATTTTTCCAGAACCTTTATTTCTTGTTTCTAAATGATAAAGCATGCTTCCCTGAGTCCACTGAACCTTTTACTTTTGAAAAGATTGAGAAATGAGGTTGTATTGTGTTTCTGAAATTTTGGCAGTTTTTGATGTTTGATTCGTATCTTGATCTTGAGTTGAAATAAATGGATTTTGGTGCTGGATTGTTGTTTAGGGATGTTAGTTTAGTTGATCTGGAGAGTTTGACTTGATTTCATGGCGTTTTGAGAGAGTTTGGAAGAGGAGCTGGCCGGAGAAGACGACCGGAACAGTGTTCCGGTCGTCTGAAAGTCATTAGGGTTTGTTTAATTAGGGTTAATCATAATTATGTGGATTTGAATCTCAGCCCTTAGATGTGGCGCCAAGTCAAACGCGCGCGTTCCCAGTTCAAATCTAGGCCTTTGGATCTGATTACTTTCCCATTAATTCATTTTATTTTCCATTTTATTTGATTTGTTTTGTCCATTTAATTTAAAATAGCAAAACAATTTTGAAAATTTTGAAAATTTTTGTACAAACTTTTATTAATTTTCAGAAACCAAAAACATTTTTATTTTTATTTTTTGCATTAAAAAATATTTTTAAATCATTTAAAAGTTTATTTTTAATTAATTAATGAGAATTAATTAATTAAAAATACTTTTAGGTATTTAAAAATCACCAAAAAATTCATGAAACCTTTAAAATCATTTAGAAACATTGTCCAACCCTCAAAACAAATTTATTTTTTGATCTTGATGCATTTTGATAATTTTTCATGGAATTAATTCAATTTCAAAGCATTATTTTGATCCAAACTTCAAAAAAATCATTTCTGCCTATCCATTGAGAGTTGGACTTTGATTCTTTTTGCATTGTGTCTTGCATATCATGTAGTTTGTAGGATTAAATTGGCATGAATTGATCTTGCATTTCCCTTTTGTTTGACATTTTTCTTGTCAAGGTACCCTAAAAACCCTAGAAATCTTAAGAAATTCATAACCCTAATTAGGTTAAGAGTTAGAACCCCTCCTTTGGGCAGTGAGTTTGTATAGGTTTAGGGTTCCCTTGAATGCATTTTCAATTTTTTTTCTTGATGTTTGCTTTTGGTTTTGATTTTTGTTTTGCGTATGGATCATAAACCCTAATTTGGGCTTCCTTTTGCATCCATCTTGCATTTGCTTACATACCATGACTTGCCATAGCATTTTGTGCATCCATTTGATTCATTGAACATCTTGAGACATATTAGAAGCATGATTGGTCATTGCATCCTTCATTTGCCATGTTGTATGTCATTTGCATTTCATAACTTTTCATGTATGATCATGGTTCTAAGCATGCTTCTCTTGCATCCATTTGTTCATGTGATCATCCTCATGCCTTGTTTCATGTTTGCATCATCTCATAGCATCATTATCATCTCACACATGCTTCTGGTTTTGATTTACATCATCACATTTCATCTCATTTTGCATTGCATTTCTTTTCTTTACTAACTTTTCAGGTGGTAAGTTGTTTGAGAAGTGAATTTGCCTTCACTTCTCACAATCTCTTTTCATCTCTCTTTCATTTCCCTTGCTGCATTTTGTATGTGTTTGGATTGAGCTTGCTCACTCTTGTTCATCTCTTACTTTCTTTCTTCAAGTGATTTGTCTTCTTAAATGAAGCAAGTTACTTTGCTTCTCATTGCTCCTTTCATCTGCTTCCTGGTGGTTCCATTGAAGATCTTTCTTGTAAACCTCACAAACCTTAGGAACAACCAAGCATGACAATGATTAGGGTTTTGATTAGTTCCCCACTTAGTTTTACCTTTGTGTCTCCTTGAGTCTTCTCTTCTCACCTCATAAGCAGGGACTAAACCCTAAAGGCTTTAAGGCTTTGTGATTAAGCTTATGCCTGCATCCTTCTATTAGGATGGAGTGTATAACTTTGATCCTAAGTGTTAAACCCTTAATGTGTTTAAATCCTTTAATCAATCCACTTAATAATCATCAAGACATCAAGCTTGTAACTTGGGCCTTGCATTAGGGTTCTAATTCTTCCTTAATTGGTTAAGAAGGACTAACCCTAGTGTTAATGGACAAGTCCCCCTCAAGTTGTCTTACAAACCCTAAAAAACACTTCATCATCTTATCATTAACTAAAATCCATCTAATAAAGGCTTTGTTTTGTCATGAGTTTAATCCCTAATCATGGATTAAGTTGAGGAGCTTTCCTCAGCTTAAACATTCTCATCTATTATCCTTCTATTAGGATGGTGTAATGGGTCTGTTTAATCCCTGATTATGGCTTAACCTCATTACTTAACACTAAACAAAAACGACAAAAACATCGAAATAATCACCAGTAGGTTAATGATCTTTAATCCTACACCATGGTAATTAAGTGTGAGAAGATGACTTCACACTTAGGGTATTCTCATTACCCCTAATCAGAGGGAAGATGTGATGAGTTTACTAACCCATTGGTTTAGGCTTAAGCTCATTAACTTATGACAAACTTTCAAAAGCAATAAAAGACTGAAAACAAAAAAACAAACAATAATCGTCTCCTCCGGGATTCTTTTCTCATCATCTTCATTCACAAACGAGAACTTGCTTCTTCCGTCTAATGCAAGACAGTTAGCACCTGAGCCAGACAGGTCATACACTTGAGCATAGGCAAGCAAGCAGTTCACAAGTCAACTCATCTTTCAGTCTCTTTGGGTCGAACTACGGTGTTCTGACTTCCTCATTGCACGAGAGGATACGTAGGCATAACTTAACAGTTATCGAACAAAAGTCTCTGTATATTCCCCCTCTTCCCAGCCTCATTCTTCAAGCCTCATTATCATGAGCATTTCACTCCTTCCCTCACACTGACACTGTATATATTACACTTTACACTTCTTTTACACAGACACCTGTACATTTTGTTTTCCAGCCCTTTTACACACAAATTGCACTGACACTACCCCTTTAAAACACAAATCTTTTAAGCGTGGATCCCGTCGAGTACGACGGACAATCTGGGTGCTAATACCTTCCCAGGTTGTAACCAACCCCCTTTTTCAGTCTCTCTGGTTCGCAACCGTCTTATCCGTATCTTTCTAGGTCTATGCAGCATTATCATTCCCCCGGGATAAAAATGCCTAGCTGGCGACTCTTTTCTTTTCCTGTGAGTTCACTCCTGTGTGTTCTCACATCCTCCTCTCGCCGACCGTTCGCGTTTGTACCTCATTTGAGCCCAGTCTCATCTTGTGGGAGCGACAGCTTGGCGACTCTGCTGGGGACCCTTATACTGCAACCAGGGCTTCTGGTTCTTTTTGTGGGTTCCTCCTAGCGCTTGTTTGAATTGTGTTTACTGGGGTGTTATGTGCTATTTGTGCTTGTATATTTATTTTGTTTTTGCTTTATGTACAGTTGTTTTATTGCTTTCTTTATAGCTTTATACATATATCATACTGTCATACTGTGCTGGCTGGATCTGGTTTTGTTGCTTTGGTGGGTGGGTTCTATTGAGAGTTAAGGTCCTATACCTGGGACCTGAGTGACACCTAGGCTAGAGTGATTCATATTCTTTCCCATTCCATTTCGGTCTGGTGCGGGAATATGAAACACGGTTCAGATATGGGTTTCTTCTTGAGAACTCTGTGCTACAGATTTCCTGTAGTGCTAGGGCTATCTTGGAAGCCTGCTAAGTCTGGATGACCTTTAGTATTGACCTTCAGAAGCTGAGGTGAATTAGAGGAGGATCTTTTATGGTTATTGTAAACACTATACCTCCGGGTTAGAAGTGTTTACACTTCTCATAACTGAATCAAGTCTGAGGATCCTTGTTTTAGAACACCACCTGTGAGGGGGTTGGGCTGTTTACAGGTTTGCAGGTACCTTTGGCCTCAGCATACCCTGTTACTTTGTTTGATTAAGAGTACTCCATTTTGGAACAGTTCTTGTGATTTTTAACCCGGGACATGTGACTCTTTATTTGAGTCCCCCACCTTGGTTACTGGACTTATGAACCTCCATCTGGATTTCTTGAACATACATGGACTTATATCAAAGCAGCAGTCAGATCCAGCTTGATCACAAACCCTTGCATATCATTTGCATACATCATCATTGCATCATTTAACATTTGCTTATTTGTTTTTCAGGGTATCCATACTATATTTTGGCTTGGTTTTGACCCCTTCATCTGCATAGACCTACCTGCTTCAGCTACTGTCATCACCAGCATCTGCCTGTCAGTGGCCCATCTTCAGTACTATTCTCCATCATCAGCATCTGTCTCAGCTCTTCTTCAGCAACATGGCACCCAAGAAGAGCAATATCTCCTACCATTTCTTTGAGCCTGAGTTAGCTGGCATCAGGAAGATCCAGGCCTTGATTACTCCAGACCATATACCACTATTCAGAGAACATTATGGAGGCATACTTGATGTGGTTATGGATTTGGACCCTTCCCAGAGGAGCTTGATTCATACTTGCTTGCAGTTCTATGACCCCCCTCTGAGGTGCTTCACCTTTCAGGATTTTCAGTTGGGGCCTTTATTAGAGGAGTATTCATCATTGGTTGGTGTACCTGTCAGGGGTGGAGTCCCCTTCAACCCTGAGATGGCTTTTCCTAGTAATGAAGAAGTGGCAAAGGCATTATATCTGGAACCTTGTCTGATTGGGCAGAACATGACTACCAAGGCAGGAATCTCTGGTCTACATTTGGATTTCTTGACTTCTCAGGCCATCCTGAAGGCCTCCTTGGGAGAATGGAAGGCAGTCTGTGCATTACTAGCCCTTAGCATATATGGGGTCATATTATTTGCAGATGAGCCTAAGTTCATTAGCAAGAATGCAATCCATCTTTTCATCCTGAGGAACCCAGTGCCCACCTTACTGGGAGATTTCTACTACTCTGTTCACCAAAGGAATGAAAAGCAGAGAGGAAGATTGGTGAGATGCTGTGCTCCCCTGTTCCATACCTGGTTGCTCAAACACTTGCCCAAGACTGATGCATTCTTGAATCCTCACCAGCAAAAGAATTGGGCTAGAAGACTCATTGCTTTGACCTCAGCTGACATCAGGTGGTGCACTCAGAGCACCAAGGGCAGGGATATCATTACTAGTTGTGGGCAGTTCCCCAATGTACCTCTGATAGGAGTGAAGGGTTGCATCAACTACAACCCTATGTTATTCAAAAGACAATTGGGCTATGCATTGGTCCACACTCCTAGAGCACAAGATTTGGCTGAAACCCTTTATTGTGAGATTAAGCCTAATCTGGCCATTGTCAGGCAAGCATCCTGGGCTTGGGACAATGTCCAGACCAAGGGAATGGCTATTCTGGGGAGATGCAACAATGTGGCCTCAGCTCAGTACTATGAGTGGTCTCATGCCAGGGCTCAAATTTCTGGGATGCCCTTCACCATTGAGGATACACCTGGACCCTCCACAGCACCACCTCCTGCTACTGTCAGCTTAGAGGAGTTTGAGAAATTGAAAGAGAGGAATGAGAATCTGACTCAGGCTCTACAGAAGACCCTCTGGGAGAGGAGTGATGGTCGTTTGGACATTGAAAGGTTAGAAAAGCTAAAGGTGGAGCATCTAGCCAGGATTGAGAAGTCAGAAGATTACATCAAGAAGTCAAGGGCTGGAGAGCAGATCTTGAAGAATGCCTGCAAGGAGGCTCAGTTCCAAAAAGCCAGGACTGATTTGTATCTGAAAGAGAGTCAAGCTAGGTGGGTCAGGATCACCGAAGCTCGTACTCAGGAAGATAAAAGGACTCAGGACAAGATTGAGCAGTTGGAGGCTAATGCAAAGGAGCAACAGGAAGCCCTGCTAGCAGCCCAGAGAGAGATCTCAGAGTTGAAGATTAGAGCTGGTGTGAAGTGGTCAAAGGACCAGAGTCGACACAAGAAGCTAACTGCAGCTGTTACTACCAGGAATCTCCTTATCAGGAACCTCACAGAGCGTCCAGCTGATCCTGTGACTGAAGCACTTCTAAAGGAAGTTCAGGAGGATGAGTTTGGTCTTGGTGTCTGACTTTTGCTTGTTGTTGCTTTCATTTCATTGTACTTTTCCTTTTTGTGTTGTATTTTGACCCCTTAGAGGGCATGTATTGTAAAAAAAACAAACTATGTATCATTCACTTTTCGTAATATATGTGTTGGTTTGTTTTATCTGAGTTCTTCAAGCAACATCAAAAGCATCTTCCTCAGGGGTCTGGAAAGATCAAAACCAAGTGCCAAGCCGGATACCTTGGAAACAAATAAGCATACTGCATTGCATACTAGCCTTTTTGTTTTGTTTTGTAGGTTTTTATTTTGTTTGTTACTAACTCTGTTGTGGTTCAGGAACTATTGCTCGACGTCGGGTGTTCCCACTCAATCGTCCACACAGATATCCTACCCGCAACAACCTTCCGGGTATACAGATGGACCAGGTACAGCAAGACCTTACAGAGGTCAGGAACCAAATGGCCAATGAGAGACTGGAAATGAGGAATCAGATGACACAATTTATGGAGGTGATGAATGGCTTAGCTCAGAGCCAGGAGAGATTAAGGCCCTTGGTAGAGAGGCAGACTCAGGAAGACCCCCATCTGGGGACTGGTGGGACAAGCAACAATGAGAGGGTTCAGCCTCATATCAACCCACCTGTATTTGGACCCCACCTTCATCCAGAGATCAACATCCCTGCTAATGTACAAGGGAATGCTACTACAGGTAGAATACTACAAGAAGACCCCCAGGAAGATCAGTTCACAGTGATGGGAGCTGGGGAGGAAGCCTATGACAGAAGGCTAGATGAAATTGCTGAAAAATTAAGGTCCTTGGAGTCTCAAAACTCCTTGGGTTTTGATGTTATGGACATGGGCTTAGTGGACGGGGTCAGGATTCCCCACAAATTTAAACCTCCATGCTTTGAGAAGTACAACGGAACCTCCTGTCCACGGACCCACTTGCAATCCTTTTTGGGGAGGCTGAAGGCATATACCATGGATGAAAAGCTATGGATGTTTTATTTTGAGGATAGCTTAACAGGAGCTTCAAGGGAATGGTACTCTCATTTGACCAGAGCAACCATCAGATGTTAGAAGGACTTGGCTGAGGCCTTCATTAGACAATACCAGTATAACTTGGATATGGCTCCCAACAGGACCCTCCTGATGGGAATGTCACAATCATCCAGAGAAAGCTTCCGGGAGTACGCCCAGAGGTGGAGACAGCTTGCTGCTGCTGTCCAGCCACCCATGTCGAAGAGGGAGATGGCCGACATGTTTATGAACACCCTCCAAGGGACATACATTGATAGGCTAGCCGCCTTTTCTTCCACCAGCTTTGCAGATGTGGTTATAGCTGGAGAAAGAATTGAGAGCCTATTAAGGATGGGCAAAATTTCTGACAACGGTGCAAGCTCGTCCAGCAACCCAAGAAAGCCTTTTGTAGGCCCAAGAAGAACCGGTGAAACCAATGCTATCCATACCAGCAGGGGCAGACCCCAATATGTTCATAGGTCTGTGGCAGCAGTCACCATTCCTGCTCCAATTCATCCACAACCAGCATACCAATCACAGCAACAATCCCACTACCAGCAACAAACTCAATATCCACCTCAGAGAAATTATAACAACAACAACACCAGCAACAACAATCAGCAAAGACCGTTTCAACAGAGACCATCTCAGGCCAATAGGGTGATCGATCCGATCCCTATGCCCTATGCCACATTATTGCCATAACTCCTGAAACTCAACCTGGTTGAGCTAAGGACATTGGCACCTCCGGATCCTGCCACTCTACCCAGAAATTATGACGCCAGCGCCAGATGTGCCTTTCACTCAAATGCACCTGGCCACAGTACAGAGAAGTGCAGGGCCTTGCACATGAAAGTACAGGATCAAGTGGATTCCAAAGCTCTAAACTTTGCACCTCCACCAAATGTCAGTAAGAGAGCTCTTCTTCTTCCTTCATCTTCAGTTGTCTTCTAAGTTCCTCATTCTCACTGCTGATGATCTGATGTCGATTCTTCCATGCATTCTTCTCTCGAATCTCTTTCTCCAAATCAATCTTCAGTTTCTCCGCATCATCCATAAAGACCAGAATGGGTTTCTTGAAGGTCATAGGATCCTGGCGAGGGTAAGGCATCTTCAGACTAATTGCCCTATCTCGTACCCATTGGAGATAGGGTTCCATAGAAACACAATTCGGCTTTCCCAAGCTACTCCTCCCCTTCCTATGGATGCATTTCCAAGCTTGCATAATCTGTTTCCTGAGCTCTGGTTCTTCGTCATCCTTAAAGAAAATTCCTTCCACTTCAACACTCTTAGGTTTGTCCTTCAACGGATACCCGAGTTGGCGGCGAGCCAAAACTGGATTATAGCTGATTCCTCCCTTAGTGCTAAGAAGAGGCACATTAGCAAAATCACCACAACTATCAATAATCAATGCTCCATCATAAACACGGTTGTACCAGCTAATGTCAGAGTGGGTAAGAGACATGATCCTTTGTGACCACCACAAACCATCTTTAAGGTTCCAAAATGAAGATGACTTAGGCAAGTGCGAAATAAACCACTCATATAGCAATGATGCACAACAAGTAATCATCCCTCCCTTATGGTGATTCCTCAGATGGATGGAATGATAAGTGTCTCCGAGCAAAGTAGGGACCGGGTTCTTCTTCAGAAAGATCTTGATGGCGTTCAGGTCGACAAAGTCTTCAAAGTTTGGGAAAAGCAGCACTCCATATATCAGCAGAATAAAAGTCGCCTCAAAAGCTTTCATATCCTTCACATCAACAAAATTCTTGGCCTTTTCTATCAGAAACTTTATAGGGAATCCAAAAATCTTTCCTTTATAGGTCATATTTGCCTTGACCTCAGGAACACTCAAATATGTCGCCTTTGCAATCTCTGCTTCTTCAGGGTCCTTCTCTAGAACAGGGAATGGAAACTCATCCTTAACACGTGATCCCACCAAAACTGAATACTCTTCCAAAGTAGGCGCCAATTGATAATCAGGGAACGTAAAACAGTGGTAGAGGGGATCATAAAACTGGAGCATCACAGAGAGCAACCTTCCATCCCAATCAGTCTTAAGTAAAGCCAAAAGTCTCCTATGCTTCTCCATGAAGGCATCTTGATCCAGAACCAAGTCTCTTAATTTCCTTAGGTCTTCAAGTTTGGGAGTTTTGAATGTGTACTTGACAGTCTTTCTTCTTCCAAAGTCCATGATGATACCTATGATATTTGCAAAGATAGAGTTTCTGAGTTCCTTGAATAAATGGTAAAAATGATGCTTCATGATGCGTGAATGCAATGAATACACAAACACAAACAAGGCTTAGGTTCAAAGCTTGCATGAGGTCAAAGGTTCAACCCTCCCAAAAGGTATGTACTATGGGTTTATTTGTACCTGTACAATGGGTTCTAAAAGTTCCCAGAATCACTGTCTCATCTTTCGGATATTACCGACTTCCCAACTCGACTTGGTAATCAGTAATATTCTCAAGAGAGTCTCATCCGAGTGTAGTATCGCGTATCAACTATTTTGGATTTTCACCCTCATAGTCATCGCACTACATCCCTAAAAAGGCCAAGTGGGGGTAAATGTTCTACGGTCTTCAGCATTAATGGCTCTCAGGTCGAATATAGTAATGTTTTCACGACTGAACTCGATCAACAAAACTACATCCGAGGAGGCCTCCACTGAGTGGTGGTGTCTCAATTCAACTTGGTCGGGACTCAACTCCCTACAAGCCTTCTTGAATATACCACCGTCCTAACTTATTTTGCACTCAAGTCCGGGTTAGGACTTATCTCACCACACATGGAACACCCAACAAAAATCCCAAATAATAACAAGCAATACAACAACAAATATACAAATATACAAGGTGGGCTTAACCCTCAAAAATAGAGTCCCCAGTGAAGTCGCCATTTCTGTTGCGGTGAGAATCGGATACCAAGCTATTAAGTGAGCTTGAATCACAAAACATTTATGTTCACCACCGACTTTAATTTAATCCAAAAGGAAAAGGGAAAAAGATCGTAAAAACCCTAAATGAGGAGAAACTAGGTTCGGGGGTTGATTATACCTAGGGAAGGTGTTAGCATCCTAAGCATCCGCAGTATCCTACGGGAACCTCTTGTTAATATTTGTATTATTGTTATTTATTGCTTGTTAAAAATTATGGGAACCTAAGGTTTTATTTCTAATGGTGCTCGCACAACATCGCATCGATGCCTACGTATCGGGTATAGAATCAGAGCACTCGTAGTTCTCCTGGATTAACGAACACTTGGTTACGCTCAAGGTTCGCGGGGGAGGTAAGTGTTATGGCAAACACCCACGTGACTTTAAGAAAGTCACAAAAAGTTGTAAAATAAAAAGCTAAGGACCTAATGGCTAAGGACCTAAGGATGAGGGACCTAATTGCTAAGGTCAAAATGGTAACTAGGGATGGCTAAACTTCCTATGACATTGAGTCAACTGCAGGAGTCTTTCCCTTTTGGATTGAAAAGCATAAACAAAAATAAATAAATGAGGGTGCAAGCTCCTAAGTCTAAGGCATAGGTTGCCACTTGCAAAAATAAATTGGATAGAAATATAAGACAAAGGCTTAGTAACCGGGCTATGGCTCGATATATGAATCGAGAATGCGGGGGTGGAAAACAAGCGCAGTACGACAATTTTCTTAAATTGAAAAACTGTGAAGTGTAAGGAACGTGCAGATGGCGATCGTAAACGACCGACTTACGTGTGTGAGTGAAGTGTATGTGAGGTTCACTTGGCGTTGGACCAAGGATTTATTATCTTTGAAGTTAATGTGCGCTTTCAATTTATTTTAACAGGTATATGATGCAAAATAAATATAAACATAGTATGCATACAAACAAGACAATCGGAAGATTAAAATTTAAACTCTTACTAAGGGATCTAAAACTAAGTTAAATAAACTCTATCTTGAACGAAGAAGAATTAGACAATTTTTTGGATTTTTATGAAAATAAAAATGATTAATTAAGTATGTGCTAAAACAAAATAGAAAAGAAGGAATTGGATTTGAAATATTTTTTGTTGTATATTTTTTATATATATCAATATCTAGCTAGATATAATAATAGGAATAAAAATAGAAAACAGGAAAATATTGGAATTAAAATATTTATTTACTTATTTGTGTATAATAATTTAACTAAGTATAATAATAGTAGAAAAGACAATTTTAAAAATTAAAAAAAACTTGATTATTTATTTTGTACATACATTTTTAACTAATTATAATTAAAATCCCCCTTATATGTATTTTAAAATGAGAAAAGAATAAATTATCTAAACTTTTTTTTTAAGAATAGTTTAATTAATTAGAAATAAATAAATTGAAATAGAATAAATTAAATAAATAAATGGAATTAAAAAAAATGGCCTCATATTGGTCACGATTAATCGGAAACGATTTATCGTGACCTTTTGTCATATCATCGGCCCAAAAAAAAATGATTCAACTATTTTTCAAGGCATATTCTTAGGAAAATTGGTCACTAACAAATAAATTAAAAATTAAACTTAAAAGAACTATTAGTTTTTTTTAAAAAAAGGTTCTAACAATGTTAAATAATAACCACAAAACAATGAAATTTCTTAAACAAAAAACAGAGGGGGACGTTGGTTATTCAGTTGTGGGGTGATGTTAGAAAAAACGTAATGGGCTAGGCCCAAACACACAAAAAAGGATGAGATTTTTTTAGAACCACCAAAATTTAATAAAATAAAATCTAAGTTAACATAACAGTAGAAGTTTTTTCTAAAAAACAAAATGAAAAGGAAAAAAGAGTTTTAAAAAAACGCACAAAGAACGTAAAAGATAAAAAATACCCACCCCAAAATCAAACAGGATTCAGTTCACTTTGCTCATCTCTCTCTCTCAAACGCAGATCAAACACAAGAACAAGAAACGCGTCCCTCTCTCCGAATTCGCGTATCTCACGGCGATTGCTCCGTTTTCGGTGGATGAGTCACTCAAGAACTCGCGTCTCTCTCTCTGAATCACAGTGGCTTCACACTCTTTTCGACGACTATCACAGTGGGTCTTCTCACTCTCTCCGAATCTCTCTCAATTTTCGTCTCTCACTCAGCTTCCGTCTCTGACTCGCTCGCTCATCTCTCAATTGATCATCTCTCTCGGTGCGTTTCAGTGATGGTTCGACGGGTTAACGGAAAAAGGGGCCGGTTCGTCATGGTTTAATGGTGGTAGTGGGTTGCGATTTAAGTGTGGTTGTGGGTAGTGGTGACGCGAACGGCGGTTCAAGGGTGTTGGCCGAAGGTTGTCGGGAGGTTTGAGCTTGAAGAGGAGGAAAGGTTTGTTCAGCGGCGGTTCCGTGTTGGCTTCGGATTTGGGCTTGGCGGCTGTCAAAGGGGTTTCGCGGAAGGGAAACTCACGGTGTTAAAGGTTCGGTTTTCTGTTTGTAGTATCTCTTAAATTCCCTGTTTGGATTTCAATCTCCCTTCTTCCATTTCCTTCTTGTTCAAAAGCTGTTGTTCGATGTTGTTGCAGGAAGATGGTGGGGAGAGGCAGGTTGTGGTAATGGCGGTGAGGGATTCAGAGGGAACGCAGGTCGCGGTGGTGGTTTGAGGTTTGTAGATTAAGGGCTTGACAGGGGCTGGTTCGTCGGCGAACGGGTTGATTGGGTGACGGAAATGGTGCTGGATGTAAGGGTTTTGCGGTTCGAAAGAAATTTGGATTTTTGTTGGAGAAAGAAGACAGGTTTGTGTGGTGAGCTTTGTGGTTCAGTTGTTTTCAGAGAGTCTTTTTTGTGAATTTGAAGATGGTTTTTTACGAAGGCTCACTTTGTTTTTTTTCTTTTTGATGCAGGAAGGTGGATCGGTGATTGAGAGTGAAGAGTGTTCGAAGGAGGTGAAAATGGTTTGATGGAGGGAGGTTAAGAGGATGAAGGTTTTCTGATGGTTGATGGTTAGGTTTGGATTTTCTGGATTTTATGATGTGTGTTTCAGTTTCACAATTAACAGGTTTATATTAGGTGGTTTTGGTTGAAGGTGATGGCTTTGAGAGGTTTCTGTGTTGTTCGGTTATTATGAGGTTTGGAAGAGGGATTCGGTGACCGTGCGTCCGAAGGTTGTGGCTGGTTTATGAGGTTTGAGGTCGGGAGAGGTGGCTACGGGTGGTGGTTTGAACGGTGAGATGGAAAGGGTTGGTTCTGCTGCTGTTTCGGCGTTGATGTTATTGTTTTTTTCTGAAAAATGGAAAAGTTTGGTTCTAAGACTCACAGGTTCAAGATGAGTTTTTCTGGTTTGATCGAAAGTGTGGTTGTTGTGTTACGATTCAGTGAAGGTGAGGAACACAGTTTCCGTTTCTTTTCTTTTGGTCTGAAGGAGATTTTTTTTGTTGAAATTTTGGTTTTGGAAATAATATTTTGCAGGGGATTTTCTGTGATTTTTTTTATTTTCTGGATCTGGTTTATAGTGGTGACTGGTGTTGTTTGGACGAAGATGAAGGTTGCTGGCCAAGGCTTCTCAGATTGGCGGAGGTGTTTGAGTGAAAGGTTGCATTTGGTTTGAGAAACTTTGAAGTTTTTTTTTTAATATGAAATTTTTTGTGAAGTTTTAATACAAGACTTTGTTTTGTGTATGCAGAATGAGGAGCCACGAAAAGAAATTAAAGAAACATGAACAAAATGCAAAGAGTGATGAAAGAAATAGAAGTATACCGACCCGAACGTTATCGGGGTGACGGATCCACAAGTGGTAAGTGTTGCTCCTCTTTTTGCTACTGAATTCTTTGTTCTCTCCCTTCCTCCTCTTCTTTCTTTTTGTGGTTTTTGTTTGAAGAATGCTTGCTGAATTTTCTGTGTTGTTTTGGTGTTTTGAGTGTATTTTTGATGTTTTTGAGGGCTGGACTTTGGGGTATGAAGGCTGATTTTTTTGTGTGTTTTGGACTGTTTTTGAGTGTAGAAGTGCTGAGTTTGATGTGCTTAGTGGCTGGTTTTTGAGGTTGTATTTGAGACTTGTTTTTGTGAATATAACAGTGTGTTTTTTATGGTATGCTGTGCTGCTGAACTGATGTTTTATGTGTGTTTTTATTGGCAGATTTGTGGCTGATTTTGTTGTCCTTGTTGCTTGCAAATGAAGGGTTGGAGGGAGGGAGACAAAATCTGAATTGTTGTTGTGGGTGGAGTAGTGGAGCAGGCTGTTTGTGTGCTTGGAGCAGGCTGTTTGTGTGCTTGGAGCAGGCTGAAATGTTGCTGCATGTTTTGTATTCTAGTGCAGAATTTTTTGTACATTTTTCTTGTAATTTTCTATGTAATTGTAACAAAATAATATGCTTGGAATAAAATGAAAAAATTGATTATTTACTATGGCTATGATTTATACTTGGCACTTAATATTGGAAATGAAAGTTCTAAATTAGAATCTAAATATAATACTTAAATTAGAAATGAAATGAAAAAGAATTAAATTGAAAATTGAAAATAACTTATAAACTTAAATAAAAAACTTGGAATTAAAATTAATTATAAGAAAAGAAATTGAAATTAAATTAAAAATGAAATCTTAAAAGAAAAGTAAATTAAAAATAACTTAGAAATTGAAATTAAATTAGAATAAACTTAAAATTAATTGCGAAAATGAATTAAAAAAGTCATAAATAAGAAAAAGGAATTTAAATTAAAAGGGAAGCTAGAAAATGAGAGGAAAACAACAGAAAAATAAATCGGGAAAAAAAATCCCTGCTAAATGCGATAAACATATAATTATGATATGAGCGATTAGGGGTAAAATTTGGGGTGTGACAGTTGCCCCTATTTAAATAACTTTACCAGATGGCGTGAATGACGACAGACACTCAGGCGATCATGGTGAAAGGTATTTAAATACAGAAATAACCGGAAATTTTGCCCCTAAATGCAATGTTATGCTGAACTACAAAACTATCTAACTCTGCAACTCTTATGCAATGAAATGATGATTATGGTATGAATGATCAGAATGAGAAAGAAAATGAGACGACGACCACAAGCCAAAACTCACTGGGGATGACAGACACTGGGGACTAAATAAACGAAAATGGGATATATTCAAAGTGATAAATCAACAGGTTCAAGTGTAACTGTCGACACTAAGAATAACAAAAGACGGGAACAAAAGGAAATCCAAATCGTTGGATCAACGAACACAGATAAAACAAAATAAAATTCAAAATGACTGCACAGTGGCTCGATGCAACCAACTGACACCAAGAATACAAACGAGACAAGGAAATAAATCGAAATGGTAGATCAATGGCTCTATGCGACCAAATGACTTTGAGAAGTAAAAGGCAACATATTCAAAGTGAATGCGCAGCGGCTCGACGCGACCAACTGACACTAAGAATACAACAAAATAAACATTCCAAGGGGAAAATGCACTGGCTCTATGCGACCAACTGTCATTGGAAATGAAAAACATAATATTCAAAGTGAATGCGCAGCGGCTCGAAGCGACCAACTGACACTAAGAATACCCAACAAAAATAACCAAAGAGAAATGTGCAGTGGCTCAATGCGACCAACTGTCACTGAGAATGACAACAAACCTATTCAAAGTGAATGCACAGCGGCACGATGCGACCAACTGACACCATGAATACAAACAAGATAAACATTCAAAGAGAAAATGCAGCGACTCTATGCGACCAGCTAGCATTGGAAATGATAAACATAATATTCAAAGTGAATGCGCAGTGGCACGATGCGACCAACTAGCATTGGGAATGACAAACAGCTTATTCAAGGTGAATGCGCAGCGGCTCGATGCGACCAACTGACACTAAGAATAGTCAACAAAAATAAACATTCAAAGTGAATGCAAAGCGGCTCGATGCGACCAACTGACACTGAGAATGACAAAAAGCTTGTTCAAGGTGAATGCGCAGCGGCTCGATGCGACCAACTGACACCATGAATAACAATAAAAATACTCAAAGTAGAAGCACAATAGGTTCGAAACCTATTGATACTAAAAGGAAAGCCAAAATACACTCAAAGTGAATGCGCAACAAGTTAAAAAACCGGTTGACACTAAGAATGATAAAGACAAAGTAGTCAAAGTATTCAAAACGGTAAATTAGCAGGTTCAAATGTAACTGCCGACACCAAGGATAAGGAAGGAAAATCACAATGATTTAGTAGCGGCCCTATGCGACCAGCCAGCATTGGGGATAGAATGCAGATCACCCAAAGATAGATCAACGGCTCTAAGCGACCGGCCAACGCAAAGAAGTAACAACAAAATATGTTGGAGTTTACAAGTAAGACATCCAAACTCTGGGAATTCCTTCAGGAACCATCAGGAGAAAGGTACAAGTATGTACAAAATCAAATGGACTTGGATTTTAAGCAAAAGGTTTCAGGACCTTCTTAACAGACTTTTGCCAATGACAATTGGACTTCAAGGAGACCTGGTGGTCATAAAGACAAAAGCCAAACACAAAGAGAAGTCCACAGGGGACAACCAGCAATTACTGGGGATAATAACAAATGGTAAACCACTTCGGGTACCAACAGCAATGAATTCTCAAACTGAACACTAATGATATCTGGACTTGGAGTTAGACAGACGACAACTGGGGAAAGACAAATGCTAATGTCAAATGCGCATGATTGAGCATGATGCGAATGATCATGATATGAAAATGTTGACTCAAAAGAGACAAAGAGTTTTGACAAGACTCAAAGAGGAGTAGGCTCTCAACACTAATACTCAGATGAGCAACATGAAAAACACTGAGGAGATGTCTTCGAACTTGGAAATCATGCTTGGTCCAAAGATCCATCCAAGAGTGTCATCAGTTTTGAACTTCTATGGAGATTTCTGCAATAATAGTATAAAAGTGTTGTTGCAAACCAGGACTTCTTGGGGAAACAGAAGGTTCTTTCAATTTTCCCAAAGTCAAAGAAACTTAAAAGTTTTTTTTCAGTATGTTTTCAAAAAGATTTCCTTAAAAAACTTGTCATTTTCAGAGTTAAATTGTAATCAAGTGATGGCATTTTGCATAACAAAAGAAAATAAGAAGCTGAACAACAAAATTCATAGGCAAAGTTTGTATTTTATTCAAGAATGGTAGCTTGCCAATGGCAAAAACTCCATGGAAAATTACAATTTGAAAATGGCAATGGGGAAAGGTCTACATTGAATCCAACGACCACTACAATCCCTAATAACTAAGACTGCCCGACACCTTGCTTCCGACGAGAGCAATTGGATCGATCTTCCAGTATGATTCTTCAGTAATGGTAAACACCATCTGACACAGTCAAATGCCTTTGTCCCTAACTTTTGCCTGGATCGCCCTTTCGGGTTTTCAATCCACCGGGACGCTCTTTTTTGCCTAAGCCGCCCTTTCGGGTTTTCAACTTAGCGAGCTCTTTTTTTCATTTTTATCCCTAACTTTTGCCTGGATCTCCTTCATAGGTTTTGATCCACCGGGATACCCATTTTTGCCTAGGTCGCCATTTCTGGTTTTCGACCTATCGGGTTTTATTTAGGCATAATATTTTTTGACTGCATCAGAATTCACCGGGTGCTTCAGCTGTTCACCATCCATAGTTGTAAGGATTAAGGAACCTCCGGAGAATGCCATCTTCACAACATATGGGCCTTCATAGTTAGGACTCCATTTTCCACGCATGTCTTTGTGGACTGGCAAGATTTTCTTGAGTACAAGATCTCCTTCTTTGAATTCTCGAATGCGGACTTTCTTGTCAAATGCTCTCTTGATGCGCTTCTGGTACATCTGGCCATGGCACATGGCGGTCATTCTCTTCTCATCAATGAGGTTCAGTTGGTCAAACTTGCTTTGGACCCACTCAGCTTCCTCCAGTTTGGTTTCCATCAAGATTCTCAAAGAGGGTATCTCTACTTCAATTGGGAGAACTGCATCCATCCCATACACCAGAGAGAAAGGGGTTGCCCCTGTTGAAGTGCGAACTGATGTTCTGTATCCGTGTAAAGCATACGGTAACATCTCGTGCCAATCTTTGTAAGTTTTTACCATTTTCTGCAGAATCTTTTTGATGTTCTTGTTTGCAGCTTCAACAGCTCCATTCATCTTCGGACGATACGGAGAAGAGTTATGATGTTCAATCTTGAATGTCTCACACAGCTCTTTCATCGTTTTGTTGTTCAAATTGGTCCCATTATCTGTGATGATCCGGCTTGGGATTCCATAACGGCAGATAATTTGGTTCTTGATGAAACGGGCAACCACTTGCTTTGTCACATTGGCGTAGGAAGCTGCTTCTACCCATTTGGTGAAGTAGTCGATTGCAACCAAGATAAACCGATGGCCACTGGAAGCTTTAGGCTCAATTGCCCCTATCATGTCAATGCCCCACATTGAGAAAGGCCAAGGCGATGACAGAACATTCAAAAGTATTGGAGGTACGTGCACCTTGTCGGCATAAATCTGGCATTTATGACACCTCCTGGCATACTTGAAACAATCTGACTCCATGGTCAACCAGAAGTATCCAGCTCTCAAAATCTTCCTGGACATGGCATGTCCATTGGCATGTGTTCCAAATGATCCCTCATGGATTTCCCTGATCAATAAGTCTGCTTCGCGCTTGTCCACACATCTGAGCAGAACCATATCATGATTTCTCTTGTAAAGCACATTGTTGCTGAGGAAGAACTTGGATGCCAATCTTCTTAAAGTCTTCTTGTCTAAGTTTGTTGCATCCGCTGGGTACTCCTGATTTTGCAAGTAGTTCTTGATGTCGTAGAACCACGGTTTCTCATCAGTTTCTTCTTCGACCAGTAGACAGTAGGCTGGTGCAGTTCTTCGCTCGATTGTAATGAGTGGAGCTTCATTAAGAAATCTGACTTGAAACATAGATGCCAACATAGCCAAAGCATCTGCAATTTGATTTTCTGCCCTTGGAACATGATGAAAAGTGACTTCATCAAAGTATTTAATTAACTCCACAATGTGGGCCCGATAAGGGATCAACTTCTCGTCACGGGTCTCCCATTCACCTTTGACTTGGTATATTACCAAAGCTGAGTCTCCATATACTTCAAGGATCTTGATTCTAGTATCGATTGCAGCTTCGATACCTAAAACACATGCTTCATACTCAGCGATGTTGTTAGTACACTCGAAACATAATCTGGCTGTGAAAGGAGTATAACCACCATCAGGATTCATCAAAACAACTCCTACACCATGCCCCATGTAGTTAGAGGAACCATCAAACATCATCTTCCAACGAGAACCTGGCTCGGGACCTTCATCTGGACCTGGAACTTCATAGTCCTTTATCAACATAATGTCTTCGTCCGGGAAATCGAATTTCAAAGGTTCATAATCTTCAACAGGATGATCAGCAAGGTATTCAGACAAAACACTGCCCTTGATAGACTTCTGGGTTACATATTGGATGTCGTATTCGGATAACAACATGTGCCAACGGGAGAGTCTTCCAGTCAAAGCAGGCTTCTCAAAGATGTACTTTATTGGATCCATTTTCGAGATCAACCAAGTAGTGTGACAAATCATGTACTGCCTGAGGCGTCTGGCCGCCCATGCCAAAGCACAACAAGTCTTCTCTAAAAGTGAGTATCTGCTCTCACAATCTGTGAACTTCTTGCTTAAGTAATAAATGGCGTGCTCCTTACGACCAGTCTCGTCTTGTTGGCCCAATACGCAACCCATAGATCCCTCGAGCACAGTCAGATACATGAAAAGAGGTTTCCCTGGAGTAGGTGGGATCAAGATAGGAGGTTCTTGTAGATAAACCTTAATCTTCTCAAAAGCCAGTTGACAGTCAGGACTCCACTTAATTGCTTGATTCTTCCGGAGTAACTTGAATAAAGGCTCACATGTAGCTGTCATGTTGGAGATGAATCTGGAGATGTAGTTCAATCTTCCAAGGAAACCCCTGACTTGCTTTTCTGTTTTGGGAGCTGGCATATCTTGAATTGCTCTGACCTTGTCCGGGTCTACTTCAATACCTTGCTGACTAACAATAAAACCAAGTAACTTTCCTGATCGGACACCAAAAGTACACTTAGCTGGATTCAGGCGCAATTGGAACTTTCTGAGACGCTCAAATAACTTCAAAAGATGATTCAAATGATCCTCCTCACTCTGTGATTTGGCAATCATATCATCCACATAGACTTCTATCTCTTTATGCATCATATCATGGAAAAGGGTGACCATTGCCCTCTGATAAGTGGCTCCTGCATTTCTGAGACCAAATGGCATAACCTTGTAACAATAAGTGCCCCATGGTGTGATGAATGTAGTCTTTTCCATATCGTCAGGATCCATCTTGATCTGGTTGTATCCTGAAAACCCATCCATGAAAGAGAAAACAGCAAATTTAGCAGTGTTGTCAACCAAAGTATCAATATGCGGAAGAGGGAAATCGTCCTTCGGACTGGCTTTGTTCAAATCCCTATAGTCCACGCACATTCTGACTTTGCCATCCTTTTTAGGGACTGGCACAATATTAGCTACCCACTCAGGGTACTTTGCAACTGCGAGGAATCCAGCATCAAACTGTCTTTTGACCTCTTCTCGAATCTTCAGAGCCATGTCTGGTCTTGTTCTTCGAAGCTTTTGCTTTACAGGAGGACAATCTGGTCGAAGAGGTAACTTGTGGACCACTATGTCTGTGTCTAAGCCGGGCATATCCTGATATGACCATGCAAACACATCTACATACTCTCTGAGAAGCTTGACCAATCTTTCCCTGATGTCTGCCCCAAGTGTTGTACCAATCTTGACTTCCTTCTCATCTTCATCAGTGCCAAGATTTATGGTCTCTACCTGCTCCTTATGTGGCTGAAGATCTGTGTGCTCATTCTCAACCAATCTTGCCAGTTCTTCGGGAATATCACAATCTTCCTCACTTTCATCTTCCGCTTGGTAGATGGGCGAATCAAAGTTAGGAGAGAATGTAGAGTCAATGGATTCAACAGGGTTTTCGTTTATTCAGCATATGATAATGATTTGCTTTTATTAAAAGTGGAAAATAGAGAAATGCAAGAGAAAAAGCTTTTTATTGGTTTTGAAAGATTGCCATTTTCTTTTAAAAGTGAAAAGAGAGAAAAACAGTAAATGATCAAAATAAGAGTTTAACAAAATGCCTTCATTGATAATAACTTTAAAAATGATAAGGGGCCCTACAAAATACTCCCATAGCCTTGGGCAGAGCTAGGGAACTTTGAAAACATTTAAAAAACAACAAATTACTTTGACAATGGAAAAAAACTCTGGGATCTCGACTGCCTCCCAATTGTCCAAGGCTTCTTCACACTGATACACCAGATGATTCACATCTTCATCTTCAGAAACTCCATCAATTGCATTGACCTGATAACCAGCACTGGAAAACACCTCTTGAATGGTCTTCAGACGCCCTTTAACGGAGGTTGACGCTCCTTCCTTCACATGAGTTGGTTTGTAACCCAACCCGCAACGATCTAGCTTCTGCTTGACTTCGATGACATCACCCCAACCTTCATAGCTTCTTTCTTCAATGGTGGAAATGGTACTCTTCAGCGATGCAAAAGATGGGATACCCTTCCCTTTCGGTTCCTCTACTTCCAGAAGGACAGCATTGGCTATCTCAAGAGCTTGGAAAGAAGTTTCCAAAGCATCTTCATCAGCCTCAATATAACTGAAGGATGAAAGGTTGCTAACCATGAGATCTTCTTCCCCAGATACGGTTACCAGCTTGTTATTGACTACAAACTTCATCTTTTGATGTAGGGTAGAAGTGACTGCCCCAGCAGCATGGATCCAAGGTCTTCCCAGCAAGCAACTGTAGTTAGGATTGATGTCCATAACCTGGAAAGTGATTTTGAAGACCTGTGGCCCGATCAGGATTGGTAGGTCTACTTCTCCAATGACAGTCCTTCTTGACTCATCAAAGGCTTTTACAATCAGTGCACTGGGCCTCATCTCTGCCCCTTGATAAGATAATTTAGCCAGTGTTCTTTTCGGCAGAACGTTCAATGAAGATCCTGTATCCACAAGAACTCTTGCTAAAGTATCCTCTTGACATTTCACTGATATGTGGAGCGCACGGTTGTGGTCCAAGCCCTCCTTCGAAAGATCCTCCATACTGAAACTGAGGTTGTTACACGCAGTGATATTGGCAATGACCCCATCAAACTGATTCACTGTTATATCATGCGTAACATGAGCTTGAGCTAGCAACTTCTGAAGCGCACTTCGATGAGCCGGAGAATGCATAAGAAGTGATAGGATAGATATTTTGGAAGGCGTTTGATGTAGCTGATCAATTACCTTATAATCACTCTTCTTTATGATTCTGAGGAACTCTGCATCCTCTTCTCCCAAGACTACCTCTTTATCTTTGTTGACCACAGCTGGTATGACTTCTTTAGGCGGAGCCGTATTGGCTTGCTGGGTATATATACGACCACTGCAAGTCAAACGACCTGCACCCGCTATATCAGTACTTGCAACTTTTGAACCTTCCTTCTGGTTAGCTTTATCGATCTTCTGATGAACTTTCCCTGTACCGTACTTCCAAGGAACTGCTTTGGTGTCTTCATAACGGAAAGAGTTACCCCTTTGTTCAAATCTTGGCTTAGGTACATTGAAGATTGGCACCACAGATTCTGGAGTATTGAAGATAGGTTGAGCTCCTGAAGATTCAGGCAGATTGAACACTGGCACCCAAGTAGAATTAGATTCCGGCAAGTTGAAGATGGGTTCAATTACTGCCACTTCATTCTTCTTCATATGACTGCTCACTTGTAAGACGCCTTCATCAATCAAATCTTGAACATCTTTTAGGACCAATTCACATCCCCTCGGACTATCAACACAACCTTCACAATTCTGGTGGCAACTCTTCAGTATACCCGCCTCTACTAACTTCGCATGGAAGTCTCTGAGCGGGGTCTTGATCTCGGTGGCATTGAAAATCAAACCTTCTTCGGACTCATCAACAATAGCATTTATAGACCCATGTTTGGGTAAAGGATTATCTTTGACATTCGAACCAGTATTCCCAAATGACAGAATATTCTTCTCCATCAAATCTTTCACTACGTACTTCAAAGCATAACAACCCTCCAAATCGTGCCCTGGAGCACCTTCATGGAATAAACAGTGAGCATTTGGGTTGTAATTTGGTGGGAGCGGACTTGGTGGAGGACCCAAAGGCCTTGGAGTAACCAAACCCTTCTTCAGCAGTGAAGGATATAACTCAGTATAAGTTATAGGGATTCGAGGATTAGGAGGCCTTCCACCTGGTCTTCTGTTCTGAAAATTGGGATTTGGATGAGGAGCTGGAGTCCTCTGCTGGTAGGCTGAAGCATTGGGTGCTTGTTGATAGCCCGGATTGTTGATCATTGGTTGATAAGGTTGAATCATTGGAGCCGCTTGTTGGTACATCGGTACTGCTTGAGTTGGCCGATACATGGGGACTTGTGGATTAAATGCTGGTTGAACCGCCGCTACATAAGGATGTTGGGCATACTGTTGTTGATGAGCATACTGCTGTTGACGAGCATACTGCTGTTGAGCCATAGGTGAAGGTCTCTGCCAAAGTGGATTTCTTCTTTGACCCGTTATTATGGCATTTGTCTCACCTTCTTTCTTCTTGTGGAAGTTATTGGTAAATTTCTTGCCAATATTTCCACTACTAGTGCTAGAACTGCCAGACGCACTACTCATCTTTCCACTCTTCAAACCGAGTTCTACCTTGATTCCCACAGCCACTAAATCAGAAAAACTAGCAGTTATACTCCCCACCATTCTCTCATAGAATTCTGGTCGCACAGTGTCAACGAACCAGTCAGCTAATTCTTTTTCAGTCAATGGGGGCTCTACTTGAGAAGCGGTCCCTCTCCACCTCTGAGCATACTCTTTAAAGGATTCAGACTCTTTCTGGGACATGCTTAGCAATTGCCTCCTATCGGGAGCAAGGTCCATGTTGTACTTGTATTGCTGGATGAAAGCATCTGCCAAGTCTTGGAAACTGCGGATCTTCGACTGGTCAAGCGTCAGATACCATTTAGAAGAGATTCCCTTCAGACTGTCTTGAAAGCAGTGGATCATTAACTTATCATTGTCCACCTGCGCAGCCATTCTTCGATAGTACATCAAAAGATGGTTCTTAGGACAAGTTGCGCCCTCGTACATATCAAACGTGGGTATCTTGAACTTTGGAGGTATTACCAATCCAGACACCAGACACATCTCTCTGGCAGCAGCCCCAAAGATCTGGTCACCTTCTATCGCTCTTAACCTTTTTTCAAGGGTATCAAAATTCTCCTGCATCTTCACATGTTTCTCATCCCCGTTTTCAGACATATCTGGCGCTTCATACCCCTGATGGTCATTGAAGTACGGTTGAGCACGGGTGTGCACAATGTCCTGTGTAAAATTAGCAACTGCATGATTCTCTTCATTAGTCACAGGAACCGTTTGTTGAGCAGCAAATCCTTGAGGAGGAGGCACAAAACCTTGGAAAGGAAATGCCATGCCCTGAGAGGGAGGTGCGAAACTTTGAGAAGCTAAGCCTTGGGACGGAGGGAAGAAACCCTGAGCAGCAAATCCTTGGGAAGGAGGTGTAAAACTCTGAGTAGCAAAACCTTGAGAAGGAGGGAAGAAACCCTGAGCAGCAAGTCCTTGGGAAGAAGGAATAAAACTTTGAGTAGCAAACCCTTGTGAAGGAGGGAAGAAACCCTGAGCAGTAAGTCCTTGGGAAGGAGGAATAAAACTTTGAGTAGCAAACCCTTGTGAAGGAGGGAAGAAACCCTGAGCAGTAAGTCCTTGGGAAGGAGGAATAAAACTTTGAGTAGCAAACCCTTGAGAAGGAGGGAAAAATCCAGGAGGAAACCCAAAAGGAGACCAGGTCACAGGAGTAGTGACTGATGACGTAGGCTGGGTCGTTGCAGTGACAATTTCAGTCGTTGCAGTAACAATTTCTGACACCACAGTCTGTTGAGTATCCATCTTCGCTCGAATGACTTGCAACATTTCCATCATCTGACCCATATCTCCACGAATATCAGAAAGCTCTTCGTTAACTCTGTCCATCTCTAGGTCTCTTTCAGCCATCCTCTTTCTGGCTTGAGCTCGAGTGTAGTATTTGCGTGAGAGCCTCAGTGTGAAAGCTGAATTGAGAGCAGATGACGGGAATGAGTTTCATGAAAAAAAATGCAAATGCAATGCCAAATGTATGAGTGCAATGCAAAAATGAAATTTTATTCAAGGAACTTAAGAAACAATTTGCAAATACCAAGGAACACATAATAATCAAAAGGATATGATTTCATTAAATTCAAAAAGTGATACAAAGTCTTGAGTACACTTTCAAAAATCCCAAACAAAGCTTAATAAAGACAAAAACAAAGTCCTAAGGAGATTCTCCTAAAAGCCTCAAGTTGAGCTTCTCGATTTGTGCCTTCATCTGAGCCCTTTCAATCATAAGCTGATCCACGATCGACTTCCAAGAAATGTCCTCTTGAGTGCTGGAGGAAAATAAATCCTCTTGCGCTTTCCTTTTCTTGTTGGAGAGCTCTTCTTCTTCCTTCATCTTCAGTTGTCTTCTAAGTTCCTCATTCTCACTGCTGATGATCTGATGTCGATTCTTCCATGCATTCTTCTCTCGAATCTCTTTCTCCAAATCAATCTTCAGTTTCTCCGCATCATCCATAAAGACCAGAATGGGTTTCTTGAAGGTCATAGGATCCTGGCGAGGGTAAGGCATCTTCAGACTAATTGCCCTATCTCGTACCCATTGGAGATAGGGTTCCATAGAAACACAATTCGGCTTTCCCAAGCTACTCATCCCCTTCCTATGGATGCATTTCCAAGCTTGCATAATCTGTTTCCTGAGCTCTGGTTCTTCGTCATCCTTAAAGAAAATTCCTTCCACTTCAACACTCTTAGGTTTGTCCTTCAACGGATACCCGAGTTGGCGGCGAGCCAAAACTGGATTATAGCTGATTCCTCCCTTAGTGCTAAGAAGAGGCACATTAGCAAAATCACCACAACTATCAATAATCAATGCTCCATCATAAACACGGTTGTACCAGCTAATGTCAGAGTGGGTAAGAGACATGATCCTTTGTGACCACCACAAACCATCTTTAAGGTTCCAAAATGAAGATGACTTAGGCAAGTGCGAAATAAACCACTCATATAGCAATGATGCACAACAAGTAATCATCCCTCCCTTATGGTGATTCCTCAGATGGATGGAATGATAAGTGTCTCCGAGCAAAGTAGGGACCGGGTTCTTCTTCAGAAAGATCTTGATGGCGTTCAGGTCGACAAAGTCTTCAAAGTTTGGGAAAAGCAGCACTCCATATATCAGCAGAATAAAAGTCGCCTCAAAAGCTTTCATATCCTTCACATCAACAAAATTCTTGGCCTTTTCTATCAGAAACTTTATAGGGAATCCAAAAATCTTTCCTTTATAGGTCATATTTGCCTTGACCTCAGGAACACTCAAATATGTCGCCTTTGCAATCTCTGCTTCTTCAGGGTCCTTCTCTAGAACAGGGAATGGAAACTCATCCTTAACACGTGATCCCACCAAAACTGAATACTCTTCCAAAGTAGGCGCCAATTGGTAATCAGGGAACGTAAAACAGTGGTAGAGGGGATCATAAAACTGGAGCATCACAGAGAGCAACCTTCCATCCCAATCAGTCTTAAGTAAAGCCAAAAATCTCCTATGCTTCTCCATGAAGGCATCTTGATCCAGAACCAAGTCTCTTAATTTCCTTAGGTCTTCAAGTTTGGGAGTTTTGAATGTGTACTTGACAGTCTTTCTTCTTCCAAAGTCCATGATGATACCTATGATATTTGCAAAGATAGAGTTTCTGAGTTCCTTGAATAAATGGTAAAAATGATGCTTCATGATGCGTGAATGCAATGAATACACAAACACAAACAAGGCTTAGGTTCAAAGCTTGCATGAGGTCAAAGGTTCAACCCTCCCAAAAGGTATGTACTATGGGTTTATTTGTACCTGTACAATGGGTTCTAAAAGTTCCCAGAATCACTGTCTCATCTTTCGGATATTACCGACTTCCCAACTCGACTTGGTAATCAGTAATATTCTCAAGAGAGTCTCATCCGAGTGTAGTATCGCGTATCAACTATTTTGGATTTTCACCCTCATAGTCATCGCACTACATCCCTAAAAAGGCCAAGTGGGGGTAAATGTTCTACGGTCTTCAGCATTAATGGCTCTCAGGTCGAATATAGTAATGTTTTCACGACTGAACTCGATCAACAAAACTACATCCGAGGAGGCCTCCACTGAGTGGTGGTGTCTCAAGTCAACTTGGTCGGGACTCAACTCCCTACAAGCCTTCTTGAATATACCACCGTCCTAACTTATTTTGCACTCAAGTCCGGGTTAGGACTTATCTCACCACACATGGAACACCCAACAAAAATCCCAAATAATAACAAGCAATACAACAACAAATATACAAATATACAAGGTGGGCTTAACCCTCAAAAATAGAGTCCCCAGTGAAGTCGCCATTTCTGTTGCGGTGAGAATCGGATACCAAGCTATTAAGTGAGCTTGAATCACAAAACATTTATGTTCACCACCGACTTTAATTTAATCCAAAAGGAAAAGGGAAAAAGATCGTAAAAACCCTAAATGAGGAGAAACTAGGTTCGGGGGTTGATTATACCTAGGGAAGGTGTTAGCATCCTAAGCATCCGCAGTATCCTACGGGAACCTCTTGTTAATATTTGTATTATTGTTATTTATTGCTTGTTAAAAATTATGGGAACCTAAGGTTTTATTTCTAATGGTGCTCGCACAACATCGCATCGATGCCTACGTATCGGGTATAGAATCAGAGCACTCGTAGTTCTCCTGGATTAACGAACACTTGGTTACGCTCAAGGTTCGCGGGGGAGGTAAGTGTTATGGCAAACACTCACGTGACTTTAAGAAAGTCACAAAAAGTTGTAAAATAAAAAGCTAAGGACCTAATGGCTAAGGACCTAAGGATGAGGGACCTAATTGCTAAGGTCAAAATGGTAACTAGGGATGGCTAAACTTCCTATGACATTGAGTCAACTGCAGGAGTCTTTCCCTTTTGGATTGAAAAGCATAAACAAAAATAAATAAATGAGGGTGCAAGCTCCTAAGTCTAAGGCATAGGTTGCCACTTGCAAAAATAAATTGGATAGAAATATAAGACAAAGGCTTAGTAACCGGGCTATGGCTCGATATATGAATCGAGAATGCGGGGGTGGAAAACAAGCGCAGTACGACAATTTTCTTAAATTGAAAAACTGTGAAGTGTAAGGAACGTGCAGATGGCGATCGTAAACGACCGACTTACGTGTGTGAGTGAAGTGTATGTGAGGTTCACTTGGCGTTGGACCAAGGATTTATTATCTTTGAAGTTAATGTGCGCTTTCAATTTATTTTAACAGGTATATGATGCAAAATAAATATAAACATAGTATGCATACAAACAAGACAATCGGAAGATTAAAATTTAAACTCTTACTAAGGGATCTAAAACTAAGTTAAATAAACTCTATCTTGAACGAAGAAGAATTAGACAATTTTTTGGATTTTTATGAAAATAAAAATGATTAATTAAGTATGTGCTAAAACAAAATAGAAAAGAAGGAATTGGATTTGAAATATTTTTTTGTTGTATATTTTTTATATATATCAATATCTAGCTAGATATAATAATAGGAATAAAAATAGAAAACAGGAAAATATTGGAATTAAAATATTTATTTACTTATTTGTGTATAATAATTTAACTAAGTATAATAATAGTAGAAAAGACAATTTTAAAAATTAAAAAAAACTTGATTATTTATTTTGTACATACATTTTTAACTAATTATAATTAAAATCCCCCTTATATGTATTTTAAAATGAGAAAAGAATAAATTATCTAAACTTTTTTTTTAAGAATAGTTTAATTAATTAGAAATAAATAAATTGAAATAGAATAAATTAAATAAATAAATGGAATTAAAAAAAATGGCCTCATATTGGTCACGATTAATCGGAAACGATTTATCGTGACCTTTTGTCATATCATCGGCCCAAAAAAAAAATGATTCAACTATTTTTCAAGGCATATTCTTAGGAAAATTGGTCACTAACAAATAAATTAAAAATTAAACTTAAAAGAACTATTAGTTTTTTTAAAAAAAAGGTTCTAACAATGTTAAATAATAACCACAAAACAATGAAATTTCTTAAACAAAAAACAGAGGGGGACGTTGGTTATTCAGTTGTGGGGTGATGTTAGAAAAAACGTAATGGGCTAGGCCCAAACACACAAAAAAGGATGAGATTTTTTTAGAACCACCAAAATTTAATAAAATAAAATCTAAGTTAACATAACAGTAGAAGTTTTTTCTAAAAAACAAAATGAAAAGGAAAAAAGAGTTTTAAAAAAACGCACAAAGAACGTAAAAGATAAAAAATACCCACCCCAAAATCAAACAGGATTCAGTTCACTTTGCTCATCTCTCTCTCTCAAACGCAGATCAAACACAAGAACAAGAAACGCGTCCCTCTCTCCGAATTCGCGTATCTCACGGCGATTGCTCCGTTTTCGGTGGATGAGTCACTCAAGAACTCGCGTCTCTCTCTCTGAATCACAGTGGCTTCACACTCTTTTCGACGACTATCACGGTGGGTCTTCTCACTCTCTCCGAATCTCTCTCAATTTTCGTCTCTCACTCAGCTTCCGTCTCTGACTCGCTCGCTCATCTCTCAATTGATCATCTCTCTCGGTGCGTTTCAGTGATGGTTCGACGGGTTAACGGAAAAAGGGGTCGGTTCGTCATGGTTTAATGGTGGTAGTGGGTTGCGATTTAAGTGTGGTTGTGGGTAGTGGTGACGCGAACGGCGGTTCAAGGGTGTTGGCCGAAGGTTGTCGGGAGGTTTGAGCTTGAAGAGGAGGAAAGGTTTGTTCAGCGGCGGTTCCGTGTTGGCTTCGGATTTGGGCTTGGCGGCTGTCAAAGGGGTTTCGCGGAAGGGAAACTCACGGTGTTAAAGGTTCGGTTTTCTGTTTGTAGTATCTCTTAAATTCCCTGTTTGGATTTCAATCTCCCTTCTTCCATTTCCTTCTTGTTCAAAAGCTGTTGTTCGATGTTGTTGCAGGAAGATGGTGGGGAGAGGCAGGTTGTGGTAATGGCGGTGAGGGATTCGGAGGGAACGCAGGTCGCGGTGGTGGTTTGAGGTTTGTAGATTAAGGGCTTGACAGGGGCTGGTTCGTCGGCGAACGGGTTGATTGGGTGACGGAAATGGTGCTGGATGTAAGGGTTTTGCGGTTCGAAAGAAATTTGGATTTTTGTTGGAGAAAGAAGACAGGTTTGTGTGGTGAGCTTTGTGGTTCAGTTGTTTTCAGAGAGTCTTTTTTGTGAATTTGAAGATGGTTTTTTACGAAGGCTCACTTTGTTTTTTTTCTTTTTGATGCAGGAAGGTGGATCGGTGATTGAGAGTGAAGAGTGTTCGAAGGAGGTGAAAATGGTTTGATGGAGGGAGGTTAAGAGGATGAAGGTTTTCTGATGGTTGATGGTTAGGTTTGGATTTTCTGGATTTTATGATGTGTTTTCAGTTTCACAATTAACAGGTTTATATTAGGTGGTTTTGGTTGAAGGTGATGGCTTTGAGAGGTTTCTGTGTTGTTCGGTTATTATGAGGTTTGGAAGAGGGATTCGGTGACCGTGCGTCCGAAGGTTGTGGCTGGTTTATGAGGTTTGAGGTCGGGAGAGGTGGCTACGGGTGGTGGTTTGAACGGTGAGATGGAAAGGGTTGGTTCTGCTGCTGTTTCGGCGTTGATGTTATTGTTTTTTTCTGAAAAATGGAAAAGTTTGGTTCTAAGACTCACAGGTTCAAGATGAGTTTTTCTGGTTTGATCGAAAGTGTGGTTGTTGTGTTACGATTCAGTGAAGGTGAGGAACACAGTTTCCGTTTCTTTTCTTTTGGTCTGAAGGAGATTTTTTTTGTTGAAATTTTGGTTTTGGAAATAATATTTTGCAGGGGATTTTCTGTGATTTTTTTATTTTCTGGATCTGGTTTATAGTGGTGACTGGTGTTGTTTGGACGAAGATGAAGGTTGCTGGCCAAGGCTTCTCAGATTGGCGGAGGTGTTTGAGTGAAAGGTTGCATTTGGTTTGAGAAACTTTGAAGTTTTTTTTTTAATATGAAATTTTTTGTGAAGTTTTAATACAAGACTTTGTTTTGTGTATGCAGAATGAGGAGCCACGAAAAGAAATTAAAGAAACATGAACAAAATGCAAAGAGTGATGAAAGAAATAGAAGTATACCGACCCGAACGTTATCGGGGTGACGGATCCACAAGTGGTAAGTGTTGCTCCTCTTTTTGCTACTGAATTCTTTGTTCTCTCCCTTCCTCCTCTTCTTTCTTTTTGTGGTTTTTGTTTGAAGAATGCTTGCTGAATTTTCTGTGTTGTTTTGGTGTTTTGAGTGTATTTTTGATGTTTTTGAGGGCTGGACTTTGGGGTATGAAGGCTGATTTTTTTGTGTGTTTTGGACTGTTTTTGAGTGTAGAAGTGCTGAGTTTGATGTGCTTAGTGGCTGGTTTTTGAGGTTGTATTTGAGACTTGTTTTTGTGAATATAACAGTGTGTTTTTTATGGTATGCTGTGCTGCTGAACTGATGTTTTATGTGTGTTTTTATTGGCAGATTTGTGGCTGATTTTGTTGTCCTTGTTGCTTGCAAATGAAGGGTTGGAGGGAGGGAGACAAAATCTGAATTGCTGTTGTGGGTGGAGTAGTGGAGCAGGCTGTTTGTGTGCTTGGAGCAGGCTGTTTGTGTGCTTGGAGCAGGCTGAAATGTTGCTGCATGTTTTGTATTCTAGTGCAGAATTTTTTGTACATTTTTCTTGTAATTTTCTATGTAATTGTAACAAAATAATATGCTTGGAATAAAATGAAAAAATTGATTATTTACTATGGCTATGATTTATACTTGGCACTTAATATTGGAAATGAAAGTTCTAAATTAGAATCTAAATATAATACTTAAATTAGAAATGAAATGAAAAAGAATTAAATTTAAAATTGAAAATAACTTATAAACTTAAATAAAAAACTTGGAATTAAAATTAATTATAAGAAAAGAAATTGAAATTAAATTAAAAATGAAATCTTAAAAGAAAAGTAAATTAAAAATAACTTAGAAATTGAAATTAAATTAGAATAAACTTAAAATTAATTGCGAAAATGAATTAAAAAAGTCATAAATAAGAAAAAGGAATTTAAATTAAAAGGGAAGCTAGAAAATGAGAGGAAAACAACAGAAAAATAAATCGGGAAAAAAAATCCCTGCTAAATGCGATAAACATATAATTATGATATGAGCGATTAGGGGTAAAATTTGGGGTGTGACACGTCTCAACGGTTACAATTTATTATGATCCCGCAAATGATTCTGCCTACAACTCACAAAGTGCCACTCCTATCAGAGCACCGGTTACAATATACTATGATCCACATACTATCATGGTCCCTTCTGCAGCTGCTATCAGTCCAGTCACTATCACAATGCCTGGTCCAGTACCTTATGAAAGCAATAATGCCATCCCTTGGCATTACGGCTCCGATCTATACTGCGAAGGAAAGAAAATCACTTTGGAATCATCAACTTCTTCACCACAAATAGACAATGTGGGGGGACGCGGAGGCTTCACTCGAAGCATACGTCTCTTTGCCCCGCAAATTCCAAGACCCAGTGCCGAGGCAGAAGCTGCTGCCAAAGCAAAAGGGAAAAGCCTGGTGCAAGAAGATCAAGTCGCTAAAGAAGCTTTGAAAACCCCTTTTGATCAAGAGGTTGATGAATTCATGAGAATCATCAAGAAAAGTGATTACAAGATAGTGGACCAACTTCACCAGACACCTTCCAAAATCTCCATTTTATCATTGCTAATGTGCTCCGAGGCTCACCGGAACGCATTATTAAAAGTCTTGCACGCAACTTATGTGCCAGAGGAGATTACCGTCAATCAGTTGGAAGCTGTAGTTGGAAATGTCAACGCTAGTAATGGACTAGGATTTACCAACACTGATTTGACTACGGAAGGCCGCAATCACAACAAGGCTTTGCACATCACCCTGGAGTGTAAGGGTGCAGTTCTTTCCCATGTACTGGTAGACACAGGGTCATCCCTCAATGTCTTACCTAAAAAAGCCCTTGTGAAGCTGGAGTATGAAGGATTGGCATTACGCCCCAGTAACTTGGTAGTGAGAGCCTTCGACGGTTCTAAGAGATCAGTTCTGGGAGAAATTGAGTTGCCTATAACGATTGGCCCACAAACTTTCAAAACGACCTTCTACGTGATGAACATTCAGCCGACCTACAGCTGTTTGTTGGGTAGACCTTGGATTCACGCCGCTGGCGCAGTTACGTCTACCCTTCACTAGAAGTTAAAATTCGAGTGGGAGGGCCAAGTCGTTACTATTTGTGGGGAGGAAGATATTTTTGTTAGCCATCTGGCTACATACAAATACATTGAGATGGATGGGGAGATCCACGAAACTATGAGTCAAGGGTTCAAGGCCTTGAACATAAATGAAACATCTGCTGTACCTGGAACCTCAATGACATCTTATCAACAAGCCCGGAAGGTTGTTGAAGAAGGGACTGCCCAAGGCTGGGGCAAGTTGCTGCCCGTAGAGAAGAAGGAGGATAGATTTGGGTTGGGTTACAAACCAACTCAACAAGATCAAGCAGAGGCTGCTGAGAAGCCCAATTTTGTCAGTGGGGGGATGCTCACCCCGATGCCGTGAACAACTTGGAAGACGAGGATGAAAGCGACCGCAACCTGGAGAGTTGGATTCGTCCAAAGGTCCCGGGGAGCAGTATCTCAAACTGGTCTTCCCAGGAAATTATAAGAGTTACTCCTGCAGAGTAATTATTATTTCCTGTATTTTGAGCATGCATCAAGTCTTGCATCTTGCCCAAGATGACAAGACTCATTTTGTAATCGGGCCATCTGTAATTTTGTGCAACAAGATTAATCAATGAAATATCAGACATCTTTTGCAAATGAGTTTTTTTCTTTTCCGCTCACTGTTTTTCCATTTTTCTTTTTGTACAAAAATAAAATGGCAATGTTTTCAAAATGATAACTTTATTTCACTTTTCTAAAACAAGATTAAAATCAATCACTAAAATGAACAAACTGAACCCTTGCAGAGAGTGCCTTCCAGACCGCACCGACAACAGCACGGCTATGACTTCGTATGACTTTGTCAATCCAATCAATCAAGCTGATAAAGGGGTTGAAGAAGAGTATGAGCTTCCTGAAGAGCTAGCCAGGTTGTTGAGACAAGAGGAAAGGGTTATCACTCCTCATCAGGAGGAGGTCGAAACGATTAATCTTGGTACAGATGAAGACGTGAAAGAGGTTAAAATCGGGGCCTGCTTACAAGACTCGGTGAAGAGACAACTGGTTGACCTACTTCAAGAATATGTGGATGTGTTTGCTTGGTCTTATCAAGATATGCCAGGGTTGGACACCGACATTGTTATGCACAAGCTGCCTTTAAGAGAAGATTGCCCGCCGGTTAAACAGAAACTGCGCCGTACTCGCCCAGACATGGCAATGAAAATCAAAGAAGAGGTACAAAAGCAGTGGGACGCCGGGTTCCTTGCTGTAACTAGCTATCCGCCGTGGGTGGCTAACATAGTACCTGTGCCCAAGAAAGACGGCAAAGTGAGAATGTGTGTTGACTACCGGGATCTGAACAGAGCCAGCCCGAAAGATGACTTCCCATTACCTCACATTGATGTATTGGTGGATAACACGACTCAGTTCTCGGTATTCTCCTTCATGGACGGATTTTCAGGATACAATCAGATCAAAATGTCACCTGAAGACATGGAGAAGACAACCTTCATCACACCCTAGGGCACGTTCTGTTACAAGGTGATGCCCTTCGGACTGAAGAATGCTGGTGCAACATATCAACGGGCTATGGTAACATTATTCCACGATATGATCCATAAAGAAATCGAATGTTATGTGGATGACATGATTGCCAAGTCCCTCACTGAAGAAGACCACCTGGTAAATCTGCTGAAGCTATTCAAGCGTCTGAGGAAGTACCAACTGAAGTTGAACCCCAACAAATGCACATTCGGGGTGCGATCCGGTAAGCTGCTGGGATTTATCGTAAGTGAGAAAGGGATTGAAGTTGACCCTGATAAAGTCAAAGTTATCCAAGAAATGCCTGCACCAAAGTCAGAAAAAGAAGTTCGAGGGTTCTTAGGACGATTGAACTACATTTCACGGTTCATATCTCACCTTACAGCAACCTGTGAACCCTTGTTCAAGCTGCTGAGAAAAGAACAAACGGTCAGGTGGAACGAAGACTGCCAAAAGGCTTTTGACAAGATCAATGAGTACTTACAAGAGCCTTCAATCCTTATGCCTCTAGTTGAAGGAAGACCTCTAATTATGTACTTGACAGTATTAGAAGAGTCAATGGGGTGTGTGCTGGGCCAGCATGACGAGTCTGGTCGAAAAGAGTATGCAATATACTACCTAAGCAAAAAGTTTACCGACTGTGAACAACGTTATTCACTGCTCGAGAAAACTTGATGTGCTTTAGCGTGGGCTGCTCGCCGACTGAGACAGTATATGTTGACCCACACCACTTTATTGATCTCAAAGATGGATCCAGTTAAGTACATTTTTGAGAAGCCAGCACTTACCGGACGGGTTGCAAGATGGCAAATGATCCTCACAGAATAGGACATCCAATACACATCTTAGAAAGCCATCAAGGGCAGTGTACTGTCTGAATATCTTGCTGAGCAACCTATTGATGATTACCAGCCTATGAGATTTGACTTCCCTGATGAAGACATCATGTTCATAAAAGCAAAAGATCATGAAGAGCCTGTTCACACTGAAGGGCCTGACCCGGAAGAAGAATGGACTATGATGTTTGATGGGGCTGTTAATATGAATGGTCGTGGTGTTGGTGCAGTACTCATTACACCTAAAGGAGTTCACATGCCTTTCTCGGCAAAACTCACTTTCAACTGCACTAACAACGAAGCTGAATACGAAGCTTGCATTATGGGTCTTGAGGAAGCCATTGACCTCAGGATCAAAACTTTGACTGTATTCGGAGATTCAGCTCTGGTGGTTAATCAAACCAACGACAAATGGTACACGCACCAGGATCATCTGATACCTTACAGGGATTATACAAGGAGGTTACTGACTTTCTTTACGACATTCAAGCTTGAGTATATACCTCGGGACGAGAACCAGTTTGCAGATGCTCTGGCCACCATTTCATCCATGATCAAAGTTCAAGCTGCCAACTTTGTACCTCAAATTTCAGTGTCCAGACTTGACAGACCAGCATATGTGTTCGCAGCAGATGTTGTCAAAGATGACAAGCCTTGGTTCCATGACATTAAGTGCTTCTTGGAGGATCAAACATACCCACCTGGGGCATCTTCCAATGATAAGAAGACACTGAGAAGGCTTGCTGGTAGTTTCTTTCTGAACACTGACGGTTCCCTGTACAAGAGAAACTTTGATATGGTACTCCTCAGATGCGTTGATAGAACATAAGCAGATTTATTAATGCACGAGGTGCATGAAGGATCCTTTGGTACCCATGCTGGAGGACATGCAATGGCCAAGAAGTTGCTAATATCAGGCTATTACTGGATCACAATGGATGCCGACTGTTGTGCCTATGCCAGAAAACGCCATAAATGCCAGATTTATGCGGATAAGGTGCATGTGCCTCCCAATCCTTTGAATGTGATGTCTTCACCCTGGCCCTTTGCTATGTGGGGCATTGACATGATTGGCAAGATTGAACCGACTGCTTCGAATGGCCACAGGTTCATCTTGGTTGCTATTGACTATTTCACCAAATGGGTCGAGGCAGCTTCATATGCAAACGTCACAAGGCAAGTGGTAGCCAGATTTCTGAAGAAAGATATCATCTGTCGATACGGAGTTCCCGAACGAATCATTACTGATAATGGTTCCAATTTAAACAACAAAATGATGGCAGAGTTATGCCGGGACTTCAAGATTCAACACCACAATTCTTCTCCTTACAGGCCAAAGATGAATGGCGCTGTTGAGGCAGCATATAAGAATATCAAGAAGATTGTGCAGAAGATGGTAGTCACTTACAAAGAATGGCATGAGATGCTACCATTCGCCTTGCATGGGTACCGCACGTCAATCAGAACATCCACTGGGGCAACACCGTATCAACTTGTGTATGGTATGGAAGCAGTCCTACCTGTTGAAGTTGAATTACCCTCCCTGCGGGTATTGATGGATGTTAAGCTGAACGAAGCAGAGTGGGTCCGATCCCGATACGAACAACTGAGTCAGATTGAAGAGAAGAGATTGGCTGCAATCTGTCATGGGCAGCTGTATCAGAAAAGAATGAAGAAAGCCTTCGATCAGAAAGTCAGGCACCTAGAATACCAAGTAGGAGATCTTGTGCTGAAAAGAATCCTCCCTCCTCATACAGACCACAGGGGCAAGTGGACCCCGAACTATGAAGGACCATTCGTAGTAAAGAAAGTTTTCTCTGGTGGAGCACTGATGCTCAGCACTATGGATGGAGAAGACTTCCCGTCCCCTGTGAATTCAGATGCAGTTAAAAAATACTTCGCATAAAATGACCCGCTGGACATAAAAACAGAATGTAAGTCCAGGCAAAAATAGGGCATCCCGGCGAGTCAAAAACAGAATAAAAGACTCGGGCAAAAGTAAGGGAAAATAAACAAAAAATGTACACCCGCTGAGTTGAAAAGCCACATTGGACAACTCAGGCAAAAATGGGTATCCTGATGGATTGAAAACCCGAATGGGCGATCCATGCAAAATAAGGGAATAAGCGAACAACTGCATTCTGAATTCGTCTGTATCGCCTACAACCTGGTAAGCCTCGAAAGGATCAAGCTTCTGTCAGAATCAGCCTTCTTCAGAAAGCAAGACAAGAAGAACGTCAAATGTCAAACGAGTCATAGCAGAAGGGAAGCTCCTTGAAGCGTCGACGACATTGCCAGCATTTTGTTTCTCAATTTGTAACAATCTCCTCATTTCAGGGGATATGTTTCTTTGACTGTATCTTGCCAATTCAGGGCACATGAATTAATAAAATCATATTTTCAGTCATGTTTCGCCCCGTACACTTCATTTTCATTTGCAAAAATGTCTGGTGTCCTTAAAATACTGATTGCATAAATACATATGCTTTTCTTCTAAAAAATAAATGCTTGCAGGGAATATACTTACTCTCGGGAGTGTCTAACTCCTATGGCGGAATCCGGTAAGGGATACCTCGGGATCACTTGTGCGTTTCCCTGTCTTTTCAGGATTGCAGGTACTCAAGGCACAACATGGGGCATGTAGGCCTCATCCCGGCAAGCTGGCAAGTCAACACCCGGTATTAGCACTCAAAAGTGTTTTCTCCCCAGCTAAGTTGCCACTTGTTGTTTCTCCCCAGCCGAGGTGCCAATCATCATTCTTCCTCAGCCAAGTACAAAAGCCAGGGAACCATCTCCCCACAGAGCTTCAGCCTCTATCCAGAGGAGCAACGCATGAAGGAATCACAACAGAGTGACGAAAGCTACTACAAACCCCAGCTAGGTCTCTCACTTATTAGAATAGGTCTATCACTGACCCATTTCCCCAAGCAGATACATCTCATCAGATCTACCAATGATCTCATCCCCAGCTGGGATGTCCACTTCAAACAGATCGACCAGAGATCTTCGCAGCAACGGGATCCGAATCCCGGATTGATATCTTTGCATAATCATGGCGTTCGCATCATACTCACCCCCCAAAGCGTAGCATTCCGTCTAAAACGGAGCATTACGGCAAAAAAATCCAACATATTGCATAATCATAAGCCATGATCCGAAACAAGCACTTGTGAATAATGACAATCCACCAACAATATACAGAAAACCCCACAGATTCCCCAACAGAGAGCTAAAGCTAAAGCAGTTGCCTTACACTCCCGAACACCCGAATATACTCCTTTTGGCACCCGTCCGTGTCATATCCCCAGCATAAAGTCAAAGCGTCCCCTTTGCACTCACAGATACTTGTATATAATTTTCTTGACACTCGTCCGTGTCACTTTCCCCAGCACAGCAACATAAACACTTTGTATATCAGATACTTGTTTATACTATACTCTTCTCCTTTTGACACTCGTCCGTGTCACCCTCTCCAGCAAGTTAAACACTCATCTATACACCACTCACACTTATTACCCTTATGCAGATACTCGTCCGTATCTTGTATACACCATTTATATCCCCGCAGATTCGACACTCGTCCGTGTTCTTTGTTAACCAGTTGGTACTCGTCCGTACCATCATCTCAAAACATGCGTCAAGCGTTTGTTTCTACTTGATACTCGTCCGTATCATAGTCTTAAGGATGCTCGTCCGCATCTTTAATCCATACACCGTGTCAAACACTCTTGTCTTCTTGAATTTAGACACTCGTCTGTGTCTACTATTCCCCAAAAGAGTCCCCGCAGATTCAACACTCGTCCGTGTTCTTTGTTAACCCGTTGGTACTCGTCTGTATCATCATCTCAAAGCATGCGTCAAGCGTTTGTTTCTACCTGATACTCGTCCGTATCATAGTCTTGAGGATGCTCGTCCGCATCTTTAATCTATACACAAACATCCAAACACTTATACCTTTTGTTTCTTGGATATAAACACTCGTCCGTGTTTACCATTCCCCAGTAGATCGCCAGCAAAACAAATTTTCTTTTTATCTGACGTTCGTCCTGCGTCATGATAAACCCTGAGAGCAGCCGTACCCTGCTAGGTGATCGTCCTTCACCTCTTGATGATCGTCCTTCATCATGCTCATCCGATGGCCGTCCCAATCGTTGACTTTTTCTATCCGACACTCGTCCTGTGTCGTGATATTCAGCAGCCGTCCCCTGCTAGGTGATCGTCCTTCACCTTTTGATGATCGTCCTTCATCATTTTATCCGATGGCCGTCCCCATCGTTGATCTTGTTATCTGACATTCGTCCTATGTCATGATAAACCTTGAGAGCAGCCGTCCCCTGCTAGGTGATCGTCCTTCACCTCTTGATGGTCGTCCTCCATCATGCTCGTCCGATGGCCGTCCCCATCGTTGACCTTTTATCCGACATTCGTCCTATGTCGCGATACTTTCGGCAGCCGTACCCTGCCAGGTGATCGTCCTTCACCTTAGATGACCGTCCCTCATCTTATCCCCAACAGAGCAGCCGTCCCCTGCTAGGTGACCGTCCTTCACCTTTGATGACCGTCCCTCATCATTATTTCATTTATTCTTTAACCCGATGGCCGTCCCCGTCGTGGTCCCTTTTCCTTTTCCTGATGATCGTCCTTCATCAGTTTAGCCCGATGGCCGTCCCCATCGTTGCTTATTTTGCTTTATGAATCTGATGGTCGTCCCCATCATTTTTCATTGATCCCCAGAGAATCTTATAACTTTACCTGATGGCCATCCCCATCATAATCCCTTCTACCCCCAGCATGTCGGCTGTCCCCGTCATTGCTTTATTCCCGCACATCTTTTTCCAGCATGTCGGCCGTCCCCGTCATTGCTCCTTCCCCAGCGGTCGTCCTCTGCCCGACGGTCGTCCTCCGTCGCCCGCACTTTACAATATACTTTATTTTCTTTTACAATCTATATCCCTTTTCTTCTTCATTCTGTGAGTGCAAATTTTGGACTGTCTTTGGTATTCAACCACAAGTTATCTTGTTCGCCTGTTAAGCCGTTGCTTACATCCTGCACAGCTAACTCATGTTTGAATAGGGGCAGCTGTAAACACCCCAAATTTTCCCTCACTCATTCACACCATGGCTTGTGATCATTTCATATGCCTAAACTCAATCATAGCATCTCATATCACATTTTTGATTCATTGCATTGGTTCAAAGTCATCTGCATCTAGGGTTTGTGATCTGAACAATCCAAGAGCTTCTTGAGCCACTCCAAAGGTCATCAATCACTTCAGAGGGGTCCATGTATGTTCAAGCATCATATTATATCTCCTCAAAGTCAAGAATGTCAAAGAATCACAAGAACTGAAAATGGTATGGAAGCAGAGCCAGGTTTAACTGCACAGATGACCTGAAATTAGGGTTTTGATTTCAGAGGCCATAACTCCAATTTTTTTGGTCATTCTTGTTTCTATTGGCCTCTATATGGTATAGGGAGTATGCATATCAATTTTCATGAAGAAATTCCATGGGGAAGTCATCTGATCAAGAGTTGACTTTTCAAGCAAGTCAGTGTAAAATCAGGGCATCTGAGGCCCCCAATGACCCAACCAAAGGGTGTTCTTCATCATTTTGATTGTATATGATCTTTATTTGATCATAGAAGATGTTGGAAGTTCACAAAATTGAAGAATTTCAAGTCTTTTGCAAAGTTGACTTTTGGGGAAAGTTTGACTTTTAATGAAATTGCCATTTTAGGAAACTTTTTCAACCCTTACTTTTTGATTCAAAAATGCTTCAAATGGAAAAACTTTGGTCATGAAATTTGTAGAATGGATCATTCCCTTTTCAAAAAGTACAAGAACATGACCTAATTCATTTTGGATCAAAAGTTATGGATTGTCAAAGTTGGCTAAAATCACAAAATTTGAAGTTTTCTACCAAAGGGACATTTTGCAAAATGGTTTGTTCAAGTGTTCTAAAGGCCTCAAATGTGTATCATTTCCACACAACATGATCATGTGACCTCTAATGTTAAGAATGGGCCAAGGGATCACACATTTTTATGGCTTATGGAGCAAGATTTTTCATAAGAAGCAAAAGTGAACCAACTTGCAAAACTCATCATAAGTTACAATCCACTTGCTTGCTGACTTGCTGATCAATCCTAGGGTTCTCCCCACATCATGCTGCGCAGGACACACCTTTTGTCCTTGGCTAGCAAGTAGCCCATGCTTCTCTTACACAACTTTGACATTTTGGCAACTTGAGCCATACCTATCACAAAAGCACACATCACCTCATCTGACCTATCACAATTGTTTATACAAATCAAAAGCAAGCCAAAGCATACAAAACACAGGCCTGAAACCATCCATAACACAGCATTCTCATTTTCACACCATCTTGCAAAAGCTTTCGAAACTGCTTGCACAAACCTCAAACACACAAACCAACTTCACAAACCATCTCACCATGCTTCACTGAACACAAACCAACCCTTAAAACAACCTGAAAGCCACTGAATCAAAGATACGATTTCTGCCCCTCATTGAGCAGAACTTCAACCATCTTTCAAACCAGCCATTGCAAACTTCAAACAAGCCTTGAAAGCTTCTCAGGAGGTCCAGGGGAGTTGATTGCAAGCAAGAAACCAGCCAGAAAGTGCCAGAAATCCAAGCTTCGATTCAGGTAGCCATGAAATTTCATTTTTCCAGAACCTTTATTTCTTGTTTCTAAATGATAAAGCATGCTTCCATGAGTCCACTGAACCTTTTACTTTTGAAAAGATTGAGAAATGAGGTTGTATTGTGTTTCTGAAATTTTGGCAGTTTTTGATGTTTGATTCGTATCTTGATCTTGAGTTGAAATAAATGGATTTTGGTGCTGGATTGTTGTTTAGGGATGTTAGTTTAGTTGATCTGGAGAGTTTGACTTGATTTCATGGCGTTTTGAGAGAGTTTGGAAGAGGAGCTGGCCGGAGAAGACGACCGGAACAGTGTTCCGGTCGTCTGAAAGTCATTAGGGTTTGTTTAATTAGGGTTAATCATAATTATGTGGATTTGAATCTCAGCCCTTAGATGTGGCGCCAAGTCAAACGCGCGCGTTCCCAGTTCAAATCTAGGCCTTTGGATCTGATTACTTTCCCATTAATTCATTTTATTTTCCATTTTATTTGATTTGTTTTGTCCATTTAATTTAAAATAGCAAAACAATTTTGAAAATTTTGAAAATTTTTGTACAAACTTTTATTAATTTTCAGAAACCAAAAACATTTTTATTTTTATTTTTTGCATTAAAAAATATTTTTAAATCATTTAAAAGTTTATTTTTAATTAATTAATGAGAATTAATTAATTAAAAATACTTTTAGGTATTTAAAAATCACCAAAAAATTCATGAAACCTTTAAAATCATTTAGAAACATTGTCCAACCCTCAAACCAAATTTCTTTTTTGATCTTGATGCATTTTGATAATTTTTCATGGAATTAATTCAATTTCAAAGCATTATTTTGATCCAAACTTCAAAAAAATCATTTCTGCCTATCCATTGAGAGTTGGACTTTGATTCTTTTTGCATTGTGTCTTGCATATCATGTAGTTTGTAGGATTAAATTGGCATGAATTGATCTTGCATTTCCCTTTTGTTTGACATTTTTCTTGTCAAGGTACCCTAAAAACCCTAGAAATCTTAAGAAATTCATAACCCTAATTAGGTTAAGAGTTAGAACCCCTCCTTTGGGCAGTGAGTTTGTATAGGTTTAGGGTTCCCTTGAATGCATTTTCAATTTTTTTTTCTTGATGTTTGCTTTTGGTTTTGATTTTTGTTTTGCGTATGGATCATAAACCCTAATTTGGGCTTCCTTTTGCATCCATCTTGCATTTGCTTACATACCATGACTTGCCATAGCATTTTGTGCATCCATTTGATTCATTGAACATCTTGAGACATATTAGAAGCATGATTGGTCATTGCATCCTTCATTTGCCATGTTGTATGTCATTTGCATTTCATAACTTTTCATGTATGATCATGGTTCTAAGCATGCTTCTCTTGCATCCATTTGTTCATGTGATCATCCTCATGCCTTGTTTCATGTTTGCATCATCTCATAGCATCATTATCATCTCACACATGCTTCTGGTTTTGATTTACATCATCACATTTCATCTCATTTTGCATTGCATTTCTTTTCTTTACTAACTTTTCAGGTGGTAAGTTGTTTGAGAAGTGAATTTGCCTTCACTTCTCACAATCTCTTTTCATCTCTCTTTCATTTCCCTTGCTGCATTTTGTATGTGTTTGGATTGAGCTTGCTCACTCTTGTTCATCTCTTACTTTCTTTCTTCAAGTGATTTGTCTTCTTAAATGAAGCAAGTTACTTTGCTTCTCATTGCTCCTTTCATCTGCTTCCTGGTGGTTCCATTGAAGATCTTTCTTGTAAACCTCACAAACCTTAGGAACAACCAAGCATGACAATGATTAGGGTTTTGATTAGTTCCCCACTTAGTTTTACCTTTGTGTCTCCTTGAGTCTTCTCTTCTCACCTCATAAGCAGGGACTAAACCCTAAAGGCTTTAAGGCTTTGTGATTAAGCTTATGCCTGCATCCTTCTATTAGGATGGAGTGTATAACTTTGATCCTAAGTGTTAAACCCTTAATGTGTTTAAATCCTTTAATCAATCCACTTAATAATCATCAAGACATCAAGCTTGTAACTTGGGCCTTGCATTAGGGTTCTAATTCTTCCTTAATTGGTTAAGAAGGACTAACCCTAGTGTTAATGGACAAGTCCCCCTCAAGTTGTCTTACAAACCCTAAAAAACACTTCATCATCTTATCATTAACTAAAATCCATCTAATAAAGGCTTTGTTTTGTCATGAGTTTAATCCCTAATCATGGATTAAGTTGAGGAGCTTTCCTCAGCTTAAACATTCTCATCTATTATCCTTCTATTAGGATGGTGTAATGGGTCTGTTTAATCCCTGATTATGGCTTAACCTCATTACTTAACACTAAACAAAAACGACAAAAACATTGAAATAATCACCAGTAGGTTAATGATCTTTAATCCTACACCATGGTAATTAAGTGTGAGAAGCTGACTTCACACTTAGGGTATTCTCATTACCCCTAATCAGAGGGAAGATGTGATGAGTTTACTAACCCATTGGTTTAGGCTTAAGCTCATTAACTTATGACAAACTTTCAAAAGCAATAAAAGACTGAAAACAAAAAAACAAACAATAATCGTCTCCTCCGGGATTCTTTTCTCATCATCTTCATTCACAAACGAGAACTTGCTTCTTCCGTCTAATGCAAGACAGTTAGCACCTGAGCCAGACAGGTCATACACTTGAGCATAGGCAAGCAAGCAGTTCACAAGTCAACTCATCTTTCAGTCTCTTTGGGTCGAACTACGGTGTTCTGACTTCCTCATTGCACGAGAGGATACGTAGGCATAACTTAACAGTTATCGGACAAAAGTCTCTGTATATTCCCCCTCTTCCCAGCCTCATTCTTCAAGCCTCATTATCATGAGCATTTCACTCCTGCCCTCACACTGACACTGTATATATTACACTTTACACTTCTTTTACACAGACACCTGTACATTTTGTTTTCCAGCCCTTTTACACACAAATTGCACTGACACTACCCCTTTAAAACACAAATCTTTTAAGCGTGGATCCCGTCGAGTACGACGGACAATCTGGGTGCTAATACCTTCCCAGGTTGTAACCAACCCCCTTTTTCAGTCTCTCTGGTTCGCAACCGTCTTATCCGTATCTTTCTAGGTCTATGCAGCATTACCTTTCCCCCGGGATAAAAATGCCTAGCTGGCGACTCTTTTCTTTTCCTGTGAGTTCACTCCTGTGTGTTCTCACATCCTCCTCTCGCCGACCGTTCGCGTTTGTACCTCATTTGAGCCCAGTCTCATCTTGTGGGAGCGACAGACGCTACCATATTTATTTTGTTTTTTGATTAAAAATTATTTGTATATAACAGCAGTTACATAACCAACCGTTGTGATACAATCATACTTTCATCGGTTCGAACCTCAGCGTCATAAAATATTTTATTCCTTTAATGTTAAGGCGCGACTTTTCTTTTTTATTTATTTTAAAATTCACAAATAAAAGGGATATCACTACAGTTCTTCTAGTTAACCGTTTTGATATATTTATAATAAATAAATACTTATCTATACAGTTGGTATTGTTAACCGTTGTGAAATAGTTTACCCATATATAAGTGAATTAACTTTCACTTATTCACAGTAGCGCCGTTTCCTTCATAGCGAAACCCCAGAACCAATTTTTTCTCTTCTTCTTCACCATTAGCTATGAATATTTTGCTTCATACATTAAGGTATGCTTTTTCTTCCATATATTGTTAGATATTTCCCATTATCTCGTTTGTTGCATGTTGTCTTTGTTGGTTGTTCTTATTTTTTTCTTCAGATTTGTCTTCACTACCTTAATAAAGACCATACTTTGGCTATCGTACCCAATGTTTTTGCTGCTATAAAAAGAAAGTACAAGAAGCATGAAGCTTTGATGAAAATTTCATCCACCTTCTACTTCTTCTTCTTCTTCATAGCTTCACAAAAAAAATGTTAGTAAATGAAGAAACAACAGTGGCAACAAGCTTCATCTAGTTTTAGAAACAATGGAAAGAAATATAAGAAGTATGAAGCTTTTGTGCAAACTTCTTCCTCCTTATATTTCTTCTTCATTGCTTCCCATACTAAATCAATATCATAATTGATTCCCGTTCCGCGATTATATTCATTAGAAGATGCGTCCTAAAAATTTATAATATATCTCTTTTGGTCTCTCTTCACTGGATTATGGTTTTAGGGTTTGGTTTCAAATAAGGATGCTCATTGTTGAAGTTTGTTGTGTTTCCTTCCAGGTTAAAGGGATGATACATGGTGATGATGTTGGTTATAACAAGCGTATAATATGAGTTGATAAGGTTCATATGGTTTGTGTACCAATGAAAAAGAATCGAGAAGTATGAAGTCATTGTGGAAACTTCATCCACCTTGTATTTCTTCCCCATGGCAACACAAATAAGATGAATTTAATATATCTTGATTTGTTACAACCCACACTCTGACGGTGGTGAAGATGGTATGTTCTCCTGCTCTCTCTTTCAATCTCTCTTTACTCTTCATTGGATTATGGTTTTAGGGTTTGGTTTCAACCGAAGAGGTTCATTGTTGAAGTTTGTTGTGTTTCCTTGCAGATTAAGGGGATGATACATGGTGATAGCAAGCAGTGGTAGCAAGCGTATAACATGATAAGGTTCATATGGTTTGTGTAGCATTGGAAAAAAATACAAGAAGTATGAAGTCATTGTGGAAACTTCATCCATCTTATGTTTCTTTTTCATTGCTTCACAAACTAGATGAAATTCATAGTTCCGCGATAATTTTCAATAAAAGGTGTGTTCTTTAAATAATTTAACATAGTTTGTGATATTGTATGCAGTTGGGGTTTTGTTGATAAATTTATAATATTTGGTTCTGGTGTATGATATTGTTTCATTTTTTATATATATTTTATGTAGATTGTTTGTTTCACTAATCCTCACCTAAAACACATTCATTTAAATTGACATAAATACTTATAATCTGCAAATTAAGTTGTAATTTGAAAACCAACTTAAACAAAACATTGTTGTTTTTGAATTGCATGCGTCTTATCGTTCATCTCACGTTGTTTACATATATTATGGTATAATGATCTGACTCCTTAGATGCATCGCTGTATTCAATTATAGTTAAATTTCATTAAATAAAATTTATTGGATAATCTGCCTCACCATCAACACTTATAATCGTAAAAATTATGATTATAAAAATTACGATGATAAGTGATAATGATGAGGCAGATTATCCAATAATTGTTGTTATGGAAATTTAACTATAATCGAAGATAGCGATGCATCTAAGGAGACATGTCAATATACCATAATATATGTAAGACATTGTGAGATACACGATGAGACGAAAGCAATAAAAAAACAATAATGGTTTGTTTAAGTTGGTTTTCAAGAATAATTCACTTTTCAGATTATAGATTTTTTCATCAATTTGAATCTCTGTATTTCTTTAGTGAGGTGTATGGAAAACAAGCAATCTATATATAATATGATAAACTCTGGGTACTTTCAACGACAATTATCTATTGTAATCGAGATTAAATGTAATTTATGTTTTACATAATTTGCTGCTCATGAGTTTCAAACCCAGTACCTAAGTGTATATATCACAACGATTTATAAGTATAATTGTTGTGATAAGTGGCGCGTGTCCTGACTTTCAATAACAGTTTTCAGACCGTTGTAGAAACAACGAACTTACAACGACACTCTACTTAACAATGGTATGACCGACGTGATGGTACCCCTTTTTCAACCGTTGTGAAAGGGGTTTTCCGTATTAGTGAGTGTACTTATATATCTTGGGAATTTTTGAATTAACAAGTAATCTATGCATCTTTTGAGTTAAGTCGCTCCTTCAACTTGTTGATTCCATATCAAGTAGTTGTTCTCTTGCAACTTGATTGAGAGTTTTGGTCCAAAGGAGTTGTTTGATTTAGCCGAAGCAAAAATTATAGAATTTTTTTGAGATTGAATTGGATCTTTAACCACAAAATCTTTATTTTAGGCTGACTCTATTGAAGAACCATGTAACAATGATTTTGTGAAATTCGATCGCACATGTAGAGAAGAAGAAGATGAATTGATGATCCAGAATTATGAAAGCGCAGAGGATCGGAACCAGCAAATGATACCATTTTGTAGATGAACTTGAGAGTTCATCTCTCCGAGTTACATAAACAAAAGATGAAAGAGATATTGAAAGTAACAAACTTGAAGGTGCAAAAACATAAGGAATGGATGTTGGAATTGGGTTTTCAAAAACAATGAAAGCAAATGACACTTTGATTTATCCTGGTTCGTTTGAACTCAAGCTACATCCAGTCCACCCGCCAAGGTGATTTCGCCTCTCTCAACGAGGTCTTAATCCACTATTCAAAACTTTGAATACAATCACCTATACCTATATCATAAAAGTCTTTCCAAAAATATGAGATCTTGTTCCCAACCGTTATTTCTTGATTATCTCATAAATGAACATGATTTGGAGAATCAGAAGATGTTGAATTCGCATCAGAGTATATATAAAAATTCGCAGTTTGGTTCTTTACTTGATGAGAACTTCTTATTTTATTTGAAATCAAATCTTCTAAGAGTGATGCGCTTCACTTATTTCGTCGTAGAAGATGTGAATCACTTTAGCTTTTGTCTTATCATAAGAACTTATGTCCTGCACATAGAAGATAATTTCAAGTACTATATTCTGTTCTTATAAATATTGTTATCATCAAAACCATAAAAGAGAAATAGAATCAAATCTTATTCTAACAAGATGAAAGAGATATTGAAAATAACAAACTTAGCCGTAACAACTTTACATCAGATTTTGTTTTATACCTACATTAATCAGAGCTTAACTTTTAACACTGTTAAAACAATTCTAGTTATCAATTAAATTTAACAATTTTAGAATTGTTTTAACCTCTAATAAACCGTCTAACTGATTCTATTACAATGGATAACTAACAGAATTACTTAACATTTATCCTTCTAATTCTAATATATAAAACTAAAATGAATATATCTCTACAAAACACTGTTAAAATTAATAGACAAGAGCTTCATGGAATCATGATAAAGAACAAAACTATGTGGAATCAATTTAAACTTGCATTAAATAATTTTAAATTAAATAAATAATATATTAAAGATAGTAACATTAAATATCTTAAAAATAATTAATTTTATTTATAATAATGAACCAATTTTATAGTTTTCTTTTTTTTTTGGTTAATAGAAGTATCCTACTAGTAAAACTAAGTGCAACTTATTTTCATCTCTTTTTTTTTAATAAAAAAAACCTTCTTTATATCCTCTCACTTTAGTCTCAATGATTCAAAAGTTTCTTCTTTCTCTAGTGTTTCTTTTCCTTTTACATTGTAATTTACGCAACAGTGCTTTCTTCCCAATATCCATATATAGACCAACTTTACTACCTTTGCTCAGTTGTACACTATTTAACTTTGTCAGATATGGTACACTTTAATTTCTCAGCATCTGTTTTTTTTTTTCTTCAGGAAAAGTTAATAAGCATTTTTTGGACCATATTGTAGTACATTTTCTCAGACATTGCTTTCATAGGAAGCTATATAGTACAGTCTATTGAAAATGGGAATGATAAGGAATTTATTATGGATCAATGTAGTAGGGTTTAAGTGAAGGTCAAGTTGCAATCTTGAGATGGATAAGTATTTTTTCAAGTGTGATGGATTTTATACATATCTAACTATATGGCTAAAAACTAAACGTGTTATTGTTGTGAAGACATTTTAATTATTTATGAATACAATAATTTGGTAGCATGCTCAGTGTACAAAGTGGGACATATTTGATTGTTCTTTAAACCATGCGCAATCAATCAAATCATCATCCACTGTAGGGTGTACAAACACATCGGTGTTGGGATGTAGATTTGCATTTAACACATTTGTTGCCAATGATAAATTTCAAATACAATACTAATTAGGACAGATGGTGTTGTGGAGTTCGTTGTGTTGGAATAATATATTAAGTTTGAGTAAATAAAAAAATAGTCTCGTATTAGATATGAATATGAATGTGATTATTTGTATATTTATAAATGGGAGAACCTATTTACTTATTATTTTAAAGTTTTAGGTGGATAAATGATATATCTCTTATAAACATATCTAGTCTTATATTATGTTTCAATGTTCCTTAATATATATATATATATATATATATATATATATATATATATATATATATATATATATATATATATATATATATATATATATATATATATATATATAACACAAGTTTTTTCACATCTTTTAGTTTTGTGGATAAATTATGAGATTAATTTTTCCGGTTATTTCAGTTTTTTTTAAATGATTTTTATTCTGTTACATATTTTTATATTTTTGTTTTATTTTTTTTAAATAAAGAATGTTTTAAAAGAAGTTTCACTATGTCTTACTATATGTTTAATATAATAATTTAATTTTTAATAATGTATATTTATATTATTAAATTTTAAAATTAATTTTTAAATGTTTTTAGTATTTTTTAAAAACATTCTTAAAAGTTATTTTTGAAAATATATTTACTTTTAAAACTAAAACAAATAAGCCATCGCATGAAAATATATTTACTTTTAAAATTCAATTATATTAAATAATTTTAAGCTTTTATATCATTTATTACCTGTAGAAGTCTAATTAATTAACCATATAAAACAAAAGTTTAGCTAAAACTATTTGTCATAAATAAATTTATTTTTTGATTAGTTTTTTAGTCTAATATTGTAGTAATCGGAATTTTAAATGCTAATTCAACTTAGTTGGTTTAAAAAGATAAATAAATATCATTTTAGTTAAAACAATTTTTACCCAAAATAAGATTTGCTTTGTCCTTTTATGCAATATAAATAATTCTACCTATAATTAATATTGTTTACACTATTTCATATATACATTTATGACAATATATAATAACCAATAATAATTAAACATTTTTTTAATAAAATTGTTACATATATTTTTTTAAACTTTAATTTTAATATAGAAGGAGTATATTTCACACTTTTTTGGTATCACTATGAATTTAAGAACATTAAAAATTTATATATAGTAAATCTTAAAAAAATATCACATTAACCATTAATAGATACATTTATTTGAATGTATGCTTGATGGATACATGTCAATGGCAATTAATAAATGACTTCAAAGTATATATTCACATACAAAAGAAAAAGAAAAAGAAAAAACTCAAAGTGCAAATCAAAATAAAGTCCTAAGTATGAAAATGATATTGATGAGAGTGAAGATGATAAATTGCATAGAGACAATGTATCTTTTCTCACTAATATTTGTCTCTATCACTATGAGAGGCACACATGCTGCCAAGTAGAGTAGAAAGAATATCAGTAGCAATGAATGGGCCATTATCTTGGATCACGCGCCTGTGTTGTTGATGTGAAATATTGAATGTCTTGCAGAGAGAGAGAGAGAGAGAGGCTCCTTCATCAGCAGCCTCTGTATCTATCTATCTATCACTGCCATTATTGTCCTTTTCTAGGACTGCACCATTGTTCTGTACTTTTGTCTCTAACTGGCATGCATTCTGATAGCATCACAACCAATCTCTACCTTTCCCATTTTTCTGTATAGTAGCTGTCACATGCCTAATAAAAACAACCCTAGAATGACTATATTCATAAAAATAAAATTCAAGTCCCTCGTTATTTAAAGAGAGAATTTATAAATGATTTGTATAGAATTATATTTATCATCTTATAAATCAATTTTATAAGGTTAAATTATGTCAAATTTAATTTTATTATGGTATCACAAATATATCGATTCAAATCATTTATCATTTATTACACACAAAATTAAAAAAATGTCAGACGTAAAGAATCACCACTGTTTATATCTACGTACCAAGTCCAATAAAATTTACAATTTTTTTTTATATAAAGTGATATTTTAGACCTTACAAACGGATTTTATAAATTTGAGTTAGGTCAAATTATAATTTTTTAAATTGGATCATATAATCATGTAGTTTAGGTAGTTTAATAAGTTGATGAAATTAAATCTTGCATTGCAATAACTATTTGGATTTTTGACCTGTTACAAGTTTGAAAATTTATTTCCAAAATACCACCATCTGAAGAAAATTTTACCTTATACCCCATACGTTTGTCCTCATATTCCTATAAACTTTAAAATATTTCAATTTTATCCTTTCTATTTTTTATTTAATTGTTTTTACATTTTACCGAAAAGTCAGATGAGTAAAAAATTATTTTTTTGACAGTACACGACAAGAACCAGAAGTAGCAAGGGAAAGAAATCCGTAGTACAAAATTTACAAAGCGGAAGTATCAAGGTTCTTATATCCGGTTCACTCAAATACTACACCGGAAGTAACACGTTTGTGTTATCCGGTTTAAGTAATTTCTTAACTGGAAGTGTCTCATCTACGTGTTTCGGTTCGTAAATTTTTGCCTTCACCGGAAGTAACCTTGTTACGTTATCCGATTCGTATTTTTTTAATTATTTTTTATGTTGTCACTTTTTTTAGGAGACATGAATGTCCCTTTGATGATATGCGGCAAAGATCAGACAAATGTAGATACAACAAAGATATTCTCAACAACACAAAAATTTCCTACAAGAGAAGAGGCGACTAGGTGGATTAGGGAGGTTGAACTCAGAAATAGAGTCACTGTTATAATTACCCGTTCAGACACAAAGACTGATAAGAGATGAAGAAATGACAAAGTTATATTTGGTTGCAATAGAGGTGGAAAATACAAAGAATGAGAAAGCGAAACACAAAGTGCTTCCAAAAGATGTGACTGTCCTTTCAAAGTTAGATCAACACCTTCAAAGGATAGTTCTGGTTGGAAAATCGATGTATAATGTGGAGTTCAAAATCATGGTTTAACTGATAGATTTGAAGACCATGCATTTGTGAGTCGACTCACTGATGATGACCAATAACATATTTTAGATTTGTCAAAACGTCATGTTCCTCCAAGAAATATATTGTTGTCATTGCAAGAACGAAATCCAAACAATGTGACTCGAATCACCCAAATATATAAACACGTGAGTAAGATTCAGGAAAATATCAGGGTAAGTAGAACAGAAATACAACAATTGCTTAAGTTGATTGAGGAATCCAATTATGTTAACTATAGTAGGAAAAAAGATGAGTCAGAAGTTGTGAAAGATATCTTCTGGGCCCATCCAGACTCAGTGAAATTGTTGAATATGTTCCGATTGTGTTGATTATGGATAGTACTTATAAAACCAATAAGTATAGGCAACCTTTGTTTGAAATAGTTGGTGTCACATCAACTGATTAAACATTTTTTGTTGCATTTGCCTATATGGAATCTGAGCAAACAGAGACTTTGTGCTGGGTACTAGAAAAACTGAAACAGTTATGCACTAAACAAGGGTTATGGCCCAAGTAATTTAAACCAGTAGAGACCTTCTTTGATGAAAGCATTTGAATTGTATTTCCAATGACAGTTAATATGCTTTGTCAATTTCACATAAACATGAATGTGAAAGCGAAGTGTATGGAGTATGTTGTGAATGATATGCGAGAACCGATAGAGAAGCTTTGGTACGAACTTATAGTGGCTAGTGATGAGGTTAAGTATCATCAAAGGTTGAAATTACTTGAGCATGTCTGTTTGGATTACAGACAATTTATTGATTATGTGAAAGACACGTAGTTGACACCTCATAGGCATAGATTTGTTGAAGCTTGGATCAATAAAGTATTGTATTTAGGAAAAGTCACGATTAACAAGTCATGTGTTTGTTTTTTAGGGGTTTAGACATAGTTTTTTTATTGTAATAGTAATGATACATGAAAGAGGGCATTAAAAAGTTGGGTTTGTGAAATAGCTTACCACATTACAACAAACATGGTACCACCGTCTGAGAAGATAAAGACCAAAGGAGGAGTGAAGAGAAAAGGGAAAAAACATGTTGGGTATGATGTTTATCGTGATCCTTCGTATCATGAGTATGTTGAACAAGCACACAACAATTCTCAGAAATCTTTGAAGAGGCCATGTTCACAGTTATCCCAGACGCCAAAGAAAAAATTATCTCACAGGTACATTGTACACTTTCCTACACATATTAGACCTTTTATTGACGCCATTATTGATGGGTTTAAAGTCATTGCATCAATGCACGGATATGGTGAAGATAGTTGGTCAATGGTTCATCGTGATTTGGATAATGAAATCAGAGGTCCTAGAAATAGTCTTTATGTGAAGTTATTTGGAGACCGCTTATCAAAAGTAAAAGAATCCTTGTTGATGTCATCTTTAGGTTCCTAACCATATGATAAATGGATGACACTACCAGAAATGGGTTATGTGATAGCAAATCGGTATAACATCGTTTTTTTCTCATTAAGTGCTCTTAGTTTGACGTTCTTCCCTATGACGACCAAACATAATCCTAATGTCTCCATTTACTACATTGGTTTTGTAAACTCAAATCATTGGGTTCAGGTAAATATTATAAACATTATTTTCCAATACTATTAAATTATTTATTTTTCCATCTCACTAATATATTTTTGTAACAGGTAAACATGAACAAAAGATTTCCCTTATTGTCAATCATAGTGGATTGGCAGAATAATCGCAATCAGATGCAACTTCTTGGATAACATGATTCTATGGACGATTATAATATTGGCACAAGCTTACACTGATTCTCCCAAATCATATTATATTATGATATATTTTCATGTTTTTTTTATATTTCTAATGCACAATTGTTTTCATGTTTTTTTTGAATTCATCTGAATGATTATAAATAATATAAGTTTGATCAATAGAGTATTATATAAGTATGTGGAATAATAAGTATGTCTGAATATAAAAAAAGTATGTCTAGTGCATCAATGTCAGGTGGATGTGACGATACGTACTGCCGGTATCCAAACCGACATAAGCATTTGTTAGGTAAATAAAGGACAAGTGTATCGTACCATCGCAGACCACCCCTGTACAAACTAATATCATCAAATGGTTTGTGTTGCCTATGATCCTGAAAAGGGCGCCAGATGACATCACCAGGTGTCAATCCATCCAACACAGCTCTGATCTCATCAACCTTCGTTATAGATTGCTTGTAGCACCACTTCACCGCCCTCGAAAGTGAACTACCAACACCAGTAATCTTCGAAAATACTCTCTTCCCAACAGTTGGGAAATACTCATGAATCCACCATTGTCAACAAAATATGAAAATTATCAATTAAAAGTATTATATATTACATAATACAATTATAAAGTAAATTAAAATAAAACATTTGTACCTGTAGAAGATAGGCATATCCACTAAGTTGTTTATAAGAATAAAACAAAGCATATTCGAGGTATCTATAGAGTGTGACAAGTGCATCAGTACCCCAACAATATCTACCATATTTGTCCAAGTCCTCAAAGAGCGGTAAATACTTTGCCTCTACAAGAGTAAATGTCATATCAATAAGAATAATGCATCAAAGTAACAACAACATATACACCCTAGCAGCATAATCAAATCTGCTCTCAGCTCGCAGATGGACAAACTATGTCTTCAACCACACAAGTTTATAATAAAGCCCTCTAGATACACGAATCTCCTGAGGTGCATCCTACAGTGAAATACCCATCAGACGAATAGCAAGACTAATAATATCTGAGTCAGTAATTCCTTTTGCAGAGCTACATAACTCCCCTCTAATAGGTATATGAAGGAGACAAGATACATCGTCCAGAGTGATGGTTATCTCGCCAAACGACATATGAAACGACGATGTCTCGGGATGCCATCTCTCAGCAAATGCAGATAAAAGGTTTGTATCTATCCTCGATAAACTGGTTCTCTGAAGAGAGGATAGACCAGAATCAAATATTCATTGCTCCATCTCAGATGAAAGCATATGTGGAACCCATCCAATAAGTTTGCTGCCATGTGCAGCAACCTTCAGCTCCTTCTTGTTATGTCTCAAATGAAAATGATAAATATTATATGTCATTATACATTAAAAATTAAAATTACATTTATTCAACATTGAAAGGTCATAGATTGATTGGCTCCGCCTTCCCACAGATGTCGAGCGGCGTGATTCTGATACCTCTCCAAAAGTGATGTATCAGACGGTCCTCCAGGAAATGGTGGATACAGTGGAACATGAGCCGCTACAGGATCAACAACCTGAAGTGTCTGAAGTTCCTGCTGGTATAAATGCGTCGGAATTGTCCTTCCATCAGGCAATCACCGATGAATATATCTGTCGCGTCCTCTAATGCGAGACACTGAAAAAAAAACAAAAAAAAAATCATAAAAAAGAATACGAAACTCAACCGGAAGTAGCACAGAGGCTACTTCCGGTGTGTAACCCAACACACATGTAAACCGAAAGTAGCAATATAGATACTTCCGGTGTGTAACTGGAAAAAAAATCATGTAAACCGGAAGTAGCAATACAACTACTTCCGGTGTGTAAACGAAAAAACTAATAAACCGAATGTAGCTTACTTGCTATTTCCGGAGTGCAAAACCTTAACCGGATGTCCTAATGATGGGTGTTCCGGGAGAGAAATCTACTTTCCTAAAATTTTGCATAGTTAAAAATGAGAAGAAAAAAGTTTAATTTTTGAATTACACACTATTTATATGAGGGTATTTTCATCCATAAAAGTTATTCGTAGGGGTATTAGGACAAACGTAAAGGAACAAGGTAAAATTTTCCCATCTGAAAACTATTTTCCCATATGTCACATATTTCACTTTTTGTTTTAATAAACAAACTCACCCTTCGTAAGTCTTCTTTAAGGGGACTGTTATCCTGGATGTAGCATCTTTATTTATTTAGTTTTTTAATAAATTTAAATATTTAAAATCATAAATTGAATGTAAAAATTAATAAATAATTATTTAATAATATTTTTTTTTGTTTTTTTAAAATATATTTAATTAATTTTGTATATTATTAAAAATTAATATTTATTAATATTTAAATTATAAATAAAAATTATTTATTAAAACAATTTTACATATTTAATAATTATAAAATACTTTAGGAAATTAAATAATTCTAACGAAATTAAATTTAAATAAGCATTGAAAAAAATTAAAATATAATATTAAAAATTACAATATAATATTTGAAATATAAAAAAAAATGATCATGTTTGTCTTCATGTTGGAGATCATCGTTGAAGTAATGACTATCGGTTCCACATCGGGTATGAATTAGAACACACCAACCACAACTTAATGGTTCTAATGAAGTAGGTGGAAGAGGGGCTGAAGTTCCTGATAGATTGGAAGAGGCATAAAAAATGAGGGTTTGGTTAGGAAATTTTTAGAATGTATCATAATTCTCAAAATCTATATTCGGAGGAAAGTCGTTACATAGTTGTGTGAATGAGGTTGGTTAGGGTTTGAAGGTTCTATTGTTGTGATGAAATAATCGGATACATCGTGTTAGAGTAATCAAAGTTAGGACGAATGAATGATGTGTAGTTGTGGGATGGACGAATGTATGGTTGTTGTTGGGTTTGATATGTGTAGTGTGTTGGTTGTTGTGGTGTTTGATTAGTGAAATTTGTTGGGATTTATTGTGTTTGGGATGGGTAGTTTTGTTGGTATGATGTTTGATTAGTGAAATTTGGATGGTTGTATGATGATTGTCGTTGTTATTGGTTGGGTTAGTTATATTGATATGGTTGTTCCTAATGATTAGATGTATATGATTATGTATATTGTTGGATGAAAGTGATTTAGGTTTGGGGTTAGTGAAAGTTGGTTGTGGTGGAGCCGACATTTATGATGTTGAACAATGTAGACGAGGGTCATCGAGAGGTTGAGTTGTTGATGCGTATGTAAATGGAAAGGATCTAAACCAATTCTAATAGTCTTGAGTTGACCTCAATTTTTCATCAAATGTCTCCCTAGTCAGGCAATGTCTGTGTCAGTTTTCCCACCTGTGTTGCTCATTTCTGTATTAATGTTTGTAGTTATACTTTCATGACTCTTGCATTGTCTTTTCATGGTGTACTTTCAGGCATTTTGGGGGGTTGGGTTTGTCCTGAAAGTACCAAAATTTCAATTTTACCCTATCATACTGATTCATTTCGACGACCCATAAGCATATGATAGGCATTTTTGCATTCCAAATCAACATATCATCATTGTCTAGTGGTGGGAAGTTAAGATATAACCTCCATGTAAACTATTACACTGTAAATAAAATATCTTAGTGTAACATAAATAATTCTAATAATCACCTCTAGAAAATACACCTTAAGTTACGCTAATTCTACTAAGGTTATACTTCCACCATGATGACATATTTTACTTAACGTGCGAACATCTCATTTATTTACTTATTAAAATTTTGATATGGAATAATCATGGAAGAAGTATAGTCACTACTTGAGTGATTGTCCTAAAAAACAAAAGAACCAAAATAATGATGCAAATTTTGCAAAGCATGAAGAAGAAGAGATGTTTTTGATGGTCACAACAAGAGATGAATAAATATTCCAAGACCAATGGTACTTGGACTCAGGATGCTCATCACACATGACTTCTAGAAAATATTGGTTTGTTAACATAAATCCCTAAATGAAGAACATGTTGAATTGTGCAAATGACAATACTCTGGAAGTTGAAGAGTAATTTGGTTAGCATAGAGAAATTAGTCTAAAAGAACTATAAAGTTTCGATTTAAGACAAAATGATGAGAGTTCTCGACTCAAGACGAAGGTTAATCTTGAAGGATTTCATGTATCAAAATAGAACCTTTAGGATTGAACTTAATGTGATAGAGCACAAGTGCCCCACAACTGCAGCTAGTAAGGATGAATGGATGTGGTATTATAGACTTGTCCATCTCAACTTCAAAGAAATTAGAGATCTGAAGAGAAGAAATATGGTTTCAGGGTTATCAGAAATCGACATTCCAAATGAAGTGTGTGAAGAATGTGTGTAGGAAAAGAAACACAAGAACAACTTCAACAAGGATGCAAGAAGAGTGTTGAAGGCAATTCTTGAAGTTATATACTCTGATGTGTGTGGACTTATCCAAGTGGATTCAATTGTAGGTAACATATACTTTGTCACTTTCATAGATGATTTAAGTCAAAAACTGTGGACTTACATGATTAAGATTAAAAGTGAAGTAATTGAGGTATTTTCCAAGTTTAAATATATGGTCGAAATACATAGTGGTCGAAAGCTCAAGATTTCGTGACTGATGTTGGTGGAGAGTATGTGTCGAAAGACTTCGACACATTATGTGAGAAAGAAGGGATTGTAAATGAGGTTGTGCCACCTTACATTCCACAACATAATGTGATTGCAGAAAGGAAAAATAGAACCATCATGAATAGGGTGAGAAGTATGTTGAAATGCAATCATCTATCCAAAGAATTATGAGGAGAAGTTATGTCGAATGCAACATACATTTTGAATAGATATCTGATGAAGAAGTTAGAAGGAATCACATAAGAAGAATATTGGTCTAGTGTCAAGCCTAGCTTTATTCATTCAAAGTTATTTGGATCTATAACACATAGACATGTGCCAAATCAGCTAAGAATATAGCTTAATGACAAGTCGATTAAATAATCCTAATAGAATATCATTCGACTAAAGGTTACAAGTTGTTCGACTCAGTGAATACGCAAGTAGTGATCAGCAGGGACATGATCATATATGAGCTTGAGGAATGGAATTGGACTGAAAATGTAAAGAAGGGTTAAGTGAGAATTTTATGTGAAGAACCAACAAGTGAAGTCAAAAGAGAAGTTTGACATGAAGAAGTCAGAGGTCAAGCAAGCACAATCAGACCTCAAAGAACAAGACACATGTCTGCATGGTTACAATAATCTGTGATTACATCAGATGATGTGGTCGATGATGAAGGTGATTTGGTACACTGTGCTTTCTATGCAGATGTCGAACCAGTCAATGTCGTTGAAGCATTCATTACTATGAAAAACCCATTTAACAACGGTTGGGAAAGACATATAATGACGCGGACGAGTCCGTTGTCATGTAGGTTCTCATTGTATATATGATACTTACAATCATGACCTAGTAAGCGTTGTAATAAACTTGAAAGTGTACGACCTATCACAACAGATTTTTCAATACGCCATTGTAATAAAAATAATTGTCCTAGGTTTGATTCTGCGCTGTGCCATTTTGATATTTATTTTTCTTGGACAGTGCGCCAGATATTATAACGGTTATGAAATATAACCGTTGTTAATTTTTCTGCAAAATTCACAAATATTATCCTGCTTTTATAATTAATCTCATTTCTTAACCTATATTATTGTTCTCCATATCACAGCAGAAAATACAATTCACATTTGTGATAAAGTTTTCATAATAATATTAATTGTATCATATTCATAATATCACAAAATTGTATCATATTTAATTATATCAGAACAACATCCTGCAATTTACCAGAACAAACAACCTACAGTTTACACACATTACATAACTTAACATAATTGTAACTTGGTGTATTGGTTTCTTAACTCTTGGTGTCTTGACTCTAAGTACCTATGATTTCAAATAATTATAATTGTTTGTGAAAATACTTATAAACTGAAAGCTCTTGAAGTTTAAGTAAAATTTTGGTAAAACACATTGATTGATAAAGCTAAAGAAATTTGAACATGGACAAAGATGTCGAAGGAGATGTGCTAACAACCGACAAAACATATTATTGATTTGACAAGTTAATTGTAAAACAAATCTGGTTAAGATTTGTTACGCTTTTAAAGGATAGATTAAGACAGAATTAGAAGTTCCAAGAAAAATAGAAGACTATAAAATAAGACTAAGACCTAGGATGATAATATACCTTATGTAACAATTGTAACCTAGTTCTCTTTTGTAAAATAAGGGTTTAGGTTTTAAGAGTCGTTGGCTCTTAAGGTTGTAGTTCCCATTTGTAGTTTGGGATGTAGAGAGGACGACATAGGTGCATGTATACTACCATAAGCCTTTAGGTAATGGTTGTTGTATTGTTCTTGGACGAAGCTTTTAAGCATGTCCAAGATACATTGTAGTTCAAGAAACTGTGACAAGTTATGGTGATGGCAGTAGACAAATGCAATACAGGTTGTGAAAGATGTGAGTAGGTTCTCTTATCATAGTTGTAAACGATTATAGTTTAGCTTTTGTAAAGATGTCCATTAGGGTATAGATTAGGAGACAAAGTTATAAATTGGAGAGTTTAACTTTGTGATAATACTATGATTTAATGGAGTCTTCATTCTGGATGGTATCCCCCAAATGTCGGTTTATTAACACTGAACTGGGTCAACATATTTTGTGTTCTTATTATTATGAAATTTACAGGTTTTTTGCATTGTTTTCTTGACTGAGATGTCCCAACATGTTGTCTCAACATATGTTGGTATTTGTGTTGCATCACTTCAAAATAATAATTGTGTAATTCTCTTGTTTCCTAAAGTGAAGTAATCATTATATTAACATTAAGATAGGACATTGGAGTATCTGCATAACCATAATTTCAATTGGTATCAGAGTGGGCATCCTGGTCCCTTTCTAGATGATATCTATGGAGTACTTTCTGGTGATTAAACAAGAGGAGTTATTGTCTGAAGGGTTCTGCAACAACAAATAGGAGTGGTAGTTCTCTTGGATGGTGTCTTGAAAGATGTCTTGACATCTTGTCTAGAGAAATTTGAAGTTGTTCTTTAGTGATTCCACAACATATATTCTGATTGAAGAATTCAAATAGTATGGGATATTAGAGTATTGATTGAAGAAAGCATGTAAATGTCCTTACATGGTTCTGTTCTTGTAGATGTCAACCGGTTTAAAGACACATAACATTCCAAAATTGGGAGCATATGGATGTTATTTTGATGGTTGAGTCTTATGTGACTTGGTAAATGGTTGAGTGGCGTAATCAAGTATGTTAATTTCAGACTGGATAGAAGAGGTAAGATGAATTATCAAACTCATGCTCTAGGGGTTTGATGATTTATTGTTGGCTATGTTGTTGAAGACACTTGATATGATGATCAAGTCCAATCAAGGCAATCCAGCCGTATTATGGAGTCTGCTAGCTATTTTTCAGACTAGGAGGTGCTTTCTTGGAAGCATGGAAGTGAAGACAGTAGAGGTGATTTATTTTCGACATTCACAAAACATGCAAGGAAAAACTTATAGTTCTAACCATAAGGATGCGTTTAAACATATGAGGTAATTAGGATTCTTTCAGAGAGAATATTAAGAACTTGAGTCAAGGGGAAGCCTTGATATCTCAACAACTTACACACACACAAAAGACAACATGAAGAGGAATATCTATGTGATATTCAGAATATGCTGGAATCAGACAAGGGTTATCACAACAAGGATTAAAGATCAATTACTTAGTGTAGATTTGATCATCCTTGTGATTCAAGATTGAGGATGTTAAATCATATGGTCTAACATCTATTCATCAGAGGTTTGAAGAATCATGGGAGAGGTTCTACATTTGCTCAGAAGTCTCATAGGCTTTTGGACTAGGATTATTGGTTTCACATCTTTTTCTGGAAAGTATTAAGACTTGTCCAGACAGTGATGCATTATTTTTGAAGATGGAAATGGAAGACTATGAAGACATCATAATCTTGATGACTGCTTGGATTTGGTTTTTTCTGATCCAATTACTTTAGGGCATTCCAGAATGCTCACCATGTAGTTTAGATAGGTGGGAATATAAGAAACTTCGTGAAGACGACTCTACTCAAGAAAAGGTGGAATCCTTGGTACAACTATGGGGGTTAGTTTCTAACTAGTCCTTCTGAAGATTCAAACAGTGGCAGGTTTCAAGTCCTTGGAGAAGCACTAATAGGCATTCATCAATATGTGAGTTTGTTTGGAATAACTGCAAAATCAACAGTGTAGATGTTTTGATTGGCTATATTTTATGGTAAAACTCTTGTGTGTCTCAGGATGTCATACGATATGTTATGACATGTGATTTAAGCATTATGCATGTGTGATGTTTGTTGTGTGCAGCTGTTTGGTTTTAGGATGTCAAGACCGATGTCATGACATCTCTGACTGGGCCTGAAAACCTAAGAGAATCCTAATTTGTGCGTGCATCCTGTTGTATTTAATTTTGTGATTTTATTGAGGTTTTAGCGTAATATTATCATTAGGAAAAGAAGGATTCAACTTGGAGTTATTTTAGAAGAACATTTGTTCTTTCTATTTTTGTTCCTTGTTTTAAGGAATTATTTATTCTGTTTTGTACAAGTTCAGCAGGCCCAATGCCCATTGGAGTTTCTACTTAAGGCTTCTCAACCCTAGTGTGAAAGGTGGAAAATAAGGATTGTGTATTCAGTGTTTTTCACGTGTGTGACTGTGTGTGTGTGTGTATGTGTGTGTGTGCGTGTCTTAGTTCCTTGTGAGCCTAACAATTATCTTTTGATGATTGTTTTGGACTAGGTGTTCATTTCTATTTTGTCCACTCAAAGCTTTTAAGCAAGAGTGTTTGTATTTAACTGAAGCTTTTAAGCAAGGTCAAAGATTGTTTTGAAAAGTGTCTTCGATTTCTTTGTGTTGTTATTTGAGATCACTGACTGTGATTATGGAGGGAGTGAGATGGGTCTCATATCTAGGAGTTTTTAGGTAGAACTGTATTGGGTAGGGATTAAGTGAAAAGATTGCAAACTAGAGGCATTTATTGTGGATATTTGAATTGATACTACTGATAGTGAAGTTTTTTCCTGGCTTGGTAGCCCCTAGAGTAGGTGTGATTGCACCAAACTGGGTTATCAACTTTTTGTATTCTTTACATTATGTCTTTGTCTTTTACAATTTTGTTGTTATTAGTGTCGTGACATCGTGTTCGACATTCTTAGTTTGCTTCCAGGATTTCAATTGGCATCAGAGCAGGTACTCTGCCTATTTTTCTAGGTGAGATCTAGGGACACTACTCGGGTACCATGGACAAGGAATAAGGATTTGGACACAGACCACGAATTCTGGATGGTTCTAACTATGATTACTGGAAACCTCGCATGATTGCCTTCTTAAAGTCTCTGAACAAGGAGGCTTGGAAAGATGTGGATTGAGGATGGGAACATCCTACCATCACTGATAAAGATGGCAATATAACTCTGAAGCCTGAGGATGATTGGAGAAAAGAAGAGGATGAGCTAGCATTATGGAATTCTAAAGCCCTAAATGCCTTATTCAATGGCATTGATAAAATCATATTCAGACTTGTGCATCACTGCCAAAATGCCAAAGAAGTTTGAGATATTATCAAAACCACTCATGAAGGCACCTTTAAAGTCAAGATGTCAATACTTTAAATGCATACCACAAAATTTGAAACCCTGAGAATGAAAAAAGATGAGACTGTTCATGACTTTCATATGAACATTCTTGATATTGCTAATGCCTCAAGAGCCTTAGGAGAAAAGTTGTCTGATGAAAAGCTTGTGAGGAAAATTCTCAGATCTCTTCCTAAGAGATTCACTATGAAGGTGACTGCTATAGAAGAAGCTCAAGACATTTGCAACATGAAGTTAGAAGACCTTATTGGATCCCTTCAGACTTTTGAGATGGGACTCAATGATGTGCCTAAGAAGAAGAAAATAAGCACAGCTCTTGTGTCTAATACTGAGAAGGTAGCAGAAAGAAGTGAGGTGGAGAATGAAAAAAGTCTGAAAGAAATTTTTTCCATGATGGGAAAACAGTTCAACAGGGTCATGAAGAGAATTAATTTTGGCTCTAGATCAAATGTCAAGAACACTTCATCTGACATCAGCAGATCAATTGAATATAATTCAAAATCTGAAGAGAAGCCAAGTCAAGGAAGAAGAGTTCAATGCCATGGGTGTGATGGTTTTGGCCATATTAGAGTTGAATGTCCTACCTACCTGAAGGAGCAAAAGAAGGGCTTATCTATTACATGGTCTGATGGAGATTCTGAGAGTGACTTTCAAGAAGAATCAGCTAAACATATCACTGTCTTGACAGGGACATGTATGCCTGATGAAGACTCCAAGGAAGATGAGCTGATGTTTGAAGATCTAGTTGATATTTATAACAAGTTTTGCATGAGATGTGAACAAATGTTGTGGGAAGGAGAGAAACAACAGGAGATCATAGCAACTCTGGAGGCTAAAAGGACAGAAAATCTGTAAACAATATCCCTTCTAAATGATGAAGTCTCTATTCTGAATTTCCAGCTTGATCAAATGACCAATTCCATCAGAATGTTGAACAATGGATCTGATAAACTAGACGACATCCTTCAGATAAGAAGAAGTGCTAAAGACCTGTTTGGGATATGATTTAATGGCTCAAAGAATGAGTTCTTCAGAAGCAACAAACCTGAACCTAAGAATAATGCTCCCAACCAAATGTAAAAATCAGTGCCTCAACATCATGAACCAAGAAGACCTACTCAACAAAGGAGAAAGTATCAAATATGGAGATGTCACTATTGTGGTAGGTTTGGTCATATAAAGGCCTTATGTTTCAGACTTCATGAATATCATACTCAGAACTCACAGCCCAAACCTAAGCAAAACATTGTCATCAAGAAATAACAATGGACTCCCAAGAATGTGGCATTGATAGCCCGTACATCTCTTAAAGTCTCTGCTAAAGAGGATTGGTACTTTGATAGTGGATGCTCTAAACATATGACTAGTATAAAAAATTTAGTGGTTGACATCAAACCATATTCCACCAGTTATGTCACCTTTGGTGATGGAGCTAAAGGCTAAATCAAAAGGATAGGAAAACTAGCTTGTTCAAGTGTTTCAAAACTTGATGGAGTTCTACTAGTGAAAGGTTTGACTGTTAATCTAATCATCATTAGACAACTATGTGATCAAGTTTTCAGGGTCAACTTTACAAAGGCAGAATGCATTGTCACAAATGAAGAGAATGAAATGATAATGATGGGAGTCATATCTAGAGATAATTGTTATCTTTGGGTGAATCAAGACATCAATTATACTTCTGTTTGCTCTCTATCTAAAGAATATGAAGTAAAGTTATGGCATCAAAAGATGGTTCATCTTCACCTAAGAGGAATGAAACGAGTCAAAACTTTGGAAGATGTAAGAGGAATTCCTAAGCTTCATATTGAGGAAGGTTAGGTGTGCGGTGAATGTAAAATAAGCAAACAAACCAAGATGTCACATCCAAAGGTTCGACATCTCAAAACATCCTAGGTTTTGGAGTTACTTCACATGGACTTGATGGGTCCTCTGCAGTTTGAGAGTCTGGGAGGAAAAAGATATGCCTATGTGGTGGTAGATGACTACTCAAGATTTACATGGATAAACTTAGTCAGAGAAAAATCTGATGTTTTTGAAGTGTTGAAAGATCTCGGTCAAAGAATACAAAGGGAAGTTGTCTCTAACTCCTGCTTTGTATCCAAAATTGAGCCTAAAAATGTTAAAGAAGCTCTAATTGATGAATTTTGGATTAATGTTATGCAAGATAAGCTACAATAGTTCAAAAGAAATGAAGTGTGGGAGCTTGTACCAAGACCTAAAGGAACCAGCGTCATTGGCACTAAATGGGTGTATAAGAACAAGTCTGACGAACAAGGAGTTGTGACCAGAAATAAAGCTAGACTTATGGCTCAAGGATATACTCAAATTGAGGGTATTGACTTTGATGAAACATTTGCTCCTTTGGCAAGACTTGAATCTATACGATTACTCCTGGGAGTTGCATGCATTTTGAATTTTAAATTGTATCAAATGGATGTAAAGAGGGCATTCTTGAATGGATATTTGAATGAAGAAGTCTATGTGGAACAACCTAAGGGTTTTGTTGATCCAAACCTCTCAGATCATGTCTACAGGTTGAATAAGGCCTCATATGGTTTAAAACAAGCTCCCAGATCTTGGTATGAAAGATTAATAGAGTTCCTTATGAAGAATGGCTACAGAAAAGGTGGCATTGAACAAACTCTGTTTGTCAAAGATGAAGGAGGAAAAATCATAATTGCCCAGATCTATGTGGATGACATAGTGTTTGGTGGAATGTCAGAAGAGATGGTTCAACACTTTGTCAGACATATGCAGTCTGAATTTGAAATGAGCCTTGTTGGGGAATTCACATTCTTTCTTGGCTTACAAGTTAAACAAATGGAAGATTCCATTTTTCTCTCTCTCAAAGAAAATATGCCAGAAACATTGTTAAGAAGTTCGGAATGGAGAATGTAAGTCACAAAAGAACACCTGTTCCTACCCATCTTAAGATGACTAAAGATGAAAAAGGTGTAAGTGTTGATCAAAGCTTATATAGAAGTATGATAGGTAGACTGCTGCATCTGACAGCTAGTAGACCAGATATTGCTTTTGCTGTTGGAGTTTATGCTAGATATCAATCAGAACCTAAGATCTCCCACACCAATCAAATTAAACGGATTCTGAAATATGTGAATGGAACGTGTGACTATGGAATGATGTACTCTCTTGGGAGTGATCCTGTTTTATTTGGATATTGTGATGCTGATTAGCTGGAAGTGCAGATGACAGAAAAAGTACTTCTGGTGGATGTTTCTTTGTCGGTAACAATCTTATCTCATGGTTTAGTAAAAAGCAAAATTGTGTCTCCTTGTCTACCGCTGAGGTTGAGTATATAGCAGATGGTAGTAGTTGTTCTCAACTATTTTGGATGAAACAAATGTTATCTGAATATAATGTCACTCAAGATGTCATGACATTATATTGCGATAATCTCAGTGCTATCATTATTTCCAAAAAATCCAACATAGTAGGACAAAACATATTGATATCAGACACCATTTTGTTAGAGATCTTGTGGAAGATAAAGTGATTAAGTTGGAGCATGTTGCTACTGAACTACAATTAGCTGACATATTCAAAAAGGCCTTGGATGCTAATTAGTTTGAAAATCTAAGAGACAAGTTGAGAATCTTAATGTATGAGGGCTTGTAGAAATTAACTAAGCCTAGACGTCCAGTCAGAGGATGTAGACTGAAGAATAAGTTGCAGATGACTCGGATGATGATCAAGGGAGTGAAGAACAAGTTGTTGTTTGTGTTTGCTGGAGTTCTTATTTATCGAGCATTTTTTCTCTTTATGAGCTTGTGGTTCTATCTATTTCTTTTGTTATATGATTGTGATCCTGTTTGGCCAAATTTCTGGCTAAAAATGGGGATTAATTAGATAGCTACTTAGCTTGTGTGGTTGTGTGTTGATGGTTTCTATAGTCAGTTGATGTGTGCTGCAGGGCTGGTGTACTTATAGGTTGAGGGGGAGATGAAAAATCTCTTTGGTTTTCTATGCTGCAGCTGTGGTGATGTACCTGCTGGTACATTTGGTGTGTGCACATCCTTTGTTTTCTGATGCTTCTGTTGTTGCTGCTACTATTGGTTTTTATTGTGTGTGTTATGCTTATACAGTTGATGTTGAGGGGAGTCCTCACTTTTGTGTAATTCTTCTGCTGTTGTGTTTTCTGATTTATTTTGTAGCTGATAATGCTTAAAAACATTTAGCCAAAAATCTGCCAAACGGGGAGTTTGTAGATGTTTTGATTGGCTATATTTTATGGTAAAACTCTTGTTGTATTATGACATGTGATTTAAGCATTATGACATGTGATTTCAGCATTATGCAGGTGTGAAGTTTGTTGTGTGCAGCTATTTGGTTTCAGGATGTCAAGACCGATGTCATGACATCTCTGACTGGGCCTGAAGACCTAAGTGAATCCTAATTTGTGCACGCATCTTGTTGTATTTAATGTTGTGATTTTACTAAGGTTTTAGCGCAATATTATCAGAAGGAAAAGAAGGATTCAACTTGGATTTATTTTAAGAGAACATTTGTTCTTGCTATTTTTGTTCCTTGTTTTAAGGAATTATTTATTCTGTTTTGTACAAGTTCAACATGCCCAATGCCTATTGGAGTTTCTACTTAAGGCTTCTCAACCCTAGTGTGAAGGGTGGAAATAAGGATTGTGTATTCAGTGTTTTTCACGTGTGTGTGTGTGTGTTAGTTCCTTGTAAGCCAAGGATATTCCTTTTGATGATTGTTTTGGACTAGGTGTGCATTTGTATTATGTCTACTTGAAGCTTTTAAGAAAGAGTGTTTGTATTTGGTTGAAGCTTTTAAGCAAGGTCAAAGATTGTTTTGAAGAGTGTCTTCCATTTCTTTGTGTTGTTGTTTGAGATCACTGACAATGATTATGGAGGGAGTGAGAGGGGTCTCATATCTAGGAGTTCCTAGGTAGAACTGTCATTGGGTAGGAATTAAATGAAAAGATTGCAAACTGGAGGCGTTTGATGTGGATCTTTGAATTGATACCACTGATAGTGAAGTTCCTTCCTAGCTTGGTAGCCCCCAGAGTAGGTGTGATTGCAGCAAACTGGATTAACAACTTTCTCTATTCTTTACATTTTGTCTTTGTCTTTTACAATTTTGTTGTTATTAGTGTCGTGACATCGTGTTCGACATTGTTAGTTTTCTGCCAGAATTTCAAACAAAATGGAGGTTATCTACTCAAACTTGGTTGGTGAATCAAGTCTATGAAGGCATGAGACTCTTGTTATGTAAAGGGAGGAAGTTCTTTAAAGTCGCAGAAGAAGGAGTTATTTTCAACAATTGGAGTCGAATCATAATGTTTTGACATCTAGTTCAACATCAGAATCTTAGTTGGTGGAGTGGCATATCAACTTAAGATAGGGTGATCTACATGAATGAACAAGGATGCTTCAAAAAGACCGTTCTAATGGTAGTTTGCGGGAGCAGTAGGAAGGAGAAGATGTTAAATTATCCATGGCTTAGGGAGTCTATGTGTGTATTGCTATTGAGTGGGTGGATACATGTAACTTGAATATCAAGTTTCACTTTGTAGATCAGGATATCTTTATAAGAGTTCTGAAAAATGTGAAGAGAATAATATGTGGCAATTGGCTTATTCATATGAGGATTCACGAAGGAGGTGATCAAACTATAACATTTGGTTGATTTCAGCAGTGGATTCGAAGAATCAAGATAATCAGCATGTGGCAGCTGGTGAGTCTTGAGGATGTCTACTTTCCTTGAGGGTGGCAGTAATGGTTCACAGACTTAAGGGGAGTTGGAATTATCTTCTTCCTCATGTACACCAACATGAACATAGTTTGTATAATATTCCAATCATATATGCAACTCAGGGTGAAAAGACGTTCAAAAAGTGTTTTATCCAAAATTTGTCAAAAGAGGGAGATTGAAAGCTCTTGAAGTTTGACTAAAATTTTGGAAAAACATATTGATGATAAAGTTGATGTAATTTGAACATGGACAAAGATGTCGAAGGAAATGTCCTAACAACTGACAGGATATCTTACTGATTTAGCAAGTTAATTGTAAAACAAATCTGGTTAAGATTTGTTACGCTTCTAAAGGATGGATCAAGATAGAATTAGAAGGCCCGAGAAACACAAAATACTATAAAAGAAGACTTAGACCTAGGATGATAATATGCCTTATGTAACAATTGTAACCTAGTTCTCTTTTGTAAAATAAGGGGTTTAGGTTTTGAGAGTTGTTGTCTCTTAGGGTTGTAGTTCCCCTCTGCAGTATGGGATACAGAGAGGATGACATAGGTGCATGTACATTACCAAAAGAATTTAGGTAATGGTTGTTGTATTGTTCTTGGACGAAGCTTTTAAGCATGTCCAAGATAACTTGTAGGTCAAGAAATCGTGATAGTTTCTGGTGATGGCAGAAGACAAATGCAATGCAAGTTGTGAAGGATGTGAGTAGGTTTTGTTATCAGAGATGTAAACTACTACAGTTTAGCTTTGGTAAAGATATTCAATAGGGCAGTAATTAGGGGACAAAGTTGTAAATGGGAGAGTTTAACTTTGTGATAATACTACTATTTAATGGAGTCTTCATACTGGATTGGTATCCCATAGATGTATGTTTGTTAACACCAAATTGGGTCAACATATTATGTGTTCTTGTTATTCTGCAATTTTCAGGTTTTCTGTATTGTGTTCTTGACTGAGATTTTCAACCATGTTGTCTCAATATTTGTTGGTATTTGTGTTGCATCACTTATAAACAAAAACTGTGTAATTCTCTTGTTTCCTAAAGTGTAGTAATCATTGTCTTAACATTAAGATAATACATTGGAGTATATGCATAACCAGAATTTCAAAAACTATAACATACAATTAATATATTATGAATAAATAATAAATTACGTACTTGCTAATTTTCCCATATGCCTTCTTCATGATCGAGTCTTATAACATGCACATCATTTTCATCAACTTCATCATATGAGGTAGGAAATTTTGTTATGTAAGAAGGTGTGGATGGAATATTAAGACTTTCATCACTAAGAGGAATATGTTTTCCTTGGAGAATAATTGACCATTTCTCTGATATGTCTGATGGGTCGGTAACATAGAAAACTTGTTTTGCTTAAGAATCTTTGATGAATGGTTCAGTCATAAAAGATTTCTTTCCAAGGTCGACCTGGGTGATTCTTAAGTCATTAATATGTACAACATTAAATAAAACCACTTTGAAAATAACATAATCAATCTTCCAAATCTCATTAATGACACCATAAAACACGATAGTTTCCAATACTTGATTCTTATCTTTCGAACTAGAGAAATACATCGATTCGACTTCAACCATAACCCTACTATTTTGAATTATACTATGATCATCTTTTGATTTTGTATAAAAGATATAATGACCAATGTCGTATGTACTCCAAGTAATGACACAAAATTTTGGCTCATAAGACAACCATTTAAGTATCTCGAATGTACTACAATCATTAGATACATTTTTATTAAACAATTTATGAACACTACGCCAAAAAAGACCTTTAGCAGCGCTTTAAAGCTCTACCTAAAGTGGCAATGATGTAGGTAAAGGCAACGCTTTTGTAAATGCAAAAGCCCTTCCTTAAGTCCCCTTTTGGCAACGCTTTTTTCACTAAAAACACTATTTTTTGTTCTCCTTTAGGCAGCGCTGAATAAATTTTATTTTTTTTCAACTTTAGGTGGGACTTTTTCAGGAAAAAGTGACGTCTTTCCCTCCCCCTTTAGGCAGAGATTTTCAAAGTGTTGCCTAATGTGTCTCTTCTTAATACTTTAAATACTGTTTTTTTATTTATGAAAAAGTGCTTTCTTTAGTTCCCCTTAGGCAACGCTTTAAAAAGTGTTGCCTAATGTGTCTTTTATACACTTTAGGTAGCGCTTTTTTTAGAAAGCGTTGTCTTTTGTACACGTAAATAATGCTTTTTAAAAGCCTTTTTTAAAAATTACTTTTTGGATGCGTTTTTAGTCATAAGCGCTGCTAAAAGTCCTTTTTTTAGAAAGCTTTTTTTGTTAAAAACTTACAATAAACCTATATATTAATAAACCTGTATAACTCAATATTTTTATCTAAACTTATCATCAACACAAACCACTATTTCAACATAGGCATATACTTCAACACAATAATCATTAATTATATACTTCAACATAATAACCATTATATACTTCAACATAAAAACTTATAATCGTCAACACAAGCCTTTATCAAAACTTATCATCAACACAAGCCTTTATTTCAACATATATACTTCAAGACAATAACCATTATATACTTAGCTTCAACACAATAACCATTATATACTTCAACACAAAACTTATCATCAACACATAAACCTTATAATCGTTATATGTATAATTCAACACAAATCCTCATACACCAAAATAATCCATCTGACCCGCGTCAATCCGATGCCCAAAATAGTAACCCAGGCAAGGACATGTGATTCGACTGGGGTCTTTGGCGTGTTTAACAACAAACATAACGAATCTTGATATCCCATTCTCGTACTCTTTCGACAATCGATTGGGCGACATACATTTTTTATCCATGATTTTACTAAGTAAGCAAAACAAAAACGCTAATTATTCACACAATTATATAACAAAAGAACAACTAATTACCTATAGAAAAGTCAGCAACTTCTGGAACCACACAGTGTAAGATTCTTGGAAACGATTAGACTTTCACATTTCACAAGTATCCTCTCTATATAGAAAATTCACTAAGTTAGTAACTCATATGACAGACAAGATATATCGGAGAAACGTGTCAAAGTCTCAATAATCAAATATAAACAAATGTTGATTAAGAAGAACGTAAACAACAAGATTTCCGTTAATATACAATCATAGTTTTAAAATATCAATGCAATAATGTATAATTGATGGTTACAATAAACTGACCATAATAATAACTAACTAATATAATCAAAACATGAAAGTGTATCCCAAATATTATGCGATAAAGAAAGATTATACTTCTTAACTTGAGTGATACAACCAAAATGCTTAGTGTATATCAATTATGTTTAACATTTTGCGATAATGTATCCCAAATAAACAAACCATTATACTTTTGGTGAATTTGTTTTTGGAATGAAAGTGTTTTTTCTTAGTTTGACTAAACTTCAAAACTATAGATACAATATGAATTTTTCTTAACAATCTATATTATATAAAATATATAATTCAATTGATTTTCCATTTTATTAATAATGGAGGTTATGTGTGTGTGTTACCATTCAATTGACTTCCATTATTATTCAATTGGTTAATAAAATGTTTGTATAAATAACCTAGACATAAACAACATCAACATCAACATAAACAACATCAACATTATCAACATCAGCAACAACATTATCAACATTATCAGCAATATTAACAACATAAACAATAGTATCAACATACACAACATAAATAATATGAAGAATCTTGAATCTTGAATCAACATAAACAACATATCAGCAACAACATTATACTCGAATAACCAGAAATTCATACCTTATGAAACTCTAATACTCTGAAACTTTGAAACTATGAAACTTCCAAACTCTAAGTTATGAAATTGCAAAATAAGGAAGGAACGAACAACGTCGCGAATAGAGGGAAACAAATGGAGGAACGGTGGTAGAGTCGCGAAATGAAGGAGGAAAGACGGTCGTAGCTGCAAAGAGAGGGATAAACGATTGGATTTTGGGACGAGAGGGGAACAAAAAGAAACTTAGGGCTGAAAATAATAGTTTATGTTTTATTAGTTAGAAACTGATGAGCTTTAGCAACGTTTTTTTTGTCTAAAAAGTGCTTTCTTTTCATTAGCCTATAATAGCACTTTCTGAAAGCGTTTTCTAAGGTGTTGCCTAGGTATGACCTTTAGCAGCGCTTTACTAAAAGCGCTATCTAAAGTGTGGCCTAGATATGACATTTAGCAGCGCTTCCTAAAAGCGTTGTCTAAGGTTATTTTTTAGCAGTGCTTGGAAAGCGCTGCCTAAAGTGTGGCCTATGTAATGCCTTTAGCAGCGCTTTTCAAAAACGATTTCTAAGGTAGGCCTTTAGCAACGCTTTTTTTAAGGGATAATAGCTATTTTACCATCTGCCATATAGGTGAGGTTTGAAAAACACCCCTATAAAAAGTTTAGATTTCCCCTTGACATTTGAAGATTCTACTGTTTTGACCTCTCTTGAAACCCAGACAGCTGAATTTGTGACGTGGCAATATTTTTTTAATTTATTATTATTATTTTTAATTACGTGGATGATTAGTTGTCATTTTTTAAATTAGTTGTCATTTTTTAAATTATTTATTATTTAAATTACATGTGCCACTTTTATTTTTATTTTAAATAATTATTTTATTTATTTTTAATTTTATTTATTTTTTTCGTATTATTTTAATTTTTAATTTAATAATTTTTTTCTCAAACTATTTGTATTAGTTTATAAAAATAATTTTAATTGGGTCATTCCAACCATAAGTCCATTGACATCTCCACTCTATTTTACCCATATATTTTTCATTTATAGTCTAATGCACTAGTAACTAATATAAAGACTAAATTCTACTTTGAACCAACCGATGTGGGTCTAAATTGATCTCAGATTTTCCACCATTTCCATCTTTAGCATATTGTTAACTAATTTGAACAACCCAATGGTTCATGAATCCCACTGTAATATTTAATGAAAACTAAGACAACAATTCTAACAACATAGCTAATTCATGCATAATAATTCTAATAGCTCAATTCCAATTTAATAAAGCACATAAGAAAGCAATAATTATGTTATAAGAGTGTCACACAAAATCTCTTTTTTTTTCTGTTTGCTCTTACATCGTGCTAATTTGTACAATTTGTTTGATTAAACTAACATCACTTCCATGTATTATAAACTAACATCACTTCCATGTTTTCATTCTAAATTATTACACTATGCTTACACATGAGGCATCACTTCCATGTCTTCATGTATTATAAACTAACATCACGACTACTTGATAGAAGTTTGTAGTGCTCTTAATATTCAAGAATTATGTTATATTAAGTGACACTCTTTCCAGCTTAATTAAGTTTGATGCACACATTGCTGAGGTGATTGAACCTTTCCCATCAATAAAAAGGAATGAGACAAAATTTCAGCATGCTGAAATCTTTAACCTTTCTATAGCAGTACAAATCGTGAGTGTAAGCTATTGATTAACTTAACTCAAAATAAATAGTGTCGCCAACGTGTTTTTATTTTATTCCAAAAGGAAAAGGAAAAAAAAGCGAGTAAATCCTAATGAATCTAAAATCAAAAAGCTAAAGAGACAAGCAGAGAACAGGTAAGGGAGTTGGTTACAAAATGAGAAGGTTTTAAGCACCCAAAATATTTGTGGTACTCCACGAGAGCCCTTTGAAAAATTTATTGCTTTTTGGTTTGAAAATAGTTTGTTTAAATGAGAGTGGATGGATGAGAAAATAATTAATTTTTAATGTTTTTGTGTTTGGAGAGGTTTACCATCTCATGCCTATGTACCCATAATGTGCAATGTAAGATCAAAACTCCGTAATTCGTGGTACAAATAGTAAAAAATGATTAGTTTTGATTGATTTTATTAAGTGAAAAAAGAAGAAGTGCAGAAAGGCACTAAACCACTTGAATGAGTTTGATTCTTTTTCTTTTTGAATTGAAGTCAAAATGATTAAGTTCGTTGAGATTTATTAAAGGAAAAGAAAGAGTAAAAGTCACTTGACAAAAGTCAAAGTTTTGTTTATTAAAATGGTGAAGATTTTAAAACAATAATCTTTTGAAAAAGAGTGGAAGTTTTTAAAATTGAATAAGGCGAGGAGATGAAGAGGCTATCCTAAAAAATAAAATAAAAGAGATAAAGGAGGAAAAATCTAACCAAACTTGATGATACTTCCAAGCATAAGCAAAAGAGTTCCATCCTTATCAGCATAAGCTAGCAAATGACCAAATAAAGGCTAAAGTACCAACTCCATAATGATAAAAAAAATGGAGGGTGTCATAGAATTTAAGTCCAAAACTCCAATTCCACTGCAAATGATAGTAATCATAATCCAAGATCAAGATCACAAGTTTTTTAGGGGTTTAATCCTTTATAAATATTTTAGTTTCCAAATTGACAAAAGAAAAAGCACAAAGATATATAAACATAAACATGATAATGGATGATAAAGCATAATAAAAATAAAGAGATAAGGGAGCGAGAAAGAAATTAAAGAGGATAAGATGTGAGAAGGAAAATAAAAATAGTAATATAGTAGTATAGTAATAATATGTACATAATGTAACACCCCAAAATTTGTCCTCTCATTTTCATGTCATTTATTATATCCTTTCATACATTGCATTGCATTTAGATCACAATTGCATCATAAACATACATGAACATACATCTCCATTTGAGCTTTCATAGGTTGCGACTGACCTTTATTTCTTCATGCGGCACGTGTATAAGAATCTCAGAAGAAGCCAAAAGTTCTCGGTTAATTCAGAGGAGTTTAAGCAGAATATCAGTTTTATGGTGCAGTTTGCAAAAGTTGTAACTTATGCTCGGAAACTCTTTTTGTCTTGAAACTCAATAGTTTAGACCGTTTCGGTATTCTCTATAACTTTTGTGTTCGGCTCGGAGGCCAATTCATCAAGGAAAATGGCGGGAATTATTTGTTTTTGAAATTTCGGTTTCGCCGATTAACTGTGCTAGCGGTATTCAAGAGTTTGTAACTTCTGATTGGGTCAACATGTCTGAGAGATTCATATGCCAAAAGTTCCTTCTTGATATCCTTTCCAACTTTTGGGTTTTGGCCGAGAACTAATTCTTTGTAGAAGATCTCCGAATGTGCGAGTTTTTAGAGTCGACATAGTGAAAAATAGTGCTGAACCGGTGAGTTTTGAACACTAAAAAAATTCATAACTCTTGGCTCGTTCATCGGATTGATATCGTTCTGGTGCCTAAAATTCCGTTTAGATGTTATCTTCATTATGTGAATTCAGTTTGGGTTAGGTTCGAGCGGAAGGATCCCGAAAATGCGAATTACCAGTAAGGTTCTTTGATGCAGTGCACTGTCTGTCAGATTTTGTAAAATTCATAACTCGGTCAATTTTCATCGGATTGCACCCGTTCTTGAAGAGTTGGTTCAAAAAATTTATCCTCTTCAAGTTTAAATACAAAAGCAAGTTCGAACGGTGCTCCAAAGATTTTCGTTTTTGTTTATTTCACAAAACTGAAGTGCTGAACCGAAGAAAAAGGCTGAAAGTGGTTTCACGAGAAAATTCATATTTCCCTCGTCATTTGTCCGGTTGAGCTTACATTTTAACACTAGGTCACTGACTCATAGATCTACAACTTTTCTGACAAAGTCGAGTCGAGATTATGCTCCGAAGAGGTTGACCTTGTCACATTTTCGAGTAGCGGACACCAAATAAGCCGAAAAAACAACTTATTCAGTGATGTCTTGCAGCTTAAACGTATCGATCGCACTCGATTTTGATCCTATGACGTCCGTTCTTTTTGCATTGCAAACGTGATTCAGAGGTAGACGATGTTGTGTAAGACTTCAGAGTCGAAATGTTTTTCCGAAAATATTGTTATTTTCACTTAAGCCAAAATTCTACCTTTTGCCTTTCATTTTACACTCCACTATATATTCTTTTGACCCACAATTTGTCTAATAACTTCAATCATAATTCAAAAACACCAAAAAATCTCACAAACTCTCTCTAAAGGATCAAAGTTCATTCTCTCAACTCTTTCTTAAGAACACAACAACAACTTCATCAAGAACTCAAGAACACAACAAATTCGATCAAGCTTCCGGTAGCCGAGCCGCCGCGAACCACCACCTAAGATCAACTCCACCACCGCGCGACCACCATCTTCCGCCGCCGGCAGCCACACAGCCTCTCCTCCTCTCCTCTGTTCGCGAACGCGTCTCACTCCCTCCGGATTCACAATTTTTTCGTCAATTCTTCACTCGGTTAGCTTCTTAAACTTTAACTCATGAATAATTATTTAATTGTTTCTTGACTTGAATTTTCAAGTTGAATTAATCTTGTGAAGATTATGTGCATTGATTCTTGATGTGATTGTTGATTGATGCTTGATTAGTTGATCTTAATAATTGTTGTGGTGCATAATTGGAAATGCTTGTTAAAATTGACATAGAATAATTGGTGCATGTTAGGTGTTTGACAAAATTCTTAAGAGAACTAATTATTGTGACTTGATATTAATTGAAGTGTTTGACTTTTGAATTCATGTTTGTTTCAATATGCAAATCCGAAATAGGATAGATTGATGATGCCAAATCGATGATGTTGTTCATGTATCGCGTGTCGAGAACATGTTTTGGTCATAACTTCCTAACCGTAACGCATTTTCACGAATATAAATAGTGTAAATTGACTTTGTTGATTATTCCGGAGCCATTGGTAAAAATTTTAGTCGATTTCGGACAATTTGTTCTGGCTATTTCACTACTGTCAGCCGACGAAATTGGCCAAAAAGTCACACTTCCGAGCGGAATTTTCAAAAACTGATTGCATATTTGAATCGTTGGCACGTTTGCAAGTTATCATGCGATTTTCGTTCAATTCCGAGTCGGTGATTTTTGACGCGTTTTAAGGTTTTTTAAGTTCGGTTTGGTGCGATTTTGATGCATTGATATTGTTTTGACTTGTACTTATGTTTGTTGATCATTTGTCATTCATTGCATGTAAATTTGTTCGATTCCGGTTTGAGTTTGCATCTTGTTTATGTTAGTGCATAAGTGTTGCCCCGTTTTGAAACATAAATTTCAATGCATGTCCATGACTCGTATATTCATCTTTCTACTTGATTTTGAGTTGTGAGACATAGGTGCAACTTCCGGTTGCACCTCTTTTTGATTTCTAATGCGTTTGTTGAGTTCATGCAAGGTTCTCGCAAAGATCTTAACGACGGTCGTTTGGTTAGTATTCCACTTTATTTGTGGGATACCTTTAGATTCAAATGATATTTTGTGTCGTTGTTTTTGTCAGGATTGTGTTGTGTGCATGAAATTTATGTGGTCGCATCCAACTTGCACATCTTGAGTGATTTATTTTCACTCCGATGATTTGAGCTTATATGGGAAATGTAATGCCCGACTTGCTTTATTTGTGGATGCTAGCTTGTTCGAGCGAACCTCTAGGTTTTTATCTTCTATTTAGTTTGTTGGTACTTCGGATTTACATCCGCACGCTTCACAAAGTCATTATGGAAGATAAGAATTTATTTTTCTTATGTGAGATTACAAGACCTTGCATGAAGTTTTTGGGTTTCTTTTATATGAAGCATCGACACTTCAATCAAGTAAGAAATCTCGACTTTCTCCACTTTAATGCATCATTCTAGTTGTATGCGACTTAGGATTATATAACATAAGGTGCATATTGAGCCCTCCCACCTGAGGCACTGGATGTATTTGGATTTATGATGCTATGTTTCGATATCGAAGCTTAGGGATTAGGTTACGAATGATAGAATTTGCTTCCTTTCGCTTTCCCTTACAACACCGTTTTTGCCAGTTTCGTTGCAATTATTAAAAATAGCTTCGGGTGTGATAAAATTATGGAAAAATTCATGAGTGATCCTCATCCTCTTAATTAATTTTGTATAATTTTTGTTTCCAGGTTTGCTTGAGTTTATTAATTAATTTGGATTTTTCATTCCAAGTTGTCCTAAAATGAACGGTTTTAACATAAGGGACCGAAAACCATTTTTTCCATAGGTGTGAAACCTATTTTTGTGTGTGATTAAACACTGGAATTTGTGACATTTTGATGCTCCTTAGGAACTTTTTTAAAATAATTTTTGGTGTCATTTTTGATCCACTTTGTGGAGTTGTTTTTCGGCGATCATGCCTTGTTATCTCATTCATTAAGTGAATTGTTTTTTCACTTTGGTGCATAATTTTGTGAAATAATTTTAGACCATGTATGCTACTGAATTCACCATGCTATGGATTTAATTTCATAATTTTTCAAGCCTTTTTACTATTTTTCATGTCACCTAGACTTTAGGTCCGATTATGTGCTTATTTGCTCCATACCCTAAATGTTAAGAAGACATTCATGCCATTTTCTTGAGATACTTTATGGTAACCTTTAGGAGTTAATTATAGGTCACCTTTAGGTAATTAATTCCAGTTATAGGTCAATTTTTGAACCATACTCATTTGGTTTGTTTTTGTGTTCCTAAGTGCATTCTTATGTGAAATAGTTTAACCTAAACTAGTTTCTCTTCTCCTCCAAATGTTAACATGACTTATGTGGGAATCATTAATGTCAATCCATGCATTATATTTTCCTCTCATACCTTGTATTCTAATGACCCATAATCATCTCATGTATATTCACATGACATTCATCCTTGACTTGCATCATTTGTGATCTTATGCGACACCATGTTTCATTTGTTCTCACATCTTCTTCTCCTTGCTTCATATGCTTACACCATTACATCCATGATGGTATGTTCATTAATATACATTCATAAGCATTCACTACTGACTTTGATATTCATTTCATTTATTAATTCATGCTTTTATGCTATATGCATTCATACTTCATCCATAAACCCTAATTTTCATTCATGTGAACTTAGGTGAACTTTTTGTACATAGTTTGACATAGTTTGAACTTGTGAGGTATCCTAGCATACTTATGGACCTATAGCATGTAGCTACTAACTTTAGAAATCATATAACCTTTAGGTATCTTCATCTTTAGACTTAGGTCTTATTTTGAGCCATAGTTCCATTATAGGATGTGTGTAAGGTTTAATTGTCTTTATGCTTTGTTTTTGTTTCCAATATGCAAATTATTTTGGCACTAACCTTTGTTTTATAGAGAGGTTGAGTTAAGTCACATGCAACCTCTTCCTTTATCTCTTTATGCTTTTAAGTTGTGTTTGCCTTGTACTTTCATTCAACTTTCTTCATCTGACTTCACCTTACTTTCTATTAGAGTTTAGCACTCCATTAGGGCATAGTTTGTTAAGGTTTGATCTTACCATCTTGGAATACTTTAATAGAGTTTAGCTACTTACTTTAGAAGCTTGTTATCATGTAATATCCTTTAGATTTAGGTATTAACCCTAGGAGGTTCTTAATGCCCTTTCCTTAGCTAGTTTGAGCTAGTTTAAGCTTTTGCCATGCTTTATGTGTTAATATGCTTTGTAAAGCTAACCTTTGTTTTGTTGGGGGAGCAAGATAATTTAAATACTACTTATTTCTCATCTTCTTTATACTTTCTAAGTGTGTTTGCCTTAGCACTTTGTGATTTTCTTGTATAGGTTTTCCCATTTTTCTTAGAAACAACTTAACTTCCTAAGGAAGTAAGTTGAGTTCTAAGCTCTTTTTTATTCTTTTCCTTTTTCTCATTAGGATTAGAAAATCACACTAACCATAAGACATCCCAGGCAATAAACTACTTAGGGTTGTGTATTAGTCCCCCTTAGTTTGTCCTTTTGCAACTTGAGTCATTCTTTGTCATCTCATAAAGCAAAAATCCAAAAGACACTTAATAAAGGATGGAAGTAGTCTCTTGTTATAGCCTTATTCCATGGGGCACTCACATTCATTCCATCTTGGAATAGTATGGGCTTGTCTAGCATGATGCACAAGTTTGATCAAAGGACTATCTTCACAAAGAAAACATAAAAGAAGTTTCTTCAAAAGCTATAAAAACATGTAATAAGTTCAACAAGCTAGTGAACTTAGACCTTATTCCTTGGAAACAAGTCTTGGATAAATTATCCTTACTTGGTGTGCTTGTTCTACTATTCCATCTTGGAATGTAATAGCAAGTACATATTCCATGGAAAAGAGTTTGGATTCACTTCCTTGTGCCAAATTCATAAAAACTCTTAAAAAGTAAACAACAAACAATAAGCGACCTTCGTGCGGGAATTCTCTTCTCATCTCACTCACTCTAAACGCGAACTTGCGACGACTTGTCTGGCATGCAAGACGGTAAACGCACTCGTACCAGACGAGCATACAACACCTGAGCATAGACATACGCAGTTCCAGCTATAAAAAACACAAACAAAGTTCCCGCCTGGTTAGACGAACCACGTCGACTCTGATCCTCATTTTCCCGATGAGGTACGTAGGCAGCGGGGTAGGGCCCGTTCGAGCACAATCTTTATTTTCCCTACATTTTCCCTTTCTTTTCTCTTTCTTCAGTTCCCTTTCTCATTTCAGTTCCAGTTCCAGTTAGCAATTCTTTCGTTCAGCAGCAGTTATATTCTTTCACCCTTTGAAACAAACTAATAAGCGTGGATCCCATCGGGTACGGCAGACGGTCTAGGGTGCTAATACCTTCCCAGGTCGTAACAGACTCCCGAACCCAGATCTTTGGTTCGCAGGGCCTTGTCCTTTCCTTCTTCCTCAGGTTTGTGTAGCATTACCTTTCCCATTCATTCGGGATAAAAATGTCTGGCTGGCGACTCTACCTTTTCCGTACTACTTTCGCGTTTGTACTAAGATGAAAATCCTGGGAGCGACACATAATAGTGGTATAGTGAATTTAATTATCCACAACCAAAAGAGTAACCATGCACTTAGTGCCAAAACTGAAAAGACATCCAATTCCGCTTAGTATCTTACACTATAGTAATTAACAGATGCAATTAGACCCAAATTCACTGAAACTTGAAAGAAGATTGGGATACCCAAAGAAGCTACGCATCAAGCTTCAAAAGTCGTGGATCTAATGCAATTGATTAACCAAGATTGGGATGACGCAACCAACACGAGGTCCGGTCCATGAAAGTCCAAGTATCCAGTTGGATTTTTATTCCGAAGTAGGGACACATTTAGGTATATGTTAAGCAATCACCGAGTAATTTGTGGAGTAATTACCCTACAAATGAGGTTGGCTAAAACCAATTAAGGTTAACGATGTTAGCGCTAATACATGCGAGATAAATGATATGTAAATCGCCATCCGAATGCAATGTCGCACAAAAAATAAACATGAATACCAAATTGAGTTACACTTATGGTAATCTTTCATCTTTAAGTTCAATCACTCATTTTGGTAGATTCAAGGTGTAAAAATATATCACTAATTCAAAACACCTAAAGTGAATTAAATAATTCACTTATATATCAATTTGAAATAATGAACATTAACTCCTCTAATCTACACCCAAAGTCCATTGAGATTAAAGAGAAACCAATCCCAAAAATGTCTCCCAAGGTAAAAATAAGAAGAAAGGAGAAGAAAAATCAAAAGGAACCAAAAACAGCTCCAAAACAAGTAAAAAAAGTCAATTCTGCTTCAGAGTAACCGGTTACTACCAGGATGGTAACCAATTACTTCGTTCCAAAATGCAGTTTCTGAAAAAATTAACACTGAGTAATCGGTTACTACCAGGCTGGTAATTGATTACTCTGTACGCAGTAGCAAAAAATTGGCCAAAATTCAGCATGATCCTCTTTTAAAACAATTTTCAAACACCTTATGAATTGAATTGACACAAATTTTAAAGTGAAAAAACAGTGGAATCCCTTCAATCAAACAATAATTTATGATCCAAAAGATCAACAACAAAAATCACCAAAGATCTACATATTGAATGATGATGATGAAGGTGTAACAATGGAAAAAGATGAATTACCAAGAACAAACTTCAAATTACTCCACTAGCAAGCTTGATCTAATAAAATTGATGAAGAAAAATGAAAAGGATGAAGGTTTATCTCAAAGTTATTCAAGAACTCAATGCAAATTCTTGATAACTTTTAAAAGAAGAAAATGAGCTTTAGTGAATTTTGTGGTTTGGGAAGATATTTTGCAAGGGATTTTTTTTTGCTATCAAAAGTTTGAGAAATGAATGAGAAAAAGCCTCTACTTAAAGAGTTTAGGTATGAAAATTTGGTGGAATGGAGCTTGCTTTGGAAAATCAAAATTAGGCTTGGAATTCAAATTTGGAGGGAATTATCAAAAGAGTGGTGATTAGTGAAGTTATATGGTGGGAATTAATTTTGATGATGTATGAGAATTAAATGGAGATGGTATAGAATATTCCAAATGTGATCAAAAGTGAAATTGGTGCCAAATATCAAAATTTGAACTTTGCTGCCAATTTTCAAAATTGCACGCTAGTAACCAGTTACTACCAGGGCGTTAACCGGTTACTCAGTGAAAAATTCGAAAAATACTTACTTTTCTTTGCACTATTGTGGTTCCGGATCGATTCTCTTGCGCACCGAAGAAGGCATGGAAATAGATACATTAACCTTGAAATTCCTTGAATAAATCATTTAAAACTCGGGAAATTCTTGATCTAATAAATTTGAATTGTTTGCGGATCAACTTCTACTTTTTATCTGTGAAATTCATTCGAGATGTGGGACTGCTATTTTTGGTATTTTTGACTTGTTCTTACCCCTGAAAATGTTAATAAAAGAAAACAAAATATTTTTTGGATTTTAATTAATGGTTAGTAAACTTAAGCAAACAAAAGCAGTGGTGATCCCATGTGAGGAATAAACCTGCTACCAAAAAGGATAGAAGAACCAGTGCATGATCTTGTTCGTATGCAAATGATGAAAATATGGAAAATCTTAAGGGAAAAAATTAGGGTATGACAGATGTCCCTATTTAAGTTTCTTCAAACCCGAGATATGAAGATTGACATCTTTGTTTCGACAAGATGGAAGAGACTTAAATATTAGAAAACCCAAATTTTGGCCCTAAGAGGCCATAAAAAGATATGAAATGTAATTAAATGATATGAAAGCATATGAAATGATATGAAAGCATATGAAATATGTGGGGAAAAGATCGACACAAGATACAAAATAAATGATGGGAATAAGGAGAATAAAACTCCGATAGGGAAAACAAAGCACACCACATGCTGGAAACCACAACATGGCTCAGCTGAGGCAAATATGTCCAATAGTGGAATTGGACAAAAGGAGTCACAACATCTAATAGTGGCTTTGAATGAGGTGAGAAAAGTCCCGAAAAGTACATCAGAAGCATCCACGAATGACATAAATGACTTTTTGGGGATATCCATGAGCGACATCAGATAAAAGAGAATCACAACATTCGACAGTGGCCTTGAATGAAATGAGAAAAGTCCTGGAAAGTACATCAGAAAGGATGATGACTATACTACAGGCATCCGACAGTGGCCTCAAATATAAGAGAGTCACAACATCCAACAGTGGCCTTGAATGAAGTGAGAAAAGTATTATAAAGTACATCAGAAACAATGATGACTTCACTATGGACATCCGACAGTGGCCTCAGATAGAAGAGAATCATAACATCCAACAGTGGCCTTGAATGAAGTGAGAAAAGTCCCGAAAAGTACATCATAAACAATGATGAGTTCACTATGAATATCCGATAGTGGCCTTAGATAGAAGATAATCATACAATAGTGGCTTTGAATGAAGTGAGAAATGTCTCAAAAAGTACATCAGAAACAATGATGACTTCACTATGGACATCCGAGAATAGAAATCTAAAAAAAGAGTGATTACAACATCCAAGAATAACAATTGAATGAAGTGAGAAAAGTCCCGAAAAATACATCAAAATAATGATGACTCCACTATGGACATTCGAGAATCGCAACCGGAAAGGTGATCACAACATCCAAGAATAGCAATTGAATGAAGTGAGAAAAGTCTCGGAAAGTACATCAAAAACAATTACGACTCCACTATGGACATTTGAGAGTGGCAATCGGATAAAAGGTTTAATGTTTGAGAAAAAAACATCAAGCAGGTGAAGAAAAGGTTTTGGAGAAACAACATAACAAAGTATACCTGGACAAACATCAGATAGATCCAAAGGTAGATGCCAAGTAAATTGGACTTTGGGCACGAGGTAAGGTGTTGAAAACAACAAGACCTCGAAAAATGCATATGAGGACTAAGACAATCTTGTATGCAAATGAATATGAAAAAATGGGGATAAAACATCCCTGTAACGCAAATGAGGATGAAACATTATGACATGTAAATGTATATGAAAACATGGATGAAACATCCTAGTAAAATGCATAATGTATGAGAAATGTTGACAACAAGTTTAGAATCTTTTAGGGGAGTGGAAATCAACGAGTTTATACTCTTTTGAGAGTGGAAATTAACAAGTTTATACTTTTTTAGGGAGTGAAAAAGATGGAAGACTGATTCCTCAACACTGAGAATACTGCCATTATGCTCGGAGATTAGAGATGTTGCTTTTGAATATACCTCTATCACACCGGTAAACTGTATCAAGTTGATAATCTTTCGAGAAAACTGTGAAGAACTTCTTGGGGGTTCTTGAAGAAAGTTGCCCCAGATTGATTGACTGATAAAGGCTTCAGTTCTTGACTACTGCCAGGAAAAATCGTTCATGACTTCAACTCTTGAAATGACTGTTGAAAGCAAATTGATGATAGCTTCAGTTCATGAAATGGATGTTGAAAAGGCTAAACCTAGTATGAAACTTGAAGAGAAATCTTCTGGTTAACCAAATCAGAGAATAACTAGCACTGAGCAACAAAATCTTGAACCACATGATCTGAAAGGAACTTGCCCCTGATAGGATCACTGACCAACCTTCTCAATTGTTTGAAAATTCCTTTGATGAGGAAATTTTGTTTGCAAATAAAAGTGTGTGTACAAACATAGTAATTTTAATGAAAAGTTCATGCAAAATTTTTGAAATAAAAAATCATTTTTGGAATGAAATTATTGATGTAAAGTAAATGAAAACATTGCCAAAACACGACAGTTTGAGACAAAAGTGAAAGAAAAAATAAAGGTAAGAAACAAATGATTGGTAACAAACTTGGGAGTCATTTTTCACAACCTTGTTGTAGTATGCTTTTCAAAAGAAGCCTGGATTATATTAGGTCTTTTGAAAGTTATAACGTGGTCTGGTTCACGATTTTAGAAACAAAGGATATATGTTCAAAGTTTATTTGTACCCAACCCAATATTTATGGTGATCTCCAGTCCTACATTCAATTAATTAAAACTATGCATTCAAGTTCCAAGAGATTTGGGATTGAACAGGTGAAAAAGGTTCATAAGCCTAAGGATTTTGAGATACCAGCCACTTCTCTCTTTTGATATTTCTGGTGAAGACTTCAGTCAACTCATCTTATCTTTGTTGAGGATTTTGATGACCTCTAGATTGATGTCTTCTTTTGTTATCTCTAACTTTTGCCTGAACTGTGTCATTTGAACTTACGGTCAGCGGGATGCCCCAGTTTTTGCCTAAGTCTCCTTCATAGGTTTTGACTTAGCGGGCTTTGCTTTTTTCATTTTTTTTCAATATTATTTTTTCTTGAAAGATAGTGACTTTATGGATTAATGATTACGGTGAACCATCATTGGCTTTGAATTGAAAGACATCTTCGACACTTCTTTGATGTGTGCGAAGGAAAGCTTGAGATTGCAACCTTTTTTGAAACGTGTCTTGAATGATTCTCTTGTATTTGAATGCACATTCGAATTAATTGAGAACTACCCATCCCTAGGTTAAGATTGCAGGATTTTTTATGCATAGAAAAAAACTCCAACTTCAAGGATAAAAGGGGTTGACAAGGGATTAACTTCCTTATTTATCCATTGTTTGGGAGTTCAAACAATGTTTGTACATCATTAGTCAAGTTTAAATTGAAAGTATACCAACAATAATTATGGGTATTTCGTTTTCATCATCCTCCCTCCAATCATTGTAAAAGCTTGATAAAGAAAATGAATAAGAAATATAAAACAAAAAGATGCAAACAACGAATGAAATTGAATCAAAACATTGCAATGCGCATTTAATTAAAATCAATATAAAAGTAAAAACAAAGTTTAAAGGCAAATAAGTCAATACAATTGAAGAAAATTGCAAACAGAAAGATACAATGGCGTAATGATCAATCAGTCAATATGGACGAGATGTCCTGTTTGAAATTTTGGCCTTAGGAAAATAGTCTGACTTGTTGAAGTCTTCTGGAGATTCACTTCCCATGATTCAACAAAGGATTAGTGACAATATTAGGATTAGTATCCTTAAAGGAAAGGATGTTGTTTCTGAAAAGATCTTGCACTTTAGCCTTCAGTGCAAAGCAGTGTTCCAAGTCATGACCAGTTCCACCTTGATGAAACTCACAGTGAATATCCACTATACAGCCAGCTGGAAGAGGATCTGGAATAGGAGGTTCAGGCCTAGTAGTAATCCAACCATTTTGAATCAAAGAAGGGTACAACTCAGTGTAAGTCATCGGGATAATATAAAAGTTAGGCCTATTGCGATACTGATTTGGTCAAGCAGCGGGACGAGGAGCTTGAGCTTGAGCTGGTTGAGCCTTAACAACAGGAGCAACTGCAGCTACATATGGTTGAACATATTATTGTTGCTTGCAATAAGGTTTCCTTTCATTTGAAACAACATAATCATCACCATCTTTTTTCTTTTGAAATTTCCCATGAGAATTTCTTACAACATTAGAAGCTTCAACATTGGTAATCTTACCTTTCTTGATACCTTCTTCTAGTCTTTCTCCAACAGTGACTAGGTCAGCAAAACCAGATGAAACACTTCCTACCATCTTCTCCCAAAAGAATGGTTAAATAGTGTCCATAAACAAACTAGTTAATTCCTTTTTGGCCAAAGGTAGCTCCACTTGAGCAACTAGATCTCTCCAGTGCTGAGCGTACTCTTTGAATGATTCTTTCTCTTTCTGAGACATATTTTGAAGTTCACGCAGGTCAGGTGCCATTTCCAAATTGTACTTATATTATTTTACAAAAGCATCAGATAAATCCTTCCAACTCTGGATATGGTTCTTCTTAACTCCCATATACCATTTCATAGAAGAACCACTCAAATTGTCTTGGAAACAATGAATAAGAAGTTTTTCATTCTTGGCATGTGCAACCATTTTGCGGTAATACATCAGCAGATGGATTTGGGGACAAGTATGCCCCTTGTATTTCTCAAACTCGGGAACTCTAAACTTATCAGGCATAACCAAATCAGAAACCAAACACATGTTTATTGCAACAATACCAGAGACATCTTTTCCTTCTAAACCCCTTGCCCTCTTCTCAAGAGTCAAGCATTGTTATCTAAATTCATCCATGTATCCAGGTTCACCTTGACTTTCAACTTGTGGGACAGTAGCATGGTACATGAAAGGAGAATTCTCATAAGTAGCTTGAGCAGCAGTATGCACAACATGATGAGGTTTAGTGAAAACCGGAGCTGAAAAGACTAGCAAAATAGATGGAGCAACCATTAGAGTAGTTGCCGAGATTGGCATGTAATCCAAAGGTAACCCAAATTCAAGCCAAGTAGAAGCTGGTTATTGAATCAGTGGATGATCAACAATAGCAGTTGAGACTTTAGAGATAACAGTCCTTTGAGGGTGGTTCACCTCTAGAAATCATAACTTGCATCATTTCAGTGAGCTTGGTCATGCTAGCCTTCAACTCATCAATTTCCATTCCGACTTCCATGTTGTGTTGTTCTTGGTTTTACATTCTCAATTTGACATCAGCTATAGTTCTGTATTTATGTTGAGGAAACAACTTGGCGGATGACAGACAACTGGAGAAGGAAACAAGTGGGATGAGTTCCCATACAACCCGAATGAATGCGGATATATGCAAAGGATGCGATGACATGCAATGTTCACTTCCATTTCCAAGGAATCAACTCGATTATTATAAATATGGGTGACATCAAGAACAAAAAATCTTGACAAAAGGGATATTTGCTTTGTCCATATTTGCAATAATATGAATTGTTTTTCCTTGAAAATGGTTGTGATGATGTTCATGATGAATGCATGGATGCAACAACCATATGTTAGACGATAGCGCGAATCTAGAAGGGGGGTTGAATAGATCCCTTTTTCAAAATTTACTTTTCAAAAATTAATTGAAAATGTATTGCGGAAGTTTCTCGGAAAATCGTCTAATTAAAATTGAAGTCACCGGAGATCGGATATACGCTTTAACCAAATGGGAATAGAATGTTGACAAGATGAATTAATACTACACAAAATATTCACTTGATAACACCACAAATGATAAAACTACTCTTAACAATAATATAGAGTAAGAAAATAAGCACAATCTAATTAATTTTGTGTGGTTTGACTTTTTGACAAACACTTGGTGTGCAATACACTATGTGTAATTTTGTTGTATCAAGTAATGCAGAATTTTTCACAAAGTAGTTATCACTTTTGAGTGTGAAAATTTGTCAAACACCTTGAGTGCACTACTTAGATACACCATAATTTTTAGAACACACAAAATCAAAATGTGCAAAAGTAAAAGGCGAGAATAGTAAAGAACACAAGGAATTTGTTTAGGCAGTTCCTTCGTCGTCCTCGCTCGAAGTACTCTGCCCCCAATTCACAATCGAATTGGGAAATTTTATTAAAATTGCAATTGTTTTAAAAGAAGAAAATAGATGAACCAACAAACCAATCCGTGTTGAATGTGTTGTCAAATCTTCTTCTTGTCCCTTGATTCAAAGTTGAATCAAGACCTCCACGTGTGTCGAGAAAGCCTCTGATTAATTGCTCCCTTCTTGCAAGGAAATATGATCCTCCAAACTTTAAGCATAGATGAGTTTCTTCAAAACTTGTCAACCCACAAAGATCTTCGCAATCCTACGTCTACCGTGATATGAAAGAACAATCCACCTTATCTTCAATCTACCTTACTCGGCTGAATATACGAACGATGGTTGTGTGCAAAACCCCCCAAACCTTCTATGATCTTGGAGGAGAAAACCCTTCAGATTTTTCCAAGAAAAACCTACATTCTCTATACCCAATCTGAAACTCTAATTCACGATTGAATGTTATCTTCGAAGCTAGCACCTTAATCAACAAAGATTATTGTGTGTGATTTTTGATGGATGCAAGGAAGAAGAAGATGAAGAGAGAATTGTGTATATCTTTCACTTTTCTTGTTAACCTCTCAAACGAAATGAAAGAAGCTATTTGTATTGGTTAGTCAATAACAGAAAAATATAAAGCAATATTTAATAATAAATATGACAATTACAGGAATGAGCCTGCTCAAATCAGCAAATGTTCCGGCTCAAAATTCTGTATGAGTCGGCCAAAAATGGGGGAAGGAAGCCTGTTGAGACCCGCACATATTTGAGAGAAAAGAAATTTAATGAGTCGGCTCATGAGGGGCTTTGAGCCGGCTCATACATACCCAATGAGCCGACCAAAATTTTGCCTTAGGCAGCCTGTTGGGACCTCCGTGTTTTGGGCATAAAACACACTAAATGAGTCGGCTCATGGTGGAATTTGAGTCGGCTCATTCAGTTTATTTTCACAAAAATGATGTTTCTTCCTTTTTCTTTGTAAACCAAGCACACTTTCAATCATGCCAAGTTTTTGACACATTCAAAACCCATGCCATGTCTCACACCATAAACAGGATCACGCAAAGCACACAGGTTCAAAGGTCCGGATCATGAGCATGGAGTCAAAGGATAAGAACCAACCTACAAAGGTATGTACTAAGGTTTGTCTTCATTGTACCTGCAGAAAACAATAGGGTTCTAACAGATGTTCCTGGAGTTAGTAGCCATCCTTCGGATGTCATTGGTACGTTGAATTAATGCCCAATTGATAATTTCCTGAAGAGGACCTCGTTCGAGTGTAGTATCGTGTAACAACCACCCTAGGTTTACACCTGGATAACTTCCGCACTACATTCCTAAAATGGCCTATATAAGTTAAGGTTTCTATGGTCCTAAATATAATAAGCTCGGATTAGAAAAGTAATTCCATGATACGATTACTCGCCATGACATCAGTAATCTGAAGGATCCTAACTGAGTTAGCAGCCATCCTTCGGATGTCATTGGTACGTTGGATTACTGCCCAACTGATAATTTCCTGAAGAGGACCTCGTTCGAGTGTAGTATCGTGTAACAACCACCCTAGGTTTACACCTGGATAACTTCCGCACTACATTCCTAAAATGGCCTAGATAAGTTAAGGTTTCTATGGTCCTAAATATAATAAGCTCGGATTAGAAAAGTAATTCCATGATACGATTACTCACCATGACATCAGTAATCTGAAGGAGCCTAACTGAGTGGTGATTCTCGGATCGACATTGCATAGGACTACTCCACGCGTATCTACTAGAATATATCATCGTCCTATCATAATTTTACTCAGATTCAGGTACATGATCTATCTCACTCACAGAGGATCACCAAACCAGAACAGAATAAGCAATAACAAACAAATCTAACCAAAACAATAAATAAATCAAAGTAGGTTGAACCCACTTAGAGATTACTCCCTAGCAGAGTCGCCACTTTTCTATAGCGGTAAAAATCGTGAGTGTTATCACTTCCATGTCTTCATGTATTATAAACTAACATCACTTCTACTTTATAGAAGTTTGTAGTGCTCTTAATATTCAAACATTGTGTTATATTAAGTGTGGATATTTGCATCTTAATAAAGTTTCATGCAAACATTGCTGAGGTGGTTGAACCTTTCCCATACATAAAAAGGAATGAGACATAATTTCAACATGCTAAAATCTTTAACCTTTCTGTAGTGGTTAAAATCGTGAGTGTAAGATATTGATTAACTTAACTCAAAATAAATAGAGTCGTCACCGCGCTTTTATTTTATTCCAAAAGGAAAAGGAAAAAAGAGCGAACATATCATAATGAATCTAAAAGTAAAAAGCTAAAAGATACAAGCAAAGAATGGGTAAGGGAGTTGGTTACAAAATGAGAAGGTCTTAAACATCCAAAATGTTTGTGGTACTCCACAGTAGCCCTTTGAAAAATGTATTCTTTTTTGGTTTGAAAATGGTTTGTTTAAATGAGAGTGGATGGATGAGAAAAGAATAAATTTTTAATGTTTTTGTGTTTGGAGAGGTTTACCACCTCATGCCTACGTACCCACAATGTGCAATGTAAAATCAAAACCCCATAGTTCATGGTACAAATAGTGAAAAATGGTTGGTTTTGATTGATTCTATTAAGTGAGGAAAAAAGAAGTGCACAAAGGCACAAAACCACTTGAATAAGTTTGATTCTTTTTATTTTTGAATTGAAGTCAAAATTATTAAGTTCATTGACATTTATTAAGGGAAAAGAAAGAGTAAAATTTGAAAAATACTTGCTTTTCTTTGCACTGTTGTGGTTCCGACTCGATTCTCTTGCGCGTCGAAGAAGGCATGAAAATAAACACATGAACCTTGGAATTCCTTGAATAAATCATTTAAAACTTGGGAAATCATTGATCAAATAAATTTGAAATGTTTGCGGGTAAACTTTGACTTTTTATCTATGAAATTCATTCGAGTTGTGGGACTACTATTTTTGGTATTTTTAACCTGTTCTTCCCCTGAAAATGTTAATAAAAGAAAACAAAATATTTTTGGATTTTAATTAATGGTTATAAAACATAAAAAAAGAAGCAATGGTGATCCCTTGTGAGATATAAACCTGCAACCAAAAAGGATAGAAGAACCAGTGCATGATCTTGTTTGTATGCAAATGATGAAAATATGGAAAATCTTAGGGGCAACAATTAGGGTATGACACTTTCCCATGCAATTCACTTTGTTGTTGGCTATTGTTGTCTCTTAAATGTGTTGTGTGTTGTGTACTCTATTTTATGTATGAGTATTGTTGAATATTGGTTTTTCTGAAATTAATTTACTTTCTTGCATTTGCTATCGGTTTTAGGCATTTTTTCTTGCATTTGCTATCGGTTTTAGGCATTTTCTCAAGAGAAATCCATCTTTGAAGCAGTGGAGAATGCTTCCAGCATAATATGTTTTCATGCATTATTATGATGTATGTTATATAAATAAGTTATTTGAAATTGAATGCCTCTAAATTTCAGTGCCTCTTTTCTGAATTAAATAAATTATTCTTTAAGAGTGGTGTTCATACAGATGAAGAGTGGTGTTCATGAGTGGTTCTTGAGGGGTAGCAGCAATTTAGTCCCACGTCGGTTGAGTTGTGGTAGTGAAATGTTATAAGAGGTTATAAATAAGAAGTCATATGCTACATTGCATAGTTAAAATAATTTTTAAAACAACAATTTAAAAAATAGTATTAAATTAAAAATAATAATAATAATACAAAAAAAGAAATAAAATTAAACAAATATTTAAAATAAAAATAAAAATGCCACATGGAATTTAAAAAATAAATAATAATAAAAAAATGTCAACTAATCATCCACGTAATTAAAAGTAATAATAATAAATTAAGAAAATATTGCGGTGTCAAATATTATGCTGATTAGATTTCAATGAGGGTCAAAATAGTGGAATCGTCAAATGTCAGGGGGAAATCTAAACTTTTTTTTATTACAGGGATTTTTCAAACCTAGCCCATATGGCAGGGGGCAGAATAACTATTAACCCTTTTTTAATACATATAGTAGCGTTTTGGGAAAAAAGTGTTGCATATGTAGTGTTGCCAAAAAGCAATTTTAGTGTAGTGGAATCTATTATTATGCTTTATCAACAACAACTTGTCACTCATTCGGGGATATTTTTTCTTCAAAAGTATTTTGTGAGTATCTATGATAGGTTAAACCTCATCTATATTATTTAATATATAGAAATGTGATTGAATAACTACATCCCAAGCCATTTACTTAACATTGAGACCTTGAATACCTCTTCCGAAAAACAGTTTGTACAAAACTCAATAAATTCTTCTGTTATGTACCTTTCAATAATCGAAGTTTCCGATCTGTGATGATTCTTCGTATATCCTTTAAAGATCTTCATATATCACTTTAATGGATACATCCACCTTAAATAAACTGGACCACAAATTCTGATTTCTTTGACTAGATGAATAAGTAAGTGAACCATAATGTCAAAAAATGATGAGGAAAATACATCTCCAATTGACATAAGATTATGGCAGCCTCATATTCTAATTCATCTATTTTTTGAAATCAAGAAATTTATTACATATGTCATTGAAGAATAAACACGGTCTCATTATAGTTACTCTCACATTTTTTTGAAGGATCCCACAGATAGCCACTGGTAGAAGTTGTTGCATCAATACATGACAATCATGGGATTTTAAACCAATTAACTTGAGATATTTCATTGATACAAGTTTCTTGATGTTTAATGAGTAACCTTGAGGAAATTTAATACCATGCAAACACTTGCAAAACATTTTCTTTCCTTTTTAGATAGAATGTGACATGTTTGAGGCAAATAAGTTCTTTTTTCCTTTCTCCATTGGAGCCAACTGTTTTCGTATACCCATCTTCTCCATATCAAGACAAGTCTTACTATCTTTAGTATTTCCTTGAATGTTTAGAATTGTACCAATCAAACTATCACACATTTTTCTCCACATGCCTCAAATTAAGACAATGTTTAAGAAGATGGACCTCTTTTCCATATAATTTTTGCAACTGCCCCTTTTTCTTTTTCTCTCTTCCCAAATACAACATTAATGTGTTCCTACCATTGATAAACTTCATCCCTGGTTAAAGGTTCAGGAGCCTCATCAATCTCTTGCTCTCCATTAAAAGCCTTTCGTAATTTACAATAAGGATGTCCCGGTTTTAGAAATTTTCAATGCCCAAGTTAAACAATCTTTTTTCCAAACTCAATTTGGTGATAACAAGTATCATCTTCACATATAAGACATGCTCTATGTCCTTTGACACTATATCTAGTAAAGTTATCGTAAGATGGAAAGTTGTTGATTATGCAAAATAACATTGCATGCATCTTATACTTTCCCCTAGAATATGCATCATTAACTTTAATGCATTCATCCCATAAGAGTCGTAAATCATCAATTAATGGACTTAGATAAACATCTATGTCGTTACCAGGTTGTCATGGTCCATAAATCATCATACTAAATTGTATATCCATGCGCTTCGGATACAACCAAGGAGATAAGCTGTAAATAGTGAGAAGAACATGTCACGAAGTATGATTGGTACTCAGATTACCAAAGGGGTTCATTCCATTGGTGTCAAGCCCAAACCTAAGGTTTTTTGCTCAACTCCAAAATCCGGAAACAACAAATCAATTGTCTTCCATTGCAATGAATCAGCTACAAGGCGAATGTTTCCATCATGAGTCATTTCATCTACATGCCATCTAAGATTCTTTACGTCATTCGAATTAGCAAAAAGTCTCTTTAATCGTGAAATTATTGGCAATTACCATAACATTTTAGTAGGAGGATGCTTCCTACTAACATTGTCATAGTCATTGTCATCACCATTGTTAGCCTTCAGCTTGTAACACAACACATCATATTTCGGACATTGATACAAGTCTTCATACTCTTTCTGGTATAATATGCAATCATTAGGGAAAATATGTATTTTGATATACTCTAGACCCATTGGAAATAATATCTTCTTGGCCTCATAACAACTATTTGACAATTAGTTATCTTTTGGTAATATTTGTTGTAGCAATACAAGTAATTCCCTGAAACTTTTATTCGACCATCCATTTTTTGCTTTCAGATTAAACAACTTTAACACCGTCTAAAATAGTGTAAAATTTGTGCATCCCTTATATAAAGGGGTGTCTTTATTGTAATAACTCAAAATTTTCCCTTATATTTATTCTCACCTCCTTTGGCTTATCACTTCACATTCATCTGCATTGCCTATTAGGTCATAGTATTCACAGTCATGCATTTTCATCAACTCCTAAGGCATGGGATCAATGTCGTTTGAAGAACCAGGTTATTCCATTGATCTGTGATTTCTACTTCACTAATATTTGTTTCATGGATTATGGAATTAGGGCTTCACACCCTATGTATGGTTAGCTGGTGAATTCAAAATTTTGGTAAGGTGGTCATCAATAACCTCGTCTTCTCATGCCATTACTTTTGGTTAAGGTTTATTTCCATAACCATGCGGTCCTCAAGAGGGTTTTCTCCACAAGGTTTGTTCATCAGCGACTATTGGTTCTCAAAGGGATTTTGTTGTTGATGGAGGCGCAAGTTATCGAATTATTAGTGTACATGAGAGCAATTGGAGTTTCATACTAGAGATCCTGGGTCATCAGGACAAGGTCTCAGGGAATTGAAAAGTTGAAGTTGTGAGTTCTTATGGAGTTAATTGGGTCATTTATCATTATCTCGGATTTAAGGACCATCATCATTATCTACCTTTTACCATCGGATTTCAAAGGCCCACGCTTAGATACCCATTTCAAATATCCAACAAACTGATTAACTAATTTCTTTGTCTAAATACCCGCAAGCATTATTGTTAATTCAAATTCTAAAACCATGTTTATTATCCAAGTCATTTTCTTTAACTCCATTTCATTAAATCAATCAGTCTTATTAAACCAATTTAATTTTTAATCCATCCTTTAATTCCAACCAAACCATATCAAGTTGTAGTTTTTCTTGGTGATTCAATTTCAAAGATAAATGAGGCCCATTATGGTTAGCAACACCAAAAAAATGCCAATACAAAAAGGAAAAAAGAATGAGGGCCCTATGATATACTCCTACTGCATATTTTGAAAAAAATAATAATAGAAAATAGTTAGAAACTGAATCGGTTACAAATGATGGAGAAGAGAAAAAGAAAACACATGAAAGGTTAAATTATAGATAACAAAAAATTTCTTCTGAGACTTCCATCATCTTTTCATCATTTGGAAGAGGTTCACTCTTCATCAAGGTTATATATCTTGAATCTCAGAGTTTTCTTAGAGGCTTCAATCACAAGTTCGTTAGTTCGGGGCCGCCTTCAAGGACTATCTGTAACTACAATCCACTAATCTCCATTACAATCTCGAAAAAAAAATCTTTGAATCATCATCATCGATCCTTCCGTAATAATTTCCTGCGAATACTCATCATCAATCTCTCACCTTCACAACTTTGCAAATCCTGCAAAGAATAAGTCAAGAACAATAACCAATTCTCAAAGTCGTCGCTGTCAGAATAAGTCGAGGAATAATACCGCAACCGAAGCGGAAGTGCAAAAAGAAGTGGATCTTAACAAATTTCGAAAAAAACACATCTGGACACGACCCAACGTCAATGCCACGATTAATGGTGAATTCGTAATGCTTCTCCTCAAGGGTGAAATCGTTTTCGGTTATTCATCACGAGTATTTTACAAAATCCTGCAAAGTTCAGTATATAACGGTTACAAGAAAGTCAAAAAAGAGGAGGTCATTACCAATTCATAAAATCAGGCAACGAAAAGTTTCAGTTACGACGATCCCAACCGAAACCACAAACTAATAACAGAATCGAAACTAACTCGAAAAAGCTCATAACTGAAAAATAACAAACCTATAAGCGATTGTTTCTGGAAGCTTCACCAGAGTTCTTCATAGGAGCTCTCTCTTATCTTCTATAAAGCAGTGAGGTTATTCATTTCTCAGGGTTCCGAAAATCATCTCCCTCAATCATTCTTCTTTAATTCCACAATTTTCAATCCTTTCCCATCTGCATCTCTCTTTCAATCCTCCATTCTTCCTCTTCTTCAATTCCGAAAACCAGCATTCCTCTCCATGGTTTCGATCTTAATCTCTACGCTCTCCGAACTCTCTTCACCAATCCTCTAGCTTCAACCACCTCAACCAGTCAACCATTAACCTTCCTCCAATACCTTCAATCTCTCTACAACCCCTTCCTTCTTCATCACCCTCATCAAAGTTCAACGGAAAACTCTGCTATTTCCTCCATCCCTTTCTTTCACCTTCAATGCATCGGCTTTAACCACTGCATCAAATTTCAAGATGAACGAAATTTCAGAACTGATACAATAACACGTTCAGGAGCAAGAAGAAAAGAATGGCGAAATCGCGGAATGATGCAACCTCAACACCGTCATACGTCGCTTCGGTGCGTTCGGTCCTTGTCTTCGCTTGAACATCAACCTCAACATCGTCGTACGTCGCTTCGGTCATCGCCATAGTCTTCTTCATGGATCACTCAATGTCGCCACGACACCATCACTGTGCACCGTCAGCTAACAAGGTGCGATTTCGTTTTTCGGAGTGCATTCGTCTGGTTGATGTTTGTGGTTAATGATTTCACCGATGTTTATTAGTTGATGAGGAACCTTTTGAGGTTCAGGTTTTCTTTTTGTTCAATTGAAGGAGGGAGAGAGAGGTTAGGGTTAACGGACACAAGATAAGAAGAGATAGGCCAAGATGATGGTGGAGGAGTTTGAAGTTGTGACGGAGAAGGGAAGGTGACGGTGTAGGCGAAGAAGATGAAGCCGTGGAGGACGGCGCCACAGACTGTTAGAGAACCTAGGGTTTTTTTTTCTCTTTTCTTCGTTTTGTCTCAGATTCTTGTGTTTGAGGTTTATAAAGGTTGATTAAGATTAATTATTAGGATTATTAGGTTTTAATGTGAAGAATTAGTGTAGATTAAGGTATAATGTAGTTTTATTGGAAATAAAAGGTAATTAGTTTCCTTCAATCCAAGTTTAATCACGTTTGAATTTCCATGAAAGAAGATAAGATCAGATTGTTTGGGATTCTCCAGCCACACCGGCGGTGACACGTGTCACCGTCTGGTAGGCTATATCTGCGGTTAATTCCCTGTGTGTTGTACACCATAGTTACCATAATCATGCGCATGTAGATCGTTTGATTAGAATACCATGAAAAAAGACTGAATCAACGACCCATAGTGTAGTCAACAAGTTGACCGAAAGTTCTTGCTATGCACCCTCATTTTCCTGCACCTATGGGCTTTCTTTCGTTCACTATTCACACCCCTGTTTGTTAGGCCCATTGGAATTTTAACTTCAAAAAACTTCTAGATGCACCCCCTCATTTTATTTCCTCATTTTAACTTTTTGTTTTAGTATAGTTTGATTTTAATCCAGAAAAAATAGAAAAAACTTATGATAAAATTCCATAAAAATTCCAGTAGGTTCGTAATTCATTTTAGAAATTTTTTACATTTTTACTTTCTGAATTTTCACATTTTTCAATTTAATTTCGATTTTCCATTTAATTAGTGTTATATTGATTTCTTTCTTCTACACGTTATTTTGTACATTTTATTTCTCCCAGCTCCTGTATGATTTTGGTCTCATTCTTTTTGCTATGATTAGAGGAGTAATAATAGGACCCGAAATATTTTTGGTATATATTTTAGGCCATTTTATCCACTGATTTGGTAGCTTAGTTCATGTAAAATTGTGAATAGATCTTAGGTAGATTTAAGTGACCATTTGACATAGTTAAACTAGGAATTTTTAGGATATTTTTTAACACAATATTCTCGTCAGGTTATGGACCCTAGAGAATTAATATCATATTTTTCCCAGGAATTTTACTATTTTTTAGTGCATTGATTTTATTTAGATTTTACATTGTAAATCCACCTAATTTAGTTTAGGATTTTATGGTTTATTAAGACTTAGACTAATTAGGTTTGATCTTAGAAGATTAGAATGACTTAATATAGTTTAGCTACTGATTTTAGAATGATGATATTAAGTAAATTCCTTTAGTTTTAGGACTTAGGATTAGAATTCCCATTAAGTATGTTTACATGAAGTTTAGCCTTATTTTTAGTTTTTAAGCTTTAATATGCATTTTTTGAATTAATTTCTTCTTCTATTTTTGTTTGTTGCCTTAATATTTGTGTTTTCACTTGTATAGGCTTCCCCCATTTCTTAGAACCAAATTAACTTCCTTAGGAAGTAAGTTGAGTTCTAGTAGTTTTCTAGTTCTTTTTTTTCTCTCCTTAAGATTAGAAAAACCTCACAAACCATTAGGACCACTTTTTGAATGTAATAACTAAATTAGGGTTGTGTCTTGGTTCCTTTAGTGTTTTCCTTTTACAACTTGAGTCTTTCTTTCTCACCTCATAAAGAAAATAATAAAATACCTACTAAAGATTGAATGTTCTTATACGCCATGAGACTTTGTTGCGGAGTGCTTATACGCGTCCTGTTTCGGAGCGAGGTGTAAGTATTTACCACGATGGATAGGTCTTAGTATGAGAATGTTCACAAACAAATTCAAACCACTTCTCATAAAATACAACAACAAACAATAAGCGACTTTCCTGCGGGAACTTCTTTTCTCATCTCATTCATTCTGAACGCGAACTCGTGATGACTTGTCTCGCATGCAAGACGGTAAACACACTCGTACCAGACGAGCCTGCAACACCTGAGCATAGACATATGCAGTTCCGGCATAAAAAACACAAACAAATAGTTCCCACCTTGGTTAGGCGAACTACGTCGGCTCTGATCCTCATTTTCCCGATGAGGTACGTAGGCAGTGGGGTAGGGCCCGTTCGAGCACATTCTTTATTTTCCCTACATTTCCCCCTTTCTTTCCATTTTATTTTCCAAATCCCTTTCTCATTTCCATTCTCATTCCAGTCAGCAGTTTTATTCAGCAGCGGTCTTATTTTCTTACCCTTTGAAACAAGCAAACAAGCGTGGATCCCGTCGGGTACGGCGGACGGTTTGGGGTGTTAAAACCTTCCCAGGTCGTAACCGACTCTCGAACCCAGATCTTTGGTTCGCAGGACCTTGTCCTTTCCTTCTTCCTCAAGTTTGTGCAGCATTACCTTTCATGTTCCTTCGGGACAAAAATGCCTGGCTGGCGACTCTACCTTTTCCGCGCCACATTCACGTTTGTACTAGGATGAAAATCCCGGAAGCGACATTTATCACTACATAAATTATCATAAATATGAGATTTCTTAAAAGAAGATTCCTCTAACTTTTCTCTTTATCCAACCCACCATGCCATGTCCATATGATATAATTTTTACATAAACCATCACAACAAAGGTGATGGTATATTTCTTTCTTTGAAGCCTTTTTGATATTCGTGCAAACAACACATGGACAATAAAAGATACCATTATTGACGTGAAGATGTTTATTAGCATATTCAAGGAATTCACTAACTCCATTCTCATAAATCGGACCTAATCTATTAGCTTTCATCCAACCATGATCCATTACAACTCCTAAAATTTATACATGTATAATAATGTGAATGACACACCAAAATCTAATCCAAAAATTTAAGCATATGCATATACAATATGAACAAAGAAAAAAAGGAATGAAAATGTACTCTCATACTAAACCTAAAGCATATAAACCACGTACTCTCATACTGACTTAAGCATATACAATATGAACAAAGAAAAGAGAAATGAAGATATTGAAGTATATTGTACTTCGAAGCTATAATCAAATGAACGTGAGGAATGAAGATGTTGAAGAGTACCATACTTCGAAACTGAAAAAATCAAATGAACATAGACAGTGAATATTTGAGCATGTACAACATAAACAAAGAAAAAATTAATGAAGATGTTGAAGAGTATCGTACTTCGAAGCTGAAAAAATCAAATGAACGAAGACAATGAATATTTGAGCATGTACAACATAAACAAAAAATGAAATGTTGAAGAGTACCGTACTTCGAAGCTGAAGAAACAAATGAACTAAGAGGGTGAATATTTGAGCTCCAAATGAATGGATACGAAGAGGGTAAAGATTACACCACCGTCATCGTCTTTAGCTCACTTGTTCGATTAGGGCATCTTATTAAAGAAATACAAAATAATTTTTGTTTTAATTTATCAGTAAAGCTTTTAATCTCGGTTGGAGAAACCAACCGTAGTGAAATTTTAATCCTCTAACAATGACTGTGTAATTTAACCGTTGTAAAATCATTTACAATTTATTTTTTAAATAATGGACTAATGTGACACATGCTAAATGTACTCTAAAAAATGATAAAAAAATGTAGTTGCAAGGAATCGAAGCTTGCTTCATTTCATTTATTACTACTGTGGTTTAACCCAACTGTCATTAAATGATTGTATATACATCCAGATATTGATTGGGCGCGAAATTTTTAACCTATTACAACGGTATAAATGGATGCGTTGTAAGCATGGCGTTGGTATTTGTGCGTTTTGTAGTAGTGATTGAAGGATTCAAAGTGGGTGAAAGCGATGAATGAGGAACAAAATCCCATCAAAGTCAACAACACGTGGTCATTTGTCGGATTTCCTCAAGACAAGAAGGCAATTGATGTGAAGTAGGTATACAAGGTGAAGTTCAATCCTAAAGGAGAAGTAACTCGAAACAAGGAGAGACTTGTGGCGAATGGATTTCTTCATAAAGAAAACGACTTTGAGGAGGTTTTTGCATGTGTCGCTAGGATCAAAACAATCAAGTTGGATGTTGGTTTAGAAAACATGAACAATTGGCACATATATTAGATGGATGTGAAATATACATTTTTGACTGGCCCATTAGATGAAGAAATTTATGTTGCACAACCATTTAGGTTTGTGAAATAAGGCGAAAAAAGAAAGGTTTACATGTTGTATAAAGCCCTGTATGGACTTAAGCAAACTCCAAGAGCTTGGAATAAGAAGATAAATAGTTTTATAAGGGACAAGTAATTTGTGAAGTGCACAACTAGGCATGAAGTATATATAAGAAGAATAAATAGTGGATTGCTTATGCTATGTCTCTATGTCAATGACCTGTTAATCACATGAAGTTGCAAGAAGGAAATAACATATTTCAAACATGACCTAAGTGAGGAGTTTAAAATGACAGACTTGGGAAATCTCTCATATTTCATTGGCATCCAATTCTACAAGAGTGGTAGAGTTTTGATGGCATCAAAGAAGGTATACAGGCGAAATACTCAAGAGATTTGAGATGCAAGATTGCAACACAACTTCGACTCCAAGTGAGCCCAGATTTCAAATGTCAAAAAAAAAATGAATATGATGTCGATCCAATGCAATACATATGATTCATTGGATCACTTCGATACCTTTGTCACACAAGGCTTAATCTAGCATAAAATGTAGGTATGATGAGAAAATTCATGTAGAAGCCAAGGGTATCACATCTAGCAATGATGAAGAGGATATTAAGGTATCTGGAAGAATCTCTCGACTATGGTATTTTATTTCCTGTAGTTGATGAAGGAAAATAATGAAAGTTAGTGGGATACACAACCTTAATTGGTGTAGTGATGCTGAGGATAGAAAATCAACAACTGGTTATGTGTTTATGTTAGGGGGTGCACAAATTTCTTGGAGTTCAAGAAAGGAACCAGTAGTGGGACTATCATCATGTGAAATAAAGTACATAGTTGCTTATCTTTGTGCATGTCAAGCAATGTGGATGGTGAATTTAATTGAAGAGATTATAGGGAAGGATCATGGAGAAATTACCATGAATATTGACAACACGTTTGTTGTCAATATGGAGAAGAATTCGATAGCACGTGGACGAAAAAAGAACATCAATCAAAATGAGGTTCCATTATCTTCAAGTGAAGGTGGTAGAAGCGAAGCTGAACTTGGAACACTACAAAACTGAGAATAAGATTGCAGATATCACGACGAAAGGAGTGCATGTCGAAGTGTTCAAGAAATTACGATTTATGATGAATGTAGATAGCTTAGAGACAATGAATTAGGTGGTGTGTTGAATTCTAATTTATGATGTCGAAGCCTGTTGTTGTCAAAACACGTTTCTGTCAAAGGGTCGAGGAGTTAGCCTCAACATAGATATTTTGGGCCTTTTGTTTATAGGCCTTGCTTAGGGAGCAAGCAAGATAAATCTTTAAATAGGAAATAACCCTATTATTGTAAGAGCATTTCTTATGGCACCCCTTAGGTCTCTTAGGAACCTAGCTCGTTTTCTTAAATGCCCCCAGGTTCCAAAGCTATATCTCTGGAGGCACCTTTTTGTTAGAACAAGAATTTTGATTCTACTCTCCTTAATTAAGTTTTGATGATAACAAATATTTTTATGTTATAAAGAACAAAATATGCTTCTTAAAATTATTTATTTTTAAGTGTACAAAATTTCTGATGAAAAACAAGAAGTTTTTAAGATAATAGAAGTACTGACGCAGCAATTAGAAGGTTCTCATAACAGAAGTTCTACACAAGAAAATATTCTGAAAGTCCTTATGGAAGATCTCAATGCGCAAAGCATGCTCACCATTAGCTGCTTAGTTAAGAAAAATATGGTACTCTGATACACGCAAACTCTGATTTTCCGAATCAACCTCATTAATTGAAAATCAAATGATTAACGACTCCAGCCACGTATTTTATTTTTGGAAACTCTTCAATGACTTTTATCTCCATCAAAAAATATATTAAGATGTCTCCAACGGTACAAATATCAGCATTGAATTTCACTTTTCCACGCGCATATTCAGTATTCAAATTTCTTTTTTCCATCAATATTGAATTAACCTTGTGTAATAATATCACAGTTGTGATAATAGCTCTCTAGAAGCAATTTTCTTTACACACTTGTAATCAAATCTTCATAAACCTTGAGTGACTAAGTGTTAGTCCGTAGACTCAAGAAGACTTTGATAGTAGGTCATTGTGATTTTGTAATCATTATTGACTAGTGGATTAAGACCTCATTGAGAGAGGCGAAATCACCTTGGTGGTGGACTAGATGTAGTTTGAGTTCAAACGAACCAGGATAAATTAATCGTTTTCATTTCCTTATATTTTTTGAAAACCTCAATTCAAACCCCCCTTTCTTCAGTCTTCGTCCCTTTAATTGACATCAGAGCATCTGGTTCTGGGTGCTAGCACTTAACCGTGTCAGAAAAATATCCTGAAGAAAAACACTATGGCAGAATAATTCAGAACAACAACGCCAATTAGAATGACAAGATCAATGGCAAACCTCCATTTTTCAACGGTGAGAACTTTGATTACTGGAAGGATGTTCTACAAAACTTCTTTTTGGATCTTGATAGAGACATATGGGATATGGTAACTGATGGTTACCCTCATCCAGTTGGAGACGATGATTATAAGATTGAAAGAAAATATATGCAAGTCCAACAGAAGAAAGAGTTCCGAAATCATCACAAGGCCAAAATAATTATTCTGAGTGACATTTCATACATAGAGTATGAGAGGATCATAAACAGAGAATCTTCCAAACATATGTTTGACTCTATGAGAATGACGCATGAAGGAAACACTCAAGTTAAGGAGACCAAAGCTATGGAATTCATTCAGAAGTATGAAGCATTCAAGATGGAAGAAGATGAAACAATTTATAAAATGTTCTCAAGGTTTCAAATTCTGGTTGTTGGATTAAAAGTTCTGGATAAAGGTTACTCAACAACAGATCATATGAAAAAGATCATCAGAAGCTTGCCAAAGGCATGGAGGCCCATGGTCATTATTCTAAAGTTGTCAAAGAATCTTAATGAAATATCTCTTGAAGAATTGATCAGCTCTATGAGGAGTCACGAGATAGAACTTGAAGAAGATGAACCTCAAAAGAAAGGTAAGTTCGTTGCTCTTAAATCTAACAAATTTGAATCTAAAGCTTTTCAGGAAGAAAAAGAAAGCTCTAGCGGCTCATCAGAAGAAGAAGAACTATTACTCTTTTCCAGAAGGGTTCAACAACTCTAGAAGCACATATAAAAGAAATTCAAGAATCCCATAAGATTAAGCAATCACTTTGAATCATCATCTGGTTACAAAAAGTCCAGAAGCAAATAAGTAGTGTGATATGAACACAAATAAATTGTACATTACAAGAGTGATTGTCCTAAAATACAGAAAGAAAAGCCTAAGAAGAAATTCAACAAAGACAAGAAGAAAAGTCTTATGGCTACGTGGGATGACTTAGAATCTTCTAAAGCTGAATCAGAATTAGAAGATGAACATGCCAACATCGCTTTAATGGCCAACGTATCAGATGATATCAACTCATCAAAATCTGGATCACATTAAGAAACATAAAAGGTATTCTCTAAGCTATCTAGATCTCAATTAGAAGATAGTCTCTCAGAAATTCTTGAAAAATATCAGAAACTTCAAATCAAATACAAAAACCTGAACATGGTCTAGTATATGAATTTGATGAAACTAGGAAATCAAAATCAGAAAACTCTAAGTTTAAAGAAAACATTTCAAAACTTGAAAAATCATTTGAAATACATAAAGTTCAGAAAGAATCTGACTCAAAAGTCCTATCTAGTTTTGATTGCATCATAAAACAATATGATCCTAGCTTTCAATTTTTTTTTGCTAAGAACATAGATAAAATATGAATTGCCTCAATGATCATGGAGTTAGCATAAATGGTAGAAGAGGCATAGGATACGTTAAACCTAAAGGAGAAGCACCGTATAAATTTAAACAAGTTGATGACATGGTCATAAAATTTAACGCATCTTTAAATTCTCACTTTACATATGGACACAGGCATGATTTAAAATACAGTAGTGAGACATCTTGTTCTACAAATTCTATTGAGAAACCTAAACTTAATCTGAATTTTGTAAGTTCTAACAAACAAGGACCCAGAAAGATATGGGTAACAAAGGATAAAATTGTCTATGTTACAGATGTCTTTAACAACAGGATTGAAACACCAATCTTGGTACCTGGACTCTGGATACTCGCGACACATGATGGGAAGAAAGCATATGTTCCAAAGTCTTGAGCTTAAAGTTGAAGGCCACGTAGGTTTTGGAGTCAATCAGAAAGGAAAAAGCATTGGCTCTGGAACCATTGTTAACGGTACTCCTCCCTCTATATCTAATGTTCAGTTAGTTGAAGGATTGATGCATAACTTGTTATCAATAAGTCAATTAAGTGATAACGGTTATGATATAATATTTAATCAAAAGTTCTGCAAAGCTGTTAGTTAGAAAGATGGAACAATCCTTTTTAATGGGAAGAGAAAGAGCAATATTTATAAAATAAAACTTTCTGACCTAAAAAGTCAGAATGTGAAATGTCTTATGTCTGTTAATAATGAGCAATAGGTCTTGCATAGAAGATTGAGGCATGTTAATATGAGAAGATTATCTCAGATTAACAAACTCAATCTGTTCAGAGGACTTCCTAATTTGAAGTTCAACTCAGAATCTCTGTGTGAAGCATGTCAGAAAGGCAAGTTTGCTAAACCTGCTTTCAAATCAAAAAATATTATTTCTTCCTCTAGACCATTAGAACTTCTGTATATTGATTTGTTTGGACTAGTGAAAACTGCCTCAATCAGTGGTAAGAAGTATGGATTAGTGATCGTAGATGACTATAGTAGATGGACATGAGTAAAGTTCCTTAGACACAAGGACGAGTCAATCTTTGTATTTTCTACCTTCTGCAAACAAGTTCAAAATGAAAAAGAGTTTAGAATTATAAAAGTCAGAAGTGATCATGGTGGAGAATTTGAAAACAAAAAATTGGAATTATTTTTTAATGAAAATAACATCTCTCATGATTTCTCTTGTCCTATAACTCCATAATAAAATGGAGTTGTAGAACGAAAGAACAAAACTTTACAAGAGATGGCCAGAACCATGATCAATGAAACTAACATGGCTAAACACTTTTGGGAAGAAGCAGTAAATACATCGTGCTATATTCAAAATAGAATCTCTATAAGACCTATTTTGGAGAAGACTCCATATGAATTGTAGAAGGACAGAGAGCCCAACATTTCGTATTTCCATCCTTTTGGATGTACTTGTTTTATTATGAACACTAATGATCCTCTGAACAAGTTTGATTCTAAGGCACATAATTTTTTCATGTTAGGATACTCTCAACGTTTGAAAGGATACAGAGTATACAATACAAAAACACATATTGTGATGGAATCTATTTGTGTCAAATTTGATGATAAGCTTGGTCTTGAAAAGCCAAGGCAGAATGAATCTCTTGCAGATATAGAAGTTCAAATTATAGAAACCAGAACATCTGAAGAATAACCATCTATAGTGTATTACCCCAAAATTTTCCCTCTCATTTGGAATAACATCTAGCATATCAATTGCATACCCAAATTCATGTCATGACTAAAAACATTGCATCATATTCATCATGGCCGAGGTATAGGTTTGTGATCAGTGTTTGGAGCAATTGAAGGCCATACAAAGATAACCAAAGGGAAATATAGCTTTTTAACCTTGTGTAAAGGGCTCAAAACATCCCACAAGTCTTCATTTGAGGCCACAAGTCCTAAAAAGAAGTGAATTGATCAAAAGATGCAAGTTGTGCAACATCTCTTGATGAAAAGGGCCAAATTAGGGTTTCCAGTTAAATGAGCTTCTCAATGAAATTTTGATCCAAACTTGATTTCATTGTTTTCAACATGATGTCAAGTACCTAGGGTTAAAATTTCATCCATGGATTCATTTTGGAAGAGGTTCAATTGATCAGTGGATTGAAAATCAAGGAATTGGGGAAAAGTTAACCAGGCTGAGTAAAAAGTCAACTCCTGACTTTATGAGATCAAAACATGAAATTAGGGTTACAGGGATCCCATGGTTCAAATTTGATCAAGAAATGATGGAGAAATCACGAAGAATCAAGAAAACCAAAACTTAACATTTTTGGAAAATTAGGGTTTCCAAAAATGGCAAGTTTTGGCCATTTTTGCAGTCACTTCAATAGAGGCCTTCTCCCAAAATAAAAGGGCAACGGAAATTCTAATTTGAGCCAATTAAAGAGGACATCTCAAGCTTCAAATCCATATGTGGAACTCATCCATAACATCAAAAGTGAGAGAGATATGGTCATGCAAAGATTGAGCAAAACAAGGCAAAAATCAAGTCATGGGCGAGGCAGCCTGCAAGCCATTTTTATCCATCAAATAGACTTCAAATGAATTTTCTTTGAACTTCAAAGTTGTTCATTGGTATGTTCTCTACAACTTTGATGTTCAAATATTTTTCATTTGGTCAATGGTTTAAGAGTTATTGAGGGGAAAAGTGTGGATCTCACAACTGGTCAGCCATAGGCCATGGGAACAAGTCACACCTATGCTAGCCAGGCCAATTATGCATCCTTTGAGTATGGTTTTCCATGACACATTTGATATGTTTAGAGGTCTTGTTTCATCATGTACCAAACAAAAAACTTGTTATATGCATCTTCATCTTCAATTTGAGCACAAACATTGCATGAAACGATGCCTTGGTCATGAAGAAAGCTTTCATGGAAGAGCATGGCATCAAACTGATTTTGCTTGTGTGATAAGGCATTGCACTATGTATCAAACTTCAATTCATCCCCTCTCATTTGCATCATTTAACAGGTCATGGTCATAATGCATTGCCTTAGAGTGATATGAACTCATGGCTGCTGGTTCACCTCACTTGTCATGCATCACCATTCAAAATCAAGCCAAGTGAATGAGATTAAACATGTTACATTGCTTGATCTGGTCAGCTTCATTGCATTTCATTCTACCTCACCATAACAATTGTGTTCCACATTGCACATGATAAAGCTCGAGCTCTTCAATCCAACATAGCATTATTTGTTTCAACTCACTCAAAACTCACCATAACTAATTCCAACTCACCTCTAAAAAACTTGAATCATTTAACCTCACATCTAACTGTTAACCATGGTAAGTTAGAAGCTAACCATACTTATATAAGATGCAATCCTCACTGAAATTGATTCATTCCATCACTTGCTCGAATTTCACTCAAAAACTTCTCTGAATTTTTCTCTGCAACATTAAAGAGTTTACTTGCATTTTTCCCTCTATTCATCTACATCTTCATCAACACAAGCTAATTTTCCATTGTTCATCACTCTCTACAATATTTGAGCACCATCCATGGGGAAATTCAGTTGAAGCTCTCAAAGTGCACCAATGCAATTCTCTGCAAACTGGCTAGAATATCATTGATCTTCATCTATAACTTTGAAATCCTTTTCAATTCATCATCAATATAGTGATGTGCACATTTTTCCATGGATCAAGTGGATTGAAAACACCAAGATCGAAGCTCTGCAATTTCACTACATCAGGTCATTCTTCTCCAAGATTTCACACAAACTGAGTGTTTATTTCACTCTAGAAGGATTCAAGAGCAAGTATCTGAAAGATTGCAATCAAGATTTCTGGATTTCTCACCTACATCATCTGTATTTCCAGGTTTCTTCATGAACTTCATGTGCACGATTTTCATTTATTTTTATTGATTTGTATGCACATGATCTTGCTAGAAGCATTGGTATGTGTGGCTAGTTGATATGCCTTATATAGGCTTAGATGTGTTTTTTAGGTGTGATCTGTTAGGCTTTAATTTGCATCATTCATGGACCATAAACAAAATCTAAGCCTATATTGTTGATCTACTCAATGAGACGAATCCGTCCATGGTCTTATTTCTCATTTTGGTAAAGTTTTGGTCATGCCCTAGATTCAGTTCACCGGAGAAGATGACCGAAGGTCAACTCCGGTGACCAGAATAGTAACCCTAGCTTTTAATGTGAGAACATAACACATCCGTCCGATCGTTTCAATCCAACGCCCATAAGATTGACACCACATTAATGAAACACATGCCATCCAAGTGAACCTGTGAGGTCCAGCGCGTGAGTTCCATTCTCTTCCCATGAGTCATTCAATCTGAACCCTTGGTGTTACATACTTTGACTTATGATGAGCGTTTGAGATTGATCAGGTGGTTTAGGTGAGGTCAACAAGTTGATTGAGGTCCACAGTAAACGTGTGTTCAACCTGATTTGGAATTGGGCTTCAGTTTCTTTTGGCACCCCCAGCGCATATCACTACAGCCCCGTTTAGTCCAATTCCTCACTCTTCACACCCCCAGGCCCATTAGGTTTTTTCTCTATTTCTTTTATTCTCATTTTTATTTCCATTTCCATTTTATAAAATACCAAAAATCCTAAATAAATTCACACGTGTTCTGCATCATTTTTATTAATTTTCCTCATTTTTTAATTCCATTTTTCTTTTATTTTGAAACAGAATTAATTTCTCATTTTGGTAAAGTTTTGGTCATGCCCTAGATTCAGTTCACCAGAGAAGATGACCGGAGGTCAACTCCGGTGACCGGAATAGTAACCCTAGCTTTTAATGTGAGAACATAACACATCCGTCTGATCGTTTCAATCCAACGCCCATAAGATTGACACCACATTAATGAAACACATGCCATTCACGTGCCATCCAAGTGAACCTGTGAGGTCCATCGCGTGAGTTCCATTATCTTCCCATGAGTCATTCAATTTGAACCCTTGGTGTTACATACTTTGACTTATGATGAGCGTTTGAGATTGATCAGGTGGTTTAGGTGAGGTCAACAAGTTGATTGAGGTCCACAGTAAACGTGTGTTCAGCCTGATTTGGAATTGGGCTTCAGTTTCTTTTGGCACCCCTAGCGCATATCACTGCAGCCCCGTTTAGTTCAATTCCTCACTCTTCACAGCCCCAGGCCCATTAGTTTTTTTCTCTATTTATTTTATTCTCATTTTTATTTCCATTTCCATTTTCAATTTTATAAAATACCAAAACTCATCCAAAAATCCTAAATAAATTCACACGTGTTCTTCATCATTTTTATTAATTTTCCTCATTTTTTAATTCCATTTTTCTTTTATTTTGAAACAGAATTAATTTCTCATTTTGGTAAAGTTTTGGTCATGCCCTAGATTCAGTTCACCGGAGAAGATGACCGGAGGTCAACTCCGGTGACCGGAATAGTAACCCTAGCTTTTAATGTGAGAACATAACACATCCGTCCGATCGTTTCAATCCAACGCCCATAAGATTGGCACCACATTAATGAAACACATGCCATTCACGTGCCATCCAAGTGAACCTGTGAGGTCCAGCGCGTGAGTTCCATTCTCTTCCCATGAGTCATTCAATCTGAACCCTTGGTGTTACATACTTTGACTTATGATGAGCGTTTGAGATTGATCAGGTGGTTTAGGTGAGGTCAACAAGTTGATTGAGGTCCACAGTAAACATGTGTTCAGCCTGATTTGGAATTGGGCTTCAGTTTCTTTTAGCACCCCCAGCGCATATCACTGCAGCCCCGTTTAGTCCAATTCCTCACTCTTCACACCCCCAGGCCCATTAGGTTTTTTCTCTATTTCTTTTATTCTCATTTTTATTTCCATTTCCATTTTCAATTTTATAAAATACCAAAACTCATCTAAGAATCCTAAATAAATTCACACGTGTTCTGCATCATTTTTATTAATTTTCCTCATTTTTTAATTTCATTTTTCTTTTATTTTGAAACAGAATTAATTTTTCAATCAATTGTTTTCTCAATTCTCTCTCTGCTTGACCAATCATTTTGTGTATTTTTGTTCTCTTAAACCATAATTGATAAAATGTTCATTCCTTTTACCCTATCCAGAGGACTCATTAAACTTCCCAAAAATATTTTTGACTTGAATTTTAGGTCATGTTTGGTATCATCTTGAGTTATTTCTTTCGCATTGATCCCTATGAACCCTAACTCAATTCTAGCATCCATTTGACTAGGCAAAAATATGAGTTTTTGTGAGATTTTTTAGACATGAATCATCTTCAGGATTGTGATCTTAGATATTAAATTTCATAATTTTTCTAGGTTATTTGGTATTTTTTAAGTGTCTTGCCCCCTAAGTCATATTTTTGGTCCTTCACCTTACTTCTTTTGATCCAATTTGAGTAAGGCATTTATGCCATTCCTTTGAGGTCTTAATTTTGGGTCTTATAGGTCATGTTATGTGTCCTTAAGTATTATGTACTCCTTTTAGGTCTTTACCTCGTGATTTTTAGGGTTTCTTAAACCATAAGTCACACATGTCCCCATTTGACCTAATTTCTCTTCTTCCTTCATCTCAACTTCTCAAAGTCTACTTTATGATCATGTTAGCCTTGTAATGTATTTTATTTGTATCTCATAAGTGTCTTTTGATCATCTACATGTGTTTATTTCAAGCTTTGAGTCTTGGTATCCCTTTTGGTACCATTTGTCATCTTAAGGTATTAAAACCCTAATTTTTGGTCCTTAACCATAATGATCTTCTTACCACTTCATTTGTGATCATTTTGTGAATCCAATTTCCATCTCAACTTTTCATCAATCCCCTGGTTTTTTATGGGAATTTCAAACTTATTTGGTCATTTTTGGTTTTTCTTCCTAAGTCATTTTTGCCTTACTTTGAAAACTATATGTATCCATGTTCCTTCCTTCACATTTCAATCTTATATTTGAATCTCCATGACTTGAATCTCTTCCTTTCCATTTGATTTCATGTCTTTAAACACTTTAATTTAGTGTTAAGTTCTGGACTTTACATTCACCATTGACCTTAGGCAAGTTCATCATGCTTAGATATTTCAATTTCCCTTATAATTTCTCCTTAGCTTTCATTAGGGTTTAGTGATACTTTAGGGTATAGTTTAAGTTTGGTTTACTTCATAACTTTAAATCCTTTTGATATGACTTAGCTCATGCCCTTAGAAGCTATCTAGCATGTAATATACCTTAGAGCTTGACTTTAGGCATAGGAGTTCATTAGTGCCTTTATTAGCTGGTGGGAGTTCTTCTTTGAATTTTGCCATGCTATAATTGTTCAAATTGCTTCATCATGATAACATTTTTTTGTAGGGGATAAGGTTAGGTAATAATTACTTCATTCTCATATATTATGCATTTTAATTGTGTTTTCCTTAGCACCTTGTGCTTTGATCATAGGCTTTCCCTTTTGTTCCCTTAGAAGCAACTTATCTTCTTTAGGAAGTAAGTTGAGTTCTAAGTGCCTTTTCTTATTAGGTTTAGAAGATCTCACTAACCCTAGGATATCTTTTGAATGAATAACTTATGGTTGTGTCTTAGTCCCCCTTAGTTTTGTCCTTTTCCATTTGAGTCTTCTTTCTCATCTTCAAACAAAAATCCAAAAGACTTCATAAATTCTTGGAGTGGTCTCTTGTGTATATCCTTATTCCATGGGGCACTCATATTCATTCCATCTTGGAATAATGTGGGCTTTTCTAGCATGATGCACAAGTCTAATCATGAGACTATCTTCACAAAGAAAACATAAAAGACATTTCTTCAAAAAGCTACAAAAACATGCAATAAGTTCAACAAGCTAGTGAACTTAGACCCTAATCCTTGGAAACAAGTCTTGGATAAATTCTCCTTACTTGGTGAGCTTGTTCTACTATTACATCTTTGAATGTAGTAACGAGTACAATTTCCATGGAAAATAGTTTGAATTCACTTCCTTGTGCCAAATTCATAGAAAACTCTTAAAAAGCAAACAACAAACAATAAGCGACTTTCCTGCAAAAATTCTCTTCTCACCTCACTCACTCTAAACGCGAACTTGCGACGACTTGTCTCATTTGCAAGACGGTGAACACACTCGTTCAAGGAGAGCCTGCAACACCTGAGCATAAACATAAGCAGTTCCAGCAATAAAAAACACAAACAAATAGTTCCCGCCTTAGTTAGGGGAACTACGACGACTCTAATCCTCATGTCCACATGAGGTACGTAGGCAGCGGGGTAGGGCCCGTTCGAGCACATTCTTTATTTTCCCTACATTTCCCTCTTTCTTTCCATTTTCTTTTTCAATTCCTTTCTCATTTCATTTTCCATCCCAGTTAGCAGTTCATTCGTTCAACAACTTTATTTTCTCACCCTTTGAAACAAACAAACAAGTGTGGATCCCATCGGGTACGACGGACGATCTGGGGTGCTAATACCTTCCCAGGTCATAACCGACTCCCGAACCCAGATCTTTGGTTCGCAGGACCTTGTCCTTTCATTCTCTCTTAGGTTTGTGCAGCGTTACCTTTCCCGTTCCTCCGGGATAAAAATGCCTGGCTGACGACTCTACCTTTTCCGGGCTACTTTCGCGTTTGTACTAGGATGAAAATCCCGGGAGCGAAATATAGAAAAATACAACACAAATCCCACTAAAAGATTTGATGAACCCAGTCAGAAGAGACAATCCAGAAGCATGTTGAATCATCCAAAAGATAAAATTCTGGGAAAGAAAGATGATCCAATCAGAACAAGATCTTCATTTAGAAACTATGAAGAATCTCTAATGGGATTAGTCTCTCTGATTGAACCCACTTCAATTGACGAATCTCTCTCAGATAATGATTGGATACTTGCAATGCAGGAAGAACTAAATCAATTCACCAGAAATGACGTATGGGATATAGTTCCTAAACCCAAAGGATTCAACATCATTGGAACCAAATGGGTCTTCAGAAACAAGATGAATGAACAAGGAGAAGTTGTTAGAAACAAAGCATGACTGGTTGCACAAGGTCATAGTTTGCAAGAGGGAATAGACTATACATAAACCTTTGCACCAGTCGCAAGGTTAGAATCTATCATACTTTTAATTTCTTTTGATATAAATAATGACATCACTCTCTATTAGATGTATGTCATGAGTGCGTTTTTAAATGATTACATTGATGAAGAAGTTTATGTGCATCAACCACCTGGTTTTGAAAACACTAAACATCCAAAATATGTTTATAAACTTAAGAAATCATTATATGGTCTGAAACAAGCTCTCAGAGCATGGTATGAAAGATTAAGTAACTTTCTCTTAGAAAATAATTTTACCAGAGAGAAGGTGGACACAACCTTTTTTTGTAAAAAATTTAAAAATGATATTATGATTTGTCAAATTTACGTAGATGATATAATATTTGGAACTACTAAAAGCTCTTTGGACAAAGAATTTGCTAAGACTATGCAGGCAGAATTTGAAATGAGCTTAATGACAGAATTCAAGTTCTTTCTAGAAATTAAAATCGATCAAACATCAAAAGGAACCTACATTCATCAAAGACAATATTTTAAAGAGCTTCTAAAGAAATTCACGTTACTCTGGTTAGAACTCTTCTCACTCCAGTTGAAAACCTAGAAGTTCTCTATGAAATGTTTGTGGACTTCGATAGCATGAAAGAAAATGGCTATGATCTCACTCCTGAAGTAAAATTTCAAGGCTGGACGAAGTACTTTGATCGTCTTATGGGTCCCATTTTCCCTAAGTTGGTCAAAGAATTCTGGATATTTGCTACAACTTTAAACGACCAAGTCACGTCTTATGTCATGGGGAAGAAGATCATCATCACTGAAGATCTTATTGGAAGACTTATTGAGTCTGATGGAAATGGAATTAAATGCAACAACATGGAGAAAAGTTTTGTCCTAACAACAATTTCTAGAGAGATCTTTACTTATGGGCAACATTCTAACAAGATCAATGATCTCATAGATCGTAAGAGAATCTGGGAAAAGATAATAATGGGTTCCATCAGTCACATATAACCAACGAGTTCTCCAGATTATATCAACAATGATCAACAATATCTTCTATACTTCATCTCAACTAACAAGAAAGTTAGCCTTGCTCATAGTCTGTTCAATCATCTGAAGAACAACGTCAAAGAAACTATAGAAGAGGAGAAAACTAAAAGAGATTGGATATCTTTGGGAAGGATGATCTCAGATATTCTAACAGAGAAAACACTGGTAGAATATCTTATTGAAGCTGAACAAGTTGATGATCCGGAATCAATTGCTGGAAAACCTCATAATGCGAAGAATCTCAAGAAAATGAAGTTTATTGACAACATCAAGAAGGATCCTATTTTGCGCTCAAGGGAAGTGATCACTACAAGGAATATTCCTCTGAAATATTTTCCTTTGTTCTCAGCTGATACCCATCCAGAAGTTATTGTCAGATATATGGAAGCTTGCAAACAAGATGGCATTTTTCCTGAGATCAATCTAGAAGATCTCAGAAGACCATCTCCAAAAGTTGCACTGAAGAAGACAAAGAAAAGAAAAGCTTCTAAAGGACCTGCTCAAAAGACCCCAAAGGTTGCTAAAAAGAAAGGAAACCCATATGCTTTTGTTTCTATAGTCGAGTCAATATTACCGACAAGATGTGATAACCCTTCTCCTAATCCTCCTCCTTCTTCTAACATTCCTACCTCTTCAAACCCATTACTTCTGAAGTCCCAGCTTTTGAAATCACACCTTCTGATAACCTTCAACCCTCTGTTAATCCACAACTTGAAAAATCCTTAACCTGGAGATTTTTCACCTTCTCCCAGACCTTCTGAACCCCATTCACCACAAACTCTTGATGACTTCGATATTCCTATTGACCAAAATCCTCCCTCTGACCTAAACTCCACACCATTTGTTGAAACCAATCAGAACTTCAACAAGTCCTTTATGATATTGATAATTTTCCACCATACTTTGAAACTTCTCAATCCAACACCCTCAATCCACCTTTTACCACCACCTCATCCATCCCTAGCATCAATTATCCCCTTAAATCCTCTCAACCTCAACTCATTTTTTACATACCCACACCACTAGAAGATTCACTTTGCTCTTATGATTCCACTCTACCAAGATCCCCTACCTTCATCACCATTCCAAACACCCCCACTCCCACTAATAAACCAGAAGACCCCCTTAGAACTGTCATTGACATAGAAGCCCTAGAAAAATTAGTTTCTAACTCTAAGAAAATAGTCATACCAAAACTCAATACCAAACCAACCAAATCAAATGTTGGTGTTTTATTGTTGGCTTTTGAAGCAGAAATGAAAGATTGGGTGAACACTCTGAAAAACGGTTGTGTAGAAAATCTGAATCCTGCGGCATCTAACCACCTTTAGACCAAGTTCAGAAAATGATTCAATGCTGAGTCCAAAAAGCTGAAGGATCTCAACTATGACATTGCTCAGCAGAACTTTTGTGAAAAGTTGATTATCTTTAAGGAAGAAGTTCTTAGCTGTTGGGAAAAGAAGACTTTTCATCTTCTGGACAATACACCTTGGACAAAACCTAAGGAATCCTCTTCTTATGGACTTTAGGTCATAGTTGTCTCTGAAGACAAAGGGAAAGCTACTGAAACGTCTCCATCTGAAACTCCTGCACCAAGCTCTAAGCATCTGGTTACTTCTGTTGAAGAAACTTCTTCATCCTCTCTTGTGCTGAAAAGTATGGAAGAGTTAAAGAAAGAGAATGAAGCGATCAAGATCAGATTGGACAAACAAGAATATGATTGGTCAGTTAGTGGAGTCTACTTCTCAGATCAAAAGTCTTCTGGAAGCATTGTACACAAGACTTTCTCCTCCTCCACAACCTTAGTTTTTGTTTATTTGTTTGTTTCTATGTTTTTGTTTTTTGCTTTTCTGCTTATGTGCTATCCTGATTATTATGAATAATGGCTTCCATGTTCTGCTTATATATGTATGATTACATTCTTTTTACTCTGATTACATTGCTTTTTGAATTATGACAAAAAGGGGGAGAACGTAAAATATTTTGATTAATAACATCTCACCAAGACTAAGCCTCAAACATCCTATAACTCTGATAATTTTAATACGATGTTAAATAAATAGGAAAAGGCTTTAACTCATGGGGAGCTTCTCTCATAAGAACTTCCAATCAAAAACTCTGAAGGAACATACTCAAAGAACTTCATAACTCAAGGGGAGTCTCATTATCATCTTTTGTTCTTAATCAAATATATCAAAATATAAGTTTTGTCATCATAAAAAAAAGGAGATTGTTAGAACAAGAATGTTGATTCTACTCTCCTTAATTAGTGTTGATTATAACAAATATTTTTATGTTATAAAGAACAAAATATGCTTCTTAAAATTATTGATTTTTAAGTGTGCAGAATCTCTGATGAAAAACAAGAAGTTTTTAAGATGATAGAAATTTTGACGCAGCAATAAGAAGGTTCTCATAACAGAAGTTCTACACAAGAAAATATTTTGAAAGTCCTTATGGAAGATCTCAATACGCAAAGCACAAGCTTCTTAGTTAAGAAAACTCTGATACTTTGATACACGCAAACTCTAATTTTCAGAATCAGCCTCATTAATTGAAGATCAAAGAATTAATGGCTCCAGACAAAAATCTTTATTTTTGGAAACTCTTCAATGACTTTTATCTCCATCCAAATATATGTTAAGATGTCTCCAAGGTACAAATATCCACATCTATATAAAGGAGTCAACTAAAGAAATTTGCAACAACTCTCTCACGCGCATATTCAGTATTCAAATTTATCTTTTCCATCAATCTTGAATTAATCTTGTGTAATAATATCACAGTTGTGATAATAGCTTTCTAGAAGCAATTTTCTTTACACACTTGTAATCAAATCTTGATAAACCTTGAGTGACTAAGTGTTAGTTAGTAGACTCAAGAAGACTTTGATAGTAGGTCATTGTGATTTTGTAATCGTTATTATTTAGTGGATTAAGACCTCATTGAGAGAGACGAAATCACCTTGGCGGGTGAACTGGATGTAGTTTGAGTTCAAATGAACTAGGATAAATTAATCGTGTTCATTGCCTTATTTTTTTTTAAACCTCAATTCAAACCCCCCTTTCTTCTTCCCAACGCCTGCGGGAAGAAGAAGTAGAAGGTGGAGTGGGATACGATGTGGAAGGGGCATCCCGAGGCTGAGGTGAAGGCCGAACACCAGGAGTGGGATGGGATGCAAAAGGTGTGGTCTGGATGTTAGTAGTATGATGTGCGTGAACAGATGTAATGCCTGCCTCTGGTATGGACTATCTTCATTCACGCCTGACAGATGCATGTTGTACAACCCGTCCATGTCTCAAATGGTCGGCTCTGTCGGTCATAATGTCTGCAAGGTACAACAAAAGAAAACTATTAAAATTATAAAAAAAAGGAAAAAATTGAGTTAAATCTGGAGATATATGTACGGAACAATTTTCAAGATGCGTCTCTGGAAGCAAGTTGAATACATTAACGTAATATTTTTTCGCATATGCGTCTCCAAAAACGTCTAACGTAACATTTTTTCACAGATATATCTTCAGAAGTTTCTGCAACTCAGAGGATGCGAAAATGATGTCCTCATACATCACATTTGGATTTTTAATAGATTGATCGTCTTTTTTAAGCAACAAACAATATATAAACTACCTACAAACAATGTTTCAACTAATATATACACATTTCTACCCCTAACAAAACATTGTAACACATTTACGGGAAAACTCAAAACTTTATCGGAAACTCAAAATTTACCCGTATAAATCAAGCTTTGAATGATTTATGATGTGTTGATCGTTGTTATGAATGCTCCTTGTTGAACTCCGCTGAAAAAACAAGTTTTTTGAATTTTTGAATTTTGAGATAATGAGAGAGATGGAAGGTTTTGAGAAAAATGAAGAAGTGTGGGGAGAAGAAGAAGAGTCTACCGAGAATATAGTTCCAAATGGTTCCGAAGATATATATGCAGAACCTTTCCGCAGATATATCTATAGAAAAATCTAACATTAAGTAAAAAAAATGGTTCATCCAGAGACATCTCCGGAACTTGAGGACATTTATGGAACACGCTAGGTGCCCTAAGAGAACCAAGGGGTGCCATAAGAAATTCTTTTATTGTAATGTGAGTGATTCACTTGAATAAAATTGGTGTTAAGAGACATTATGTAGAAATTCTTCTTCTTCCCCTATTTTATATTGAATCCCTAATTTTCTTTCATCTAAAAATTCAATTTTCTTTTCTTGTTTTTCATCACCATTGTACAGCAATACAATCATGCAGTCAAAGTTGGTTGATTCATTCGAGTGAAGAGTGAAGAACAATAAAAAAATCAATCGACTAATTAAATTTGATTTAGAATTACTCAATCTCTTGGATTAAATTCCAACCTCATTTATAGTTCTTTGAAACCAGACGATTTTGCATTCAGAATAAAAATAATTCTTCAAAAAATATCCAATTTAGCTTTTTAATATTTTTTTACTCGATCCTTCTTTCTTTTTCAAACTTTAACTTTTTATTTACTTTTCCTCTAGACTACAAAACAAAACAAAAAGATAATCTATCTTCTTTGTAAAAAAAAACTCATTTACCACACAAGTAAAAGAAAAAAAGGTGATATTTATGCAAGTAGCCAGAATCACCATGGTAAGGTTTTGCATTAAAATGAACCCTATAAAAAGAAAGGTCTTTATCCCATTAAATATCTTTCTAGATTAATTAAAAAGCTACTAGTACTCCCAAGCAACAAGCTTGTTAATGCATACTCTGCACTGCACCCCCTTGTTGTAGTCGAGCAAAATCTGCATATTTTCAGTGTTTTATTGATATAAAAGTGTAGCAGTGTAATGAGAGTGCACAGTGGATGTTGTTCCTTTTAATGAAATCACACATTTCTTAATAGTGAAAAGTGAAAAAGCACATAAAGTAGAGAGAGATAAGAAAGAAACCAAAAAAAAGCTGTTACATGTCATTATCAAAGGTTGTGGGTAGAAGATATGGCATTGCCAATTCAAACTTACCTTTCTATATCATCCACCACCTTAATTATACCAACTACAAGAGATACTATACCGACATTATTAAACTAAATTTAGATCTTTTAAGCAATATTTTATTTTAATATTTTGAGGGAAAAAATTAACTCTTCTATAATATATAAATTATTAGTGTATCAATTTAAAAGAGAAATAGACATATGCAATAAGTTTCACTAATTTAAACTAATATTTATTAATGAGCCTTATTAATTTGTTAATTTATAAGAAATAAAACAATAATAATAATAATAATAATAATAATAATAATAATAATAATAATAATAATAATAATATGTTGCATTAATATAAAATATTATTATTTCGGGATAGAAAAAATTCAAATAAAATATGTTTTATGAGACGAAGAGAGTTTTTTTTACACTAATAATGCATACATAAAAAAATAATTAAATGGTAATTAATGTATCTGTTTTAAAATAAATGTGGTTAATGATTTTGTATTAAAAATAAAATAAATAAAAAAATAGAATAATATTTTCTTAAATTATTTTTATTAATTATTAGTTTGTTTTTCACTATCAAAAACACAAGATAAAATAATAATTAAAATTACATTAAAAATTAAATGATATTATTATCAAAATAGTTCTTTTTCCTTTCAAAAATGGTACTATTCACTATAAAATATTTCCTATGTTCCTTTTAGAGTGTCATTTTTTTAAAATTTTATTATTTTATTATTTTTGTTTTCAAAATTCAAATTAACATTATTTTACTTTTACAATCACTCATGATTATTTATAATAGAAAAAATTTATATGAAATGACATAGTAATAAATTACTAAAAGTATCATAGATATAAGAAACATTATTTTTTATAAATTAATAAACTTTTTCAATATGTTTAATTAGCCTTAAAATAAGAATTAAAAATAAATTATGTAATAATGAAGAAACTTGTGATTAGATATTTTAGATAGTTGAATGTTGAGAAAGTTTGTTGTTAAACTAAAAAAGAAATGACTCATAATACTATATAGTTTGAGTTTGAAGACAAGTTGTTGTAATGTTACAATAGAATTTGTGGGGCTAAAAGAAGACCAAAAAATCTTTACTCTCTTCTCTCATTGCACACTTTGTCACTCTTTTCACAAGCATCTACAAGCTCTCATAGGCCAAAGGTACCATTTTTTTCTTCCCCTCATTCTGCATCATCCACTCATAAACCTTCTGAACCCCATGTGACATACATCACACTTTTCAATGTCCTATTGTAGTTTGTGTTTTTTTTACCCCCTCATTAGAATCAATGTTCAATCCAAGTTCAAAAAAGCTTAAGAAATTTTTGGGATTCTCAACATAATTTATTTATTTTTTACTCTCTTATAGCACATGAGACGGTTCAAATCCCATAAACAAAACATTGAGTGATTTACTTTTGTTGTTTTGTACTATATTAATATTCATTCACATGATAAGGTTTCTTTCTGTTACATGTTTTGGTTTGTTTGTAGCTGCAGATGAAGAAAATCTATGAGAACTTCAACATCAATTAGAAGAGAGAAAAAAACAAGGCCACAAAAAAGAATCAACTCTTTATTGTGGATGTCATAATCAAGAATTTTGAAGCATAAACTTTAAACCAAGTGGCATCAAATTGCACAATAGAGAAAAACATCATAAACACAATAGAACCATTGTTTTGAAATTTGTTCAAAGTAGAGAAAAATTAATGGGAATGAAGAGTTCTGGTGGAGAAATAGTTCAAGTTCAAGGAGGTCACATTGTTAGAGCAACTGGTAGAAAAGATAGACATAGTAAGGTTTATACTGCGAAAGGTCCTCGCGATCGACGCGTTCGATTATCGGCGCATACCGCGATACAATTCTACGATGTTCAAGATCGGCTCGGCTACGATAGGCCGAGTAAAGCGGTTGATTGGCTTATCAAGAAGGCTAAGTCTGCTATTGATAAGCTTGACGAGCTTCCTCCATGGAATCCAACTGAGAATGTAACAGAAGGGTTTCGAGAGGAGGATGAGAATAATAATGGTTTAGAAACTTGTAAAATGGTTATTGCCGCGGAAAATTCAGAATCTTCTGGTTACAATTTGCAGCAGAATCATAATCATTCAGGTTTCATTCAATCAAGTATTGATAATGATGCTATAGCGTTTTTTCCGACGAGTTCTGTTGGCGATTCGATGAATTTTCAAAGCTACTCTTCTGATATAATCTCAAGAACAAACAACTCAACACAGGATCTTGGTCTTTCTCTTCATTCATTCCAAGACAATTCAGGTTCAAATGATCAAACACTTTTCTCTGAACCAAACCATGTTGGATTTGATGCTAATTATCATAGGATTGTGAATTGGAACAATGATCATCATGGAACAACTACTGATATGAATATGAATATGAATATGAATAGAACAGGCTTCATGGTTAATAATTCGCCTGCGTCGTTTCTAGGCCACGGTTCGGCCTTTTCCGCCCATAGGGGGACCCTTCAGTCCAGTTTTTCGCCTTCGCTTCGTCCTTGGAATGATATTCCAATGGCGGATTCGTCTGTCGATCATCATGATCAGAAATCTCAACAGCCGATTCACCATGGTTCAATCTTCGGTAGCAGGTTTTTGTCTGATGCTTTGACTGGTTTCTGTATTCCTGCTAGAATTCAAGGAGATCATGATCATCACGGAGTTGGCTCCGAACAGCCTTCGTCGTCTTCTAATTCACATCATTAAGCAGAAACATGAACTGCATAATGCTTCAATCTTCATTTTCTATCAGGTATTCCACTAAGATTTTGATGTCATTATTCTTGATATTGCGGAAATTTACTGTAAAATATTGCTAATGAAGGCTAAATCGCGAGTCACATTGCGTCGCGAAATACATTTTTGTTTATATAATGTGGCCTAGATTACGATCGGGACCGATTAAATTTTTATGTTGAATTTTGCTATGCAGGGCATTGTGTACCAGATATGAAAACATGGGAAGATTATGAATATGAAGGACACAAAGTTTGTCTGGTTGGATTCAACTTTTTTGTAACTTTATTTATTTTCTGTTATTGCAACCATTGACATTGGTGTTTTTGAAGAAACTGAAAGTGTGTTCACTACTTGTTTTTGATATAATTAAGCATTATGTATTATTTGATGATACTTTGATCAATTAATATATGGTTTTGAGGTGGATTTTGTTTTGATCTTCATTGTGTGGTGGTTAAAGGGGGGAAATAATTTTCATTTGTTTATACAAATGAATTGAATAGAGGTTTATTATTTTTATTTTTTTCACCACTAATATTCGGTCCGCTGTATCGTTTAAACTGGTGTGGAGATCTGATATCAAATAGTTTGAATCCTTTTCCATATCAATCATCACTAACTTGCAAAAACTTAGTTCAAGAAAAAAACAATCAAGTGTAAATTTGATAAAATTAGGACAAAGTACATCTAATATTTATTATTTGATTGAGTTTATTTCAATATAAAAACTTATTATATTATCATCTTCGCATTAGAGATAGAAATAGGTTATGTTAGACTAAGCTTTATAAGGCTTGAGTCTACTCTACGATAAACTTAAAAGGCTTGAATTTGGTCTATGGTCTATTATAGGTTCACTTTTTTGTTTGATCTGACATTTTTAAAAGTCTGATCTGGTCTGAAAATTTATTTACAAGTTTTTTTCTCATTAAAATTCTCAATTGTTCCATATTACTTAAGAATATTTATAAATTGGTCTATATATACATATATAACCCGACATATTTAGCATTTGTTCTAATATATGCATATATAAGTCAAACATATGTATTCTTTTTTCTAATATATATATATATATATATATATATATATATATATATATATATATATATATATATATATATATATATATATATATATAATAATCTATTTAACATATTTTTAATATATATGAAAATATAGGTCGGTCTATAAGGTTTCATAGACTTTTTTAATAGTCTAAATCTGACTTTTTAATTAAGTAGACTTTTAAAAAAACCTAAGTATGACATTTTTATTAAAAATATCTGGCCTGACCTAACCTTCAGTAAGCTAAGCTATAGATCCCTGTAGACCGGCCTGGTTTATATTCCCACCCCTACTTGGCATAAAACAATTTGTTTCATGAAACTAACTAAGACTCCCGATAAGGTTTACGGAAATTTGAAAATATGTCGGGTTTTTTTTAATAGAAAAAATATACTTCCTTTTATTAGTTTATTTAATTAAAAAAAATTAAACCGCATATTATAATAGAAGTCTTTTAAATCAATGTAAATAAGTATTTAGTTTCGTTGATATTTTAAATTATTAGTCTCTTTAAATATCAATTAAATTATTTATTTGTAAATATTGAAATAAAATAGATTTTTACATAGATTAATAATTTAATCGGACATTCGAAAAGACCAAATTTAAATCTATAAATAAATCTACGATAGATTGTAAGTCAGATTTAGATGTGAAGTTAGACAAAGTCTAATCAATCAAAATTTATTTCATCCCAGTATATTTCCACACCTAACACCACCAATTGTTGTGATATAGTTGAAATATAACTTATCCATTAATTAGGTGATTACGAGTGGGAATGTTGAGAGATACTTTAAAAAAGAGAAACTATATATTAAATAATCTTTTTATTATTGAGAAAACCTTGAGCAATAATAATAAATGAAAAAGTCTTTTTTGTTTACACTCAAATAATTCATACTAAAGTTATAGTGTTATCATGACAATTACTTCATAGGTTGCAGATTATGTAGAATCTTATGAGCCGATAAATTGTGTTTGAGTTTCATAATGCAGGGTGTGTTATGTGAGGGATAAGTGGAGTCACTCTTTTATATATAAAGTGAAGTGTTTTGTGTGGCTATTGAAGTATGATAGATTACTCACAAACTTTAGTAAAAGTATCAAAGGAATAAGACTCTCTCTATGTGTAATTTATAAGGGAATGTTTGTGAATCTACCATGTATGTCGTTAGGGAATGCCCTGAAGCCATGCAAATATGGGAGAAAATATGGTGCCTAGAATAGTAGTCCATAGTTTTTTTCATGCCGGGTTATTAGACTGGATCATGTTGAATCTGAAAGTGAGAAGCATTGATTGTAGTGAGTGGAGTAGTTATTGAAAAATGGTGTGTCATTTTACATGGAGTTGGCGTAATAGAGAAGAGCACAACGAGTCGTTTCCTTATGACTCGGAAGAAGTAGTGTAATATAAAAACATTCACCACCATTTAGAGGTTGGTGACTTGCGTAACACCCAAATATTTCCCGTAAAATTTTAATTAAAAATCAGAGTAACGAAATGTAAAATCTAAATTCAAGTGTTACATTACTTCCAAAGTATAGCTCAAACGATACGTAACATAAAAATTGTTCATGCAGCGGTAAGTTTTAAGAAAGGAAACGTAAAAGTTCAACAAAACATAATCTTTCTTTTCAAAACAAGAGAATTCAAATCATCGTTCCCAACTCCCCAAAGTTACGTATCAGAGCCTACTCCTCTAATGCGAAGTACACCAACTTCACCCACAACGAACTCTACTACTCCTGATCACCTGCACGTTACTCATATAGAGTTAACATCAAACAAAAGGGGTGAGATTCTTTAATCAATCAAAAGAGAAAATGATATAAATACAAGGCATATATCATTTAAGTACATCACACATCTTTACAACAACAAGAATCACAACCCACATACAACAACTCATAGTTTAACAACATGCACACCAAGATCAAAGCATGCAAATGAGACTCATCCATAGACTTAATGCATGTGGTACCATTCAACGATCCCTATTTCATGATCCAGTTCCCGTCGGAACTCTCGACCCCTATTTCATGGCCTAGTGTGATCCCTATTTCATGATCACACCCACGACCCCATGTTTCATGGTCACGTACGATCCCTATTTCTTTACTGCCCCAACAAAAATTCCCTCTGGAATTCGGATGGATATTGTCATACCCTAATTTTTTACCCTAAGATTTCTTTTTTTTTTCTTCATTTGTATCTTGCATACAAACAAGATCACGCATTGGTTCGTCTATCCTTTTCGGTTGCAGCTTTATACCTCACAAGGGATCACTATTGCCTTTGTTTGTTCATTTTATTTTTTGTTTATGTTTACTAACCATTAATTAAAATCCAAAAAAATATTTTGTTTTCTTTTATTAACATTTTCAAGGGAAAAGAAAGTGAAAATGCCAAAAATAGCAGTCCTGCAGCTCGAATGAATTTCATAGATAAAAAGTCGAAGTTGATCCGCAAATAATTCAAATTTATCTGATCAAGGATTTCCCAATCTAATTGATTTATTCAAGAAATTCCAATGTTCATATGTTTATTTTCATGCCTTCTTTGACGCGCAAAAAAATCAAGTCGGAATCATATCAGTGCAAAAGGAAAACAAAATTTTCAAATTTTGCACTAAGTAATCGGTTACTACCTAGAGCGTAACCGGTTACTTGCGTGTAAATTTGAAAATTTTGGCAGCAATTTCAAATTTTCAAATTTTGGCACCAATTTCATTTTTGATCACTCTTGGAATATTCTAGACCATCTCCATTTAATTCCCATACACCATTAAAATTAATTCTCGCCATAAACCCTCACTAATCACCACTCTTTTCATAATTCCCTCCAATTTTTTTAATTACCAAGCCTAATTTGAATTTCAAAAGCAAGCTCCATTCCACCAAATTCCCATACCTAAACTATTTAAATAGAGGCATTTTCTCATTCAAATCTCAAGCTTTTGATAGTCAAAAAATCTCTTGCAAAGTATCCTCCCAAACCACAAACTCACTTAAGCTCTTTTCTCTCTTTTTGAAAGTTATCAAGAATTTACCTAGAATTCTTGATCAACTTTGAGCTAAACCTTCATCCTTTTCATTTTTGTTCATCAAATTTAGTGGATCAAGCTTGGTATTGGATCAATTTGAAGATTGTTCTTGGTAATTCACTTTTTCCATGGTTCCACCTTCATCATCAACATTCAAGATGTAGATCTTTGATGCTTTTGGTTGTTTATCTTTGAGATCATAAATTGTTGTTTGATTGCAGGGATTTCACTGGTTTTTAACTTTAAAATTCGTGCTAATTCAATTCATGATCATTAGGTGTTTGAAAAAAAGTTTTGAAAGAGTGATCATGCTGAATTTTAGCATTTTTCTGATTCTGCACGCAGAGTAACCGGTTACCACCTAGGTAGTAACAGGTTATCTGTGTTAATTTTTTTTCCAGAAAACTGCTGTTTTTGTACAGGTAACTGGTTACCATCTAGGAAGTAACAGGTTACCAGTGTTAATTTTGCCCAGAATCTGTTTTTTTAACTGGTAACAGGTTACTGCTTAGGTAGTAACCGGTTACTCTGAGACATAATTGAATTTCTGGCTTATTTTTGAGTTGTTTTTTTGTTTCTTTTCCCTCCTCTTCTCCTCTATTATTATTTTTTACCTTTGGAGACATTTTTGGGACTGATTTCTCTTTAAATTCAATAGACATTGGGTGTAGATTAAAATGATTAATATTCATTAGTCCAAATCTACCCCTAAGTGAATTAAGTGAATTATTTAATTCACTTTAGGTATTTTGCATTAGTGATATATTTTCAAACTTGAATCCACCAAGATGAGTGATTGAACTTAAAGATGAAAGAATATCATAAATGAAACTCAATTTGGTATTCATCTTTATTTTCGTGTGGTATTGCTTTCTGATGGCGATTTACATATCGTTTATGTCGCATGCATTAACATATATATCGTTCACCTTAATTGGTGTTGGCCGACCTCATTTGTAGGGTAATTACTTTGTAAATTACTCGGGGATTGCTTAACATAGACCTAAATGTGTCCCGAATTCAGAATAAAAATCCAATTGGATACTTGCACTTTCGTGGACCGGACCTCGTGTTGATCGCGTAATCCCAAAGTGATTGATCTTTTTGCGTTAAGATCCAAGACTTGTGAAGTTTGATGTGTAGTTGCTTTGGATCTCCTGATCTTCTTTCAAACTTCATTGAATTTGGTTCTAATCGCCTTGATTAATCACTATAGTGTAAGATACTAAGCGGAACCGGTTGCCTTTTGATTTTGGCATTAAATGCCTTGTTACTTATTTTTGGTTGTGGATCATTAAGTTCACCATACCACTATTATGTAAATATTATTATACTATTACTATACTAACATTTAATTCCTTCTCGCACCTTATCCTCTTTATTTTTAATTCTCGCTCCCTTATCTCTTTTATTATGCTTTTATTAAGCTATATCATTCATCATATTGTTTATGTTTATATTCATATTCTTGTGATTTTTCTTTTGTCCATTTGGACACAAAAATATTAATGAAGGATTAAACATCTAAAAGACTTGTGACTTTAATTTTGGATTATGGCCATTATCCTTAGCATTGGACTTGGAGTTTTGGACTTAGATTTTAGGATCATTCATTTGCTTGAGTTATTATGGATTGAAGACCCTAGCCTTGATTTGGTTCACTTGTTTATGAATATGAAGTCCTATTGTGTTTCAAGGAGTTCTCTCCATGCGGTTAGATCGTTCTTCCTTTAGTTTTTACTTGAATTCTTAAGATAGCCTCTTCATCTCTTCCCACTACTTAAATTTTCAAAGCTTCTTCCTCTTTTCAAAACCTTCTTTGTTTTCAAATCTTAACCGCTTTCATAATCAAACCTTGACTTAGGTCAAGCGATTTTTTTACCTTTCTTTTTTATTTTCTTAATAAATGCTAAACTACATAAGCCTATCGAAACCTTTTTCAAAAAAACTTAAAAAATGCAAAACCCATTCAATCTTTTTGTGCCCTCGTGCACTTTTCCTTTTAATCATTTTCACATGTTTAGATATGATTCATTCTTTCTAGCGGAATTATTCGCTAAAGAATGACGACTTATCTCTACATTTTAAAAATCAATCCAACACATTAATTTTTCACTATTTGTACCACTAACTACGGGGTTTTGATTTAACATTGCATGTCGTGGGTACGTAGGCATGAAACGAACGTCTCGTCAAACACAAAAATCTTTAAAAAAAATTTTTTTCTTCTCATCTCTCCAATCTCTTTTAAATAAACCATTTTCAAACTAAAAGCAATAAATATTTCAAAGGGTTCCCGTGGAGTACCACATACATTTTCGGTGCGTAAAATCTTCCCAATTTGTAACCTATCCCCTTACCCATTTCTCTGCTCGATTCTTTTAGCGTTTTGCTTTTAGATTCATTAGGATTTATTCTCTCTTTTTTCCTTTTCCATTTGGAATAAAATAAAGGTGCGGTGGCGACTCTGTTTACTTTGAGTTAAGTTAACCAATAACTTACATTCATGATTTTACCGCTACAGATATTGTTACCTACCTTGGTACACCATCCCACAATTATGCACATTCCATGCACAATCAATGACAATATGCAATGTCAACAATAACAACCTCATACAACAACATCAACAACAACATATAACAACATCAACAACAACATCAACAATAACATATAACAACAACAACATACAACAACATCAACAACAACATATAACAACATCAACAACCATGTACAACAACAACATATAATCGCATCAATACACATATATACTTGTTAACTCATGTTTCTACAATGTTACTTTCAACATACTGCAAAACAAGCACATAACCTACCAATACATGCTCCTAACGCCACCACATCATCATAAGACCACTAGTGTATAAAATAAAGATTTTTATGGAATTTTTTGTAATAAAAATACTGTATTTTTGGTTCTATACCTCGCTGAGCGACCACCCTACCTCGATAAGTGCGCTCATCTTTGCTTGGAAGAGGCAACATTTTTCAACAGCTCGTTAAGCGAGCAATCCCTCGCTAAGTGGGCAAAACAATTTTGGAAGAATTTCTCTACGCTCTCAGCCTGTAATTTCTACACCTTTCCCTGTGATTTCCTTCCACCAAAACTCAGTTTCAATAGTGTTACACTCATATTTATCACACCATAATCCATAAAATAATTCATCATTCAACATCGCAATTCCAAACACACAATCATGCATAATTTAGTCTAACTTCATAAGTACTTACAATACTTATCAATTTCCTAAACCTCATAATTCCCCTATCATACATAAGGATATCTATTCTAATATTCATATTAAATTACTCTCAAAAGATGAAATCGATCTCACATTTAACTTAATTCGACGAAGAATTTCTCTTTTGACGAGATTCTCTTCCTCTTCCCTTGCCCTAGCTTCCTTCTTCCTTTATTCCGTTCACCTCCTCCCAATTCCAGGATCAGTTTTACGAAATGAATTCTTTTTTCTCTAAATTCCCAACATAACCCTTAGACCCCTATTATTGAAATCCCCATCATGCCCTCACTAACTTCTCATCTAATTACCATGATGTGAATATACTCGGATACGATTTCGCATCTTACTCTTCAATTCCCTAGTCATGTTTCAACCGGCAACACCTCCCCCATACTACTTTCACAAGAACAATTTATTTGCCTCTCAACTACTTCACCTTACATTTATCGATATGTTCTGGTAATGTTTCAACTGTAAGATTATCTCTTACCTCGACTTCATCCATCGGTATCACGCGTGACGGATCCGGAACATACTTCCAAAGTTGCGAAACATGGAATACATCATGCATATTTGATAATCGTGGTGGCATCGCCACTCTATTAGCAACATGTCCAACTCTTGCAAAAATCTGGTATGGACCAATAAATCGAGGAGTAAGCTTTCTCGACTTCAAATCTCGCCCAACACCGGTCACTGGAGTGACTCTAAAAAACACATGGTCTCATTCCTGAAATTCAAGATATTTCCTTATCTTGTCGTGATAACTCTTATATATGCTCTGTAAATTTTTCATCTTATCTCGAATCAACTTCACCATCTGAGTAGTCTGCTGCATGATATTGGGTCCAAGTACAACACTCTCGCAGGATTCATGCCAACATAAATGTGTTTGACATCTTTGACCATATAGTGCTTCCAAAGGCGCCATTATGATACTGGAAGGATAATTGTTGTTATAAGTAAACTCGATCGACGACAAGTGACTATCCCAAACACCTCATTTTTCAAACACAAAAACCATCAATAAATCTTCCAAAGATTGTATAGTCCTCTCTATTTGTCCATCAGTTTGTGGATGATAAGTTGAACTCAACTTCAACTTTGAATCCAATGCTTCTTGCAAACTCTCCACAAAATGTAGAAGTGAATCTCGGTTCTCGATCCGACACAATACTCAAAGGAATCTCATGCAACTTCGTAATCATGGCTATATTAATATATATATATATATATATATATATATATATATATATATATATATATATATATACCAATCTCTGTAAGGAAAAAAAAATACCAATCAGAATAAAATGTGATTACTTCGTCAATCTATCAATAATGACCCAAATATCATCATGTCCTCTCGGAGTATTAGGTAATCTCGTAACAAAATCCATTGAGATACTATCCCATTTCCACTCTGGAATATCCAACAGTTGCATCAAACCAGCAGGTTTATGATGTTCTACTTTCGACTTCTGGTAAGTCAAACAAGCATAAACAAACTGAGCCATGTCACGCTTCATGCCAGGCCACCAAAATATCGTTTTCAAATCTTGAGGCATCTTTGTGGCTCCCGGGTGAATAATCAGGCCACTTTTATGCCCTACCTCAAAAATCATTCTCTTCAATTCAAGATCATCAGGAATACAAATACGCTCATGAAACCTTAGTACTCCCTATTCATCAACTCGGAAATCATTACTTCCAGCATGTTCATTTCCATTTTAAGTCCACCAGCTTCAGATACCACTTCTGACTCTCTCGTATATGATCAAGAAAGTCATTATTAACCTTCAATGAACTTGCGATGATTAACCATCTAATCCCAAAAAGCTTCTAATCTCAGTTACGAACTTCAGAGTCTCCCACTATAGAACTGAATCTATCTTGGATGGATCCACATCAATACCTTCACCTGAAATTACATGACCAAGAAAACTCACTTCCTTTAACCAAAACTCGCACTTCGATAACTTAGCATACAACTTTTTATCTTTCAACACTTGGAACACAATCCCTAGATGTTCAATATGCTCTTCCCCCGACTTAGAGTAAATTAGAATGTCATCTATAAAGACAACAACAAACTGATCCAAATAATCATGGAAAATCCAATTCATATACTCCACGAATACTCTAGGTGAAGTAGTAACTCCAAATGGCATCACTACATATTCATAGTGTCCATACCAAGTCCTAAAATATGTTTTATGTACATCCTCATGTTTTACCCTTTTCTGGTAATAATTCGACCGCAAATCAATCTTGCTAAACACACGAGCACCCACCAATTGATCCATCAGATCTTCCATCCTTGGAAGTGGATATTTGTTATTAATTGTCACTTTATTCAACTTCCTGTAATCAATACACAACCTCATACTAATGTCTTTCTTTTTCACTAACAATATCGGATCTCCCCAAGGAGACACACTCGACATTACGAACTTATTTTATAACAGTTCCTCTAATTGTTTCTTCATTTCGGTTAACTCAGGAGCCGACATACGATATGGTTCCATCGAAATACATCTAGTTCCCGACATGAGATCAATACTGAATTCCACCTCACTCTGGCGAAACATCAACAGTATCATTTGGGAACACTTCCGAAAATTCTCTTACTACTTGCAATTCACCAATCACTATTTCATTTTCCACTGATAAAGATGCAAACAATGCTAATACTTGAGCTTCTTCATTCAAAATTTCTCTCAACTCTCTAGATGATAGATAAACGACTTCTTCTTCCTCTTCATCAGGGGTAAGAAATTGAAACAATTACTATGTACATGATTTAATTCCAACCAATTCATTCCCAAAACCACATCTAAACCTCCCAATGGCAAACATATTAGATCCATATCGAAGTCCTTACCATAAATCGATAGAGGACAATTCAAACAAACTAAAGAAGTAGTTAACAATCCATTAGCAGGAGTTTCAATAACCATTTTTCCTTTCATGGGGAAAACAACAAGACCTAGTCTTCTCACACAGTCAACAACAATAAAATAGTGTGTAGCGCCAGTATCAATCATAGCAATCAAATGTGTATCATTAATATAACAAATACCTCTGATTAGTCGATCCTCACTGGAAGTTCGTGTTCCTGTCAAAGAAAATACCTTTCCTCAAGTTGCAACTTTCATTGGTTTTTGATAATGAGTGTTGATATGGCCCTGCTCTCCACAGTTGTAGCAAGCCACCATGTTAGTCTTGCACTCTGCAATCAAATGTCCAGGTTGACCACATTTGAAACAATTCTTCACGTCACTCGTACACTCACTGATACCATGACCCAGTTCACCACATCTATAACATTTTAGAGAAGTAGTGGCACCTCCCCTACTTGGCTTTTTACCCTCAACATGTTTTTTCTTACCTTTATCAGTCGGAGCTGCATAAGGCTTTCCACGGTGCATCTGTTGCTTTCCTCTCCTCTTAGCTAAACTCTTAAAGTGATCCGATCGAGCTTTGTTGTCTTCTTCAAATATTCTACAGCAATCAACCAAATCCGGGAATCTTCTGATCCTCTAATAACCAATTTCCTATTTAATTTCAGGCCTCAGACCATTCTCGAACTTAACACACTTCGAGAACTCAACAATCACTTCACTATAGTGCGGATAGAACTTTTCCAAGTCAGATAATTTGGTAGCATACTCTATAACCGACATACTCCCCTACTTCAACTCCAGGAACTCAGTATCTTTCTTTCCTCGAACATCCTCTGGGAAGTATTTCCGCAAGAAACCCCTTCGAAACACAATCCAAGTAATTGCCTCACCAGACGCTTTCAACCGCTGACGAGTGCTAACCCACCGGTCATTAGCTTCTCCCACTAGCTTGTAGGCACCTAACCGCACTTTTCGGCCTTCAGAACACTCCATCACTTGAAAGATCCTCTCAATATCCTTGAGCTACTCTTGCGCTCCATCCGGGTCATACTTTCCCTTAAAATTAGGTGGATCATTCTTCCGAAACTCATCATTAATCTCACGATCTCCAGCATTTACCAGATTCTACACAGCTTAAGCCATAGCCTGAATAGCGGTGGAAAGTGCAACATCATTTCTCCCATCCATTCTAAATCTGCCACGCAACAACAACCAAAAACAAAGATTAAGAAACCTACAACAACACACAACAACGAATTAACAATCCAACTACTTGGTCGGACGGACCGACCTACTCTGATACCACTTTGTAACACCCAAATATTCCTTGTAAAATTTTAATTAAAAATCAGAGTAACGAAATCCAAAATCTAAATTCAAGTGTTACATTACTTCCAAAGTATAGCTCAAATGATGCATAACATAAAAATTGTTCATGCAACGATAATTTTTAAGAAAGGAAACGTAAACGTTCAACAAAACATAATCTTTCTTTTCAAAACAAGAGAATTCAAATCATCTTTTCCAACTCCCCAAAGTTACGTATCAGAGTTGACTCCTCTAATGCGAAGTACACCGACTTCACCCACAACAGACTCTACTACTCCTGATCACCTACACATTACCCACGTAGAGGTAACATTCAAATAGAAGGGGTGAGACTCTTAAATCAATCAAAAGAGAAAATGATATAAAAACAAGACATATATCATTTAAGTACATCACACATCTTTACAACAACAAGAATCACAACCCACATACAAAAAATCATAGTTCAAAAACATGCACACCACGATCAAAGCATGCAAATGAGACTCAACCATAGACTCAATTCATGTGGTACCATTCAACAATCCCTGTTTTATGATCCAGTTTCTATCGGAACTCTCAACCCCTATTTCATGATCACACCCACGACCCCCATTTCTTGGTCACGTATGATACCTATTTCATGACCGCACCAACAACGATTCCTTCTGGAATTCGGATGGATATAGTTACCCTACCTTGGTACACAATCCCACAACTATATGCACATGCCATGCACCATCAATGACAATATGCAATGTCAACAACAACAACCTCATGCAACAACATCAACCACAACATATAACAACATCAACAACATTAACAACAACATATCGCAGAGGAAATGATCAAGAACAATGTATGTTTTATTGCACTCGAGACTCAATATAAAAAAAGGAGGAAACTGGTACTTGGATAGTGGATGTAGCAATCATATGGACATGGATGGGACTATTTTCAAAAGCATTGATGAGTCCGATAAAGTCAAGGTTCGATTGGGAAATGGAAGTGTGGTTGAATCAAAAGGTAAAGGCACTATCATGGTGGAGACAAATAAAGGTACGCGATTCATCCATGATGTCTTACTACTTCCCATCCTAAAAGAAAATATCCTAAGTATTGGATGGAGAGAGGCTACACACTTCACTTTGAAGGAGGTGTATGCAAAATCTTAGACAACAAAATTAAAAAGGTCTGAGATAACCCAAGTGAAGATGAATAATAACAATAGAAACTTCCCACTAAATTTAAAATATGAAACTAATATTGCCATTAAGGTACAAGTTGATGATTTGTGGCTCTGACATTGAAGATTTGGCCACTTCAACATACATGCCTTGGAGTTGTTATATGAGAAGAACATGATGAGAGATCTTCCAAGCATAAAGGAGAATAATGAAGTGTGTGAAGGATGTCTCCTTTGAAAGCAACATCGATTTCCGTTTTCAACAAGCGGATATGGAGAGCGAATGATCTATTGGAGCTGATACATTTTGAAGTCTGTGGACCAATGAGGACGCCATCACACGAGAACAATAGGTACTTCATAATCTTCATTGATGACTTCTCTAGAATGACATGGGTCTATTTCCTAAAATAAAAATCCTAAGTTTTTGGAGTATTCAAAAAGTTCAAGGACCTTTTGAAAATCAAAGTGGAAAACAAATAAAAGTACTAAGAAGTGATCACGGCAAAGAGTACACCTCCCTCGAGTTTGACAGATTTTATGAGGATGAAGGCATTGAGCGAAAACTTGCGGTTGCATATTCTCCTCAACAAAATGGTGTGTTGGAGAGAAGGAATCACACTGTTATGGAAAAGTCTAGATTATTGCTCAAGGAGAAGGTACTTCATAACACAGTTTGGGCTGAAGTAGTATACACTGCTATTTATATACTCGGCAGATGTCCAACTAAGGAAGTACAAGATAAGAATCCAATTAAAGCTTGGAACGGAAAGAAGCCATTAACAAAGCACCTAAGGTTTTTTTTATCTATATGCTACATTCATATTCCATACGTAAAGAGGCACAAGCTTGAAGACAAGACTATAGTATCTTCATGGGGTATAACACAATCTCTAAAGGCTACCGTGTCTACAACTTGCAAAAAAAAACTCATTATCAGTCGAGATGTTGAAGTTGATGAGAATGCTTCTTGGAATTTGGATGAAGAAAAAGTAGAGAAGAACATCCTTATACCAACTCAACTACCTCAAGAAGAAGCTGAGGAAGAAGACCCAGGTGAAACCCCTTCACCTCCACCACAACAATAAGATTAAGAACTATTATCACTAGTGTCTACTCAAAGACGAGTAAGATCTTTGGTGGACATATATGAAACTTGTAACTTGTCCATACTTGAACCTGGAAGCTTTGGAGAAGCGTCAAAGCAAAAAGTATGGGTCAAGGAAATGGAAGAAGAGATAAAGATGATCGAGAAAAATAACACATGGGATTTAGTAAATCGCCCCTTTGGAAAATATATCATTGGGGTTAAGTGGGTCTATAAGACAAAGCTCAAAATTGATGGTACCATATAGAAACACAAGGCAAGACTAGTAGCTAAGGGTTACTCACAACAACCTGAGATTGACTACAATGAGAATTTTACACCAGTAGCTCGTCTTGATACCATTAGAGGTCTAATATCTCTTACGACACAAAAAGGATGGAGTATCCATTAATTAGATGTCAAATACGCCTTCCTCAACGACGTACTTGAAGAAGAGATCTATGTGGAGCAACCACAAGGATTCATTTTTTGAAGGAGAAGAAAGCAAAGTGTTAAGACTAAGAAAAGCATTCTACGATTTGAACCAAACACCTCGAGCATGGTAAAGCAGAATCGATCAGTATTTCATGGATCGAGGATTCAGGAGGAGCAAGAGAGGGCCTACACTTTACATCAAGTCTCAAGGTCAGTACACTTTCTTAATTTCTCTATATGTAGATGATCTTTTCTACACGGGAAACAATACTAAGATGATGATGGATTTTAAAGAAGACATGATGAAGACCTTTGAGATGACCGACCTTGGTTTGATGAGTTACTTCCTCGGTATAGAGTAAGTCAGAGAAATGTAGGGATATTCATCTCACAAAATAAATACATAGAAGGCTTACTTAAGAAATTCAAGATGTATGGTTGCAAATCTATCTCTATTCCACTCATAACAAGTGAGAAACTACAGAAGAATGATTGAGCACCAGAAGTTGATGCTTCCATATACAAAAGTCTAGTTGGAAGCCTCGTATATTTGACAACTACACTGCCAGCCATAATGTATGCTACAAGTCTTCTATCAAGATTCATGCAAAGCCCAAGTCAGTACACTTTGGAGCAGGAAAAATAATTTTGAGGTATCAAGTATATGATACACTATTGAAACCAACCCAGGATTACTTGGCTACACCGATAGTGACTGGGCAGGTTCGGTAGATGACATGAAGAGCACTTCTGGCTATGCTTCCTCACTAGGATTAGGAATTTTTTCTTGGGCATCGAAGAAGCAAGCTACGATTACACAATCCACAACAGAAGCAGGGTTTGTGGCAGCTACTGAAGTAACGAGTCAAGCTATATGGCTTCGCATGATACTTGAAAACATGGGAGAAAAACCGGATGAGCCTACTAAAATCAATTGCGATAGCAAATCAGCAATTGCAATGGCGAAAAATATAGTGCATCATAGCAGAACAAAACATATAGAAATCAAGTATCACTCTATCAGAGAAGATGAAGAAACTAAAGAGATCAAACTCGGCGACTGCATAACAGAAGATCAAATTGCATACATATTCACAAAGGCGTTGTCGATACCAAGATTTGAAGAGTTACGAGCTATGCTTAGAGTCACAAAAATTTGCATCAAGGAGGAGCGTTGAAATTGCTAAACATTTCTAGAATATTCTTATGTATAATATGTATGAAAATAGTATAATAACCTAGAATTATAATATTTATGAATATGGTAGAACGATCTAGAACTATAAGTATATATAAATCATAGAAGATCCTAGAACTATCATGAAAGCTCTAGAAATAAGTAGTGTAATGTATAAACATTCACCACCATTGAGTGGTTGGTGACTTGAGCCTATAAATATGCAATTGGTACTTTGTAATGGATCATCCAAGAAATCAATGACGTAGTCTTCTTTCTAAACAACTATCTAAAACTATCTCTAATCAACTTTCAACTAATCAACTACCAACAGTGGCATCAGAGCTACGTTCGGTCATATATTTGGCGTAGTTACATTACCTACCTAACATTCTAAAATCCTCCAATCTACTACAAAAATTTCCTTTGTACTACTAACACACTCCAAAAAAATTATTTATAAGTTATGGATAACACAATTCAATCATCTTCTATTTATGTCTCTATTTTCAATGACGATAATTATGATTTTCGGCGTGTTAAAATGGAAACATTTTTTCCATTTCAATATTTATGGGACATAGTAGAAGAAGGCTTCACCGTTCCCACTGATACTTCAGCTCTTAATGCAACTCAAGAAAAATAGTTGAAGAAAAATAAACAGAAAAATTCAAAGGCATTGTTCACCTTGCAACAAACGGTGACTGGTGCAATTTTTCCAAGAATCATGGGAGCTAAGACTACCATAGAAACGTGGAACACATTGCAGGAGGAGTTTCAAGGAAGCGATAAGGTACGTGCCGTTAAACTTCAATCTATAAGAAGAGATTTTGAACTATTGAAGATGAAGGAGTCCGAGACAGTTCAAGATTACTATTCTAAAGTTAAAGAAATAGTTAATCAAATGAGAGCTTTTGGGGAGGATATTCTTGACAAGAAGATTGTTTGAAAAAATTCTAATTACTATGCCCTCAAAGTTTGACCTAGTCGTAACAAAGATTGAAGAAACTAAAGATCTTTTCACTCTATCCATAACAGAACTTGTGGACTCTCTTGAAACATATGAGCAAAGACTGTATAGGCATAAAAAAGATACATATACGTATTTTTAAATAATAATAATTCTTTAAATGTTTTAACTTAAGAGACTTTTAAATTTTAGGTTAAATAAATTAAAAGTTATTCTTTCGAAAAACTATACACATTTTAAAATTGATTATTAATATTTTTACTTCTTATCATATTATATTTAATAAATTAATAAATTTTATATATATATATATATATATATATATATATATATATATATATATATATATATATATATATATATATATATATATATATATATATATATATATATATATGAGTCGGGATCAACTTACTTAGGGGTGTAAGCGGATTAGAGAAAATCAATTAAAACGATAATCCAAACCAAACCAAACCGAAAAAACCCGATTGTTTTTTATTCGGTTCAAAAACCGAACCTAACCAATAAAAATCGAAGTGTTTCGGTTCAGTTCTCGATTTTAGTTTTTAGGAACCGCCAAACCGATGAACCGAATCGATGACTTTTAATACATACTTAATCTTTTATTAGCCAATTAATAAACCCAATTTTTGTATCGGTCCAACATTTCTTCATCTTTGTTTACACTTCCTTTCTTTGAACCAAATATGTAGCCAAAATCAAACTCCAAACATAAAAAATAGAAACTGTAAACCATAAACCATAAAAATTTACTCTTGCCAAACTGCTGCTCTAGCTATCTGTCACATTTGTTTCTCTCGACACCGTCATTCTTATAGGTTATGATTTTCTTATTCATCTTCAAGTTCTCTTTGTTACTTTTCATTTTTTTTAATCTTTTATGTTTCTTTTTCAACGAATTTCCTTTTAGTCTTGTTACAAAATAATTTTGATGTGTATTTGGGGTGTGAAACATGTTAATTTATGTGTATTGAAACCTTTTGTCTTTATTGTTGTGTTTTATTTGTTAAGCTTTCAAATTTCTTCTCAACCTTCTTATGCCAAGTGTCAACTTTTGTATTCGATAGTGAACTTATTTCATAATACAATGAAAATTATGTAAATGTTTGTATATATTAAGAACAACTTGTAAGTTGTTTGAAAAGTAGAGCATGAAATATATCATATGAAATGTGTTATTTTAAAATCTAATAGCATAAAATAAATCGAATAAAATAAATCGAACAATATTAAAGCAAATGATATACAGATGAATATAATGTTTAGAAAAAAAAAGGATATAAATCGATCAACCAAATCAAACCGGTTAATTTGGTTTGGTTCTATTTAAAAAAAAATTAAAAACAAAACAAAACCGATGAGATATCATCAGTTTGGACAATTTTTTTACTAAAAACCGGTCCAAACAGAATCGATTACACCCCTAAACTTACTCCAAAAATAAGTCTTTTTAACTTATTTCATAATTGTAGCATTTAAATTAGATTCAATCAATGATTAAATTAACATTTATATTTATAACCATTAGATTGAATCTAATTTAAAAGCTACGATTATTATTCTTGAAGTAAATTGATCCTAATATATATATATATATATATATATATATATATATATATATATATATATATATATATATATATATATATATATATATATATATATATATATATATATATATATATACTCTAAGAGTAAGTCTTTTTATTTATTTCATAATCGTAGTCTTTAAAATAGATTCAATTAATGGTTAAATCAATAGTTATATTTATAACTATTGGATTTAATTTAATTTAAAGACTATGATTATGAAGTAAGTTAAAAATACTCATTCTTAGAATAAGTTGATTCTGATCATATATATTTGATGATTTTTAGCTCAACACATATTAATAATTTAAATTGAAATTATAAAAACAAAAAGGAACTAATTCTGATATTTTATTTTTAACAAATATTAATTGGAATAATATAATACAATTATAATAAATTTAATTATATTCCGACCATGAAAATCCCTAATCTATATCCTATAGCATGCCAAAAGATTGATCATAGGATAGGACGGCTGATAATATACAAATGGGTGGCCTGTGTTGTTGACTTTGCTATATTCTATTGATGTCAGATATAATTCACCTATTACCTCACCTGCCTACTAAATTACCATCTATGTTTCTCGTACCAAATTGATGTTGCTGTATCATCATGAATATATAAATGATATTTAAAAGCAACCAGATGTGATACAGTATAAAAACGAGAAATGATATTTTTAAATCATTTTTTTATATTTACACTGTATTTTTTACCGTTTACCAATAGAGTGAATAATATATATATATATATATATATATATATATATATAAACTTATTATTTTTTTATTTTTTAATATATAAATGTTTATTAACTAATTTTATTATTGTATTAATTAAATTTTTAATCAATTTTGATAATTATTAAAAATTATTTTTAATACCTGAACATTTATTAATCAACTTTATTATTATATTAATCAAGTTTTTACACTACATTAACCAATTTTGATGATTGTTGAAAATTATTTTTAATATCTGAATGTTTATTAACCAACTTTATTACTGTATTAACCACATTTTTATATTGTATTAATCAACTTTATTTCACTATTTTATAAATTCATGTGCATTGTAAACACACAGTTCATAATACTATTCACATACACTATTCATTAATTGTTTATGTTTATTATTCATTAAAAATATTATTTTAAAAAAAATACTATTCATTATATAAATACGATCAATAGTTTATAAGTGTAAGTATTTGATGTAAAAAGTGGTGTAGGAATAGTTTAAATAATTTTTTGGTTTTGTTGTTGTGATACAGTATAAAAATTTAAAAATTTATTATTTGTAATGCATTTTTTATGATATTTAAAAGCAATCAGATGTGATACAGTATAAAAACTTATTATTTGTGAAATTAATAAATTTTGTATGGTAATAACATGATTGAATTACATATGTGAAAATTTTACTAAACTATCCCATTGTTTCAAATTTAATCTCTACCTACTCTACCTATCAAATTAATTCTCAATCTATCCCATTTTTAAAATAAAAAAATTAAATCAAAAGGGAATCGTCAATTGAATTGGCGACCTTCTATATTTTTTTATAAATTTTCAGTTACTTGCGAATTTTCTTGCAGATTTGAGATTTCCTGTAGACTTACTTGCGAAATTACCTACGGATATAGGTAAATTTGCAAGAAAATGCATAGATAATGTCAAATCTGCAGGAAAATCTCCAGGTGACTGGATTTATCTGCGAATTTATTTTTTTGTTATAAAAAGTGGGATAGATAGGAAATTAGTTTGAAAAGTGGGTTATTTGGAGTTTTTTTTTAAGTGAGATATTTGAGTAAAAAATTCACACATTGTTCAACACTCAACTAGTTGTAACCAGAATTTAAAATCATTTTAATTTTTTATTTCATTTATCAGAGACTATTAAGATGAATAGTGTATTATATCTCTTTCTTTAAAATATTTAGAAATAGTAACGAATGTCCTCAGGACACTGATTAAGAGATTAAAATTGTAAGTTGAATATTATTTAGTAAATTAAAAAGATATATTTTTCATAAACATATGTGTATTTAATGCATTGAAAAAAAAATCATTTTAAAAAAAATTAATATTGTGTGAATTAAATAAACCGAACATAATATATATCTTTTATTTGAAATTCTTAACTAACGTCCTCGAGACACTTGTTAACAGGATCCAGTATAACAAATTGTGCAAATAAAATATTAATATATAGTCTCTAAGATAAAGTTATTTAATTATAAATCGTATCGAAGTCCTCCTGTTACATTGTATATCCATTTTAAAAATACATCATATAATCTTGATAAATACATCAAGGGTGTACTTTTTATAAATTAAAACATTTTATATAGTGTTCAAATTAAACGACCTAGCTCTTTGTCACCAACTCTCCGGAATTGGTAAAGAAAAGAGTGAAATTTCATTAAAAGAAAAGAAGGATAATTTAATCATTATTCATCTGTTGTTCTTAATCACAATTACAAAGGTATTTTAAAGAAAAGGTAGCATAAAATCTCCTAATATTGCATAATTTTAGGAACAAAAATAGAAATTACAATACTGAAAAAAGAACAATCAAATACGGTTAGTGTCATTAAACTTTTACTTGGAAACATAATTATGAAAATTCTACCTGTCACTCTAAATTTTCATAATATTAAAATTTCCCTTAAAAGAATTTAAAACAAATGGAAAAAAATTTTAGTATCGGAAATTTCGAAATTTCCAATAAAAAAAAATATATATATATATAGAAATTTCAAAATTTCCAATAATAATTGTTTTTTTTCTAAATTTTGAATTTCTTTTATACTACCAAAAATTACGAAATTGGTAATACTATACTGAAAATTTCGAAATTTTCAATACAATAAAAATGTAAGAAAAGTTTGAAAATTTTCGATATTGTAGCAGTTTAAAGAAAACATTTTGAAATTTTTTGGTACTATGAGTGTAAAAAAAAATTTCTTGAAATTTTGAAATTTTATATACTATATCATATGTATTTCTTTTTAAAGAAAATTTTTGATAAAAAAAAATGAAATTTTCGGTATTTCTATATTTTTTATGGAAATTTCAAAATTTCTGATAAAAATATGAATTTTTAAAATTTCTGGTATATATTACGAAATTTCCGATATATTATTGTAAAATTCATAATTTTCAATTTTTTTTAAGGACAACAAGGTCATTTCGCCAAAATTAACTAGGGCTGACGGGTAGAAATCATCCATCCACTTTGAGTTCTTGGATTTTGATTTGCCAAAGCCCAAAATAAATGAGCCTAACTAACTCTTAATATGTTGGGCTTATTTCATCTCCCTATTGAATTTCTATCACAATTCCAAAGCCCTTTAAACGGGAAAATTAAGCAATTCAGATCATGTTTGCCTAATTGATTGAGCCATGTTGTTTATTTGAACAATTCCATTTCTAATGTTTTGATTTGTTATATTTTAAAAGATAATAAGAAATAAATATCTCACAAAAATATTAATATAATACAATTAAATGTTGACTATATATTTAGAATAAAAAATAGAAAACCACTCTATGAAGAAGAAAACTTTTTTTTTTTTAAAAATTTATTTCAAAACTTGTATTAAGATGATTTCTTTAATAAATCAATTTATGATATCATGTATTCTAAGTAATGAATGATAACTATTTTATCCCTAACTAAAACAACATTCACTTTGACTCTAAAAACAACGTCACTTTTATTTATTTTTTTTTATTTTTTTTATTTTTATTTTATATTTTATCTAATTGAACTTCTTTATTTTGAAATACTCACAATTGTCATTATTGAGTGATTCGGCAAGGCCAAAATGAGAAGATTTTCTAACATTTTAAAAAAGTCTACATGCTCAGAAGTTAATATTTGTTTGCTTATGATTTTATTTTCTAGGGATTAATTTGCATTTGCTTGTTTTTTTTCTTCCTTTTCTCATGCTATAAAAAAAAATCTTAATTCCTTCTCCCAGTCTTATTAGTTAGAATCTTGGGGTGCTATCTAAAATTCATGGATTTAAGTTGGCGGTTCAAGGTTCAGTTTAGTGAAAAATCGTTCAGAATTGAATCATAGTAAAAATTTATTTGAATTGAACCAAACTATTTTAATTTATTCAGAATTCAACCGAATCAAAATAATTGATTTGATATACCATTTAAAAATTTTGAATTGTACCGAATCGTTAGAAGATAATTTTTCCCAAACCGAACTATTTATTAAAGAACTGAACCATTAAACTATTTTTCATTTTTTTTTAAATTTAAAACTAATTTTTAGTATTTTTTTCATTTTCAGTTTTGATTCGGTTCTGTTTTAGTTTCGATTCAGTTCGATTATGGTTTAGGTTCAGTTCTAGAACTGTTTTATACAATATGATTTGATTCACTAATCAAATATAGAAAATTTTTTACCCCACCCCTTGGATGTCTCACGCACCATGTGCATTTCTAATTTTGCCATCCTGCTTCCGCTGTTGTATCTTCAGGCGCACCATTTTTTTTCTCAACGTTGGTTTGTTCCAGAGATAAATCAGCAAAAAACTTCCTATTATGTATCTCCAGAATATATTTTGATATACTTCGCGAGCAGACCCTTTTCCTCTCTCATTTTCACTTTTCATCTTCTTCTTCAAACACTCTTCATTTCTCTCAACTTCAAAAAAATCACTTCCACCAAAACACATCTTTTTCACTCGACTTCGACACAGAGGATCATCTGCAACAATCAACAAACTCCTAATCATTCATAGCTCATTTCTATCGATAAGTTTTCAAGTTTACGAGTTTCTGAGTTATTTTCGAATATTCTCCGTAATCGATTTACAATAGCTATTTAGGTGTAGAAATCATTAGATAAGTTTAGAAACATAGTTTAGAGAAAATGTAGGTATTGTTTGTTAGATTAAGCGGGAGATCAGGGCTTCAAATTATGGATTTTTTCTTCTTGGGACGTTAATGGTGTCGTCCTAGTAATGTTTAAGTTGAATAAGCTTCCACAAGTACATATGTGGAAAAAATTAACGTTAAGACGTTCCGTAGATGTACTTGCGGAACAACCCAAACTTTCTAAATTTCGGGTGTTTCCGTAAATACATTTGCGGAAACCTTTTGTGGATGCATTTACGGAACAAAAAAAATGTATTTTTATTTTATTTTATTTTAATTTTGTTGTATCTAATTTTTATTTATTGGTTTGCAATCATTATGACTGACTCAGATTCAAATAATGGCATACCTACATCCAGACAGATATATAGACTACTTGCCCAACATGCCTCTGTTCGGAAGGAGAAGACCCAGCCAGACGTATTGTCTACATCACATGTCACAATAGATGTACAGCTGTCTACATCACAGGACGAGAACACTTCTTCATCCCGGAGGCCACAAGATGATACTCACAGTCTCCGCTCTCTCGCAGGCGACACCAGGAGAGTCTGGTTCCACTACCGAAGCGTGATGTTGATGATCCGGTCCCACCTCCGAAGGGTAATGAGAAAACACATGTGGATACTACTAATGATGTTGATGATCCTGAGGGTTTTCTGGGGGGGTCTATCTGACACGTCCCTGCTGTTGGGATACGCAGAGCATATTGCCCTACATATCTGGTTGGGAGAGGTAACATTAATCAGAGTATTTCTTTTTTTTTTTCATTCAAAATATATTGTACCATTGTTTCTTATTAAAATTAATTTCTTTGTTAATTTACAGATGCGTGATCCCAAAGGATCTATAACCATAGGCATAAGAGCTTGGAGTTTCCAAAGGAGGAGTGGTTCGTGACAGCCATGACTGAGTATGATTTGAAGGACCTTTATGGGATTGGGTATTATTTGATCCACAACGGTATAATGATGGCTTTTGCAGATAGATGATATCCAGAGACCTCCTCTTTCCATCTACCATACGGGGAGATTACTATTACCCTTGACGACGTTTCATGTCTACTACATATACCGATCAGGGGTATCCTCCCCCCATCATGGTAAGCTGGCAAAGGAGGAGGCTCGAATATGATGGTTGATGAGCTCGGGTTCTCTCCAGATCATTCACTGGAAGATGTGGATAAGACTCGTGGGGCACATGTAAGGTTCGCCACCCTGGACCGTTATTATCAGCAGGCCATGACTGCTGCAGAACAGACATATGGTGATCCGACAGAGGTAGAGGTACATATACAACAAACACTACGATGCTATTTATTATACTTGGTGGGCCTGTAGCTGTTTGTGGACACTAACTCCTTGTATACAAATGTCATTTACCTCAGGTACTTCTTGGATCTAGAACGGATCCATGAGTACAACTAGGGTGCAGTGATGTTAGCATACACTTAATCGAGACTCTTAGAGGGATGTCTCTAGAAGACCAGGATTGTTGCAGGAAGTTGTTCACTCTATTTGATAACAATCATATACCTTTCAACTTTTTTCATTATATTATCGTGATATTTGCTTGATACCGAGTTTTTTTTTATTTCAGACCTGGATCTTCCAGCATTTTTCGATGATATCTGATTGGGGAAGTGTGTCTGAGTACACAGAGGACTGGCCGCAGGCACGTTCCTTTGTCCCGCTGAGAGGGAACTAGACGGTAGACCCGTACATAGTCTATATGGACTACAAGGTTGTTGAGGATGCCAGATACGATGTATATTTAGATCATCGTCTGAAGCACCCATTTGATGAGATCTCACTATTCAGCGGATGGTTGGTATGCAGTTTGACTATCATTGTGCCATATCTGTCTGAGCGCATCATGTTGCAGTTCAATTATGCTCAGACCATTCCCAGGAACCCTGCTGAGTCCGCTCCTCTCGGCCTAACCCGTATGGAGATAGACGAGATATTTGCTAACTTTCAGAACCATCTGTTACCAGACAAGGCTCAGACGACCAGATTTGAGAGAGAATGGAGTTGTGTCGATGGCTACATTAGGTGGTTCTTTACAGTTTCACATCCCTACATGGTTCCTACTATAGAGGGATCACCTCCCAGACCAGCGCATTAGGATATATTAGAGGAGGAGCAGTCTCACTTGGATCACACTCAGGATTCTAAGACCTCTCTATATAGGTAGAAATAGATTTTTTGTATGGTGAAGTTGGAATATCCTTAATATAATAGTTGTATGGAGGTCACCTTATTTTACAACATTTGAGTGGCGCTTGCAGCATAAAGTCGGTGAGGATGATGGGACGTAATGAACTTCGTAGATGCAAAGTACATTACTTTACATATACAAGATTTTTATTTTGTACTTCCGTCACTTCAATTAATTGTTGACTTTTACATAAAAACTTCTAGTCAGAGCTTTTGTTTAAAAGTTGACGAAGCTTGAGTAGAGTTCAGAACATGTCTTCAAAACTAGGTGAGAATAAGACTTTAGAGTCTATGGATTTATGAGTTCTGAAACTTCAGATGCTTGTAGTTAGTCCTTATTAGAGTCTACCTGGATAGTTTATTTACATAAATGTTGACTTAACAATTCAGAAGCTTGATTTCCTTGTAAACACGTTCTTTTATTTATCCTTTGTTTCAGAGTCTACACATCTTCGGAGTCAAAATCTATTTTCTATTATCTGCACACTTAAAAAATAGTTAGAGTACAAAATTATTCTCTACACATTGTTATCATATAAACTTTAGGATATATGTAGAACCAAACTTGTTCCAATAAGGTGGATAAGGCCAAACCTTGGGGGCATCCCTTTTAAGGTTTTGGCAGAGGAGGATATGTTAAATTTGGATAAATAATTCTCAATGAAGGAGTTGAATGAGGTAGTATAGGATTATGAGGGAAACAAATGCTCTGAGGTCACATGGGATAAATTTTAGTTTTATAAAAAAAATGTTGGAGTATGTTGAAGAGAGATATCTTTAATTTTCTTATGGAATTCTATCGAAAGACCAAACTCCCTAATGTGATTTTAGCCTCTTTTTTGGCCCGAGTCCCTAAGATTAACAATCCCCAAGACTTATGGGACTATAGAACAATTTTCCTAGTGAGTAGCCTTTACAAGATTTTATCAAAAGCATTGAAGATGTAAATGGCGTTGAACTGTGTGATCTCGTCTTGCCAAATGCTTTCATAGCGAGGAGACAAATTTTGGATGGGATTTTGGCAGTGAACTAGATTATTGACTTGGAAAGAAGGAAGAATAAAGATCTTTAAATTTTCATGGTTGATTTCAAAAATTCTTATGATAACGTTAATTGGAGCTTCCTCTTTGTTATGATGAGAAAAATGGTGTTTTGTGACCTTTGGTTGAAGTGGATTGAGGTTTATGTTAGTTCTTCCCATTTATCACTTTTGGTAAATGGTAGCTCCACCATTGACTTTAAGGCGGGGAAGGGGTTGAATCAAGGGGACCTATTAATCTCATTTCTCCTCACTATAGTAGCAGAAGGTTTATCGGAAATGATGAGAAAGGTGGTTGAGGTGGTTTTATTCAAAGAGTTCAAGGTAGACAACATGGTAGAGTACAACATTCTTCAATTCGTAGATCATACAATTTTGGTGGGGGGAAGGTTCTTGAATAAATTTTCGGGGTATAAAATATATCCTTAGAGGGTTCTAGCTTGTGTCTGGATTAAGTGTGAATTTAAACAAAAGTGACAAAGGCAACAATACAAGAAAACTAACAGAGAAATCTAACATCTTAAAGATACAAACCAAAGGTTTTGTACACAAATCCAACAATCATAAAGTTGTACGCCCTTCGTCTCTTGTGAAAAACCATTCATAAGTCAAAGCCATCACCAATGTCACTATTTCAACCACACCCTTATGGTATCCTTTAAAGATAATATTATTTCTACATAACCAAACAGACTAACATACTGACTGTTAGATGATAGGCTTCGAACTAAAGGGCCGAATAGATCATAAGTTAAAAAAACTTTTGGCAAAAAAATTTTTTGAAAAGTTTTATCGCACAACAAAAACAATCTGAATCGAATCGTCTAACCGAACCTTTATTGAAAATCTCAGATATGTGTAAAGGTACACAAGCTTATGATAATGAACACAAATTGTTCAACAACAATAAATCACAAACAACTAAATGCAAAGCTATACATATAGCTTATTCCAAATGATCAAAACGCAACAAAACACAATAAAGCATTTTATCAAACACCTTATGTGATATCGATATCGTTTGGAAATTTGCTTTGTTTTGTTGATCTTAAAATCCAAACACAATCAAACGGATTATGATTATAACAACAAAACTTATTTCAAAATGTGATCAAGGATAATTCTCAAACGAATCGATCAAACGAACAATGAATTCAATAATTTTCAACCACAAAACTAAAAGAGAGAGAGAGATAGTAGACAATGATTTGTTTAGGAAATTCCCCAATCAGCCTCGCTATATGTACGTATGCCTTCAATTAGAATTCGAATTGAGATATTATAATATATCTTACTTATCAAATATGTGTATATAAGAGATGAAAACTCTAAACCAACAAACCCTAGGTTTGTTGTTGATCTTACCACCTCCAAACCCCTTGATCAAGTAACCAATAATGCTGCTTCAATTAACCAATTCTTGTTACTACTTTGTAAGACACTCCCTATCTCAAGGTTTTCACTCGGTAGAATTAATCTCAAGTGCACACTTGTTGAAACCCAAGATTTACCAACACGATCTACCATCCCACGCTATTCCCTTGCAACACACCCCTTGTCCTAAGGCTTTCACTCGATCAAATCCAAATTGCATAATCTTGTCCAAAACCTTCAAATCCTCAACGATCTTGAAGGAAAACCCTTGCTCGATTTTCTTATTTGAAATCCTCAATGTTCTCAACCCAATATTCTCGTTACAACAACCTAATTGGACGTTATCAACTCTAATCTAGATGGTCATCCAATCAAAATATGATTATGTGTAGTTTAATTGTGTGTATACATAGAAGATATGTTGAAGATGATGAGAATGCTTTGAAATACCAATTTCGTATTAGTTTACTCTAGAACCTTACTAGATATGATGCATGTATCAAGTATTTATATGTATGCAAGTTTGGAAGCAAAGGGAATGCAAATGAATGGAGTAAAATGTGATTTTTTTGGAAAAATGAATCGTATGAGTCGACCTATGAAGGTTGTATGTTGACCTATGAAGGTCTTGTGTCGACCTATGAAGGTTTAGGTTAACCTATGAAGGTCTGGTGTCGACCTATAAAGGTCTTAGGTCGACCTATAGTAGTCAACACATGGATAAAGCCTACAAACTTTAATACTGCAGCATGTGTGTCGACCTATAAATTGTATGTGTCGACACATATGAAAATTTTACTTCTATGTGTTGACCTATGCCGTAATGCTTTCATAAAAACTTTTTTTCAACACATTTATGTTGTATGCATCTTTTCCAAAACATTTTAATGCTTCCTAATGCTAAGATGTACATAGAATCAGAGGATATCGTCGAATATACATTAACGCTAAAATATCCTAGTTTTGACATCATGCAAAATACATCTAACGGAAGATTACACTCACACTAACACCCATATCAAAATTTAAATCTTTTTCTTAACTAAATAGGTCACTATAGGTTAGCGACTAGTATTTTTCCAACCGAAAATTAGTAGTCATTTATTGGTCGTTAAACGTTATAGTGCCCGATTTTAACATTTTTTCGGTCTCTAATTCGATCACTAAAAACAAATTTTTTAGTAGTAGAAACCACCACAAGTTATGCACCAGGGAATCCTTTTTGACCCTCCTATGAATATCATGTTGGTGATTTTAGTATCATCAATGTATTTTAGTAGTAATGTGATTTACTACAGACCGATGTAATTATGCGTTAAAGCTTGGAAACGAGTTAAGGTAGTGCGGAGTGCACGCTCGTCGAGTCAACGTATAATTGAATGCGAATAATTGAAACGAGATTCCAAGGGGCGAAGCCCCTGGCAGGGTGCGGGGCAGCGGCCCGTTCAAAATTTTCTTTTGAACAGTTGAACCTTTTCCCCACCAACGTAACCGTTTTTCTGAACAGTTGTGTCTTTTCGGTTTCTGTTATTGATCTCCTATATAAGGAGTCATTTGGCCTCAGTTTGAATACACAGAACAAAACCAAACTTTCTCTCTACATTCCTGAACAGTTCTCTTTTGCCAGAAACAAATTATTCTTCAAGAATTATCCCCACAAAGATTTCGTGAACCCGGGCAAGAATAGGGTCGAAATACTTTGTTCAAAAAGTGTACGAACACGATTCTTCGAAGTTATCCAGGATTATCATACCCAAATATCTCATAAACGAACAAAGTATTCTCTGATAATCATGGCTGGAGGAAGCACCGTCAAGGAGATGACTACAAATTTCAGAAAATTGGACAAGTTTCAAGGACAAGACTTCAGGCGTTGGCAGAAGAAAATGCATTTCATGTTGACAACGTTGAAGGTGGTGTACGTCCTGTCTACACCGATTCCAGAACTTCTGGAGGAAGACATGGTTGAAAATCTGAGATGCAGATCAAAATGGGAGAATGACGACTACATATGCAGAGGGCACATTCTTAACGGTATGTCTGATCCCTTATTTGATATTTATCAAAACATGGAATCTGCAAAGGAATTGTGGGATTGTCTCGAATCCAAGTACATGGCAGAGGACTCATCCAGTAAAAAGTTCTTGGTAACCGATTTCAACAATTACAAAATGGTTGAATCGAGGTCTGTCATAGAACAATTCAATGAACTCCTCCGAATCCTTGGACAGTTCACACAACACGGATTGAAGATGGATGAAACAATATATGTCTCAAGCATCATACAATGGAAAGTCTAGACATTTGGGTGTTAGACATAGTATGATTAGGGAATTAATCATGAATGGGGTGAGATCTATTGAGTTTGTTCGGTCGCAACAAAACTTAGCTGACCACTTGATGAAGGGGTTAGCTAGAGACTTAGTGAAGAAGTCGGTAATTGGGATGGGATAAAAGTCCATTTAAATATGTTAGCTACGGTATACCCAATTCCCTTATAATACAACGTTAGAAGCAGAATTCAATGTGGAAAGATCATAGTTAGAGATTTGAGCATTGTGTTTATCTTCCCAAGGTATGTGCTCAGACCTGCAAGTGATAGCTAGGTTTAAGTATATCTTCTTAATGGTTCTTTTGAAAAATTGCAAATGCAGGTGCAAGATTAAAAGAATCACCTATGTGAGCATGAAGTTTTGCCGCTTCAAGAAGCTTGGACTTAGCTTCCTATATGCTTATTAATGGATAAGGACACATGTCTTGTAAAGTGTCAAGTATGAATAGTAGAGTATTGTAAGAAACATATGTGTACTATATCTTCAGATATTCAAATGGATTGACGGGTTCAATCGAAATGACACCCCGATTTTTGAGTATTTGGAATGTGTATTTGTACTAATATGAAAATTCAATCGCAAGACATTTTCATTTATGCATTTGTTTGATTGTTATACCTGTGTGTTATACCCTTGTATATATTATTGTATATACTGAATAAATCAAGGATTACACTAAAATGGGGGGGATTTGTTGGTGATTTTAGTATCATCAATGTATTTTAGTAGTAATGTGATTTACTATAGGCCGATGCAATTATGCGTTAAAGCTTGGAAATGAGTTAGGGTAGTGCGAAGTGCACGCTCGTCGAGCCAATGTATAATTGAATGCGAATAATTGAAACGGGGTTCCAAGGGGCGAAGCTCCTGGCGGGGTGCGGGGCAGCGCCCCGTTCAAAATTTTCTTTTGAACAGTTGAACCATTTCCCCACCGACGTAACCGTTTTTCTGAACAGTTGTGTCTTTTCGGTTTCTGTTATTGATCTCCTATATAAGGAGTCATTTGGCCTCAGTTTGAATACACATAACAAAACCAAACTTTCTCTCTACATTCCTGAACAGTTCTCTTTTGCCAGAAACAAATTGTTCTTCAAGAATTATCCCCACAAAGATTTCGTGAACCCAGGCAAGAATAGGGTCGAAATACTTTGTTCGGAAAGTGTACGAACACGATTCTTCGAAGTTATCCAGGATTATCATACCCGAATCTCTCACATATCAAGCTAACAATGTATTTCCTTCCAAACTTGTGCTGCTAAAGTACATCTTAGGAACAAATGTAAGAATGTTTTTTCAGGACCAAGACAAAGTGAACAAACTAAGTTATGTATTCCATTTAAGACCCCTCGATTTGTTAAATCAACTAATTGGAAGCCTATTCTTCAATAGTTTCCAAACAAAACACTTGAATTTTACTTGAAATATTTGTTTTTCACGGTACATCAAACCCTAAAAAAAAGTCGTAATCGTTTTAATGGAATATCACAAAATTCATTTGAATATTATAAAAGTTTGATTTGATTAACGAAGAATTTAATTGGAATGCACTGACAGTGTAAAACAGTTTTACACTTTCAGTGAGTCATTGTCGTTGGATGTTGGAACAACTTTGACTTTTATTTTAAAAATAAATAAAATAATACAAACGGATGATGCCAATAAATTGACAGTATAAAACTTTTTACACTGTCATTGCATAGTAATTAATCTCAAGAATACCACAATATTTTTTAAGGTAATGTTAAGATCTAAAGACATATGTTAAGAAACCGTAAATGAGAAGTATGTATTTCAAAAAATTTAATATTCAACATAAAAATAACACTATCCTATTTTTTATCATTAAAAAGTCTTTTGAAATTTCAAAATCCAATAGAAACATAATTTATATATATATATATATATATATATATATATATATATATATATATATATATATATATATATATATATATATATATATATATATATATATATATATATATATATATATATATATATATATATATCAAAACAGTTAATGTATAAAGAAACTTACACAAAATAAATGTACTTGACACAAGTAATTACACGTTAGTAATATAGTCTAAATCATGAAAATAATATAAGCTAATTGTGACTTGAAACTTGTCCCAATTCTAATCTTGAGACTTTTCCGAATTCTAAGACCATCTCTAGCAGGAGTTTCGTAACCAATTTTTTAAAGAACCAACCTAAAATTTAGCAAAAATATCATTGAAGTTTATTTATCTATTTATAAGTAATAGATTTCATTATAGATATACAAAGCATTACACCAAATCCATATATAAATTAATTATTCAACACCAACAAAAAGGGAATTTATTTAAACCACAAGGAACCCAAACTCAAAGAAAATCTAGAGGGATTTTATACCAATTGTAAAAACTACACTTGTGTTTAGTTTTACAAGAGAAATCCAACAAATTTTATGAAGTTTGTTTTACCCATAATGAAATGTCTACAAGATTTACAATTTTGTCATAAAAATTATCTTGTTTCTAGTCCACCATATGGTCCGGCAAGTCACCAACCAAATAAAAGACGCTGATGAATTAAACGTACGTCTTATCGTGTTTAGGAACCAATAGAACAAGTGTTCGTAAACTTCCACCTCCTCCAATTGAGGGATTCCTACCCATTCTGCGATTTTTCTCCATACTCGAATGATATACGGACACGCACAAAAATATGATTATTTGTCTCCTCCACCGCATTGAAACAAAATACGCAAATCATCTCGTGAGGATTGAAGATTATCTCCCTGACCGTCAAGTTAGATCGCGTAGGTAGCTTATCTAAAACAATTATCTAATTAAATACTCTAACTTTCAACAAAATCTTTGTACGCCAAATAATTTATACGACATTCCTGGGAATAATCTCGGAATCCTCAACGATCGATGACAATAAATAGTAAAGGTAGCAAGAGTTAACCGAAAACACACCTTAAATATCGGGTTTTCAACTAAACCGGTCTTCATGGCCTAAAGAAGGTGCAGTTGCTGCCAGCAAATGTTTCAAGGCAAGCAGCTCGTCAATCACCGCATAAGAGTGATGTTGAATGATAGCATCAAAGTTCTATGACCAACCAGCACCCTCCCACTACCCCACCTCAACAACCGTCGCACATTTTGATATACAGTTTTCACAAACATTAGGACATAAGGATCTAAATGGTTTATGGTCAAGCCAACTACATTCCAATAGGGGTGTGCATGGTTGGTTATTTTTAGAAACCAAATCATAATCATTTTCAAACCATTTAAATGGTTTTGATTCATAACCAAAACCACAATTTAATTAAAACCGGTTATAAAACCAGTTATAAATTTGGTTATGGTTATATAATCGGTTTTTAAAAAAGAAATCCAGTTTTAAAAAAAATCAGAAAATATATATATTCTTTTACTTTGAAAATTAAAAAAAATCGGATTTTGGATAATAACCGGATTATAACCGAATCCAAAAAAAATTAACCGGTTAATAACCATTTAATCATATCCGAATTATATGAATGGATAACCAAAACCATTAAAAACTAAACCGATTAATAATCATTCAATTATATCCGAATATTTAAAATGAATTTAGATTTGGTTATGGATTTTAGTCTTACAACCTGATATTTTGCACATCCCTAAATCCCAAAACGAAATACGTCCATAACCTTCTCCAAGTTTACACATCAACAGATCTTTGAAGCATCCTTCACGCGAATTATTGCACATTTTTATATTCTCTCTCCACCTTAGTGCATTTCGCAACACGCTGCACCTCTTATTAAGAATAATTTTGTCATAGATATTACCGTATCTAGATTCCAAAATACGACGTCAAATTGTCATAAGTTTCGAGATGAAACGCCATAACCACTTTGATAGCAATGCAACGTTAAAAATAGATAGATGTTTGATGCCTAGTCCACCTTCACTCTTAGGGTGTGTTTGGTTCAGGGTAGATGGATGGGAGGGGAGGAGAGGGGAAGTTTTTAGGGTTTAATATGTTTTAGGTCCCTACAAATATCCCATTTTTTGAAATTGGTCCCTCTAAATATTTTCTTCAAACATTGGTCCTCCAAAACTTTTCCGTTTCGCAATATAGTCCCTCCCATTAGTTTGAACTAATGGAGGCTGAGGTGGCAAGCCATGTGTGCCTAATTTATTTGCCATGGTGTAAATCAAGTGATCCATGTGTGAATTCCTTGCAGAGTATTTGTAGTCAAACATACCCTTCAATTTCGTTCAAACCCTAATTCCCATCTTCCTACAGAAATCGTATTCTAGGGTTCATATGCTCTCTTCATCTCTTCTCTATTTTTCGATAATTCTTCCCCAAATTCTTCTTCTTCTAATTCGTCATGTGGTCTTCATCTAGGGTAAGTAATTTCGAATCACAACAATCCATCATTGCCACCAAAAGTGAAGGGAAAAAGTGTGGATGCAAGGGTACTTTGATTGCATACATGTGCAAGAAGGGAAAGAATAATTAGAGATTGTTCTGGAGATGCCCATTTTGGAAGAATGCAGGAACGTGTAATATGTTCGTCTGGGATAATGAGTATGGCTCAAGGAAGGAAGATTGCAAAGTTTTGGAGTCTAAATGCAACAATGATGAAAGAGATATGTAGTTTGTCGATACGTTTAAGGAACTTTATGAAGCATCATTGAAGAAGAACACCAGGTTGAAGCTGAAGTTAAAGAAGGAGGAATTATTTGGAAAGTTCAAGACCATATGTGTTCCGAACTGGGCCCCCGAACTGTATTGGGTCACGGCCCCATATGTCGAGCAGAGGCCCATATGTTAGGGCATGTATATCTGGTAGACGGGCAGGACGCTTAATGGTCGGGCACATATCCTAGATGTCGGGCACGTATTTAGAACGGGCAAAGAACATGTCAGGCAGTTCATTTGCCACGTCACCCAACTGTCCCCCATTATCTCCTGAAAGATAGGGGCAGTTGAACCAAGGACCAGACCACTTAACTAGGTCTTCACGCTTCTCACGCGTTCCTTGGCAGTTCTTCCTTGGGCCTAGCTGATCCAGCCCAAGGAAGGACCTTGGCCTAGTGCTAGGGGCTCTCTATAAATACCCTTTTTCACTAAAGGGTCAGGTATTCTGAATCCATTCTTCTAACTTACCTATTTGTTGTACCTCTATTAACTTTGGCATCGGAGCGCCTTGCAGGTACACCCCCTTCATTCCATCCATTTGTTGTTGCACCTAATTGCTGGAAGACCCTCCTGATCAGGTAAGATCAGTGGCGCCGTCTGTGGGAAACTAGTTTCCCCTTCTTCCACAACAGAAGATCAAAGCTCGACTACTCCATCCTTTCAGCATTGTCGGAGAATAGCCCAACGACCATAATCGTCCCTTCGTCGACTACACGATGGAGGACAATTTGAACTACCACGAGTCTGACGCCCGAGATGGGCGCCCTTCCACCCCATCCCCTGAACCTGAGGACAATGGGAACCAACCTCTGATTCAGGACCAGGCGATCACCACGTTCCAGCTCATCCCCATTCCCGTCGATGGGGATGCCACCATGATTGTTATGGTTAACCCCCTTAATCAAGCCAGCTCCATGTTCTACCAGAAGCATGAAAGAATCATGGCCCTGGAGGCTGACCTACAGGAGAGCCGACCTTAGCAGGAAAGAAAGACGCAACAACGTCCAGAAGCGGCGAATAAGCGGGGACGACGCTCCCCGGAACCCAACAAGAGTAGGTCACGAGCACGCCGTGATTCCGGCCGATCAGGGACCCCGCCAAGGCACGACCATAGCCTTGGTAATAATGAGCTCTCCCCACCAAGGAGCGACGAAGAAGACTCGCATTGCCCCCTCTCGCGGGCGATAGTGGAGGCCCCACTCCCCAAGGGCATAGAGAAACCCCCAAATTTGGCCATCTACGACGGGACCACTGACCTCGACGATCACGTCGACAACGTTAATGCGATGCTCGACTACCGCAACGACATCACCGGGCACCTCAAATGCAGGTTGTTCTTGACAACTCTCAGAAAAGGAGTCATGGCCTGGTACAAAAGCTTAGCCCCAGCAGAGTCGCCAGTTCTGTAACACGGTGGGAGAACTGACTTTAGTTATGTTGCGGATAGCAAGAGTCGCCACCGACTTTTATTTTATCCAAAGGAAAGGCATAAAAGAACAGGAAAGACCTTTTAAAAGATTTTTGGGTCCGGGGGGTAGGTTATGTAAAGGGAAGGTGTTAGCACCCTTTACATCCATGGTTATCCATGGGCTCTTAGTTACTTAGCTCACTTTAAAATGTTTTTGAAAATGTGAAGTGTGTGAATAGAAATTTTCATAAGAGTTTGATAATGATCCATGTACGGATGCGTAAAAAACTTGTGTTTGAAAATTATTTGAAATTTATGAAGTGTTTGAAAAGTTTTTAAATAGTGAGCAAGTAACTATGAGGAACCTACCCTAAAGTTTAAGTCTTTCTGTTCTTGAATCCTTTAAATGGTAAGACTATCCCTATTATTAAGGAATAGGTAGTCATTACCTTGGATGTAAAGGATAAGTGAAGGGACATCTGTTTATTTAGGCAACTGTGGGGTGTATAAGCAATTTGAAGGGACTATCATCTTTATTCGAAAGGGACAAAATCATTACGAAGGCAACATTCGAAGGGACTTGATCTTTTTTAAACTGTAGGGACTAGATGATGTGAAATTGAGGGACTTTGCTTTATACACCCTACTTGACCTTTTTGTATTAGGCAACATGAGAGGTATCCTTAAGAAGGTGAGATGGCGATCCAGGATCGACTTACCTGTGTGAGTGTATCAATTTAAATATTTATCTTGATATTAAGTGACCTAATTTCAATTTTTAAATACAAACATGTTTTTACACTCCCTATTTTACTAACCATAGCATTTAAAATAAAAAAAAATTACTACAACTATTACATATGAGATACAATTACATAATAATAATTAAAATAAATTAAATAAGCAAATAGATAATAATAAATAATTGAGTTAGTAATAAAAAAAATAAACAATCATGTAATATATAAATAAATAAATAAATGGGTTAGTAATAATAACATAAATAAGAATAAGATGAAAGAAATAACATAATGATAAATAATAAATTAAAAGTTCAATTTTGAATGAATAATTATTTTTTATATTTTTTATAAAAAGAAATAAATAATAAGTATTGATAATTCTAATATTTTAATTTTGGGTACATACATATAAATAATAAATTAATTTACAAAAATAAAAGTTAAGATTTTTTTTAATTGTTTAGAAGAGAATAAATTAAAGTTAATTATTTAATCCAATCTTAATTATATAAAAACTATACATAATAATAATATAAACAAATCATAAAAAATAAATAGACATAATTAGAAGTTATATACAAATATGTTAATAATTATAAAATAATTAAGGTTTATGAAGTGAATTAGGGTTTACAAAAATAATTAGGTTTTTACATATAAAATTTTTTAGGGTTAAGTATTTAAAACATAATTAAATTATTTATACAAAAATATATAATATTAATGATATACTATAAAATAAATATTAAATAATTTCACTAATAAAAATTTGAAATTTAAAATATAAGTTTTTGTTAAATTATATACAAGAAAATAATAGTAAACATTTTTTATTTTTAATATTTATTCATTAAATTGATTAAATCAAAATATAAGCAAATTAAATGAAATAAAATAAGTGATAAAAAACTTACCTGGGGCTGGGATTCGAACCCAGGCCCTAGGCTTTGAATATCCAAGACCAAACAGCCAACCACTGGGACAAGCCATGCGCTTGTGCTATGGAATGAGAGCCAAGGCGTTTTGTTTCATAACCTGTGAAAATCATAAAAAAAGAGCAAAACAATACAAAAGTGGCCTGGGGAGTATTCGAACCCAGGACCATTAACAACACGCATACGCACACAAACCAGCTGAGCCAACACTGTCTTTTGAAACAAATATCAACACAATAATATAAAATATAATATCAAATTTTAAAATATGAATTTGGCGCCAGATGATCATCTTCAACCTTGGTTCCTGCAAATTCACCTGCGAAATCTCCTACAAGTTTTCCTGCGAATTTATTTTTGTAGCTAAACCTGCGAATCTTAATCATCATTAAAACTGCAAAGTTTCATCAAATTAATTGTATAAATATGATCCAGAGGTTGATTGGCATTGATCCATGGTCTTAGAATTCATTTATAATTGATAAATCGTAAAACCCTAAAACGGCCGAAGAACCCTAGCCATGGTGATTTCTCCATCTTGAACCTAAAATCAAATTAACTTATCCAGAAAGTATCCAAGCATCATCATAAACACAAACCAACAGTTAGTTTTTGTTAATAACATGTAAATCATTCAAATCGAAAAAATTTAAAACATGAACAATGTACATTCGGTTTTCACAATTTAGGGCATGAATGAATGATGTTATGATCCAGAATCAATCCATGAACTTCAAGGAACAAGTTGCAACCTTTGGTTTGTCTTGAAAAGGACTCTAAGTGCCAAACCGAATTGGAGTTTTTTGTGTGAATTTTGAAACTTTGCTCTTACCTTTGGAGGCTGAATTTTTTCGTCCCTATGCATTGTGATGAGTTTGTATACTTATAGAAGAATGGAATTAGGTCAAAATAACATGGATTTATGGGCCTTGATGGATACCTTGAGTGTGAAGAAATCTCCTTGCCAAATTAGTCAAAAAAATCAAATATTTTCATGCTATAATGCCTTAGCACGAATTTGGATGGTTTTGAATCAACTTAAATGGTCATTAAGAGTTTCTAGAAGAAGAATCACTTTTAAATATTCAATTTTCATATTTTATTTTGATTTAAAATGATTTTAAATGAATAAAATCAAAATAAATAAAATAAAAATAATAAAAATCTGAATAAATGAGGATTGGGTCGTGCATGATGTCATATTGAAGTTTGGATCACAAAATTGCAAGCCCATTTGGAAGAAATTGGTTTTAAGGCCCTATTTGCTTCATAAACCTCCCAAAACTTTCCCAACTTTGCAAGGGCACAAATCCTTCAATTTTAATGCTATGAGGGTGTTATTGGACATTTTGGAAAGATCAAAGAGTCCTCTAACCAACCTCATTGGTTTCATGTCCATATCATTTACCATTCTCAAGTTATGCCCTTTTGAAGTTGTTGACTTTTTGTTGACTTTTAAAAGGACCTATAATGTCTTAGCTCATACCCTCCAAATGAAGCATTTTTGGGATTGGCTTGTGAGACACAAAGTTGTAGAGAATTCAATTTCCTTCAAAATGAGCTTTGGATGGAAAAAATTTGATGAAGCATGTGAAAGTTATGGCTAGTCAAAGTTCAGTTGACTTTTACTAAGGAAACCCTAATTTAGAAACTCCTGATTCTTGATGATCTGAAATATCCTTGATGAATCATGATCAACCCTTGATCAAATGATGAATTTTACTTCATATAATTGATGTTGGCAAAAAATCATGAAGTTTGACTTTGGTTTGACCACAGTTGACCTTAGTTTGACTTTTTAACTACTTTGACTGATTTTGACTTATCTGATCATCTGACTGAGCAAACCTTTGAGAAAAGTCTTGAAACTTGTCATGGGGGTTCTTACACACATATAAGATGTTATGAATCTCACTTGAAGTCTTGGAAGTTCATTTAGCCTGATTAAAGTCAAAACCCTAGTTTTGAATGCACTGCTTAGGAGGTGAATTGTCTGAGGGAATTGTCAACTCTTCTGACTATTTGTGAACTTTGTGAACCTTGTGAACCATCATAAAATGTCTTGTGAACCTTGTGAACCTCATGGGAGGTCTTGTGAACCTTGTGAACCTCATGGGAGGTCTTGTGAACCTCATAAAGTGTCTTGTAGACTTCATGAACCTCATGAAAGGTCTTGTAAGTATTGTGAATCTTGTGAACCTTGTGAACCTCATAAAGTGTTTTGTAAACTTCATGAACCTCATGAAAGGTCTTATAAGTATTGGGAATCTTGTGAACCTTGTGAACCTCATAAAGTGTTTTGTAAACTTCATGAACTTCATGAAAGGTCTTGTGAATCTTGTGAACCTTCTTAGCACACAAAGTCTTGTATTGTGAGGGCAAATTTTGGGGTGCAACAGCTGCCCCTGTTCAATTTTCTGAAACCTGAGGGGTTAGATTGGTATATTTTCCAGTCGTGACCTGGAAGGTTGAAGGGGATTGAACACAAAAGCCCAAAAATTTGCACTCACCGGTGCGTAGAGTGGTATTGATAACTAGTCGAATATACTTGAGTGGGCTTAAAGATGCCACTTGGAGAAACATTCTTCAGGTACATTTCTTGGAGGATAAAACAGTCCAAAATATGAAGGTATGATGATAGTTTTTAGGAAGAGCAACAACGTCCCGAGGTAATAATATGCTTTCAGGAGGATAAAGCAGTCCTGAGGTAATAATATGCTTTCAGGAGGATAAAGTTGTCCTGAGGTAATAATATGCTTTCAGGAGGATAACAACGTCCTGAGGTAATAATATGCTTTCAGGAGGATAAAGCAGTCCTGAGGTAATAATATGCTTTTAGGAGGATAAAGCTGTCCTGAGGTAATAATATGCTTTCAGGAGGATAACAACGTCCTGAGGTAATAATATGCTTTCAGGAAGATAACAACGTCCTGAGGTAATAATATGCTTTCAGGAAGATAACAACGTCCTGAGAGAGTGATAATAGCTTTCAGGAGGATAACCAACGTCCTGAGGAAATGATAATAGCTTTCAGGAGGATAACCAACGTTCTGAGGAAATGATATGCTTTCAGAAGGATAAACAACGTTCTGAGGAAATAATATGCTTTCAGGAGGATAAACAACGTCCTGAGGTAGGGGTGATAGCTTTCAGGAAGATAAATAACGTCCTGAGGAAGTGGTAACCTTTGGGAAGATAAACAACGACCCAAAATAATATGCTTTCAGGAGGATAAAGCAGTCCTGAGGTAATGATGATAACTTTCAGGAAGATAAACAACGTCCTGAGGAGATAATATGCTTTCAGGAGGATAAAGCAGTCCTGAGGGAATGATGATATACCCTTTGGGAAGATAAGCAACGGCCCAAGGTAATGATATGTTTTCAGGAGGATAAAGCATTCCTGAGGTGGTAGTATGCTTTCAGAAGGATAAACAACATTCTGAGGAAATGATAAGCTTTCAGAAGGATAAACAACGTTCTGAGGGAATGATAATATGCTTTCAGGAGGATAAAGCAGTCCTGAGGTAATGATAAGCTTTCAGAAGTATAAACAACGTTCTGAGGGAATGATAATATGCTTTCAGGAGGATAAAGCAGTCCTGAGGTAATGATATAACCTTTGGGAAGATAAACAACGGCCCAAGGTAATGATATGCTTTCAGGAGGATAAAGCAGTCCTGGGGGAATGATATGCTTTCAGGAGGATAAAGCAGTCCTGAGGGAATGATATGCTTTCAGGAGGATGAACAACGTCCTGAGGAAATGATATAACCTTTGGGAAGATAAACAACGGCCCAAAGTGATAATATGTTGATGAAGTCTGTCTGCTGGAGAGTTAACCTGAAAACAAGGTAGCATTCTGTATGGTAATATTAGTTTATGTATTACGTATGCATGTATAATATGATGCACTTAGGTAATGTATTATGTATATGTATGATATGATGTAAATGATGTATGTATGCATCATGCAGCCTGAAGCGTCTGGATATCTTTGTATAACAACTGTTGGCAAGGGAAAATAAATCCCGATTCGTTGCTGAAGAATATGAGAAACTCATTCCCGTCTTGTTTGATAATATATTATACATAACCTCCCGTTTTCGTTTGATAGTAGGGTATACATAACCTTCCGTCTGCTGGGGATAACAAGGTATACATAACCTCCCGTCTTCGTTTGGTAGTAGGGTATACATAACCTTCCGTCTGCTGGGGATAGCAAGGTATACATAACCTTCCGTCTTCGTTCGTCGTACTCTTATTGGAAAGTAAATTCCCGAATATCCGTATGAGGATAAAATAGATGGATATAAATTCCAGGGGAGATGTGACTTTATGAAGATGGATTTGCCCTACTGGGGATTTGTAACTATCTTGTAGAGATGAACCGGCGAAGCTTTGTTGAAATCCTCCCCTCGTCCGTCCTTAGTAAATACTATGCATTTCTGGTAAACATCAATCATATTAAAAGCATACATACATTCAAACACAACCAATGGACATTTTGCTTATGTAAATAGGGTAAAAGTAAATCAGGATTCAGAGGGAAAAGTAAAGCTGAACTTGAAAACAGAATCGTTTCAACTTTGAGAGTGTATAAACAATTGGATTTAGAGCTCCTGAGATTCTTAACTTTCCTGAATAGCCTCCCAGAAATCCTCATAGCTGGATCTGAAGACATGATACTGACACCATCTGATACTACTGGCGTAGACAATTAATTTCCACAATGGCTTCTGCTGAGAATCCAATATCAAGGTAATACAATGAAAGGAACGTGTCTTCAAATTGTGATGGACCATATACGCTCCAGATATTAGATTTGAAAAGAGAGCATTGCCCCTTGGTTGAGGATTAATTGTCCTTTGGTAATTAAAATATATGAGAAGAGCTGCCACTGGCTATTAAGCATTGTTGAATCTGGACCTGATTGCCCCGAATGAATTGAACAATAACTTGGTATGCCCCCTTGATTGGGAAACAGTGACTATGCTCCTAGCATTATGAACTCTGTAATGTTACCCTTGGTAACTTAGATAGATGAGGAGATCTTCCCCTAGCTACTTAAACATAGTTGAATCCTGTCCTGATTGCCCCAAATGAGTTAGGCAGTATCATAGCCTGCCCCCTTGATTGGGAGATAATGACTATGCCCCTTTGTATACATGGACTTTGATCCAGGAAGCAACTTTGTTTATCGGAAGGACTTTGATTCATTGAACATTCATCCTGTAAGTTTCTCCATTTGTCAAACACTCAGGTATATGCAAACAAATATATTCAAAAATGCAATGCTTATGTCTGTCTTGAAGTTTTTGAAAAAGAAATTTTTTTTTTAAAAGAAAACAGTGATATTAACTCAAGTTTTATAATAAGCCCTAAAGGAGTCAGGATACCTTTTTGTAGCAGTACGCTTTCGAACTAACCATGCTTCAGTTAGGACTTTTAAAGGGTTATAACGTGGCTTGGTTCACAGTTTAAGAAACAAAGGATAAAGGCTCAAATTTTATTTGTACCCAACCCAATCTCCATGATGTTCTTCAGTCCTATACTCAGTTAACTTATGCATTGAGGTTCCAAAGTAGTTTGGAATTGTAACACTTACATTTGTGATGGTTCAGAAACCCAAAATTTATTTGAATATTCAGTCATCTTTCTTTATTGAGGATTCATAGCGACCTCTTTTTTTTTTTGACTTTATCATCCCTTCCTTTTGCCTGAACTGCTTATTTCAAGGTTACAGTCAGCGGGATATCTTAATGTTTTACTAAGTCTCCTTCATAGGTTTTGACTTAGTAAGACTGTTCTTTTGCTGAATATTGACTGTCAGGTTTAATGATTACAGAGAACCATCATTAGTTGTGTACAACACAGATAATTGGCATATTTGAGTTAACCGAGTAACTACCCTGCCCCAGGTTATGAACAAGGGTTTTAATTTGTGCGAGAATAAAAACTCCTACTTCATAGGCTCAAAAGGGTTGACTAGGGATTAACTTCCTTATATCTCCACTGTTTAGGAATTGAAACAATGCCTGTACATCGTCAGCATAGTCTGTTCAAAAGCATACTGCCTAATATTATGGTATTGTTTTCGTCATCCTCCCTCTACAGGCTTATAGCTTTATCAGGAGTTAAATATCACAAGATAGAAATAAGAAGCATAATTCAAAATATAGTGGAACGAATGGATTAATTCAAGACAAACATATGCAATGCATTAATGAAAACAAAAGTTTAACATAATAGTAAGTGTTCAAACAAATAAAAGAAATTACAAATGAAAATTCAAATGTTGTCCCATCCAGTTGGCTGAATGTCCTCAATTACAATCTGTGAACTTTGAGGAGCAGTATACTTCACCATGAAATCAAATTTGCCACTTGGATGTCCCAAGGTGCCCCATATCTCAACAGGAATAGGTAGGCTTCCTTTCTTGCTACACTGGGCCACTTGTCTTGCAGCTTCGGTGTTTGATGGGTGATAGTAGAATTCAACTTGACCTTCTGGAGTAACCTCTAGGATTCCTTCGTCAATCAGGTCTTGGATCTTTTTCTTCAATGTCCAACAACTATTAGTATCATGTCCAGGACAGTTGGAGTGATACCCACACCTTTCCTTGGGATTATAGCGAGGAGAGGAAGTTTTAGGATTTTGAGGAGAAATTTCAAGGAAATTAGTTTCATCTCCAACAAGCATTGCAGAACTTGTGACATTGGAGTGCTGAATTTGATAAACTGTCTTCTACATCCCTTGTGTTGAGGTGGATTAACTTTACCATGTCTTATTTCTTTAACTGAAGAACAATCAGTGGTAACCGGTTTCTTACCTTCTTTTATCCTCGTCATCCTTTCAACCAAATCAGCTTGTTTTAACGGGGGTTGATTGACAATTAGATTCCTGTCTCCATTACTTTGAAGTTTTTGGACAAAAGTTCTCAGCTCTTCTTGCCCCTGAGCTAAACTTTGGATAAGAGCCCCCTGGCCATTCATCTGGATCCTCATTTCTGTTATCTCAGCTTGCAATTGTTCCAACTGACCATCCTTGTTGTCCTCAGGACTCTTCTTCTTAGCCAACTGTATATTCAACTCATCTTGTCCCTTGGACAAGTTCAGAATCAACTCTTGGAATCGGGCATTCTGAGCCTGGAGATCTTTGACTGTTTGCTCAAGAGCCATTGCTGAAATAAACAGCGAGAAGATAAGAAACCTGTGCACAAGAAACCTGCGATGCAATGATATGGTATGTGAATGCGCATGCAATGTTTTCAAGGACCGCAAGATTTAAATTTGCTTAAACAAACAGGAAGGTAAACTTTTATTAGTAAGAAATATGTTTAGCCTCTTGGGCTTACAGAAAATGAAATACAATAAATACAAGAGATGGGGTTTTAAGTCTCCCATGGACATTTCCTCTTTGTGTTGAGGTATGAGTTGAGATTCCGCTCCTCGTGAAGTTGCTTTGTTAGTTCCAGGATTCTTTCTTGGCTTGCTTTGTAATGAGCCTCGAAAGTATCCCTTTGCTCCTTCAACTGGATCCAGGATCTCTGTAAGTCTTCCATGTCAGTCGGCATGTCTGGGTGAAGGATGGTATAAGAAGTATCTCCTTCAGCAACAGGCTCCATAGTAACTGGCAGGATGGTAGGATATGGCATCATAAGAGTCTGAGCACGAGCTCGTACCCATATGAGGTAAGCTTCCATAGGAATAGTGTACTTAGGCTCCAGAGTCTTACGGTCAACTTTGTTCACTTTTCCCCATGCTCGTATGAATCTCTGATGGTAACCTTGAAGATCGTTGTCGTAGTCAAACACAATACCCTGAATCAACATGTCATGTGGGCCATCACTCCGAGCGTAACCAAACTGTTGTAAAGCTAAAGAAGGGTTGTAAGTGATGCCTCCTCTTATGCCCAGAAGTGGCACATTAGGAAACTCCCCACAACGGTCAATGATAGTGACATTCTCCATAGATCTGGAGCACCAATGGATATCTGAATGAGAGAGTGACATAATCCTTTTGGACCACCTGAACCCTTGTTCATTCTTCATTACTGAGCGAGGAAGGTGAGAAATAAACCACCTAGATAGAAAAGGTATGCAACACATCAAAGTTCCTCTTGCCCTTGTAGTACGGGTATGGAGAGAATGTAGGATGTCTCCAAGCAATGTAGGCACTGGATTGTGACTCAGGAATATATTGATGGCATGAACGTCTATGAACTGATCTGGATTGGGGAACAATACTAAGCCATATATCAGCAAGGCTAAGATCTCCTCAAAAGCATCATAGCTCATGGCCTTCAAGAACACCTGAGCTTTCTCTATCAACACCTTAGCAAGAATACCCTTAACTCCGCTTCTCGTTTCCAGAACAATGTCAGACTTCTTCAGATGTAGAGCTGCAGCGATGACCTCCGGTTTAAGCTCCTTCTCCAAGCCTGTGAAGGGTCTTTGATCTAGAACAGGTATACCCAGAAGTTTAGAGAACTCTTCCATTGTAGGAACCAGCTGATAGTCAGGGAATGTAAAGCAATGGTGCTTAGGGTCAAAGAACTGAAACAGCACACTCATCATGTCTTCATTGAACCCTGAAGTGACTAGATCCAATAGGTGACCATGTCTCTTGATGAACTGGGAATGATCAGACACTTGAGAAACCAACTCTTTAAGCTTAGCAGGTATCCCTACAAAGTTGATTCTGATGGTGTTTCTACGAGCAGAAGCCATGACCTGCAACAAAGAACAAAGATAAATCCTTTGGTCCTTGAAATGGTTAGTGAAAATTCTATGCTTATGATGCATGATGATGTCATGATGTTATGTTCAATCACAAACATGTGGCACACACAAACAAGTCACACCATAGCCCTAGGTTTAAAGGCTTGCATGAGGTTCAAAGGTAAGTACCCTCCCCTGAAGTTAGTTGGTTCATCCTGTCCTATAAAAGTAACCATGTTCTAAGGGATCTCAATATCATTGATCCTTCACAAGGGTGGTTGTTCAGTAGGCAACTTACTTGCCAACCAAAACCCTCCAAGTTTAGAATCTCAATGAGCGTAGCATCGAGTATCAACCAACTTCAGTTTGCACCAAAGCCGGTTATCTCACTACTTTTCTAAAGGCCAAGATGGGATAACTAGGGTTCTAAAAGTTAATTAGTGCATTGACAACATATGGCAGCCTCATATTATCCTCAACTTGACTTAAGGAACATAAGCACCAACCAAGAGGTCACACTAACTATGGCCACCAGATCAACCATATCGGTATACGCCGTACAGTTTCCTTGGTCTATTGCCATTTACCTAAGGTACACTAGATCCGGGTTAGGATCTTTCACACATAAAGCCTAACAAGTAATATAAAGCAAACAAGACAAACAATTTTAAAGTGATCTAATTCCTAAGGGTACCCCTCTTTAATTTAATCCCCAGCAGAGTCGCCAGTTCTGTAACACGGTGGGAGAACTGACTTTAGTTATGTTGCGGATAGCATGAGTCGCCACCGACTTTTATTTTATCCAAAGGAAAGGCATAAAAGAACAGGAAAGACCTTTTAAAAGATTTTTGGGTCCGGGGGGTAGGTTATGTAAAGGGAAGGTGTTAGCACCCTTTACATCCATGGTTATCCATGGGCTCTTAGTTACTTAGCTCACTTTAAAATGTTTTTGAAAATGTGAAGTGTGTGAATAGAAATTTTCATAAGAGTTTGATAATGATCCATGTACGGATGCGTAAAAAACTTGTGTTTGAAAATTATTTGAAATTTATGAAGTGTTTGAAAAGTTTTTAAATAGTGAGCAAGTAACTATGAGGAACCTACCCTAAAGTTTAAGTCTTTCTGTTCTTGAATCCTTTAAATGGTAAGACTATCCCTATTATTAAGGAATAGGTAGTCATTACCTTGGATGTAAAGGATAAGTGAAGGGACATCTGTTTATTTAGGCAACTGTGGGGTGTATAAGCAATTCAAAGGGACTATCATCTTTATTCGAAAGGGACAAAATCATTACGAAGGCAACATTCGAAGGGACTTGATCTTTTTTAAACTGTAGGGACTAGATGATGTGAAATTGAGGGACTTTGCTTTATACACCCTACTTGACCTTTTTGTATTAGGCAACATGAGAGGTATCCTTAAGAAGGTGAGATGGCGATCCAGGATCGACTTACCTGTGTGAGTGTATCAATTTAAATATTTATCTTGATATTAAGTGACCTAATTTCAATTTTTAAATACAAACATGTTTTTACACTCCCTATTTTACTAACCATAGCATTTAAAATAAAAAAAAAATTACTACAACTATTACATATGAGATACAATTACATAATAATAATTAAAATAAATTAAATAAGCAAATAGATAATAATAAATAATTGAGTTAGTAATAAAAAAAATAAACAATCATGTAATATATAAATAAATAAATAAATGGGTTAGTAATAATAACATAAATAAGAATAAGATGAAAGAAATAACATAATGATAAATAATAAATTAAAAGTTCAATTTTGAATGAATAATTATTTTTTATATTTTTTATAAAAAGAAATAAATAATAAGTATTAATAATTCTAATATTTTAATTTTGGGTACATACATATAAATAATAAATTAATTTACAAAAATAAAAGTTAAGATTTTTTTTAATTGTTTAGAAGAGAATAAATTAAAGTTAATTATTTAATCCAATCTTAATTATATAAAAACTATACATAATAATAATATAAACAAATCATAAAAAATAAATAGACATAATTAGAAGTTATATACAAATATGTTAATAATTATAAAATAATTAAGGTTTATGAAGTGAATTAGGGTTTACAAAAATAATTAGGTTTTTACATATAAAATTTTTTAGGGTTAAGTATTTAAAACATAATTAAATTATTTATACAAAAATATATAATATTAATGATATACTATAAAATAAATATTAAATAATTTCACTAATAAAAATTTGAAATTTAAAATATAAGTTTTTGTTAAATTATATACAAGAAAATAATAGTAAACATTTTTTATTTTTAATATTTATTCATTAAATTGATTAAATCAAAATATAAGCAAATTAAATGAAATAAAATAAGTGATAAAAAACTTACCTGGGGCTGGGATTCGAACCCAGGCCCTAGGCTTTGAATATCCAAGACCAAACAGCCAACCACTGGGACAAGCCATGCGCTTGTGCTATGGAATGAGAGCCAAGGCGTTTTGTTTCATAACCTGTGAAAATCATAAAAAAAGAGCAAAACAATACAAAAGTGGCCTGGGGAGTATTCGAACCCAGGACCATTAACAACACGCATACGCACACAAACCAGCTGAGCCAACACTGTCTTTTGAAACAAATATCAACACAATAATATAAAATATAATATCAAATTTTAAAATATGAATTTGGTGCCAGATGATCATCTTCAACCTTGGTTCCTGCAAATTCACCTGCGAAATCTCCTACAAGTTTTCCTGCGAATTTATTTTTGTAGCTAAACCTGCGAATCTTAATCATCATTAAAACTGCAAAGTTTCATCAAATTAATTGTATAAATATGATCCAGAGGTTGATTGGCATTGATCCATGGTCTTAGAATTCATTTATAATTGATAAATCGTAAAACCCTAAAACGGCCGAAGAACCCTAGCCATGGTGATTTCTCCATCTTGAACCTAAAATCAAATTAACTTATCCAGAAAGTATCCAAGCATCATCATAAACACAAACCAACAGTTAGTTTTTGTTAATAACATGTAAATCATTCAAATCGAAAAAATTTAAAACATGAACAATGTACATTCGGTTTTCACAATTTAGGGCATGAATGAATGATGTTATGATCCAGAATCAATCCATGAACTTCAAGGAACAAGTTGCAACCTTTGGTTTGTCTTGAAAAGGACTCTAAGTGCCAAACCGAATTGGAGTTTTTTGTGTGAATTTTGAAACTTTGCTCTTACCTTTGGAGGCTGAATTTTTTCGTCCCTATGCATTGTGATGAGTTTGTATACTTATAGAAGAATGGAATTAGGTCAAAATAACATGGATTTATGGGCCTTGATGGATACCTTGAGTGTGAAGAAATCTCCTTGCCAAATTAGTCAAAAAAATCAAATATTTTCATGCTATAATGCCTTAGCACGAATTTGGATGGTTTTGAATCAACTTAAATGGTCATTAAGAGTTTCTAGAAGAAGAATCACTTTTAAATATTCAATTTTCATATTTTATTTAGATTTAAAATGATTTTAAATGAATAAAATCAAAATAAATAAAATAAAAATAATAAAAATCTGAATAAATGAGGATTGGGTCGTGCATGATGTCATATTGAAGTTTGGATCACAAAATTGCAAGCCCATTTGGAAGAAATTGGTTTTAAGGCCCTATTTGCTTCATAAACCTCCCAAAACTTTCCCAACTTTGCAAGGGCACAAATCCTTCAATTTTAATGCTATGAGGGTGTTCTTGGACATTTTGGAAAGATCAAAGAGTCCTATAACCAACCTCATTAGTTTCATGTCCATATCATTTACCATTCTCAAGTTATGCCCTTTTGAAGTTGTTGACTTTTTGTTGACTTTTAAAAGGACCTATAATGTCTTAGCTCATACCCTCCAAATGAAGCATTTTTGGGATTGGCTTGTGAGACACAAAGTTGTAGAGAATTCAATTTCCTTCAAAATGAGCTTTGGATGGAAAAAATTTGATGAAGCATGTGAAAGTTATGGCTGGTCAAAGTTCAGTTGACTTTTACTAAGGAAACCCTAATTTAGAAACTCCTGATTCTTGATGATCTGAAATATCCTTGATGAATCATGATCAACCCTTGATCATATGATGAATTTTACTTCATATACTTGATGTTGGCAAAAAATCATGAAGTTTGACTTTGGTTTGACCACAGTTGACCTTAGTTTGACTTTTTAACTACTTTGACTGATTTTGACTTATCTGATCATCTGACTGAGCAAACCTTTGAGAAAAGTCTTGAAACTTGTCATGGGGGTTCTTACACACAAATAAGATGTTATGAAGCTCACTTGAAGTCTTGGAAGTTCATTTAGCCTGATTAAAGTCAAAACCCTAGTTTTGAATGCACTGCTTAGGAGGTGCATTGTCTGAGGGAATTGTCAACTCTTCTGACTATTTGTGAACTTTGTGAACCTTGTGAACCATCATAAAATGTCTTGTGAACCTTGTGAACCTCATGGGAGGTCTTGTGAACCTTGTGAACCTCATGGGAGGTCTTGTGAACCTTGTGAACCTCATAAAGTGTCTTGTAGACTTCATGAACCTCATGAAAGGTATTGTAAGTATTGTGAATCTTGTGAACCTTGTGAACCTCATAAAGTGTTTTGTAAACTTCATGAACCTCATGAAAGGTCTTATAAGTATTGGGAATCTTGTGAACCTTGTGAACCTCATAAAGTGTTTTGTAAACTTCATGAACTTCATGAAAGGTCTTGTGAATCTTGTGAACCTTCTTAGCACACAAAGTCTTGTATTGTGAGGGCAAATTTTGGGGTGCAACAGCCATCTCAAACAATACACTAGGAAAAATGAAGCTTTCAAACACGAAGAGCAAGAAAAGAAGAGACCCCGCGAGGACACTCCCCTCGACGACTCTTCTTATCAAGTGGCCCTATGGATATCACGACCAGAGGACTTCATCTTCCCTGATTCGCCACCAGAAGGGCGGATCACTGCTCTCAGCCCCTGGTAAGACTTCCCAACCGCCCTTATCATATCAGGGGGAGGGATGAACAGCGAAAGCGCTGCCTTTTCAGTAAAGCGCAAGTTCGACGAACTCCTGCTGACTGCGCCCGAGTAAAAGGCAACATTGAGAAAATACCGAGGCAAGTCCAATCCAATATCCTTTTTTCTAGAGGGGCTTCCAGGAGGTTCCCCCAACTCGAGCATCCCGCTGCTGATCAGAGCCAAGATGGCTCACTTCGACGTCCGACGCATCCTGGTCGACCAAGGCAGTTCGATGGACATCATGTACGTCCACCTATTCAAAACCCTGAAGCTGGACAAGACCAACCTATCTCCCTACGTCAGATCCGACCTCCAAGGGTTCAACGGGGCCACGACAAAGCCGTGGGGTTACGTTAAGCTCCTCGTCACGTTCGAAGAGCAAGAAACGGTCAGAGAAATCAAGATCCATTTCCTGGTCATAGAATGCCCCTCCCTTTACAACTGCATCCTCGGTCGCCCGACTCTAGCTGAGCTGACAGCAGTCTCATCCACCGTTCACCTGAAGATGAAGTACTACACCAAACTGGGCCGCGTAGTCACAATCCACGGCGACATCGAGGCCGCTCGAAGGTGTTACGATGTTGCAGTAAAAGGACAAGCCACAATCAACACCAAAAACAACAAGAAGCCTAGGGTTGAAGAGCCTCCCCCCAGGGAATCAACGCCATCGACCTCGATTTCCGCATCGACGAGGAAGAAGCTGAAGAACAGAGACCCGTCGAGGGGCAAGCTCCCACTCACCCATTCCGCCCGATCCCAGACGGAGAGTTCGAGCTCATCCCGCTAGGTGATGACCCCGACAGGGCGGTGAAGATAGGCACAGGCCTGCCTGAGGAAACAAGGAAGCAACTCGCGATTTGCCTCAGGGAGAACGCTAACCTCTTCGCATGAAACGCTGCAGAGATGCCCGACCTAGATCCTGAAGTCGCCTGCCACCAGTTAGCTTTAGACCGGGCGATTAAGCCCGTAGCACAGCGTAGGCGTAAATAGTCCCCCGAGAAAGCGGAGGCCGCCGAGCGAGCTGTAAAAGACCTCTAATGTACACAACCTCGCTCTCTAATGTAGTCCGCATTAAGAAAAATAATGGAAAATAGCGTATGTGTGTTGACTATACCGATCTTAATAGGGCTTGCCCCAAAGATGCTTTTCCTTTCCCTAACATAGATAAACTGGTCGACAACTCTGCAGGTTTCAAACTCTTGTCCTTCATGGACGCATATAGTGGATACAATCAAATCCCTATGTCAGACGCAGACAAGAGACACATGACATTCATGACCCCGACGGGAAATTACTATTACAACGTAATGCCCTTCGGGCTAAAGAATGTCGAGGCCACATACCAGCGCATGATGAACAAAATCTTCCGAGGAGAAATCGGAGACATGCTCGAAGTATACATGGACGAGATGATCGTCAAATCACACGAGGAAACCGATCACGCACGACACCTTCGCCAGGTCTTCGAGCGGGCGCGACAATGTATAATGAGGTTTAACCCTGAAAAGTGCATATTCGGTGTCCGGGCAGGAAAATTCCTCGGCTTCTATCTCACTGAACGGGGAATCGAGGCCAATCCCGACAAATGTCAGGCATTCTCGGAATTCCCGACCCAGAAGTCTAAAAACTCCATTCAATCCCTCAACGGGATGCTCGCCTCACTCTCCCGTTTCGTCGCCAAGTTCGCTCAGCACGCTTTACCTTTCTTTAAACTCCTCCAAAATGAGACCACCTTCGAATGGACCGACGAATGCGAACGGGCACTGCTTCATCTGAAGAAGGCACTCTCCGAGCCCCCGGTCCTGTCCCGACCACTGGAAAGGGAGACCCTGTACCTATATCTGTCTGTGGCGAACGAGGCCGTCAGCGTCGCGCTCATCAGAGAAACCAATGAAGGACTAAAGCCTATATATTTCACGAGCAAAGCACTCCAAGGCCCCGAGCTTAGATACCAACAAATCGAAAAAGTTACGCTGGCCCTCATAAACGCTGCAAGAAGATTACGTCACTACTTCCTCGCCCACACGGTCAAGGTGAGAACCGATCAACCAATAAAACAACTCCTTGGTCGACCAGACATGGCCGGAAGAATGTTGAAATGGTCTCTGGAACTTTCTGAATTCGACATCCAATACAAGAGCAAGAAAGCTCTGAAAGCTCAGGCCCTGGCCGACTTCATCGCAGAAATGACGCACATCCCAAATCCAACGAACAATGTCCACAAATGGACGATCTTCGTCGACGATGCCTCTAGCCCGGCTGGAAGCGATGCAGGAATCATCCTCGAAAACGCAGACGGAATCCTGATCGAGGTCTCATTAGCATTAGCCTTCCCAACCTCCAACTACCAAGCCGAGTACGAAGCTTTCCTTGCCGGTCTAAGATTAGCCGAAGACCTAGGAGCAAAGGAAGTAAAGATATCGACAGACTCCCAACTCGTGGCATCACAGGTACGTGAGGAATACCAAGCCAAGAACGACAACCGCATCGAATATTTGTCATTGGTAAGGGAAAGACTCGAAAAATTCGAGAAGTGGGAGGTCCAACACGTGCCCCGCGAACATAACACGCGGGCGGACGTCCTGTTGAAACTCGCGAGCACGAGGAAGAAAGGCGGAAACAAATCAGTAATCCAGGAAATCCTTCCTCGAACTAGCACCGAAAGGCCCCCGCCCCCGCTCGAGGTAAACGTGATCGGGGAAGATCATTGCTGGATGACATTCTGTAACACGGTGGGAGAACTGACTTTTAGTCATGTTGCAGATAGCAAGAGTCGCCACCGACTTTTATTTTATCCATAAGGGAAGGGCATAAAAGAACAGGAAAGACCTATTTTAAAAGACTTGAGTTCGGGGGGTAGGTTATACAAAGGGAAGGTGTTATCACCCTTTATATCCATAGTTATCCATGGGCTCTTAGTTACTTAGCTCACTTTAATTGTTTTTGGAAGAGTGTAGTGTGTGATTGGAAACATTTCTTTAAGTACTTGGTAATGACCCTCGTATGGGTGTAAACAAAGCCTAGTTTAGAAATTGTGAGGTGTAAAAGTAAGTTTGAAAAGTGTGAGCAAGTAACTATGAGGTACCTACCCTAGATTAAGTCTTTCGTGTTCTCGTATGTTCTTTCAATGGTATGACTATCCCTATTATTAAGGAATAGGTAGTCATTACCTTGGATGTTTAAGGGACAAACGTAGGGTCATCGTATGGTCAATGAAGGCAACATGTAAGGGTGTCTTTTAGCAATTCGTAGGGACTATCATCATTTATTTGAAGGGACAAGATCATTATTCCATAGGCAACCTCGAAGGGACTTGATCTTTTAAACTGTAGGGACTATGATGATTTATATTTGAAGGGACTTTACTTAAAACATCCCTATATTCGAGGGACTTGACCATATTTAAGGCAACCAAGAGGGGTAACTTAGGAAGTGCAAGATGGCGATCAAAGATCGACTTACGTGTGTGAGTGTTTATGTTCAAGTATTTATCTTATTTAAATTAATTTTTTAAGTTATTTAATTACACATAGGTTATGCACACCTTAATATTACTAACCATACAGTAAAAATAATTACAAAAATAAAGCAAAAATAAACCTATTACATGGCTTTAGCAATTACATAATAATAAAAATAATAATGATAAATATAATAATAAAAACAATAAATAAGCAACAATCAAATATTAGTAATAATAAAATAATAATAAGGGTTAGAAAAATAAATAAATAAAGGAAATAATCATTTAGCAAGAAAAATTAATATTAGAAAAGTTTTAGAAATTAATTAAAAAATAAGTTTAATAATAATAAACAAATAACAAATTATTTACATATTAATAAAAATAAAGATTAATAATTTAATTAGGGTTTAGAAAAATTAGGTTAATTTTTTAGGGTTAGAAGAAAATTAGGGTTAGTATTGAAATTAAGAAAATTAGGGTTTTTAATTATAATTAAAATACATTATTAATTTATTTACAAAAATACATAATAATTATATATAAACATATTATAAAATTAATACAAATTATTTACATTTAAGAAAATAAATATGAATTTTAGAAAATATAAAGTTTTATGAAAATATTATTGGTTATTATTTTAGAAATTATTTTAATTATATTAATTAAACAAAAAATAAAGAAAATAATAAAATAAGGAAAATATGAGAAAAAGTCCTAAAAAGATAGGACATGGGATTTGAACCCAGGTCCTTTACCTGAACAACAACACACAAAACCAGCTGAGCCAGCACGCGCTGGTGTAAGCAATGTACAACACAATCCTTATATTGTAAATCTGCAAAATAAATGAAATTTAAAACAAAATGGCATGCGGCCAGATTCGAACCCAGGACCATCACAACAACAACCAAACACTCCAACCAACTGAGCCACATGGGGCGCGTCTACAAGCTAAGCAACAAACAATCATAATATATTAAGTTAACTGAATAATGGAAAAATTGAATAAAATATGGTGTCACCAAGGATCGAACACAAGTCCTAACCATCACAAGCACACGCCTACACCACTGGGCCAAGCAGCTTTTGTTGAAATAATTTGAATACAATTCAATAAAATATTAAGTTAAATATTTGAATTTCCTCCTGCGCGCCAAACGTCTTCATCTTCTTCCTCATACCTGCGAAATTACCTGCAAAAGTTGCTACGAAATTTCCTGCGAATTAAGATTCACAAGAAAACCTATGTTTCTTCAAACACCATGAAAACTGTCAAATTTCATCAAATTGATCATAGCATTGTGATCCATGCATCATACACAATTCATTGATATCATTAGAATTTATTTATATTGGTTTAATTAAGAAACCCTAAACGGCCACCATAAACCCTAACAATGGTGGAATGTGATTGAGGTCACGAATCTTCAATGTTGTTACCCAGAAACGATCCTCACACCAATACAAACAATAATATAAGATCAAAAATAAGAAACAGTGCATGAATTAAGAGAATCAAAAATCAAAAATGCAAGAACAATTTTGATTCGGTTACGGCTTATGAGCATGCTTTTGATATGTATAATGATGCAAATAGCTTCAATGAACATCCAGGAATGTATTGCAACCTTCAAAACTTCTTGATATGGCATGCAATTAAAAATACGAATGTGACTTTTTGTGTGAAATTTTGAAGTTGAATGGTGTTCTTGGAGGCTCTCAATTTCGTCCCTTGAGTTTGTAATAGGTTTATGAACTTATAGTGATCTGAATTAGGTTAAAACTTTGTGGATTTGTGGGTTTTTGATGGTTGTTTGATCATGAAGTTTCACCACTTTCAAATATTCTAAAAAATATTATAAAACCTTTCTAATTTGGTTGAGCACGAATTTAAATGATACCAATCAGCTTTGAATATCCTTTAAGAGCTTCTAGAATGAGAATCATATCAAATATTGAGTTTTTCATATTTTATTTTGATTTAAAATGATTTTTAATGTATAAAATCAAAATAAATAAAAATAAACTAATAAAAATCTGAATAAATGATATTTGATTCGTGCACGATGTCATGGTAGAGATTAGATCATAAAATTGCAAGCCCATGTGAAAAGAATTGGTTCTAAGACCCTTTTTGCTCAATAAACCTCTCAAAAATTTCCCAACTTTGCAAAGGCACAAATCCCTCAATTTTAAGGCTATGAAGGTGTTCTTATACATTTTAGAAATCTTAGAGAGTCCTCTAACCAACCTCTTTGGTCTCATGTCCATATCCTTTACCATTTTCAAATTATGCCCTTTTGAAGATGTTGACATTTTGTTGACTTTTAAAATGACCTATAATGTCTTAGCTCATACCTTCCAAATGAAGCATTTTTGGGATTGGCTTGTGAGACACAAAGTTGTATAGAATTCAATTTCCTTCAAAATGAGCTTTGGATGGAAAAAATTTGATGAAGCATGTGAAAGTTATGGCTGGTCAAAGTTTAGTTGACTTTTCCTATGAAAACCCTAATTTAGAAACTCCTGATTCTTGATGATCTGAAACTTCCTTGATGAATCATGATCAAAACTTGATAAAATGATGAATTTTACTTCATATACTTGATGTTGGCAAAAAATCATGAAGTTTGACTTTGGTTTGACCACAATTGACCTTAGTTTGACTTTTTAACTACTTTGACTGATTTTAGCCTATCTGATTATCTGACTGAGCAAACCTTTTGGGAAAGTCTTGAAACTTGACATAGGGATTATTGAAGACATATAGGATGCTATGAAACTCAATTGAAGCCTTGTAAGTCCATTTAGCCTGATGAAACCCAAAACCCTAATTTAGGATGCATTACTTAGGATGATGCTTTGTCTGAGGGAATTGTCAAACTTTCTGACTAATTGTGAACCTTGTGAACCTTGTGAACCTCTTGGGACACCTTAGTACACAATTTATGGTCTAGGGGAGGGAAAATTTTGGGGTGCAACAACTGACCCTGTTCAATTTTCTGAAACCTGAGGAGTTAGATTGGCTTGTGTGCCATTCGTGACTTGGAAGGTTGAAGGGAATTGAACACAAAAGCCCAAAAATTTGCACTCGCCGGTGCGTAAAGTAATACTGCTGATTGGTTGTATATGTTGGAGTGGGCTTAAAGATGCCACTCATAGGGACTGGAGATGGGCTTATAGATGCCATCCATAATATCAGGAGGTGATAATATTTTTATGTTGTCACTGGATATCAGTACTAGGTCTTCGTATAGGCCGTCTCTGAATCATTCCGGTAACATGTTTTGAGTTGAATGTCAGCACTAGATCTTCGTATAGATCGTCCCTGCATTATCTCTGGGGGAAAAGAATATCCTTCATTAGGTGTCAGTATTTAGATCTTCGTATAGATCGGCTCTGAACCATCTTTAGGAACATACTTTAACTTAAGCATCAGAATCAAATCTTCGTGGCGATCTTTTCTGAATTGCTTTTGGTAATATCTTGGGCTAAGTACCAAATCTTTGTATCGATCATTTACGTACCATCCCACAGATAAATTGTTGAATAGACCATTAGAAATAAATCTTCGTAGCGATTATCTCTTTTGGAAATATCCCGGATTAGGTAATAGATCTTCGTATAGACCATTTACATACCTTCCCAAGGACAAAAATAATATCAGGATTAAATCTTCGTGGCGATTATCCCTGAACTTCTTCTGAAAGAATCTCTTGGATTAAGTGCTAGATCTTCGTATAGATCATTTCCACACTATCCCATAGATAACTGACCATCAGAAATAAATCTTCGTAACGATTATCTCCTCTGGAAATATCCTGGATTAAGCACTAGATCTTCGTATAGATCATTTACGTACTCTTCTAAGGACAACTTGAGTATTGATCATCAGAAATGAATCTTCATAGCGATTATCTCTGAATTAAGTATCAGTACTAGATCTTCGTATAGATCGTCTCTGAACTGTTTCAAGGAGTTGATAATGTTTATCTGTATGCAACTATCCTGAAAAGAGAAGGTTAGTTTATGCAAGATGTATGCATGTATGGCATGATGTACCTAAGTAAATGTCTTATGCACTATGGATGCGCATGCTGTGATATGATGTAAATGATGTATGTATGAATCATGTAGCCTGAAGCGTCTGGGTATCTCTGTATAACAACTACTGGCTAGGGAAAATAAATCCCGGTTCGTTGCTAAGGAGTATGAGGACTTCGTTCCTGTCTTGTTTGATAGTATGGTACTTAGAACCTCCCGTCTTCGTTCGTCATGCTTTTTTTCTGAAGGAATGAGTTCCTGAATATCCTGACTGAGGATAAAAGAGATGGACATAAATCCGAGAGACTTAATTCTTCGGAGGATATGAAATTACTTGAAGACTTCGTTGAGTGGGAAGTATAAGATATTACTTGAAGAGTTTCGTAAGGATTACTCTGTGGGGATGAACCGGGGAAGCTTCGTTGAATTCCTACCTTTGTTCGTCCTTAGTAAATACTATTACTACATTTTATGCATTTCTGGTAAACATCAATCATATTCAAAAGCATACATACATTCAAACACAACCAATGGACGTTTTCGTTTAAGTAAACAAGGTAAAAGTAAATTTGAACTCAAAGACGAGACTTTATTTATTTTAGAGAGTGGCCTATACACAGGAAAGTTTGTACAAGAAGACAGAAATCCTAGTAAGAGGAATTCGTCATAACAGCTATGTGAAAAATAATCCTATTGAGTTCCAATTCTACTATTGCCATTATCTTCAAGTATCTCATCCTTTGTTGTCGAGATAGAAATGATTGGATTGATCTTTATCTGCTTGAACTTGATTCAGGTAACACAACTGGTTGGGGTTACATGAGTGATCCAACGAGACATAGTCATACGCTTTAATCCCTAACTTTTGCCTGGATTGCCTTTTCAGGTTTTCAATTCACCGGGATACCCTTTTTTGCCCAAGCCGCCTTTTCAGGTTTTCGACTTGTCGGGTGTACATTTATATATATATATATATATATATATATATATATATATATATATATATATATTCCTAATTTTTGCCCGAACCTTTTTTATTCGCCGGGAAACCCTTTTTTTTCCTAGGCCAGTCAACCTAGCGGGTCTCTTTTTATGCATAGTATTTTTTAACTATGTCTGCGTTTACGGGTTATGGGAAATCTTCACCATCCATAGTAGTAAGCATCATGGCACCACCTGATAATACCCTTTTGACTACAAATGGTCCTTCATATGTAGGAGTCCACTTGCCCCTAGGATCACCCTGTGGTAATATGATATGCTTGATTACCAAGTCACCAGCCTGATATACCTTTTGCTTAACCTTTTTATTAAAAGCTTTGATCATCCTTTTCTGGTACATCTGACCGTGACAAACAGCTGCCAACCTTTTCTCATCAATCAAATTTATCTGGTCAAGTCGAGTCTGAATCCACTCATCTTCATCCAAGCATGCATCCTTCATGATTCTCAAGGAGGGGATCTAAACATCAATGGGTAGAACTGCTTCCATACCATAGACTAAGGAGAATGGGGTTGCCCCTGTTGAAGTACGTATTGTAGTACGATAATCATGAAGAGCAAATGGTAACATCTCGTGCCAATCCTTATACGTAACAGTCATCTTCTGTAGAATCTTCTTGATGTTCTTATTAGCAGCTTCTACTGCCCCATTCATCTTTGGACGATACGGAGACGAGTTGTGATGCTTAATCTTGAACTGCGTGCAGAGATTAATAATCATAGTGTTGTTCAGAATAGAGCCATTGTCTGTGATAATCCTCTCAGGGATGCCATACCTACATATGAGATTATTCTTAATGAATTGAGCCACAACATTCTTAGTAACAGATGCAAATGAGGCTGCCTCCACCCATTTTGTGAAGTAATCAATGGCAACAAGGATGAAACGATGTCCATTAGAAGCAGTAGGCTTGATCTCACCAATCATATCAATGCCCCACATGGCAAAAGGCCAAGGAGAAGTCAACACATTCAATGGAACTGGAGGTATATGCACCATATCGGCATAAATCTGACACTTGTGGCATGTTTTGGAATGTTGATAGCAGTCAGCTTCCATGGTAGACCAATCGTAACCTGCTCTCAATATCTTCTTTGCCATGGTATGACCACTAGAATTAGTGCCAAAGATCCCATCATGCATGTCTTCCATAATCTCTGTTGCTTCCTTATTATCCACACAACGAAGCAAAGTCGAATCATGATTATGCTTGTATAAAATTCCATTACTCAAAAAGAACTTAGCAGACAACCTCCTCAAAAACTTCTTATCATTGGCAGAGGCCCCTTCAGGGAACTCCTGAGCTTCAAGATACCTTTTCACTTCATAGAACCAAGGTTTTCCCTCTACTCCTTCAGTGTCAATCTCATTGCAATATGCAGGCTTCTCAAATCTATCAATAGTGATCTTGGGAGCTTCATTATCCCAGCTAATTTCAAACATAGATGCCATGGTGGCTAATGCGTCTGCCAACTGATTCTCTCCTCGTGGAATATGTCTAAAGGTAATTTCTTCAAAATATGAGATCAAAGACAACACATGATCTCTGTAAGGAATGAGATTTGCATGCTTGGTATCCCAATCTCCTTTAATCTGACTAACTACCCGGGCTGAATCTCCATATACGTCCAGAAACTGAATCTTCATCTCAATGGCAACTTTGATACCCATGATACATGCTTCATATTCAGCCATGTTATTGGTACAATAGAAACACAGGCTTGCAGTAATTGGGGTATGACAACCTTCAGGGGAAATGATCACAACACCAACACCATTACCAAGCGCATTAGAAGCTCCATAAAAAACCATAGTCCAACGGGATCCCTGTTCAGGTCCGTCATATTGTCTAGGTTCTTTAGTAACAATCATAATGTCCTCATCTGGGAACTCAAAATTCATAGACTGATAATCATCCACTGCCTGATGAGCTAAATGATCAGCTACAACACTGTCCTTTGTCGCTCCCACCAAATGACACCTGGCCAAGAGGGGTACAGACGCGAACGGTCGGCGAAAGAGAGAACACAAGGGTGAACTGAAAAGAGTCGCCAGGTAGGCATTTTTATCCCGAAGGAAAGGTAATGCTGCATAAACCTAAGAAAAGATGGATAAGACGGTCGTGAACCAGAGAAACTAAGAAAGGGGGTTGGTTACAACCTGGGAAGGTATTAGCACTCAGATTGTCCGTCGTACTCGACGGGATCCACACTTGGAAGTTTGTGCTAAAATGGGTAGTGTCAGTGCTATTCTATGTGCAAAAGCTGGAAAAGAATACAAGTGTCTGTGTAAGAATAAAGTGTGAAGTGTATAGACAGTGTCAGTGTAAAGAAACAAGAGATGCTCAAGATAAATGAGGCTTAAAGAATAGCTGGAAAGAGGGGGAAGACACAAAGACTTTTGTTCGATAACAGTTAAGTTATGCCTACGTATCCTCTCGTGCAATGAGGAAGTCAGAACACCGTAGTTCGACTCAAAGAGACTGAAAGATAAAATGACTTGTGAACTTCTTACTTGTCTATGCTCAAGTGTATGACCTGTCTGGCTCATGTGCAAACTGTCTTGCATTAGACGGAAGAAGCGAGTTCTCGTTTGTGAGTGAATGAGATGAGAAAAGAATCCCGGAGGAGATGATTATTGTTTGTTTTTGGTGTTTTCAGTCTTTTATTTCTTTTTGAAGTTTGACATAAGAAAATGAGCTTAAGCCTAAACCAAGGGTTAGTAAACTCATCACATCTTCCCTCTGATTAGGGGTAATGAGAAAACCTTAAGTATGAGGTAAACACCTCACACTTAATCACCATGATGTAGGATTAAGATCATTAACCTACTTGAAATTATTTAGATGTTTTTGGAGTTTTTGTTTAGTGTTAAGTAATGAGTTTAAGCCATAATCAAGGATTTAATGGACCCATTACACCATCCTAATAGAAGGATAATAGATGAGAGCATTTAAGCTGAGGAAGGCTCCTCAACTTAATCCATGATTAAGGATTAACCTCATGACAAAACAAAGCCTTTATTAAAGTGGATTTTAGTTAATGGTAAGATTAGGAAGTGGATTTTATGATTTGTAAGACAACTTGAGGGGGACTTGTCCATTAACACTAGGGTTAGTCCTTCTTAACCAATTAAGGAAGAATTAGAACCCTAATGCAAGGCCCAAGTTACAAGCTTGATGTCTTAATGATCATTAGATGGATTTATTAAAGGATTTAAACACATTAAGGGTTTAACACTTAGGATTAAAGTTATACATTCCATCCTAATAGAAGGATGCAGGCATAACCCTAATCACAAAGCCTTAAAACCTTTAAGGTTTAGTCATTGATTAAGAGGTGAGAAGAGGAGACTCAAAGATGACACAAAGGTAAAACTAAAGGGGGGACTAATCAAACCCTAATTGTGATCATGCTTGGGTGTTCCTAGGGTTAATGAGGCTTGCAAGAATATCTTCAAGAGAGCCACCAAGGAAGAAGCAGGATGGAAGGAAAAGAAGCAGCCAGAAGCAAGACAACTTACTTCACTTAAGAAGATAAGTTGCTTGAAGAAAGAAAGAAGATAAGGAGCATGAATGAGCAAGCTCACTCTAATTCATAAGTAAAAATGCAGCAATGGATGCATAAAAGAGATGAGAAGAGATTATGAGAAGTGAAGGCAAATTCACTTCTCAAACACTTACCACCTGAAAAGTTAGCAACAAGAAATGAAATGAAATGAAAATGAGATGAAATGCAAAGATCAAAACCAAAGTCAGAAGCATAATCATGATGCAAATTATGCTACGAGATGGTATTAAATCATGTCAAGATATGAGAATGATCATACAAGTAATGTAGATGCAAATGAGACATGAAAGGAAGCATGAAAGTTCATGAAAACTTATGAAATGCAATGGATGCATAACATGTCAAATGGATGATGCAATGATAAAACATGATTCTAAAGTGTCCTAAGATGTCTTAGAAGTCATGTGGATGCACAAAATGTAATGGCAAGTTCATGTATGCAAGCATATGAAGAATGAATGCAAATGAAATCAAAGATTAGGGTTTATGTACAAGATGCAATGCAAAATTCAAAATCAGAATCAAATGACAAGATAAAAAATTGAAAATGGGATCATAGGTACCCTAAACCCATATGATTTCACACCCCAAAGGAGGAGACCTAACTCTTAACCCTAAGGAAATTATGATTTTTCTAAGTTTGTTAGGGTTTTAAGGGACCTCACAAAGAAAAATACAAAACAAATCAAAAATGAAAGATAAATTCATGCCAATTTTATCCTAGAAACTACATTATATGTGGAATGAAATGCAAAAAGAATCACTATCAAACCCTACATGGTTAGGCAGAAAAGATTTTTCTAAGTTAGGGTCAAAATATTGATTTTTAAGGACCCTAAATCCAAAGGAAAATGTCAAAATGGATCAAGAACCAAAAAGAAATTTGTATGAGTGGTTTGATAATGTCTCTAAATGTGTCAAGATGCAATGTGATTTTTTTGGTGAATTTTAGAAACTTAAATGGTATTTTAATTAATTAATTTCCATTAATTAATTAAAATAAACATTTAAATATTTTACAAATACAAATTTTATGCAAAAAATAAAATAAAAATTATTTTTGGGTTAATAAAATTATTTGAAGTGAAAATGCAAGAGAAAATATTTTTTAAAGATTTTTTAGCTATTTTAAATAAATGCTGTAAAATAAATAAGGAAATATGAAATAAAAATGAAATAAAGTAAAAGTAAACACATCCAATGGTCTGGATTCAAGGCTGAGGATTTTAAGTTGACCATGCGCCAGATCCTAGGGTCAATATTCAAATTCAATTAATCCTAATTAATTAAATAACTAATCCTGATTAAATATTAATGAACTAATCTCCACCCTCCACCTCACGCGGGAAACTGAAATCCAAGGGCCCTCATTCAAACACTGCCCTAACCCTAATTAGACAAGTAATGACTTTCATGTGGCCGGAGAAGACCTCCGGTTATCTTCTCCGGCCACACCTCACCTGAGAATCTCCTAAAACACTCCCTAGGCCATTTCTGGAGCTCTAAAGCTCCATATTGCTTCCTCTCTCCACCCTAAACTCAACCCCACCCTCAAAAACAATTTATTTTCACTCATCAGCAAGATTCGAAGCAAGGTATAAAAATGGCAGAAATTTCAGACAAACCATACATGGTCAATTCTTCATCATTTTCAAAAATTCAAAGTTCATCATGCTCAGGGGATCACACTTAACCATTTAAGAACTTAAAATGAAGCTTCTGTAAAAATGAATTCGCATAGCTACCTGAGGTGAAGCTTTCAACCCTGGAGCTTTTTGGCTGCTTCTTTGGCCCAAGATGCCTTTAATGAACCTCCTGAGAAGTTTGCAATGCTTGGATGGAATTTCTTTTGGCTGGTTTGTGAGATTGCACTTCAACTGGCCAAGAATCGTGTTTTGGCTATGGGGTGCTTTTGGCTATTTTAATGGTTGCTTTGTGGTCTATTTATGATTCTGAGATGAATGGTGGAATTTGTTTGAAGATTGAGTGAGTATTCAGTGAGTTTCGAAGGAATTTGCAAGAGGGATGATTTTTGAGAACTTGAGGATGCTGAGGTTTCAGGCTTGTGTGTGTTGTGTTATGAGTTGTGTTTGATCCACATAACAAGTTGTGATAGGTCAGAGAGTGGGTGGTGGCCTATGGTGATTGGTATGGGCAAGTTGCCAAAATGTCAACATGACTTGTACTTGAGGTATGAGCATGTGGCAGGCTGGGATTTGGGTATGGCTGTGTGTAACACGGTGGGAGAACTGACTTTAGTTAAATGTTGTGGATAGCAAGAGTTGCCACCGACTTTTATTTTATCCAAAGGAAAGGGCATAAAAGAACAGGAAAGACCTTAAAAGATTTTTGGGTTCGGGGGGTAGGTTATGTAAAGGGAAGGTGTTAGCACCCTTTACATCCATGGTTATCCATGGGCTCTTAGTTACTTAGCTCACTTTAAACTGTTTTGAGAAGTGTAGTGTGTGATGAAAAATTTTCTTAAGTACTTTATAATGACCCTTGTACGGATATATATAAAGACTTTGTTTTGAAAATTGTTTAAAATGTAAAGTGTAATGAAGTAATTTGATGAAAAAAAAGTGAGCAAGTACTTAAGAGGAACCTACCCTAATTCGAATCTTTACTGTTCTTGAATATTCTTTCAACGGTAAGACTATCCCTATTATTAAGGAATAGGTAGTCATTACCTTGGATGTTATAAGGGACATGTGAAGGGTCATCTGTGATTAGGCAATTGTAAGGTGTCTTAGCAATTCGAAGGGACTTATCATCTTTTATTCGAAAGGGACAAGATCATTCACGAAGGCAACATTCGAAGGGACTTGATCTTATAATTTGAAGGGACAAGATGATATTACTGGAAGAAGGGACATTGCTTTATACACCTTACTTGACCTTTTTATTTAGGCAACATGAGAGGTATCCTTAAGAAGTGAGATGGCGATCAAAGATCGACTTACGTGTGTGCGTGTACGAATTCAAATATTTATCTTATAATTAGTGATCTAAATTAATTTTAAGATACAAACATGTTTTCACTCCCTAATTTACTAACCATAGCAATTTAAATAAATAAACAATAAAAATACTACCATTATTACATAGCTTGTACAGTTACATTATAATATGACAATTTAAATAATAATCATAAAAATAAAATAATAAACATAAGCAATAAATAAAATGGTTAATAATAAAATAATAATAAGAAGAAGAAAAGGTTAGTACAAAATATAAAAAATATATACATGATAATTAAAATTAAACAAATATTTTTTATAAATTTTTTGATATGAAAATAAATAATAAAGATAAATTTATTTACAAAATAAATATGATTAATGATTTAATTTAGAATTATTTACTAAGTATAATTAAACAAGAATAATTAAAATAACAAATTAAAGTTTTAAAGAAAAATTAGGGTTTTGAGTAATTAGAAAAATAAATTAGGGTTTTTAAAAAATATTAAGGTTTCTAATTATATATAAATATATTATGGTTTATAATTTAATTTTTATATTACTAATTTAAATAAATATACATATTCAAATATATAAATAAATAAATAGGTTTAGAATTTAGAAAATAAGTTTAGAGGTTTTTTATAAATCACTTTAATATATACTAAACATGATTATATTTACTTAATAACAAAATAATTAAACAAAATAATTAAACAAAACAATTAAACAAAACAAATAAATAAATAAAAAGTACCTGGGGCAGGGATTGAACCCACGCCCTAGGCTCCATCACCCTTGGACCAACAAGCTTTCCACTAGGTTGCGCATGCGCTGGTATTAGGAATCCAAGTCGTAATCCTTTTGTTCTCTATCCTGCAAAAACATTGAAAAAATAAACAAAACCAAAATGGCCTGGGGAGGTTTTGATCCCAGGACCATTCATTTGCCAGCCAGACGCACACACCAACTGAGCCAAACGCTTTAGTTGTTATATGCATGGAACACATTCGTTTTAAGACCTCTTGCAATTTCAAATATTTCCTGCGCGCCAAACTTCATCTTCCCCGTTTGAATTACCTGCGAATTCTTCTTCAAAAATTCCTGCGAATTTTCCTGCAAGTTCTTGAACCAGAAACCTACGTTTTTCAATCATCAAGCAAACCACAACATTAATGGAAATTAATAGCTCAAATCAATTATATGAAGCTTATAGGTTACAGCCATGTTCTTAGAATCCATTTAAACGCCCTAAATGCTAGGTTCCCGAATTTGAATCTCAAACCCTAACAATGGTGGATTTTGCTATAGTCCATAAGAGTCAAATTAAACCATCCAGAAAGCTTCTAAACTTCATAACAAACACAAATCCATAGTTAGTTTTCATTATCATTGCATAAATAACTCAAATCGAAAAAAATCAAAACATGAATAATATGCATTCGGGTTGATCACATGAGCATGAATTGGATGTGTTTGAGAGTTGGTTTCGACTCAGTGAAGTCCAAGGATCCTTCTTGTGTCTTTAAAATACCTTAAAAGCCTTTGTAATGAAGAAACCGAATTGGTGTTTTGGATGAAATTTGTGAAATTTGAAGATGACTTTGGAGGCTGCCAATTCGTGTTCTCTTGCTTGCTAAAGGTTGTATATATATGATACAATTGAATTAGGTCAGAAAATTGCATCACACTTTGGATATTTGGATAGTTTGAGATTGAAAAAGATTAGCCTTTAAATTTTGAATATTCTTGATATAAGCTTGCTATTTTAGGATGATCTTCATAACTTTTGTATCAATCAAGTCCAAATAAACTTTATGACATTCTAGAAACCAAATAATTTTAAATCTTCATTATTTTATATTTTATTTGAATTTAAAATGATTTTTAATATAAAAAATCATAATAAATAAAAATAAAATGAATAAAATTATGAAAATATTAAGTTAAATTCGTGCATGATGTCATGGAACCAATTGGATAACAAAAAAGTCAGCCCATTTGAAGAATTATGGTTTTAAGACCCCATTTACTTCATAAACCTCTCAAAAATTTCCCAACTTTGCAAGGGCACAAATCCTTCAATTTTAATGATATGAAGGTGTTCTTGGACATTTTGGAAAGCTTAAAGAGTCCTCTAACCAACCTCTTTGGTCTCATGTCCATATCTTTTAAGTTATGCTCTTTGGAAGTTGTTGACTTTTTGTTGACTTTTAAAAGGACCTATAATGTCTTAGCTCATACCTTCCAAATGAAGCATTTTTGGGTTTGGCTTGTGAGACACAAAGTTGTAGAGAATTCAATTTCATTCAAAATGAGCTTTGGATGGAAAAAATTTGATGAAGCATGTGAAATTTATGGCTGGTCAAAGTTCAGTTGATTTTTCATGTGAAAACCCTAATTTAGAAACTCCTGATTCTTGATGATCTGAAATCTCCTTGATGAATCATGATCAACCCTTGATCAAATGATGAATTTTACTTCATATACTTGATGTTGGCAAAAAATCATGAAGTTTGACTTTGGTTTGACCATAGTTGACCTCAGTTTGACTTTTTAACTGCTTTGATTGATTTTAACCTATCTGATCATCTGACTGAGCAAATTTTTTGGGAAAGTCTTGAAACTTGACATGGGGATTCTTGAACACATATAGGATGCTATGAAGCTCACTTTAAGTCTTGGAAGTCCATTTATCCTGATGAAAATCAAAACCCTAGTTTAAGATGCATTGCTTAGGAGAATGCCTTGTCTGAGGGATTTGTCAAACTTTCTGACTAATTGTGAATCTTGTGAACCTTGTGAGATGTCTTGTGAACCTTGTGAACCTTGTTAACCTCTTAGTACACAATGACTTTTCTTGTGGAGGGAAAATTTTGGGGTGCAACAGCTGCCCCTGTTCAATTTTCTGAAACCTGAGGGGTTAGATTGGTACATGTGCCAGTCGTGACCTGGAAGGTTGAAGGGGATTGAACACAAAAGCCCAAAAATTTGCACTCACCAGTGTGTAAATTAACACTGATGATTAATTGTATATGCTTGAGTGGGCTTGAAGATTCCACTTGGAAGAATTGGAAATGGGCTTAGAGATGCCATCTGGAGATGGGCTTGGAGATGCCATCTAAAGTATCAGGATATGATGATGTCTTTATGTTGATACTGGGTATCAGTACTAGGTCTTTGTATATGCCGTCTCTGAATCGTTTATGTAACATGGTTTGAATTGTTGAATAGACCAGTAGAAATAAATCTTCGTGACGATTATCTCTTCTGGAAATATCTTGGATTAGGGAATGGATCTTCTTACAGACCGTTTGCCTACTCTCCAAGGTCAAAAGAACGTCAGGATTAGTTTTTCTGAAAATTATCTTGAACCAGGGAATGGATCTTTGTACAGATCGTTTGCCTGCTATTCAAGGGCCAAAAGAACGTCAGGATTAGTTCTTCTGAAAATTATCTTGAACCAGGGAATGGATCTTTTTACAGACCGTTTGCCTGCTATTCAAGGGCCAAAAGAACGTCAGGATTAGTTCTTCTGAAAATATTTTGAACCAGGGAATGGATCTTTTTACAGACCGTTTGCCTGCTATTCAAGGGCCAAAAGAACGTCAGAATTAGTTCTTCTGAAAAATATCTTGAACCAGGGAATGGATCTTTTTACAGACCGTTTGCCTGCTATTCAAGGGCCAAAGGAACGTCAGGATTAGTTCTTCTAAAAAATATCTTGAACCAGGGAATGGATCTTTTTACAGACCGTTTGCCTGCTATTCAAGGGCCAAAAGAACGTCAGGATTAGTTCTTCTGAAAATATTTTGAACCAGGGAATGGATCTTTTTACAGACCGTTTGCCTGCTATTCAAGGGCCAAAAGAACGTCAGGATTAGTTCTTCTGAAAAATATCTTGAACCAGGGAATGGATCTTTTTACAGACCGTTTGCCGCCTATTCAAGGGTCAAAAGAACGTTAGGATTTGTTCTTCTGAAAACTATATCTTGAACCAGGGAATGGATCTTTGCATAGACCGTTTGCCTGTTATTCAAGGCCAGATAGATGAGATCTTCTGGAAGTATCCTGGATTAGGGAATGGATCTTTTTACAGACCGTTTGCCTACTCTCTGAGGACACCTTGAGTAATGTATGGATTATTTCTGACTTGTTGTGAATTGTTGATATTATTTTATCTGCATATAACTTTCCTGCAGGAGAATGTTAGTTTATGCAATATGTATGCATGCATAGTATGATGTACCTAAGTAAATGTATTATGTATTTATGGATATGTTATGGTATGATGTAAATGATGTATGTATGAATCATGCAGCCTGAAGCGTCTGGATATCTTTGTATAACAACTGCTGGCTAGGGAAAATAAATCCCGATTCGTTGCTGAAGAATATGAGAAACTCGTTCCCGTCTCGTTTGATAGTATAATATTTATAACTTCCTGTCTTCGTTCGTCGTATTTCTATTAAAGGAATAAGATCCTGAGTATCCCGACTGAGGATAAAAGAGATGGACATAAATTCAAGGGGAGATGTAACTCGAAGTATTTATGAAGATGAATTTGCCCTACTGGGGATTTGTAGCTGTCTTGTGGGGATGAACCGGCAAAGCTTCGTTGAATTCCTTCCCTCGTTCGTCCTAGTAAATACTATTACTGCATTTTCATGCATTTCTAGTAAACATCAATCATGTTAAGCATTTTATGCATTTCTGGTAAACATCAATCATATTCAAAAGCATACATACATTCAAACACAACCAATGGACGTTTCGCTTATGTAAATAGGGTAAAAGTAAATCTGGATTCAAAGATGAAATTTTATTTATATCACCAAGTGACCTATACATAGGTAAATTTGTACAAGGAGACAGAAATCCTAGTAAGAGGAATTCGTCGTAAAAATTTTTACAAAGGAAATCAGCTATGTGGGAAATAACCCTATTGAGTTTCAATTCTACTATTGCCATTATCTTCAAGTATCTCATCTTCTGCTGTTGAGACGGAAACAATTGGATTGATCTTTATCTGTTTGAGCACGAGTTAGGTAGCACAACTGGTTGGAGATTACATGGGTGATCCAAACGAGACATAGTCATACGCTTTAATCCCTAACTTTTGCCTGGATTGCCCTTTCAGGTTTTCAATCCACCGGGATACCCTTTTTTGCCCAAGCCGCCTTTTCAGGTTTTCGACTTGCCGGGTGTACATTTTTTATATATATATATATCCCTAATTTTTGCCCGAACCCTTTTGGTTCGCCGGGATGCCCTTATTTTTGCCTAGGCCAGTCAACCTAGCAGGTCTCTTTTTATGCGTAGTATTTTTTAACTATGTCTGCGTTTATAGGCTGTGGGAAGTCTTCACCATCCATAGTAGTAAGCATCATGGCACCTCCTGAGAATACTGTTTTGACCACAAATGGACCTTCATATGTAAGAGTCCACTTGCCCCTAGGATCACCCTGTGGTAGTATGATACGCTTGATTACCAAGTCACCAGCCTGGTATACCTTTGGCTTAACCTTCTTATTAAAAGCTTTGATCATCCGTTTCTGGTACATCTGGCCATGACAAACAGCTGCCAACCTCTTTTCATCAATCAAATTTATCTGGTCCAGTCGAGTCTGAATCCACTCATCTTCATCCAAGCCTGCATCCTTCATGATTCTTAAGGAGGGAATCTGAACTTCAATGGGCAGAACTGCTTCCATACCATATACTAAGGAGAATGGGGTTGCCCCTGTTGAAGTACGTATTGTAGTACGATAACCATGAAGAGCAAATGGTAAAATCTCATGCCAATCTTTGTAGGTAACATTCATTTTCTGTAGAATCTTCTTAATGTTCTTATTAGCAGCTTCTACTGCCCCATTCATCTTCGGACGATACGGAGAAGAGTTGTGATGCTTAATCTTGAACTGCTTGCAGAGATCAGTAATCATAGTGTTGTTCAGGTTAGAGCCATTATCTGTGATAATCCTTTCAGGGATACCATATCTACAAATGAGATTATTCTTAATGAATCGAGCCACCACATTCTTAGTAACAGATGCAAATGAAGCTGCCTCCACCCACTTTATAAAGTAATCAATAGCAACCAGGATGAAACGATGTCCATTAGAAGCAGTAGGCTTAATCTCACCAATCATATCAATGCCCCACATGGCAAAAGGCCAAGGAGCAGTCAACACATTCAATGGTGATGGAGGTATATGTACTTTATCAGCATAGATTTGACACTTGTGACATGTTCTGGAGTGTTGATAGCAGTCAGCTTCCATGGTAAACCAATAGTAACCTGCTCTCAATATCCTCTTTGCCATAGTATGACCACTAGAATGAGTGCCAAAGATCCCATCATGCATATCTTCCATAATCTCTGTTGCTTCCTTCTTATCCACACAACGAAGCAAAGTTGAATCATGATTACGCTTGTACAAAATTCCATTGCTCAAGAAGAACTTAGCAGAAAACCTTCTCAGAAACTTCTTATCTTTGACAGATGCCCCTTCAGGGAATTCCTGAGCTTCAAGATATCTTTTCACTTCATAGAACCAAGGTTTCTCTTCTGATTCTTCAGTATCAATCTCATTGCAGTATGCAGGCTTCTCAAATCTATCAATAGTAATCTTGGGAGTTTCATCATCCCAACTAATCTCAAACATAGATGCCATGGTGGCTAGTGCATCTGCCAACTGATTTTCTCTTCGTGGAATATGTCCAAAGGTAATCTCTTCAAAAATATGGGATCAAAGAAAACACATGCTCTCTGTAAGGAATGAGATTATCATGCTTGGTATCCCAATCTCCTTTAATCTGACTTACTACTAGGGCTGAATCTCCATACACGTCCAGGAACTGAATCTTCATATCAATGGCAGCTTTGATACCCAGGATACATGCCTCATACTCAGCCATGTTATTGGTACAATAGAAACAACGTCTTGCAGTAATTGGGGGTATGACAACCTTCAGAGGAACTGATCACAACACCAACACCATTACCAAGTGCATTAGAAGCTCCATCAAAAACCATAGTCCATCGGGATCCTAGTTTAGGTCCGTCATATTGTCCAGGTTCTTTGGTAATAATCATAATGTCTTCATCAGGGAACTCAAAACTCATTTACTGATAATCATCCACTGCTTGATGAGCCAAATGATCAACTATAACACTTCCTTTTATGGCCTTCTGAGTAGTGTACTGTATATCATATTCTGTTAAGATCATTTGCCATCTTGCTATTCGTCCGGAGAGAGCAAGTTTCTCGAATATGTACTTGATTGGATCCATCTTCGAAATCAATAAGGTAGTATGAGTTAACATATACTGTCTTAGTCGGCGAGCAGCCCATGCCAAAGCGCAGCAAGTTTTCTCGAGCAGTGAGTATCTTGTTTCACAATCGGTAAACTTTTTGCTAAGGTAGTATATTGCCTGCTCTTTTCGACCAGACTCGTCATGTTGCCCCAACACACACCCCATTGAGTTGTCTAACACTGTTAAGTACATGATCAAGGGTCTTCCATCAACGGGTGGCATCAAGATTGGAGGTTCTAGAAGATATTTCTTGATTTCATCAAAGGCTGTCTGGCACTCATCATTCCATTCCATTACCTTATCTTTCTTCAACAACTTGAAGATTGGCTCACAGGTAGCAGTTAATTGGGAAATAAATCTTGCAATGTAATTCAATCGTCCCAAGAAACCTCTAACTTCCTTCTCAGTACGGGGAGCTGGCATCTCTTGTATAGCTTTCACTTTTGCAGGATCCACTTCAATACCTTTTCCACTGACAATGAAACCCAGGAGTTTACCAGACCTAACTCCAAAAGTACACTTGTTTGGGTTCAATCTCAACTTGTATTTCCTCAACCTCTCAAACAACTTATGCAGATGGTCAAGATGTTGCTCTTCATTATGGGACCTGGCTATCATATCATCCACATATACCTCTATCTCATGATGAATCATATCGTGAAACAAAGCCACCATAGTACGCTGATATGTTGCCCCGACATTCTTCAAACCAAATGGCATCACCTTATAGCTAAAGGTGCCCCACTGTGTGTCGCTCCCGATAGATGAGACTGGCTCAAACATGGTACAGACGCGAACGGTCGGCGAGAAGAACAATGAGAACACACAGCAGTGAACTCACTGGAAAAGAAAAGAGTCGCCAGCTAGGCATTTTTATCCCGGAGGAAAGGCAATGCTGCATAGACCTAGAAAGATATGGATAAGACGGCTTGCGAACCAGAGAGACTGAGAAAGGGGGTTGGTTACAACCTGGGAAGGTATTAGCACCCAGATTGTCCGTCGTACTCGACGGGATCCACGCTTAAAAGATTTGTGTTTTAAAGGGGTAGTGTCGGTGCAATCTGTGTATAAAATAGCTGGAAAGGAATGTACAGATGTCAGTGTAAAGTGTATAAGTGATGTGAAGTATGAAAGTGTCAGTGTAAGAACAAGGTGAAATGCTCAAGATCATGAGGCTAAAGAATGAAGCTAGAAAGAGGGGGAATATACAGAGACTTTTGTTCGATAACTGTTAAGTTATGCCTACGTATCCTCTCGTGCAATGAGGAAGTCAGAACACCGTAGTTCGACCCAAAGAGACTGATAGATGAATTGACTTGTGAACTGCTTGCTGTCTATGCTCAAGTGTATGATCTGTCTGGCACAGATGCAAACTGTCTTGCATTAGACGGAAGAAGCGAGTTCTCGTTTGTGAGTGAAGATGATGAGAAAAGAATCCCGGAGGAGACGATTATTGTTTGTTTTTGAGTTTTCAGTCTTTTATTGCTTTTGAAAGTTTGTCATAAGTTAATGAGCTTAAGCCTAAACCAATGGGTTAGTAAACTCATCACATCTTCCCTCTGATTAGGGGTAATGAGATTACCTTAAGTGTGAAGTCAGATTCTCACACTTAATCACCTTCGGTGTAGGATTAAGGTCATTAACCTACTTGTGATTATTTAGATGTTTTTGGTGTTTTTGTTTAGTGTTAAGTAATGAGGTGAAGCCATAATCAGGGATTAAACAGACTCATTACACCATCCTAATAGAAGGATAATAGATGAGAATGTTTAAGCTGAGGAAAGCTCCTCAACTTAATCCATGATTAGGGATTAAACCCATGACAAAACAAGCCTTCGATTAAGTGAATTTTATTTAATGATATGGTGATGAAGTGATTTTTATGATTTGTAAGACAACTTGAGGGGGACTTGTCCATTAACACTAGGGTTAGTCCTTCTTAACCATTTAAGAAAGAATTAGAACCCTAATGCAAGGCCCAAGTTACAAGTGTGATGTCTTGATGATTATTAAGTGAATTGATTAAGAGATTTAAACACATTAAGGGTTAAAGACTTAGGATTAAAGTTATACACTCCATCCTAAGAGAAGGATGCAGGCATAAGCTTAATCACAAAGTCTTAAAGCCTTTAGGGTTTAGTCCCTGATTATGAGATGAGAAGAGAAGACTCAAGAGAGACACAAAGGTAAAGACTATGGGGGAGACTAATCAAAACCCTAATTCATTGTCATGCTTGGTTGATCCTAAGGTTTGTGAGGTTTGCAAGAAGAATCTTCAAAGGAGCCACCAGGAAGCAGATGAACAGGATCAGGAGAAGCAAGGCAACTTGCTTCATTCAAGAAGTCAAGTCACCTGAAGAAAGAAAGTGGGAGGAAGAAGAATGAGCAAGCTCAAATTCAAACACAAGTAGAAATGCAGCAATGGATGCAAGAGAGATGAAAAGAAGTTATGAGAAGTGAAGGCAAATTCACTTCTCAAAGTCACTTACCACCTGAAAGGTTAGAAAAGAAATGCAATGCAATGCAAAATGGGATGGAATGACATGATGCAAACCAAAACCAGAAGCATATATGTGATGTTAATGATGCTATGAGATGTTACAAACCAGAAACAAAACATGGAAATGATCATACAAGTTCATGAATGCAAATGAAGCAAGCTAAGGAGCATGAACAAGCATGGAAAGTTATGAAGCATACAAGACAAATGACATGGCAAATGTGCAATGCAATGATCAAACATGTTTTCTATATGTCTTAAGATGTCAAATGAATCACAAGAATGCACAAAATGCAAAGACAAGTCATGTTATGCAAGGAAATGCAAGAGGGATGCAAGTAAAAGCCCAAATTAGGGTTCATGGATCAAACATCAAACAAAACCCAAAACAGAAACAAACCCCAAGATAAAAAATGGAAAATGATGCCCAAAGAAACCCTAAACCTATAATGAACCACTGCCCAAAGGGGAACTCTCAACTCTTAACCAATCTCAAGATATGATTTTTACAAGTTATTAGGGTTTTTTAGGGTTCTTAACAAAAGAAATGGCAAACAAATAGAAAATGCAAGATCAAATCATGGCCATTTTACCCTAGAAACTATATGCTAAACAAAAAACAAAGCAAAAAGAATCAATGTCCAAACCTTCTCCAATAGGCAGAAATGAATTTTTGAACCCATGATCAAAATAATGCATAAAAAAATGATTTAATTCAATGAAAAATTCTTAAAATGCATCAAGATCAAAAAAGAAATTTGGTTTGAAGGTTGGACAATGTTTCTAAATGACTTAGAACATTTCATGAATTTTTTTGTAATTTTTAAATACCTAAAAGTATTTTTAATTAATTAATTTCCATTAATCAATTAAAAATAATCTTTTAAATATTTAAAAATACTTTTTTAATGATAAAAAAATAAAATAAAAATATTTTTGGGTCTTAGAAATTAATAAAACTTTTAAGAAAAAGTTTCATAATTTTTAAGACATTTTTGCTATTTTAAATTAATTATGCAATTTAAATGAAAAGAAAATGAATTAAAATGAATAAAAATGAAAAGTAAAACAAATGGAAGGCTGAGATTGATTCTGGTTTTGAATTGGTTGACTGGCGCGTGATCTTGTGGCCAGGATTGGTTCTGAGTTAATTACAATTAATTAAAACTAATAAAAGAATTAGGGCTAATCAAAGTGATCTGAGCCCTTCCCCTGCGCGCGAAGTCAACAAGTCAATGGCAATCAATGGTCCAAATTCAAACTAACATTAATTACGTGATTAGGGCACAAATGACTCTCAGGTGGCCGGAGAAGACTTCCGGTCGTCTTCTCCGGCCAGCTCTCATCTGAAAACTACCCAACTCCCTCAAAACGCATCAAAAATGAAAACCAAGAACTGGGAAATGATCTCCAACCTCTCACGAATCAAACCCCTCTCTCAAAACAAATTTATATTTCCTAAATAAGCTGAATCGAAGAGAATAAGAACTAGGGCACGCAAGCTTCAGAAACAAATTAAACTCTCAAATCAAAGCCATTTCAAAAACTAAGAACATCAGGATGATCAGTGAATCACGTAGAACAAGTTTGTAACAAGAAAAACAATTTCTGGAAAAATAAATTTCAGGCTACCTGAGGTTTGAAGCTTTCAGTTTGAGGACTTTCTGGCCACCTCTCCTTGTGCAATCTACTCTACTTGATCCCCAGATGATGTTTGAATGCTCAATGAGAGTTTAAGTTGGCTGGATAGTGAGTTTCGAAAGCTCCTGCTCAAGCTTGGTCAGAAATGGCAATGGAGTTTCTGGAGGTTTCAGGCCATTGTGAATGATGGTTTGTGATCCTGAGGATGAATGGAGAAGGTCTGTGGTGTTTGTTTGGATGTTTGCAAGCTGTGGTGAGAGTTTCGAAGAGAAATGCAGCTTGGGGTGAGAAATGGTTATGGAGTATTCTGGTTGTTTCAGGCTTGGATTCTTGGTGCTTTGTGGTCTATGGAGCAAGGTGAGTTGAATGGTGAAGTTGGCTTGGGTGTTTTGTGGCTGTGGAGGCAGATTCGAAGCAAGTTGCAATGTGGTAGGTTTTTGTGAATGTGTGGAATGTGTATGTTTCAGGCTTGCTTGCTTAGTGTTATGGCTTGCCAAAGGATACAATAAACAAATGCAAGTGGCCAGAGGATGTGACATGGCCTGTGGTGATTGGGATGTTTGCTTTTGCATAAAGTCCACCTTTTGTGTAAGTGAGGCATGGCTTGACTCTAGGCAAGTACAAAGGCTAGGGCTGGTGCAGCATGGTGAGTGTGTGAGGCCAGCTTGATTCAAGGACCAATGCAGCAAGTTGGTGAAGCATGATCATGAGTTTTGCAACTTGGTTACTTTATGGTTCACATGATAAAAATGCCTTGTTACATGAACTAAACACATGTGATCTTGGTTCAAATCTGATTTTGTGGCTTAGAAAAAGTTTGTGTGCTGATTTGAGATGAATTAGAAGTCACATAATGCATTGGTTCATGACTTTGCAAAATTTCCATTTGAAGCATGCCTTGAAAAACAATGATTTTTGCCAACTTTGCCACACCATAACTTTTGATCCAAGAAGAGTTTGATCATGTTCTTGTACTTTTTGAAAAGGGAAAGATGAGATCTACAACTTTCATGACCAAAGTTTTTTCCATTTGAAGCCTTTTTGGATCAAGAATCAAGGCTTGAAAAATGACCTAAAATGAGGCATTCTTGAAAAGTCAACTATGCCCAAAAAGTCAACATTTGCAAAAACCCTAAATTCTTGATTTTTATGAACTTCAACCTTCTTCCATGATCAAATAAAGATCATATACACTCAAAATGATGAAGATCACCCATTGGTTGGGTCATTGGGGGCCTCAGATGCCCTGATTTTGCACTGACTTGTCTGAAAAGTCAACCCTTGATCAGATGACTTCCCCATGGAATTTCTTCATGAAAATTGATGTGCATACTCCCTATACCATATAGAGACCAATGGAAACAAGAATGACCAAAAAATTTGGAGTTATGGCCTCTGAAACCAAAACCCTAATTTTAGGTCAACTGTGCAGTTCATCCTGGCTCTGCATCCACTCAAACCCTAGTTCTTGTGATTCCTTTGCATTTTTGACTTTGAGGAGATGGAATATGATGTAAGAACACACATGGACCCCTTTGAAATGATTGGTGGCCCTTGGAGTGGCTCAAGATGCTTTGGGATTGCTCAGAACACAAACCCTAGGTGCAGATGCCTTAGAAACTATCCAGTGAATCAAAATGTACTATGATATGATGGTGATATTATTGTATTTATGCATATGAGGATGATCACAAGCCATGGTGTGAATGGGTGAGGGCAAATTTGGGGTGTTTACAGCTGCCCCTATTCAAACATGAGTTAGCTGTGCAGGTTGTAAGCAACGGCTTATCAGGCAAACAAGATAACTTGTGGTTGAATACCAAAGACAGTCCAAAATTTGCACTCACAGAAGTGAAGAAGAAAAGGGATATAGATTGTACAAGCAAATAAAGTATATTGTAAAGTGTGGGTGACGGAGGACGACCGTTGAGCAGAGGACGACTGCTGGGTAAAGAGCACTGACGGGGACGGCCGACATGCTAGGGATAAAAGGTAAAGCTAAAACGGGGACGGCCGACTAGCTGGGGAAAGTAAGATATCATGATGGGGACGGCCATCAAGATAAAGCTGTAACATTCTCTGAGGATGTAATGAAACATGACGGGGACGGCCATCAAGCTCACAAAGGTAAAGTAACCAACGATGGGGACGGCCATCGGGCTAAAAAAGAAAAGGGACCACGACGGGGACGGCCATCGGGTTAAAGAATAAATGAAATAAACAGATGATGGGGTACGGCCATCAAAGGTGAAGGACGATCACCTAGCAGGGGACGGCTGCTCTGTTGGGTATAAAAGAAATATGATGGGGACGGCCATCAAAGGTGGAGGATGACCACCTGGCAGGGTACGGCTGCCGGAAATATCAACAATGGGGACGGCCATCGGATAGCAAAGGTCAACGATGGGGACGGCCATCGGACGAGCATGATGGAGGACGACCATCAAGAAGTGGAGGACGACCACTCAGCAGGGTACGGCTGCTCTCGAGGTTTATCATGACACAGGACGAGTGCCAGATAACCAAAATCAACAATGGGGACGGCCATTGGATAAAGTGATGAAGGACGATCATCAAAAGGTGGAGGACGACCACCTAGCAGGGGACGGCTGCTAAAATCAACGATGGGGACGGCCATCGGATGAGCATGACGGAGGACGACCATCAAGAAGTGGAGGATGACCACTTAGCAGGGTACGGCTGCTCTCAGGGTTATCATAACACAGGACGAGTGTTAGATAAAAAGGAAGTTGCTTTGTTGGCGATCTACTGGGGAATAGTAAACACGGACGAGCGCTTACATCCAAGAAAAGAAAGTATAAGTGTTTGGCATTGTGTATAGATTAAAGATGCGGACGAGCATCCTTAAGACTATGATACGGACGAGTATCATGTAGAAACAAACTGACACATGCTCAGAGATGATGATACGGACGAGTATCAACTGGTTAACAAAGAACACGGACGAGTGTTGCATCTGAAAGGACTCTTCAGGGGAATAGTAGACACAGACGAGTATCTATATTCAAGAAGACATAAGTGTTTGACACGGTGTATGGATTAAAGATGCGGACGAGCATCCTTAAGACTATGATACGGACGAGTATCCTGTAGAAACAAACACTAGACGCAATGTTCTGAGATGATGGTACGGACGAGTACCAACTGGTTAACAAAGAACAAAGGCTACTGTCGGATCTGTGGGGATATAAATGATGTATACAAGATATGGACGGGTATCTGTATAAGTATGAGTGGTGTATAGATGAGTGTTTAACTGTTGGGGAGAGTGACACGGACGAGTGTCGAAAGAGAAAAGTATAATATTAACAAGTGTATGGGTTGATAAAAGTGTAAGCGACTGCGCTGGGAACATGACACAGACGGGTGTCAAGAAAGTGCATATAAGTATATGTGAGTACAAAGAGGACGTCTTTGGCTTTCTGCTGGGAGTATGACACGGACGGGTGTCAGGAAGTATCTGTGATACGGGTGATCTTGTTTGTAAAGAGTGTTCTGGCGACTTTACTGGGGAAAGATGGCACGGACGGGTGTCAGAATGAGTATATACTGGTGTTTGTGATTGTGAGGCAACTGTTTTTGCTGGGACCCTGGTGGGGATTTTTCTGTATAAAGATGATGAATGGTTTTATTCACAAGTGTTACTTCAGAACATGACTTATGATTATGCTATGCATTTGATCTTTTGCCGTAATGCTCCGTATTAGACGGAATGCTACGCTCTGGGGGGTGAATATGATGTAAATGCCATGATTATGCAAAGAGGCACCGATCCGGGATTCGGATCCCATTGCTGCGAAGATCTCTGAATGATCTGCTTGAAGTGAACATCCCAGCTGGGGATGAGATCATTGGTAGATCTGGTGATGTATCTGTCTGGGGATACATGTCGCTGATTGACATATCCTTATAATACGGGACCCAGCTGGGGTTTGTAGAAGCTTCCTGTACTCTGTCGTGACTTCTCCGCGCGTTGCTCTTCTGAATAGAGGCTGGGGATTCTGTGGGGGAGATGATTCCCTGACTTCTGCATTCTGCTGAGGAAGAATGGTTGGTACTACAGCTGGGGAATGCTGTTGATAACTCAGCTGGGGAGAGTAATGAGAGGCAACTCGGCTGGGGAGAAAACATCCTGAGTGTTAAGCCTGTTTGTTGATTTGGCAACCTTGCTGGGGAGGTGGGCACTCTCCAGTGCCACGTGGAAGATAGACCGAGTTGATAATGATTTGCCAGCTTGCTGAGACGTAATTTGCATGCCCCAGGTTGCGTTCTGGATACCTGCAATCCTGCAAAGATAAGGAGACGCACAAAAGGTCCCAAGGTATCCTTTACTGGATTCCGTCATAGGAGTTAAGTACTTTTGAGAGTAAGTATATTCCCTGTAAGCATGTGTTTTTTATTTTTTAGAGAAAAACATCTGTACTTATGCAACTAGTTTTTTTAGAGACATCAGACATCCTTTGTAAATAAAAATGTACAAAACGAAACATGACTGAAAAATCTAATTTTATTAATTCATGTGCCCTGAATTGGCAAGATACAGTCAAAGAAACAAGTCTCCTAAAATAAGGAGATTGTTATAAATTGAGAAATAAAATGCTGGTGGTGTTGGCGACGCTTTGAGGAGCTCCCTCTTCTGCTATGACTCGTATGACAATGACGTTTTTCTCGTCTTGCTTTCTGAAGAAGGCTGATTCTGATTGAAGCTTGATCGTTTCAAGGCTTTCCAAGTTGTGACAATACAGACGAATTCAGAATGCAGTTGTTCGCTTATTCCCTTATTTTGCATGGATCGCCCTTTCGGGTTTTCAATCCATCGGGATACCCATTTTTGCCTGAGCTGTCCGATGCGGCTTTTCAACTCAGCGGGTGTACATTTTTCATTTATTTCCCTTATTTTTGCCCGAGTCTTTTATTCTGTTTTTGACTCGCCGGGATGCCCTATTTTTGCCTGGACTTACATTCTGTTTTTATGTCCAGCGGGTCATTTTATGCGAAGTATTTTTTAACCGCATCTGAATTCACAGGGGACGGGAAACCTTCACCATCCATGGTGCTGAGCATCAGCGCTCCACCAGAGAAAACTTTCTTTACAATGAATGGTCCTTCATAGTTTGGAGTCCACTTGCCCCTGTGGTCTGTATGAGGAGGGAGGATTCTCTTCAGCACAAGATCCCCTACTTGGTACTCTCGATGCCTGACTTTCTGATCAAAGGCTTTCTTCATTCTTTTCTGATACAACTGCCCATGACAGATTGCGGCCAATCTTTTCTCTTCTATCAGACTCAGTTGTTCGTATCGGGCCCGAACCCATTCTGCTTCACTCAGTTTGACATCCATTAATACCCGTAACGAGGGTAATTCAACTTCAACAGGCAGGACCGCTTCCATACCATACACAAGTTGATACGGGGTTGCCCCAGTGGATGTCCTGATTGATGTGCGGTACCCATGCAAGGCAAATGGTAACATTTCATGCCAGTCTTTGTATGTGATTACCATCTTCTGCACAATCTTCTTAATATTCTTATTCGCTGCCTCAACAGCGCCATTCATCTTTGGCCTGTAAGGAGAATAATTGTGGTGTTGGATCTTGAAGTCCCGGCACAGCTCTGCCATCATTTTGTTGTTTAAGTTAGAACCATTATCAGTAATGATTCGCTCGGGCACTCCATACCGACAGATGATATCTCTCTTCAGAAATCGGGCTACCACTTGTCTTGTAACATTTGCATATGAGGCTGCTTCAACCCACTTGGTGAAATAATCAATGGCAACCAGGATGAATCTGTGACCATTCGAAGCAGTTGGCTCAATCTTGCCAATCATATCAATGCCCCACATGGCAAAGGGCCAGGGTGAAGACATTATGTTCAAAGGATTGGGAGGCACATGCACCTTATCTGCATAAATCTGGCATTTATGGCATTTTCTGGCGTAAGCACAACAGTCTGCATCCATTGTGATCCAGTAATAGCCTGATCTTAACAATTTCTTAGCCATTGCATGTCCTCCAGCATGGGTACCAAAAGAGCCTTCATGCACTTCATGCATCAACAAATCTGCTTCCGTCTTGTCAACACATCTGAGGAGTACCATATCAAAGTTCCTCTTGTATAAAGACCCATCAGTGTTCAGAAAGAAACTTCCAGCAAGCCTTCTCAAGGTCTTCTTATCATTGGAAGATGCCCCAGGTGGGTATGTTTGATCCTCCAAGAAGCACTTAATATCATGGAACCAAGGCTTATCATCTTTGACAACATCTGCCGCGAATACATATGCTGGTCTATCAAGTCTCGATACTGAAATCTGAGGTACAAAGTTAGCAGCTTGAACTTTGATCATGGACGAAATGGTAGCAAGAGCATCTGCAAACTGATTCTCATCCCGAGGGATATACTCAAGTTTGACTGTTGTGAAGAAAGTCAATAACCTTCTTGTATAATCCCTGTAAGGTATCAGATGATCCTGATGTGTATACCATTTCCCATTGGTCTGATTGATTACCAAAGCTGAATCTCCGAATACGGTCAATGTCTTGATCCTGAGGTCAATAGCTTCCTCAAGACCCATAATGCAAGCTTCGTATTCAGCTTCGTTGTTAGTGCAGTTGAAAGTGAGTTTTGCCGAGAAAGGCATGTGAACTCCTTTAGGTGTAATGAGTACTGCGCCAACACCACGGTCATTCATGTTAACAGCCCCATCAAACATCATAGTCCATTCTTCCTCCGGGTCAGGCCCTTCAGTGTGAACAGGCTCTTCGTGATCTTTTGCTTTAATGAACATGATGTCTTCATCAGGGAAGTCAAACCTCATAGGCTGGTAGTCATCAATGGGTTGCTCAGCAAGATATTCAGATAGTACACTGCCCTTGATGGCTTTCTGAGATGTGTACTGTATGTCGTATTCTGTGAGAATCATCTGCCATCTTGCAACCCGTCCGGTAAGAGCTGGCTTCTCGAAAATGTACTTAACTGGATCCATTTTTGAGATTAATAAGGTAGTGTGGGTCAACATATACTGCCTCAGTCGGCGAGCAGCCCACGCTAAAGCACAGCAAGTTTTCTCGAGCAGTGAATAACGTTGTTCACAGTCGGTAAACTTTTTGCTTAGGTAGTATATTGCATACTCTTTTCGACCAGACTCGTCATGCTGACCTAGTACACACCCCATCGACTCTTCTAACACTGTCAAGTACATAATCAGAGGTCTTCCTTCTACTGGAGGCATGAGGATTGGAGGTTCTTGTAAGTACTCTTTGATCTTGTCAAAAGCCTTCTGGCAATCTTCGTTCCACCTGACCGTTTGTTCTTTTCTTAACAACTTAAACAAGGGTTCGCAGGTTGCTGTGAGGTGAGATATGAACCTTGAAATGTAGTTCAATCGACCTAAGAACCCTCGAACTTCTCTCTCAGTTTTCGGCGCAGGCATTTCTTGAATAGCTTTGACTTTATCAGGGTCAACCTCAATCCCTTTCTCGCTTACAATAAAGCCCAGCAATTTACCGGATCGCACCCCGAATGTGCATTTGTTGGGGTTCAACTTCAATTGGTACTTCCTCAGTCGCTTGAACAACTTCCGCAGATTCACCAGGTGATCTTCCTCTGTAAGGGACTTGGCAATCATGTCATCCACATAACATTCGATTTCCTTATGGATCATATCGTGGAATAATGTCACCATAGCCCGTTGATATGTTGCACCAGCATTCTTGAGCCCAAATGGCATTACCTTGTAACAGAACGTGCCCCAAGGTGTAATGAAAGTTGTCTTCTCCATGTCTTCAGGTGACATCTTAATCTGATTATATCCTGAAAATCCATCCATGAAGGAGAATACCGAGAACTGAGCCGTGTTATCCACCAATACATCAATGTGAGGTAATGGGAAGTCATCTTTCGGGCTGGCTCTATTCAGATCCCGATAGTCAACACACATTCTTACTTTGCCATCTTTCTTAGGCACAGGCACTATATTAGCAACCCACGGCGGATAGCTAGTTACAGCAAGGAACCCGGCGTCCCATTGCTTTTGTACCTCTTCCTTGATTTTCATAGCCATGTCTGGGCGAGTTCGGCGCAGCTTCTGTTTGACCGGTGGGCATTCTTCCCTCAAAGGCAGCTTATGCACAACAATGTCGGTATCCAATCCTGGCATATCTTGATACGACCAAGCAAACACATCAACATACTCTTGAAGCAGATCTATCAGTTGTCTCTTCACTGAGTCTTGCAGGCAGGCCCCGATTCTAACTTCTTTCACGTCTTCATCTGTACCAAGATTGATCACTTCAACCTCCTCCTGATGAGGGGTAATAACCTTTTCCTCTTGCCTTAACAACCTGGCTAGCTCTTCAGGAAGCTCATATTCTTCATCAACCCCTTCATCAGCTTGATTGATTGGATTGTCAAAGTCATACGATGTCATAGCCGTGCTGTTGTCGGTGCTGTCAGGAAGGCACTCTCTGCAAGGGTTAAGTTTGTTCATTTTAGTGATTGATTTTAATCTTGCTTTAGAAAAAAGAGTGAAATGAAGTTATCATTTTGAAAACACCGCCATTTATTTTTGTACAAAAAGAAAAATGGAAAAACAGTGAGCAGAAAAGAAAAAGACTCGTTTGCAAAAAGATGTCTGATATTTCATTAATTTAATCTTGTTTGCACAAAAGTACAGATGGCCCTGATTACAAAATGAGTCTTGTCATCTTGGGCAAGATGCAAGACTTTGATGCATGCTATAAAAATACAGGAAATAATAATTACTCTGCATGAGTGACTCTTATAATTTCCTGGGAAGACCAGTTCGAGACACTGCTCCCCGGGATCTTTGGACGAATCCAATTCTCCAGATTGCGCTCCTCTTCCAGCTCATCTTCCAAACAGTTGATAGCATCGGGGGTGAGCATCCCCCCACTGACAAAACCAGGCTCTTCAGCAGCCTTTGCTTGATGTTGAGTTGGTCTGTAACCCAACCCAAACTTGTCTTCTTTTTTCTCCACCGATAGCAGTTTGCCCCAGCCCTGGGCAGTTCCTTCCTCAACAACCTTCCGGGCTTGTTGGTATGATGACATTGGAGTACCAGATACAGCAGATGCCTCATTCACATTCAAAGCTTCAAACCCCTGGCTCATTGTTTCATGGATCTCCCCATCCATTTCAATGTACTTATAGGTTGCCAGGTGGCTGACAAAAATGTCCTCCTCTCCACAGATTGTGACAACTTGGCCTTCCCACTCAAATTTTAAATTTTGGTGAAGGGTAGACGTTATTGCGCCGGCGGCGTGAATCCAGGGTCTACCCAACAAACAGCTGTAGGCGGGCTGAATGTCCATCACATAAAAGATAGTTTTAAAGGTCTGTGGGCCAATTGTCACGGGCAGCTCAATCTCTCCCAGCACCGATCTCTTAGAACCATCAAAGGCTCTTACTACCAGGTTGCTGGGTCTCAATGCCAAACCATCATATTCCAACTTCACCAGAGCCTTCTTCGGTAAGACATTCAGGGAAGAACCTGTGTCCACCAGCACATGAGAAAGGACAGCTCCTTTGCATTCCATGGTTATGTGCAAGGCTTTGTTGTGATTGCGGCCATCCGCTGTCAAGTCAGAATTGGTAAACCCTAGCCCATTGCTAGCAGTAACATTTCCAACCACGGTTTCCAATTGGTTGACAGTAATCTCTTCAGGCACGTAAGCTGCGTGCAAGACTTTAAGTAGTGCATTCCGATGGGCTTCGGAGCACATAAGCAGTGAGAGGATAGAGATTTTGGATGGCGTCTGGTGAAGTTGATCCACAATTTTGTAATCACTCTTTTTGATGATCCGCATAAACTCATCAACTTCCTGATCGAATGGAGTCTTCAGGGCTTCCTTAACAGCTTGATCTTCCTGCACCGGGCTCTTCCCTTTTGCCTTGGCAGCAGCTTCTGCTTCGGCTGTAGGTCTTTGGACTGGTGGAGCGAAGAGACGTCCGCTTCGGGTGAAGCCTCCGCCTCCCCCCACATTATCTACTTGTGGTGCAGGTGCTGATGTTTCAAGAGTGATTCTTTTTCCTTCGCAGTATACGTCAGAGCCATAGTGCCAAGGGATGGCCCTATTGCTTTCATATGGTACTGGTCCAGGCGCCGTGACAGTGACTGGACTGATTGCTGCTGCTGAAGGGACTGTAATTGTTTGTGGATCATAAAAGATTGTAACTGGTGCACTGGTGGGAGCAGCACCTTCTGAATGGTAGGCGGAATTATTTTCAGGATCGTAGAATATGGTAACTGTAGAGACATCTTCATGATTGATTGCTGGTGTTGTAGGAGGTACTGTTGGAAGGACTGATGTTGTTGTTGATGGAGATTCGAAATGGAATGAAGCTGAAGTTGTAGCAGGAGAAACTGTTGAAAACTGATCATTTGGAAGGACAGGTGAAGTACTTGTTGATGTTGCTGGTGAATTGTCGGGAACAATAGTTGCTGTAGTTGTAGGAGGCTCTGGAACCGTTGTTGATGAAGTTGCCGGATTGGTCGGAAATGATGTAGTAATCTGTAGCAGGCCACTCTGAGTAAGGCTGTCAATGCCATTCCTTAAATCCTCACACCCATTCCATGAGATATTGCAATAGGGACACCCCAGCTCACACCCCGGAAATATTTGGCTTTCGCGGAGTTGAGCTTTGATTTCCACCAATGGTGTCCGGATCTGATCCACACTAGTTATTAAATAAGACGGTTGGTCTTCTTCAATAGCATTAATTCGGGGACCGCCATGGTTTGGCATTGGGTTTTTATTGACATTGGGCGGAGGTGCAAAATTCAGAGCCTTGGAGTCTACCAAGTCTTGTACTTTCATATGCAGAGCCCTGCATTTTTCTGTACTGTGACCAGGTGCGTTTGAATGAAAAGCACACCTAGCATTGGAGTCATAGTTCCTTGGTAGACTGTTGGGATCCGGAGGTGCCAACGTCCTTAGCTCAACTAGGTTGAGTTTCAGAAGTTGTGGCAGCAAGGCAGCATACGGCATTGGGATCGGGTCGATTACTCTATTAGCTTGGGATGGCCTTTGTTGGAATGGCCTCTGTTGATTGTTGTTGTTGGTGTTGTTGCTGTTGTAGTTTCTTGGAGGATATTGATTCTGCTGATACTGAGGTTGTTGTTGGAAGTTTTGCTGAGGAGGTTGATAGACAGGTTGAGGATGAGCTGGAGCAGGGATGGTGACTGCTGCTATGGACCTCTGAGCATATTGGGGCCTACCCCTGTTTGAATGGATGGCATTGGTCTCGCCAGTTCTTCTCGGGCCTGCAAAAGGCTTTCTTGTACTACTGGACGAGCTTGCACCGTTGTCTGAGATCTTTCCCATTTTTAACAAGCTTTCAATTCTCTCCCCGGCTATGACAACATCTGCAAAGCTAGTGGAAGAGAAAGCTGCCAACCTGTCAATATATGTTCCCTGAAGGGTGTTCATGAACATATCTGCCATTTCCCGTTCAGACATAGGTGGTTGAACAGCAGCAGCCAGTTGCCTCCACCTTTGAGCATATTCTCGGAAGCTCTCCCTTGACGACTGTGACATTCCCATTAGGAGAGTCCTGTTGGGTGCCATGTCTAGATTGTATTGATACTGTCTAATGAAGGCCTCTGCCAGGTCCTTCCAGCATCTAATTGTTGCTCTTGTCAGATGGGAATACCACTCCCTCGAAGCTCCAGTCAAGCTATCTTCAAAATAGAACATCCACAATTTCTCATCCATTGTATAGGCCTTCAGCCTTCCCAGAAATGATTGTAGGTGAGTCCGGGGGCATGAAGTCCCATTATACTTTTCGAAACAAGGAGGCTTGAACTTATGGGGGATCCTGACCCCGTCTACCAAACCCATGTCCATAACGTCGAAACCCAAAGAATTTTGAGATTCTAAGGACCTCAACTTCTCAGCTATTTCTTCCAACCGTCTATCATAAGTTTCCTCTCCAGCACCCATTACTGTGAACTGGTCTTCTTGAGGGTCTTCTTGAAGTACCCTGGCTGCAGTGGCTGTCCCTTGAACATTTGCAGGAATGTTAATCTCAGGATGTAGATGTGGGCCAAACACAGGAGGGTTAACATGGGGTTGCACCCGTTCATTGTTACTTGTGCCAGCAGTTCCCACATGGGGCTCATCTTGATTCCTCCCCTCTACCAAAGCTCTGAGCCTCTCCTGGCTTTGAGCTAAATTGTTCATCACTTCCATGAATTGTGTTATCTGAGTTCTCATCTCCAACCTTTCGTTGGCCATCTGGTTTCTGACCTCCGTAAGGTCCTGCTGCATCTGATCCATCTGAATTCCCGGAAGGTTGTTTCTAGTTGGGTACCTGTGTGGCCTGTTGAGGGGAAATACCCGGCGGCGAGCAATAATTCCTGAATATCACAACAGAGGTTAGCAACAACAAAACAAAAACCTACAAAACAAAAAGAGGGTTAGCATGCAATGCAGTTATGCTTATTTGCTCTCAAGGTATCCGGTTTGGTCTTCAGTTTTGACCCTTCTAGACCCTTGAAGATGTTGCTGTTGAAGTTGCTTTCGAAATAAACCCAGATGGAAACTAACACAAATATATTACAGAAGGTGAAATAATACATCTTGTTCATTTTACAACACCAGCCCTCTAAGGGGTCAAAATACATCACAAAAACAAAAGTACATGGAATAGGAATAACAACAAGCAAATGATCAAACCCCAAGGCCAAACTCATCCTCACGAACTTCCTTAAGAAGTGCTTCGGTCACAGGATCAGCCGGACGCTCCGTGAGACCTCTGATGAGAAGGTTTCTTGCTGCAACAGCTGCAGTCAACTTCTTGTTTTGACTTTGGTCCTTAGACCTCTTCACTCCAGCTCTGATTTCTAACTCTGATATTTCCTTCTGGGCTGCTGCCAGGGCTTTTTCCATCTGCTCCATCTTGTCCTGAACTCTCTTGTCTTCCAGGGTACGAGCCTCGGTGATCCTGACCCACCGGGCTTGACTCTCCTTCAAATACAAGTCTGTCCTCGCTCTTTGGAACTGGGCTTCTTTGCAAGCATTCTTCAGAATTTGTTCACCAACTCTAGACTTGTTGATATAATCCCCAGACTTTTCAATCTTAGCCAGATGCTCTACTCTCAACTTCTCCAATCTTTCAATCTCCCTCACACCTTCACTCCTCTCCCGGAGGGTCTTCTGCAAAGCCTGGGTTAACTTCTCATTTCTTTCCTTCAAGCTCTCAAACTCCTCCAGACTGATAGTGGCAGGGGGTGGTGCTGAAGATGACTCAGGCATGTCTTCTATGGTGAAGGGCATTCCAGAGAATTGGGCCCTGGCATGGGACCACTCACAATATTGGACTGATGCCACATTATTGCATTTCCCCAGAGTGGTGATTCCCTTGGTTTGAACATGATCCCAGGCCCAGGCAGCCTGCCTAACAGTTGCCAGACTAATCTTGTTCTCACAGTAGAGGGTCTCAACCAAGTCTTGCTCCCTGGGAGTATGGACCAGTGCATAGCCTAATTGCCTCCTGAACAGCAGAGGGTTGTAATTGATACTTCCCTTGACCCCTATTAAAGGCACATTGGGAAAGTGCCCACAGCTTGTAATGATATCTCTGCCCTTGGTGCTTTGAGTACACCATCTGATGTCTGCTGAAGTGAGAGTAGTGAGCCTCTTAGCCCAGTTTCTTTGCTGATGAGGATTTAGGAATGCATCTGTCCTGGGTAGATGCTTAAGAAGCCAAGCATGGAATAATGGAGCACAAATCCTCACTAATCTTCCCCTCTGTTTCTCATTCCTCTGGTGCACTGAGTAATAGAGATCTCCTAGCAAAGTTGGCACTGGGTTCTTCAGGATGAACAAATGGATTGCATTCTTGCTGATGAATCGAGGCTCATCTGCAACCAACACAATTCCATATACACTTAAGGCCAACAGAGCACAAACAGCTCTCCACTCCCCCAGGGAAGCCTTCAGACTAGCTTGAGAAATCAGGAAGTCAAGATGAAAACCAGGGATCCCAGCTTTAGAGGTCATATGCTGCTCAATCAAAGCAGGTTCCAGGTGCAGAGCTTTTGCCACCTCTCCATTGCTGGGAAAGACCATTTCAGGGTTGAAAGGGATTTCCCTCTTGATAGGCAAACCAATCAAAGATGAGTATTCTTCTAAAAGAGGCCCCATCTGAAAGTCTTGAAAGGTGAAACATCTCAATGGGGGATCATAAAACTGAATGCAGGTGTGGATGAGGCTCCTCTGTGAAGGGTCCAGATCCATAACCATGTCCAGTATATCTCCAAAACTCTCCCTGAACAAGGGTATGTGATCTGGAGTGATCAGGGTTTGGATCCTCCTGATGTCTGATAAGTCTGGTTGGAAGAAATGATAGGTGATGTTGCTTTTCTTTGGAGCCATGATGCTGAAGACTGAGTAGAGTGCTGATGAAGATGCTGAGGAGTGGGCCACTGGCTGGCTAGTGCAAGTAACTGAAGTATATGGTTGACAAGCTGAAGCAAGTACTGGTGGAGATAGGTCAATAATGCAGATGGGGTCAAAACCAAAACCAGATGAGAATGGATACCCTGAAACACAAATAAGCAAATGTTAATATGATGCAATGAGTATGTATGCAAATGAAATGCAAGGGTTTGTGACTGAGCTGGATCTGATTAACTGCCTTGATATAGATCCATGTGTGTTTAAGAATTCCAGATAGAGGCCTAAAAATCCAGTAACCAGGGTGGGGGACTCAAATAAAGAGCCACAAGTCCAAGGTTTTAGAATCACAAGAACTGTCCAACATGGAGTATTCTTAACAAAGTCAAAGTAACAGGGTATTCTGAGGTCAAGGTACCTGCAAACCTGTAAACAGCCCAACCCCCTCACAGGTGGTGATCTAGAACAAGGATCCTCAGACTTGGATCAGTTATGAGAAGTGTAAACACTTCTAACCCGGAGGTACAGTGTTTACAATAACCATAACAATTCCTCCTCTAATTCATCTCAGTTTCTGAAGGTCAATACTAAAAGGTCATCCAGACTTAGCAGGCTTCCCAGATAGCCCTAGCATTGCAGGAAATCTGCAACACAGAGTTCTCAAGAAGAAACCCATATCTGAACCATGTTTCATATTCCCGCACCAGACCGAAATGGAATGGGAAAGAATATGATTCACTCTAGCCTAGGTGTCACTCAGGTCCCAGGTATAGGACCTTAACTCTCAATGAATCACCCACCCACCAAGGCAAACAACAGATCCAGCCAGCAACAATGACAGTATGATATAAATAAATGCAATAAAGAAAGCAGTAAAGTAACTGTACATAAAGCAATAAACAAAAATAAATACAAGCACATAACACCCCAGTAAACACAAATCAAACAAGCGCTAGGAGGAACCCACAAAAAAGAACCAGAACCCCTGGTTACAGTATAAGTTTCCCCAGCAGAGTCGCCAAGCTGTCGCTCCCGATAGATGAGACTGGCTCAAACATGGTACAGACGCGAACGGTCGGCGAGAAGAACAATGAGAACACACAGCAGTGAACTCACTGGAAAAGAAAAGAGTCGCCAGCTAGGCATTTTTATCCCGGAGGAAAGGCAATGCTGCATAGACCTAGAAAGATATGGATAAGACGGCTTGCGAACCAGAGAGACTGAGAAAGGGGGTTGGTTACAACCTGGGAAGGTATTAGCACCCAGATTGTCCGTCGTACTCGACGGGATCCACGCTTAAAAGATTTGTGTTTTAAAGGGGTAGTGTCGGTGCAATCTGTGTATAAAATAGCTGGAAAGGAATGTACAGATGTCAGTGTAAAGTGTATAAGTGATGTGAAGTATGAAAGTGTCAGTGTAAGAACAAGGTGAAATGCTCAAGATCATGAGGCTAAAGAATGAAGCTAGAAAGAGGGGGAATATACAGAGACTTTTGTTCGATAACTGTTAAGTTATGCCTACGTATCCTCTCGTGCAATGAGGAAGTCAGAACACCGTAGTTCGACCCAAAGAGACTGATAGATGAATTGACTTGTGAACTGCTTGCTGTCTATGCTCAAGTGTATGATCTGTCTGGCACAGATGCAAACTGTCTTGCATTAGACGGAAGAAGCGAGTTCTCGTTTGTGAGTGAAGATGATGAGAAAAGAATCCCGGAGGAGACGATTATTGTTTGTTTTTGAGTTTTCAGTCTTTTATTGCTTTTGAAAGTTTGTCATAAGTTAATGAGCTTAAGCCTAAACCAATGGGTTAGTAAACTCATCACATCTTCCCTCTGATTAGGGGTAATGAGATTACCTTAAGTGTGAAGTCAGATTCTCACACTTAATCACCTTCGGTGTAGGATTAAGGTCATTAACCTACTTGTGATTATTTAGATGTTTTTGGTGTTTTTGTTTAGTGTTAAGTAATGAGGTGAAGCCATAATCAGGGATTAAACAGACTCATTACACCATCCTAATAGAAGGATAATAGATGAGAATGTTTAAGCTGAGGAAAGCTCCTCAACTTAATCCATGATTAGGGATTAAACCCATGACAAAACAAGCCTTCGATTAAGTGAATTTTATTTAATGATATGGTGATGAAGTGATTTTTATGATTTGTAAGACAACTTGAGGGGGACTTGTCCATTAACACTAGGGTTAGTCCTTCTTAACCATTTAAGAAAGAATTAGAACCCTAATGCAAGGCCCAAGTTACAAGTGTGATGTCTTGATGATTATTAAGTGAATTGATTAAGAGATTTAAACACATTAAGGGTTCAATACTTAGGATTAAAGTTATACACTCCATCCTAAGAGAAGGATGCACGCATAAGCTTAATCACAAAGTCTTAAAGCCTTTAGGGTTTAGTCCCTGATTATGAGATGAGAAGAGAAGACTCAAGAGAGACACAAAGGTAAAGACTATGGGGGAGACTAATCAAAACCCTAATTCATTGTCATGCTTGGTTGATCCTAAGGTTTGTGAGGTTTGCAAGAAGAATCTTCAAAGGAGCCACCAGGAAGCAGATGAACAGGATCAGGAGAAGCAAGGCAACTTGCTTCATTCAAGAAGTCAAGTCACCTGAAGAAAGAAAGTGGGAGGAAGAAGAATGAGCAAGCTCAAATTCAAACACAAGTAGAAATGCAGCAATGGATGCAAGAGAGATGAAAAGAAGTTATGAGAAGTGAAGGCAAATTCACTTCTCAAAGTCACTTACCACCTGAAAGGTTAGAAAAGAAATGCAATGCAATGCAAAATGGGATGGAATGACATGATGCAAACCAAAACCAGAAGCATATATGTGATGTTAATGATGCTATGAGATGTTACAAACCAGAAACAAAACATGGAAATGATCATACAAGTTCATGAATGCAAATGAAGCAAGCTAAGGAGCATGAACAAGCATGGAAAGTTATGAAGCATACAAGACAAATGACATGGCAAATGTGCAATGCAATGATCAAACATGTTTTCTATATGTCTTAAGATGTCAAATGAATCACAAGAATGCACAAAATGCAAAGACAAGTCATGTTATGCAAGGAAATGCAAGAGGGATGCAAGTAAAAGCCCAAATTAGGGTTCATGGATCAAACATCAAACAAAACCCAAAACAGAAACAAACCCCAAGATAAAAAATGGAAAATGATGCCCAAAGAAACCCTAAACCTATAATGAACCACTGCCCAAAGGGGAACTCTCAACTCTTAACCAATCTCAAGATATGATTTTTACAAGTTATTAGGGTTTTTTAGGGTTCTTAACAAAAGAAATGGCAAACAAATAGAAAATGCAAGATCAAATCATGGCCATTTTACCCTAGAAACTATATGCTAAACAAAAAACAAAGCAAAAAGAATCAATGTCCAAACCTTCTCCAATAGGCAGAAATGAATTTTTGAACCCATGATCAAAATAATGCATAAAAAAATGATTTAATTCAATGAAAAATTCTTAAAATGCATCAAGATCAAAAAAGAAATTTGGTTTGAAGGTTGGACAATGTTTCTAAATGACTTAGAACATTTCATGAATTTTTTTGTAATTTTTAAATACCTAAAAGTATTTTTAATTAATTAATTTCCATTAATCAATTAAAAATAATCTTTTAAATATTTAAAAATACTTTTTTAATGATAAAAAAATAAAATAAAAATATTTTTGGGTCTTAGAAATTAATAAAACTTTTAAGAAAAAGTTTCATAATTTTTAAGACATTTTTGCTATTTTAAATTAATTATGCAATTTAAATGAAAAGAAAATGAATTAAAATGAATAAAAATGAAAAGTAAAACAAATGGAAGGCTGAGATTGATTCTGGTTTTGAATTGGTTGACTGGCGCGTGATCTTGTGGCCAGGATTGGTTCTGAGTTAATTACAATTAATTAAAACTAATAAAAGAATTAGGGCTAATCAAAGTGATCTGAGCCCTTCCCCTGCGCGCGAAGTCAACAAGTCAATGGCAATCAATGGTCCAAATTCAAACTAACATTAATTACGTGATTAGGGCACAAATGACTCTCAGGTGGCCGGAGAAGACTTCCGGTCGTCTTCTCCGGCCAGCTCTCATCTGAAAACTACCCAACTCCCTCAAAACGCATCAAAAATGAAAACCAAGAACTGGGAAATGATCTCCAACCTCTCACGAATCAAACCCCTCTCTCAAAACAAATTTATATTTCCTAAATAAGCTGAATCGAAGAGAATAAGAACTAGGGCACGCAAGCTTCAGAAACAAATTAAACTCTCAAATCAAAGCCATTTCAAAAACTAAGAACATCAGGATGATCAGTGAATCACGTAGAACAAGTTTGTAACAAGAAAAACAATTTCTGGAAAAATAAATTTCAGGCTACCTGAGGTTTGAAGCTTTCAGTTTGAGGACTTTCTGGCCACCTCTCCTTGTGCAATCTACTCTACTTGATCCCCAGATGATGTTTGAATGCTCAATGAGAGTTTAAGTTGGCTGGATAGTGAGTTTCGAAAGCTCCTGCTCAAGCTTGGTCAGAAATGGCAATGGAGTTTCTGGAGGTTTCAGGCCATTGTGAATGATGGTTTGTGATCCTGAGGATGAATGGAGAAGGTCTGTGGTGTTTGTTTGGATGTTTGCAAGCTGTGGTGAGAGTTTCGAAGAGAAATGCAGCTTGGGGTGAGAAATGGTTATGGAGTATTCTGGTTGTTTCAGGCTTGGATTCTTGGTGCTTTGTGGTCTATGGAGCAAGGTGAGTTGAATGGTGAAGTTGGCTTGGGTGTTTTGTGGCTGTGGAGGCAGATTCGAAGCAAGTTGCAATGTGGTAGGTTTTTGTGAATGTGTGGAATGTGTATGTTTCAGGCTTGCTTGCTTAGTGTTATGGCTTGCCAAAGGATACAATAAACAAATGCAAGTGGCCAGAGGATGTGACATGGCCTGTGGTGATTGGGATGTTTGCTTTTGCATAAAGTCCACCTTTTGTGTAAGTGAGGCATGGCTTGACTCTAGGCAAGTACAAAGGCTAGGGCTGGTGCAGCATGGTGAGTGTGTGAGGCCAGCTTGATTCAAGGACCAATGCAGCAAGTTGGTGAAGCATGATCATGAGTTTTGCAACTTGGTTACTTTATGGTTCACATGATAAAAATGCCTTGTTACATGAACTAAACACATGTGATCTTGGTTCAAATCTGATTTTGTGGCTTAGAAAAAGTTTGTGTGCTGATTTGAGATGAATTAGAAGTCACATAATGCATTGGTTCATGACTTTGCAAAATTTCCATTTGAAGCATGCCTTGAAAAACAATGATTTTTGCCAACTTTGCCACACCATAACTTTTGATCCAAGAAGAGTTTGATCATGTTCTTGTACTTTTTGAAAAGGGAAAGATGAGATCTACAACTTTCATGACCAAAGTTTTTTCCATTTGAAGCCTTTTTGGATCAAGAATCAAGGCTTGAAAAATGACCTAAAATGAGGCATTCTTGAAAAGTCAACTATGCCCAAAAAGTCAACATTTGCAAAAACCCTAAATTCTTGATTTTTATGAACTTCAACCTTCTTCCATGATCAAATAAAGATCATATACACTCAAAATGATGAAGATCACCCATTGGTTGGGTCATTGGGGGCCTCAGATGCCCTGATTTTGCACTGACTTGTCTGAAAAGTCAACCCTTGATCAGATGACTTCCCCATGGAATTTCTTCATGAAAATTGATGTGCATACTCCCTATACCATATAGAGACCAATGGAAACAAGAATGACCAAAAAATTTGGAGTTATGGCCTCTGAAACCAAAACCCTAATTTTAGGTCAACTGTGCAGTTCATCCTGGCTCTGCATCCACTCAAACCCTAGTTCTTGTGATTCCTTTGCATTTTTGACTTTGAGGAGATGGAATATGATGTAAGAACACACATGGACCCCTTTGAAATGATTGGTGGCCCTTGGAGTGGCTCAAGATGCTTTGGGATTGCTCAGAACACAAACCCTAGGTGCAGATGCCTTAGAAACTATCCAGTGAATCAAAATGTACTATGATATGATGGTGATATTATTGTATTTATGCATATGAGGATGATCACAAGCCATGGTGTGAATGGTTGAGGGCAAATTTGGGGTGTTTACACTGTGTAACAAATGTAGTCTTCTCCATATCTTCAGGTGCCATATTGATTTGATTGTAACCAGAGAAACCATCCATGAAAGAGAATACCTTATGCTGAGCGGTGTTGTCTACCAAAACATCAATATATGGAAGTGGAAAGTCATCTTTGGGGCTGGCCTTGTTCAAATCCCTGTAATCTACACACATACGTACCTTACCATCTTTCTTAGGTACCGGTACCACGTTTGCAACCCATTGAGGATAAGAAGTCACAGCTAAGAACCCTACATCAAACTGTTTCATTACCTCTGCTTTAATCTTCTCTGACATCTCAGGACGCATGCGACAAACCTTCTGCTTCTTTAGACGACAATCTTCTTTTACCGGCAAACGGTGAACCACAATGTCTGTATCCAACCCTGGCATATCTTCATAAGACCAAGCAAAGATCTCCACATAATCATGCAGCATCTGAATTAATCTGCTCTTGATACCATCCTCTAATTCAACCCCTATCTTGACCTCTTTCTTGTTCTCTTCAGTTCCCAGATTCACAACTTCGATTGGCTTTTCATGTGGATGTATAGCTTTCTCTTCTTGTTGTAACAACCTAGCAAGCTCTACAGGTACTTCACAATCGTCCTCATTTCCATCTTCAGCTTGATAGATCGGATTCTCGAAATTATAATTGGCAATAGTAGAACTGTTATCAACAGGATCCAGAGTGGATGAGGATCTGCGTTTAGTGATATGGGTGTGTGTAAGAACACATAGCTGATAAAAATAAAATAAAAGAAAGACAAGGAACACAATATTTACGAAAACGAAACGTCCACTGATCTTTATTGAATGAAGTATGCAAATGAAATGACATCCCGAAACAAGCATACCATTGTGCCTCGGGTAAGGCACAAGGCTTAAGAGTTTAATTGTTCAAAAATTACAAACTTAAAAGTAACAACACAGTAATAGTATTTACTCCTGACTAAAGGAGATAGGAATAACATCTTCAGCCTTCCAATTATTGAGCCCATCACCCACAGTAGGAAAAATCCAAGCATCCAGGTTGTAGTCTTCATCATAGTCACCCACAGCATTGATCTGATCTTTCATAATCCCTTGATTGGTGATACGAACAGCACGAGCACGACAAACAGCCTTCTGGGACTCTGTAGTGAAACCCAAACCAAACTTGTCAGACTTGTAAGGAATGTCAGGAAGTTGACCCCAAATAGTACAACCACCTTCTTCAACCACAACTCTAGCATCTTTGAGGGAGGCCATTGTTGGAGGTACTCTGGTAACTACATGAACTCTTTTGACAGCAGGAGGAGCTTCAGCAGTAGGAACAACCCAAGGAACTACTTCGAACGTCTGACACGGAGTCTCAACATATTCACCTTCCACTTCAAGATATTTAAATGTGTTCACATGGCTAATCATATATCCTTCCTCTCCATAAACAGTGACAACCTTTCCCTTTACTGGATATCTCAGCTTCTGATGTAAAGTGGAGGTCACAACACCGGCCCCATGGATCTAGGGGCGCCTAAGCAAACAAGAATACGAAGGACGAATATCCATTACATAAAAGGTGGCATTGAAGACCTGAGAACCTACTTTGATTGGGAGATCTATTTCTCCGTGCACCACTCTTCTCGAACCATCGAAAGCTTTCACCACTATATTACTTGGTCTCAACACAGCATCTTCAGGACTAAGCTTGTTCAGAACCTCTTTAGGAAGTACATTCAGTGAAGAACCATTGTCTATTAACACATGTGACAGGGTAGTGCCCCTACATTCAATAGAGATATGTAAAGCCCTGTTATGATCCCTTTTGGCAGGAGTCAAATCAGCATCAGAAAAGCCTAACCCATTATCATAGGTCAGGTGTGCAACACAATTCTCAAATTAATCTACAGAAATTTCATTTGGTACATGAGGAGTCTTCAAGAATTTAATCAAGGCTTTGGCATGAGCCTCAGAACACAACAACAAAGACAACATGGAAATCTTGGAGGGAGTATGCCCCAATTGATCAACAACATCATAATCACTCTTACGAATGATCTTTAGTACTTCTTCCATCTTCTTAGAAAGGTCATCAGCAGTTGGTGCATCAGTTTGCACAGGTTCAATAACAGGACCTTTGCCCCGAGTATCAGTAGTGGAGGTAGTAGCTGGAGTAACTGTATCCCGCAATATTATCAACATCAAGTTTTTCATCAACAACAGGTGTATCTGTTGCACCCCAAAATTTGCCCTCACAATACAAGGCTTTGTGTACTAAGAGGTTCACAAGGTTCACAAGACCTTTCATGAGGTTCATGAAGTTTACAAGACACTTTATAAGGTTCACAAGGTTCACAAGACCTTTCATGAGGTTCATGAAGTTTACAAGACACTTTATGAGGTTCACAAGGTTCACAATACTTACAAGACCTTTCATGAGGTTCATGAAGTCTACAAGACACTTTATGAGGTTCACAAGGTTCACAAGACCTCCCATGAGGTTAACAAGGCTCACAAGACCTCCCATAAGGTTCACAAGGTTCACAAGACATTTTATGATGGTTCACAAGGTTTACAAAGTTCACAAATAGTCAGAAGACTTGACAATTCCCTCAGACAATGCATCCTCCTAAGCAGGACATCCAAAACTAGGGTTTTGACTTTAATCAGGCTAAATGAACTTCCAAGGCTTCAAGTGAGCTTCATAACATCTTATATGTGTTTAAGAACCCCCATGACAAGTTTCAAGACTTTTCTCAAAGGTTTGCTCAGTCAAATGATCAGATAAGTCAAAATCAGTCAAAGCAGTTCAAAAGTCAAACTGAGGTCAACTGTGGTCAAACCAAAGTCAAACTTCATGATTTTTTGCCAACATCAAGTATATGAAGTAAAATTCATCATTTAATCAAGGGTTGATCATGATTCATCAAGGATATTTCAGATCATCAAGAATCAGAGGTTTCTAAATTAGGGTTTCCTTAGGAAAAGTCAACTGAACTTTGACCATCCATAACTTTCACATGCTTCATCACAAATTTTCCATCCAAAGCTCATTTTGAATGAAATTGAATTCTCTACAACTTTGTGTCTCACAAGCCAAACCCAAAAATGCTTCATTTGGAAGGTATGAGCTAAGACATTATAGGTCCTTTTGAAAGTCAACAAAAAGTCAACAACTTCAAAAGGGCATAACTTGAGAATGGTAGATGATATGGACATGAAACCAATGGGGTTGGTTAGAGGACTCTTCAAGCTTTCTAAAATGTCCAAGAACACCCTCATAAAATTAAAATTGAAGGATGTGTGCCCTTGCAAAGTTGGGAAATTTTTGGTTGGTTTATGAAGAAAATGGAGGTTTAAAACCATTTTTTTTCTAAATGGGCTTGCCATATAATGATCCAATCCATACAAACACTTCATGCACGACCCAACCCACAAATATTCAGATTTTTTTATTATTTTATTTTATTTATTTTGATTTTATTCATCTAAAATCATTTTAAATTAAAATAAAATAGAAAAATCAAATATTTAAATGGGATATTGCTTCTAGAAAGTCATAAAGGTGATTTGGATCAAATTGATATAAGAATCATGGTGATTGGCTTGAAATAGAAAGGTTGAATTCACAAATATTTGAAGTTTAAGTCCTAATCTTTTTCAATCTTTTTCAATCAAAAACTTCATACAACAATCAATTTTTTTGACCTAGTTCCATTGTACTATAAGTAGACAACATAACCCTAATGCAAAGACACGGAATTTCTGCCTCAAAGAGTAAGTTGCAACTTTCAAAATTCATCACAAAACTCAAATTCGGATTACAAGTTACAACCACTTTCAAGACAATTTGAAGGTTGCTATGTGTTCCTGGATATTCATAGAATGATTTTGGATCATAAACAACATCTAAAACATCTCCATTTGCATAATCCGATTCATAATGTTCATCATATTTTGATTTTTCGATTCTGGATATTGACTGGTTTTTAATGAGCTTTGATCATTGTTTTGTGTTTATATTAAGTTGTTGATTGATTCTGGATAGTTTGATTGAAGTTTCATTGCAGGTTTGAGAAATCACCATGGCTAGGGTTTCGGCCATGAGATTAGGGTTTTGCTTTAAACCTAACATAAACAAATTCCAAGAACATAGAACAATCGTATGAAGCTTAAGGATCATGATGCACTAATTAATTTTGAGAAATTGTACAGTTTTGATGATGTTTCAAATTTGTAGGATTTCTGTGTTTGAAAATCGCAGGAAATATGGTAATCCATAGAAAATTTCGCAGGTCTGGAGCTAGGAGATGAAGTTTCGCGCGTTCTGGAAATTTGAATTCTGGACATATTTTTTATATTATTTGTTTCAGTTATAATCACCAACCTGCAGTTGGTCTGGTGGTAAAGGGACGCGCGTGTGAGGTCAAGGTCTAGGGATCGAATCCTGGGTTCAACAATTTTTTCTTGTTTTTCCATTTAGTTAACAGGTTTAATATATAATTAATTAAAGCCATTATACTATCAGAAGCGCCCTCCCGGCTGGATGGAAAGAACGTTTGTGTGTTGTGTAAGGGACCTGGGTTCGAAACCCCCCAGGCCCTTTTGCTTTATTTTGTTTTTTTTGTTATGATTGTACAGGATATGAAACAAAAGACATTGGTATCCATTTTGTATCACCTGCGCGCGCATGGTCTAGTGGCTGGTGTATTGGTCCAGGTGTTGTGAAAGCTCAAGGGGCTGGGTTCGAATCCCAGCCCAGGTAAGTTTTTCTTCCTTTTCTCTATTATTTCTTTTTGTTTGTTTATTATTATTATTATTAATTTTAATTAAACTATAATCCTAATTTAATAAAATTAGTCTTAATAATATTTTCTAAACCCTAAAACATTTTTATAAAACCTAATTTTCTATAAATCCTAATTGTAAATATTAGTTTATTTTAATTTCATAGTTCTTGTTTATATTTTAATTAATGAATAAATCTTAATGTTTTTTTAATCAAACCCTAATTTTCTTCTATTTAAAACTTAATCCTATTTTATTTAATCATGTACATTTTTTTAATTTGTTTATAATTTAAATCTTGTATATAAATATGTTTAAAATTAAAATTCTTAATTTAATTTTGTTAATATGATAATATGACATAAATTGTTTATAATTTAATTTTTGTATATAAATAATTTTTAATATATGTTTAGAAATAGTTAAAATTTGCTAATTTAATTTTGTAATTATAATTTTATTTTTCATAATATGTTTATAATTAACTTAATTTTTTTAAACTTAAAACTTTATGATAATTAGTATAATTGCTTATATTTTCTTATTAGTCTTAAATAATAATTGTTTATAAAAAATTGATTTTTTTTAATTATTATGTTAATATTATTAATTATGTTTAGATGATATTTCTTTTATTATTACTAACCCCATTTATATATTATGATTTATTATTATTATTTTCTACTAACCCAATTATTATTATTATTTATTTTTGCTTATTATATTTAATTTGCTTTAATTATTATTATTATGTAATTGTTCCTTTGATGTAATATTTTGGTAATAATGTTTAAATATTTATTTTTATGCTATGGTTAGTAAAATAGGGAGTGTAACATGTTTGTATGTTTAAAATCAATTTAGATCATTAAATTTAAAGATAAATATTAAAATTGTACACTCACACACGTAAGTCGATCTTTGATCGCCATCTCACTTCCTTAAGGATACCTCTCATGTTGCCTATTACAAAAAGGTCAAGTAGGGTGTATAAAGCAAAGTCCCTAATCTTATATCATCTAGTCCCTTAACAGATAAAAGATCAAGTCCCTTCGAATGTTGCCTTCGTGATGATCTTGTCCCTTTCGAATAAAGATGATAAGTCCCTTCAAATTGCTTATACACCCCACAGTTGCCTAAATAACAGATGTCCCTTCATTTGTCCCACACATCCAAGGTAATGACTACCTATTCCTTAATAATAGGGATAGTCTTACCACTTAAAGGATTCAAGAACAGAAAAGACTTAAGTTTAGGGTAGGATCCTCTTAGATACTTGCTCACTCTTCAAAATATTTTAAACACTTCACAATTTCAAACAAATTTTCAAAACAAAGGTTTATACGCATCCGTACATGGATCATTATAAACACTTAAGAAAATTTCTTTTCACACACTTCACATTTCAAAAACATTTTAAAGTGAGCTAAGTAACTAAGAGCCCATGGATAACCATGGATGTAAAGGGTGCTAACACCTTCCCTTTACATAACCTACCCCCCGGACCCAAAAATCTTTTAAAAGGTCTTTCCTGTTCTTTTATGCCTTTCCTTTGGATAAAATAAAAGTCGGTGGCGACTCTTGCTATCCGCAACATAACTAAAGTCAGTTCTCCCACTGTGTTACAGAACTGGCGACTCTGCTGGGGATTTAAATAAAAGAGGGGTACCCTTAGGAATTAGATCACTTTAAAATTGTTTGCCTTGTTTGCTTTATACTTATCTGTTGGGGTGCTCTTATGTGTGAAAGATCCTAACCCGGTTCTAGTGTACCTTAGGTAAATGGCAATAGACCAAGGAAACTGTACGGCGTATACCGATATGGTTGATCTGGTGGCCATAGTTAGTGTGACTTCTTGGTTGGTGCTGATGTTCCTTAAGTCAAATTGAGGATAATATGAGGCTGCCATACGTTGTTAATGCACTAACTAACTTTTAGAACCCTAGTTATCCCATCTTGTCCTTTAGAAAGTAGTGAGATAGCCGGCTTTGGTGCAGACTGAAGTTGGTTGATACTCGATACTACGCTCATTGAGATTCTAAACTTGGAGGGTTTTGGTTGGCAAGTAAGTTGCCTACTGAACAACCACCCTTGTGAAGGATCAATGATATTGAGATCCCTTAGAACATGGTTACTTTATAGGACAGGATGAACCATCTAAACTTCAGGGGAGGGTACTTACCTTTGAACCTCATGCAAGCCTCTAAACCTAGGGCTATTGTGTGACTTGTTTGTGTGTGCCACATGTTTGTGATTGAGCATAACATCATAGCATCATCATGCATCATAAGCATAGCATTTTCACTAACCATTTCAAGGACCAAAGGATTTATCTTTGTTCTTTGTCACAGGTCATGGCTTCTGCTCGTAGAAACACTATCAGGATCAACTTTGTAGGCATACCTCCTAAGCTTAAAGAGTTGGTTTCTCAAGTGTCTGAACACTCCCAGTTCATCAAGAGACATGGTCACCTATTGGATCTAGTCACCTCAGGGTTCAATGAAGACATGATGAGTGTTCTGTTTCAGTTCTTTGATCCTAAGCACCATTGCTTCACATTCCCCGACTATCAACGGGTTCCTACAATGGAAGAGTTCTCCAAACTATTGGGTATACCTATCCTTGATCAGAGACCCTTCACGGGCTTGGAGAAAGAGCCTAAACCTGAAATTGTTGCTGCAGCTCTACATCTAAAGAAGTCTGACATTGTTCTAGAAACGAGAAGCGGAGTTAAAGGTATTCTTGCTAAGGTATTAATGGATAAAGCTCAAGTGTTCTTGAAGGCTATGAGCTACGATGCTTTTGAGGAGATCTTAGCCTTATTGATTTATGGCTTAGTGTTGTTCCCCAATCCTGATCAGTTCATTGACGTTCATGCCATTAACATATTTCCGAGTCACAATCCAGTGCCTACATTACTTGGAGACATCCTGCATTCTCTTCATACTCGTACTACAAAAGCTCGAGGAACTCTGATGTGCTGCATACCTTTGCTATCTAGGTGGTTTATTTCTCACCTTCCTCGATCAGTGATGAAGAATGAGCAAGGGTTCAGGTGGTCCAAGAGGATCATGTCACTCTCGCATTCAGATATTCATTGGTGCTCCAGATCTATGGAAAATGTCACTATCATTGACCGTTGTGGGGAGTTTCCTAATGTGCCGCTTCTAGGCATAAGAGGAGGCATTACTTACAACCCTTCCTTAGCTTTACGACAGTTTGGTTATGCTCGGAGTGATGGTCCACATGACATGTTGATTCAGGGTATTGTGTTTGATTATGACAACGATCTACAAGGTTACCATCAGAGGTTCATACGAGCATAGGGAAAGGTGAACAAGGTTGACAGCAAGACGCTAAAACCTAAGTACACTATTCCTATGGAAGCTTATCTCAGATGGGTGCGATCTCGTGCTCAGACTCTCATGATGCCATATCCTGCTATCCTGCCAGTTACCATGGAACCTGTTGCTGAAGGAGATACTTCTTATACCATCCTTCACCCAGACATGCCTACTGACATGGAAGATTTACAGAGGTCCTGGATCCAGTTGAAGGAGCAAAGGGATACTTTCGAGGTTCATTACAAAGCAAGCCAAGAAAGAATCCTGGAACTAACAAAGCAACTTCACGAGGAACGGAATCTCAATTCATACCTCAACACAAAGAAGAAGCGTCCATGGGAGACTTAAAACCCCATCTCCTGTATTTATTTCATTTCATTTTCTGTAAGCCCAAGAGGCAAAACAAATTTATTACTAATAAAAGTTTACTCTCTTGTTTGTTTAAGCAAATTTAAATCCTGCGGTCCTTGAAAACATTGCATATACATTCACATATCATATCATTGCATCACAGGTTTATTGTGCACAGGTTTCTTATCTTCTTGCTGTTTATTTCAGCAATGGCTCTTGAACAAACAGTTAAGGATCTCCAGGCACAAAATGCACAGTTCCAAGAGCTAATCCTGAACCTGTCCAAGGGGCAGGATGAATTGAAGACACTGCTGGCCAAGAAGTCTAAGAAGACTAGAAGGTCAGGTGGCCTGATCAACATGGGAAGAAGGTTCAGAGGTCCTGCCAAGACCAAAGAACCAGTTGAAGACTATGAGTCTGAAGAGTCTGAGAAAGAGGGAGGCAGTCTCGCAACACTATGGGGGACTCTGATTCTGAGGCTAACTACTATCATGAGCCTAATGAAGATAAATTCAAGATGCTGGTGGATAGAATGGATGCTATGGAATTACAGAAATCTTCTGGGCTGGATTTTGAAGACCTGAGTTTGATATCTGGGGTGGTTATACCCATTGGTTTCAAGGTTCCTACTTTTGTTGTTTATGATGGGGTCTCTTGTCCCAAGCTACATCTGAGGTCTTATGTCAGGAGAATCCAACCCCATACTGCTGATAAGAAGTTGTGGATCCATTTCTTCCAAGAGAGCTTATCTGGAGCTCAATTGGAATGGTACTATCAGTTGGAGAGTGTCAACATCCGTGATTGGAATGATCTTGCTGAAGCCTTCTACAAGCAGTATCAATACAATGCTGATTTAGCTCCCACTCGCATGCAGCTGCAAAGCATGTCTATGGGTGCTAAAGAAAGTTTCAAGGAGTATGCTCGGAAGTGGAGAGATTTAGCTGGAAGAGTACAACCTCCTCTAACTGACAGGGAGTTAGTTGATATGTTCATGTGTACGTTGAATGGTCCTTTTTACAGTCATCTCATTGGAAGCTCATCATCTGGCTTCACTGAGTTGATAATGACAGGAGAGCGCGTAGAAAGTGGTATAAGGAGTGGCAAGATTCAAGTGGTACTTCTTCATCAGGTACTGCAAAGAAGCCTCCTAGTGGAAAGAAAGAATCAAATGCTGTTTATGGTCAACCTGAGCGTAACAGAAGGCATCAATCTGTGAGTGCAGTCCATATCTCCAATCCAACTCCTGCAACAACAGAGCAGCCACAGGGAAATCAACAAAGGGCTAGAAGGCAGTTCACTAAGATCAACATGTCAATGGCTCAAGCATTGCAACACTTGTTGAAGGCTGAGTTTATCACTCTGAAAGATGCTCCTCAGAATCCTAATGTTACCTCTCCCAGGTACAATCCTAATGCACGATGTGCATATCATTCGAACTGTCAGGGACATGATACCAATAGTTGCTGGGTATTGAAGAACAAAATTCAAGATATGATTGAGGCTGGAGAAATTGAGTTTGACCCTCCGGGTACTCCAAATGTGATTACTGCTCCCATGCCAAATCATGAGAAGATTGTCAATGCCATTGATGAAGATTCACATATTTCTTCAGTTGCAGAGTTGACTACACCATTGTCTGTTATCAAGAAGAAGTTAGTACAAGCTGGGTTCTTTCCAGGTTGTCATGAAGATTGTGTCTATTGTGCCTATAGGCCGGATAGTTGCTGGAGGTTGAAGGACGGAATTCAACGCCTCATGAATAACTATACCATAGTGTTTGAGAGGACACCACCTTCTGTGGAGAGTATGGTGGATCATATTACTAAAGGTAAGAAGATTGAAGAGGTGTATATGGTTGATAAAGTGCCGGTAAGGATTACTTCCAAGGGACCTGTCAAAATCACTCATAAGGGTCCAATTAAGATTACTGCTGAAGGCCCTGTGAAGATTGTTGCTGAAGCCAGAGTGGCTCCTATGGTCATCACCACTCCTGTTCCTATTCCGTATACTTCTGATAAAGTTGTGCCTTGGCATTATGGGTCTGATGTTTATATCCATGGTGTTAAGCAGGAACCCTTAGCTGATATGCATGTTGATATTGATAATATTGATGGATCTAGTAAGATCACACGAAGCGGAAGAGTTTTCTCCCCTCCAATTACCTCCAAGAATGCAGTTACTCCAGATGCTACCTCCACCACTGATGCTCGGGGCAAAGGTCCTGTTATTGAACCTATACCTACTGATGTTCCAGCTGCTGCTGATCTCTCTAAGCAGATGGAAGAAGTATTGAAAATCATTCGCAAGAGTGATTATGACATTGTTGATCAGTTGGGGCATACTCCCTCCAAGATTTCTATGCTGTCTTTGTTGTTATGTTCTGAGGCTCATGCCAAGGCCTTGATTAAGTTTCTGAAGACTTCTCATGTACCCAATGAAATTTCTGTTGACCAGTTTGAAAATTGTGTTGCACACTTGACCTATGATAATGGGTTAAGTTTCTCTGATGCTGATTTGACTCCGGCCAAGAGGGATCATAACAGGGCTCTACATATCTCCATTGAATGTAGGGGCACTACCCTGTCACATGTATTGATAGACAATGGTTCCTCTTTGAATGTGTTACCCAAAGAAGTCCTGAATAAGCTTAGTCCTGAAGATGCTGTGTTAAAACCCAGCAATATAGTGGTGAAGGCTTTTGATGGTTCGAGAAGAGTAGTGCATGGAGAAATTGATCTCCCAATCAAAGTTGGTTCTCAGGTTTTCAATGCTACCTTTTATGTAATGGATATTCGTCCGTCGTATTCTTGTTTGCTTGGACGTCCCTGGATCCATGGGGTAGGGGCTGTAACCTCCACTTTACATCAGAAACTGAGATATCCAGTAGAAGGAAAAGTTGTCACTGTTTATGGAGAGGAAGGATATATGATTAGCCATGTGAACACCTTTAAATATCTTGAAGTGGAAGGTGAATACGTGGAAACTCCGTGTCAGACATTCGAAGTGGTTCCTTGGATTGTTAATGATTATGAAGCTCCTCCTGTTGTCAAGAAAGTTCCTGTGGTCACCAGAGTTCCTCCTACAATGGCCTCCCTTAAAGATGCTAGAGCTGTGGTGGATGAAGAGTCTCAGAAGGCTGTTCGTCGTGCTCGTACTGTTCGTATCACCAAACAGGGGATTATGAAAAATCAGATCAATGCTGTGGGTGACTATGATGAAGACTACAACTTGGATGCTTGGATTTTTCCTACTGTGGGTGCTGGGCTCAATAACTGGAAGGCTGAAGATGTTATTCCTATCTCCTTTAGTCAGGAGTAAATACTATTACTGTGTTATTACTTTTAAGTTTGTAATTTTTGAAAAATTAAACTCTTAAGCCTTGTGCCTTACCCGGGGTACAATGGTACGCTTGTTTCGGGATGTCATTTCATTTGCATACTTCATTCAATAAAAATCAGTGGACGTTTCGTTTTCGTAAATATTGTGTTCCTTGTCTTTCTTTTATTATTTTTATTTTATCAACTATGTGTTCTTACACACACCCACATCAATAAAATGCAGATCCTCACCCACTCTGGATCCTGTTGATAACAGTTCTACTATTGCCAATTATAATTTCGAGAATCCGATCTATCAGGCTGAAGATGGAAAGGAGGAAGATTGTGAAGTACCTGTAGAGCTTGCTAGGTTGTTACAACAAGAAGAGAAAGCCATACAGCCACATGAAGAGCCAATCGAGTTGTGAATCTGGGAACTGAAGAAAACAGGAAAGAGGTCAAGATAGGGGATGAATTAGAGGATAGTGTCAAGAGCAGATTGATTCAGATGCTACGTGATTATGTGGAGATCTTTGCTTGGTCCTACGAAGATATGCCAGGGTTGGATACAGATATTGTGGTTCACCGTTTACCAGTAAAAGAAGACTGTCGTCCAAAGAAGCAGAAGGTTCGTCGCATGCATCCTGAAATGTCAGAGAAGATTAAAGCAGAAGTGATGAAACAGTTTGATGCAGGGTTCTTAGCTGTGACTTCTTATCCTCAGTGGGTTGCAAATGTGGTGTCGGTACCTAAGAAAGATGGTAAGGTACGTATGTGTGTAGACTACAGAGATTTGAATAAGGATAGCCCCAAAGATGACTTTCCACTTCCTCATATTGATGTTCTGGTAGACAACACTGCTCAGCATAAGGTATTCTCTTTCATACAATCAGATCAAGATGGCACCTGAAGTTATGGAGAAGACAACATTTGTTACACAGTGGGGCACTTTTTGTTATAAGGTGATGCCATTTGGTTTGAAGAATGCAGGGGCAACATATCAGCGTGCTATGGTGGCTTTGTTTCACGATATGATTCATCATGAGATAAAGGTGTATGTAGATGATATGATAGCCAGGTCCCAGAATGAAGAGAAACATCTTGATCATCTGCATAAGTTGTTTGAGAGGTTAAAGAAATACAAGTTGAGATTGAACCCAAACAAGTGTACTTTTGGAGTTAGGTCTGGTAAACTCCTGGGTTTCATTGTCAGTGGAAAAGGTATTGAAGTAGATCCTGCAAAAGTGAAAGCTATACGAGAGATGCCAGCTCCCCGTACTGAGAAGGAAGTTAGAGGTTTCCTGGGACGATTGAATTACATTGCAAGATTTATTTCCCAATTAACCGCTACCTGTGAGCCAATCTTCAAATTGTTGAAGAAAGATCAGGTGATGGAATGGAATGATGAGTGCCAGACAGCGTTTGATGAAATCAAGAAGTATCTGCTAGAACCACCAATTCTGATGCCACCAGTTGATGGAAGACCCTTGATTATGTATTTAACAGTGTTAGACAACTCAATGGGGTGTGTGTTGGGGCAACATGACGAGTCTGGTCGAAAAGAGCAAGCAATATACTACCTTAGCAAAAAGTTTACCGACTGTGAAACAAGATACTCACTGCTCGAGAAAACTTGCTGCGCTTTGCAATGGGCTGCTCGCCGACTAAGACAGTATATGTTGACCCATACTACCTTGTTAATTTCGAAGATGAATCCAATCAAGTACATATTTGAGAAACCTGCTCTCTCCGGAAGAATTGCAAGATGGCAAATGATCTGACAGAATATGACATACAGTATACTACTCAGAAGGCCATTAAAGGAAGTGTTGTGGCTGATCATTTGGCTCATCAAGCAGTGGATGATTATCAGTCAATGAGTTTTGAGTTCCCTGATGAAGATATTATGATTATTACCAAAGAACCTGGACAATATGACGGACCTGAACAAGGATCCCGATGGACTATGGTTTTTGATGGTGCTTCCAATGCACTTGGTAACGGTGTTGGTGTTGTGATTAGTTCCCCTGAAGGTTGTCATACCCCGATTACTGCCAGACTGTGTTTCTATTGTACCAATAACATGGCTGAGTATGAGGCATGTATCCTGGGCATCAAAGCTGCCATTGATATGAAGATTCAATTCCTAGACGTATATGGAGATTCAGCACTGGTAGTAAGTTAGATCAAAGGAGATTGGGATACCAAGCATGATAATCTCATTCCTTACAGAGAGCATGTGTTGTCTTTGATCCCACATTTCAAAGAAATTACCTTTGGACATATTCCACGAAGAGAGAATCAGTTGGCAGATGCATTAGCCACCATGGCATCCATGTTTGAAATTAGCTAGGATGATGAAGCTCCCAAGATTACTATTAACAGATTTGAGAAGCCTGCATACTGCAATGAGATTGACACTGAAGAAGCAGAAGAGAAGCCTTGGTTCTATGAAGTAAAAAGATATCTTGAAGCCCAGGAGTTCCCTGAAGGGGCATCTATCAAAGATAGGAAGTTTCTGAGAAGGTTTTCTGCTAAGTTCTTTTTGAGTAATGGCATTCTGTACAAGCGCAATCATGATTCAACTTTGCTTCGGTGTGTGGATAAGAAGGAAGCAACTGAGATTATGGAAGATATGCATGATGGGATCTTTGGCACTCATTCTAGTGGCCATGCCATGGCAAAGAAGATATTGAGAGCAGCTTACTATTGGTCTACCATGGAAGCTGACTGCTATCAACATTCCAGAACGTGTCACAAGTGTCAAATCTATGCTGATAAAGTGCATATACCTCCATCACCATTGAATGTGTTGACTTCTCCTTGGCCTTTTGCCATGTGGGGCATTGATATGATTGGTGAGATCAAGCCTACTGCTTCTAATGGGCATCGTTTCATCCTGGTCGCTATTGATTACTTCATGAAGTGGGTAGAGGCAGCTTCATTTGCATTTGTTACTAAGAATGTGGTGGCTCGATTCATTAAGAATAATCTCATATGTAGGTATGGCATCCCTGAAAGGATTATTACTGACAATGGCTCTAATCTGAACAACACTATGATTACTGATCTCTGCACGCAGTTCAAGATTAAGCATCACAACTCTTCTCCGTACCGTCCGAAGATGAATGGGGAAGTTGAAGCTGCTAATAAGAACATTAAGAAGATTATACAGAAGATGACTGTGACTTATAAGGATTGGCATGAGATGTTACCATTTGCTCTTCATGGTTATCGTACTACAATACGTACTTCAACAGGGGCAACTCCATTCTCCTTAGTCTATGGTATGGAAGCAGTTCTGCCCATTGAAGTTCAGATCCCTTCTTTAAGAATCATGAAGGATGCAGGTTTGGATGAAGATGAGTGGATTCAGACTCGACTTGACCAAATAAGTTTGATTGATGAGAAGAGACTAGCAGCAGTTTGTCATGGCCAGATGTACCAGAAACGAATGATCAAGGCTTTTAACAAGAAGGTTAAGCCAAAGGTATATCAGGCTGGTGACTTGGTAATCAAGCGTATCATATTACCACAGGGTGATCCTATGGGCAAGTGGACTCCTACATATGAAGGACCATTTGTAGTCAAAACAGTATTCTCAGGAGGTGCCATGATACTTACTACTATGTATGGTGAAGACTTCCCACAGCCTGTAAGCGCAGACATAGTTAAAAAATACTACGCATAAAAAGAGACCCGCTAGGTTGACTGGCCTAGGCAAAAATAAGGGCATCCCGGCGAACCAAAAGGGTTCGGGCAAAAATTAGGGATATATATTGTCGCTCCCGATATTTGCATCCCGGTACAAGCGCGAACGATCGGCGAAAAGAACAATGAGAACACACAGCAGTGAACTCACTGGAAAAGAAAAGAGTCGCCAGCTAGGCATTTTTATCCTGGAGGAAAGGCAATGCTGCATAGACCTAGAAAAGATGGATAAGACGGTTGCGAACCAGAGAGACTGAGAAAGGGGGTTGGTTACAACCTGGGAAGGTATTAGCACCCAGATTGTCTGCCGTACTCGACGGGATCCACGCTTAAAAGATTTGTGTTTTAAAGGGGTAGTGTCAGTGCAATCTGTGTGTACAGAGTTGGAAAAGGATGTACAGGTGTCAGTGTAAAAGAAGTGAAGTGTAAAGTGTATAAATGATGTGTCAGTGTAAAGGAGAAAGAGGTGAAATGCTCAAGATTGTGAGGCTTAAAGAATAAAGCTGGAAAAGGGGGAATATACAGAGACTTTTGTTCGATAACTGTTAAGTTATGCCTACGTATCCTCTCGTGCAATGAGGAAGTCAGAACACCGTAGTTCGACCCAAAGAGACTGAAAGATGAATTGACTTGTGAACTGCTTGCTTGCCTATGCTCAAGTGTATGATCTGTCTGGTACAGATGCAAACTGTCTTGCATTAGACGGGAGAAGCAAGTTCTCGGTTGTGAGTGAAGATGATGAGAAAAGAATCCCGGAGGAGACGATTATTGTTTGTTTTTGTGTTTTCAGTCTTTTATTGTTTTTGGATTTTGTCATAAGATAATGAGCTTAAGCCTAAACCAATGGATTTAGTAAACTCATCACATCTTCCCTCTGATTAGGGGTAATGAGAATACCTCAAGTGTGAAGTCAGCTTCTCACACTTAATCACCATGATGTAGGATTAAGATCATTAAGCTACTTGTGATTATTTAGATGTTTTTGGTGTTTTTGTTTAGTGTTAAGTAATGAGATTAAGCCATAATCAGGGATTAAACAGACTCATTACACCATCCTAATAGAAGGATAATAGATGAGAATGTTTAAGCTGAGGAAAGCTCCTCAACTTAATCCATGATTAGGGATTAAACTCATGACAAAACAAAGCCTTTATTTAAGTGGATTTTAATTGGTGATATGATGATGAAGTGATTTTTAGGGTTTGTAAGACGACTTGAGGGGGACTTGTCCATTAACACTAGGGTTAGTCCTTCTTAACCAATTAAGGAAGAATTAGAACCCTAATGCAAGGCCCAAGTTACAAGTGTGATGTCTTGATACTTATTAAGTGGATTGATTAAGAGATTTAAACACATTAAGGGTTTAACACTTAGGATTAAAGTTATACACTCCATCCTAAGAGAAGGATGCAGGCATAAGCTTAATCACAAAGCCTTAAAGCCTTTAGGGTTTAGTCCCTGATTATGAGGTGAGAAGAGATGACTCAAAAGAGACACAAAGGTAAAAACTAAAAGGGGAGACTAATCAAAACCCTAATCATTGTCATGCTTGGTTGTTCCTAAGGTTTGTTAGGTTTTCAAGAGAAATCTTCAATGGAACCACCAGGAAGCAGATGAAAGGATCAGGAGAAGCAAAGCAACTTGCTTCATTCAAGAAGTCAAGTCACTTGAAGAAAGAAAGGGGGAAGAGGAAGAATGAGCAAGCTCAATCTCAAACACATATAAAAATGCAGCATGAATGCAAGAGAGAGATGAAGAGAAGTTATGAGAAGTGAAGGCAAATTCACTTCCCAAAGTTACTTACCACCTGAAAGGTTAGAAAAGGAATGCAATGCAATGCAAAATGGGATGAGATGACATGATGAGAAACCAAACCAGAAGCATATACATGATGCTAATGATGCTATGAGATGCTACAAACATGAGGCAGCACATGGAAATGATCATACAAGTTCATGAATGCAAATGAGGCAAGTTAGGAACCATGAACATACATGAAAAGTTATGAAGTGCACATGACATACAACATGGCAAATACATGATGCAATGATCAAACATGCTTTCAATATGTCTTATGATGTCAAATGAATCAAATGGATGCTTGAAATGTCATGGCAAGTCATGTTGTGCAAGAGAAAGCAAGATGGATACATATGAAAGCCCAAATTAGGGTTTATGAATCACACATCAAACACAAACCAAAATCAGAAGCAAACAACATTACAAAAAATTGAAAATGCCACACAAAGGACTCCTAATCCTATACTAACTCACTGCCCAAAGGAGAGGTCTCAACTCTTAACCTAACTCAAGATATGAATTTCACAAGTTTTCTAGGGTTTTAGGGTTCCTAAACAAAAGAAATGTCAAACAAATTGAAAATGAAAGATCAAATCATGGCCATTTAATCTCACAAACTACATGCTAAACACAATGCAATTCAAAAAGAATCAATGTCCAACTCTTTATGGATAGGCAGAAATGATTTTTTGAACTTTGGATCAAATTAATGCATAAAAATGATTTTAATTCAATGAGAAATTCTTAAAATGCATCAAGATCAAAAAATAAATTTGGTTTGAAGGTTGGACAATGTTTCTAAATGTCTTAGAACATTTCATGAATTTTTTGGTGATTTTTAAATACCTAAAAGTATTTTTAATAAATTAATTTCCATTAATCTATTAAAAATACACTTTTAAATATTTAAAAATACATTTTAAATGCTAAAAATAAAATTAAAAATATTTTTGTGTCTTAAAAATTAATGAAACTTTTGAGAAAAAGTTTCATAATTTTTAAAACAATTTTGCTATTTTAAATAAATTGTATAAAAGAAATGAAATAATATGAAAATAAAATGATTTTTAAACTGAAGAAGGAAAAGTAATCAAATCCTAAGGACCAGATTCAAACTAAAACGCGCGCATGTTGACTTGGCACCAGATCCTACGGCCAGAATTCAAAATCAGCTAATTAATGCTTATGCCCTAATCCTGCCGTTAATCACTTTCAGATGACCGGAACAGTGTTCCGGTCATCTTCTCCGTTCACCACAAAACCTAATCTCACTCTATACGCATCTAAAATGAATTCTAAAAACACAGGAATGATCCCCACTCACTCACGAACCAAAACCCCCAATCAAAACATATTTATCATTCCAGAAATGGCTGAATCGGAACAAACAAAATCTAGGGCAAAAAGTTTCAGAGACTGATTAAACTCTCAACTCTCCACCATTTTCAAAACTAAAGACATATTCATGATCAGGAAAGCATATAGAACAACTTAAGAACTTAAAAAATGATTTCTGGAAAAAATGTTCTTGAGCTACCTGAGTTTCGAAGCTTTCAATCTTGCTACTTTCTGTCCCCTTCTTTTGATGAAAACCACTCCTTATGATCCCCTGATGATGCTTGAATGCTTAGAAGGAGTTTAAGTTGGCTGGTTTGAGAGATTGAACAAGTTCTGTTCAAGCTCAGGTGTGAATCGTGTTTATGATTCAGGCTGTTTCTGGCAATGGTGAAGGGTTCTTTGTGGTCAGAATGATGAGTGGAGAAGGTTTGTGGAGTTTGTTTGGGTGTTTATGGCCTGTGGAGTGAGTTTCGAATGGTTTTGCTTCTGAGAGTGAAAATGGAGGAATGGTGTTCTTGCTTGATTCAGGCCTAAGTCTTGCTGGTTTTGGCTCAGTGAAGCAAGGTGAGTTGATCTATGAAAATGGTTTTTGTGTTTGTGTGTTGTGTAGAGAGATTCGAAGGCTTTTGCTTGAGGGGATGATTTTGTGAATGTGATGCTCTTGTGTGTTTCAGCCTTGCTCCTTATGTCAAATGGCTAGCAAATGGATAGTATAAAATAATCCCATTGGTCAGATGATGTGACCTGGCCTGCTGTGATAGGTAAGTCCACTTTTGCAAATTGTCAACCTTTTGGTAAGAGAGGCATGGGCTAAGTTCTAGCTTGGTACAAGAGTGTGGGCTGGCGCAGCATGGTGTGTGAGTGATGCTAGGAAGGTTCAGCAGCCAAGACAACTAGTTGGTGAAGTGTGATGAGTGGTTTTGCAAGTTGGTTCCTTTTGAAACTTCATGAAAATCCCTTGCCTTGCCAACCATGAACATGTGATCTTTTGGTTCAAATATGATTTTTAGGTCACATAGAATGTTTGTGCATTGGTTTGATGTGAACTAGAAGTCACAAATGCCTTGGTACAAAGTTCTTGCAAGTTTCTCATTTGGTGCACATCTTGAAAATTAATGATTTTTGCCAACTTTGTCACACCATAACTTTTGACCCAAGAAGAATTAGATCATGTTCTTGTACTTTTTGAAAAGGGAAAAATGTATTCTACAACTTTCATGACCAAAGTTTTTCCATTTGAAGCATTTTTGGATCAAAAAGCAAGGCTTGAAAAATGGCATAAAATGACAAATTCTTGAAAAGTCAACCATGCCCTAAAAAGTCAACTTTGCAAAAACTTGTAATTCTTGAATTTTGTGAACTTCAACCTTCTTCCATGATCAAATAAAGATCATATACACTCAAAATGATGAAGATCACCCCTTGGTTGGGTCATTGGGGGCCCCAGATGCCCTGATTTTGCACTGACTTGTCTGAAAAGTCAACTCTTGATCAGATGACTTCCCCATGGAATTTCTTCATGAAAATTGATATGCATACTCCCTATACCATATAGAGACCAATGGAAACAAGAATTACCAAAAAATTTGGAGTTATGGCCTCTGAAACCAAAACCCTAATTTTAGGTCAACTGTGCAGTCAAACTTGGCTCTGTATCCACACCAATCCTAGTTCTTGTGATCCTTTTGCATTTTTGACTTTGAGAGGATGTAATATGATATAAGAACACACATGGACCCCTTTGGAGTGATTGATGGCCTTTGGAGTGGCTCAGGAGGCTTTTGGATTGCTCAGATCACAAACCCTAGGTGCAGATGACTTTGAAACTATGCAGTGAATCAAAAATGAGATATGGAATGATATGATTGTGTCTATGCATATGAAATGATCACATGCCATGGTGTGAATGGGTGAGGGCAAATTTGGGGTGTTGACAGCTGCCCCTATTCAAACATGAGTTAGCTGTGCAGGATGTAAGCAATGGCTTAACAGGCAAACAAGATAACTTGTGGTTGAATACCAAAGACAGTCCAAAATTTGCACTCACAGAATGAAGAAGAAAAGGGATATAGATTGTAAAAGAAAAATAAAGTATATTGTAAAGTATGGGCGACGGAGGACGACCGTCGAGCAGAGAACGACTGCTGGGTAAAGAGCAATGACGGGGACGGCCGACATGCTGGGGAAAGTGTGTGAAGTAAAGCAATGACGGGGACGGCCGACACGCTGGGGATAAAAGGCAAAGCCAAGACGGGGACGGCTGACTAGCTGGGAAAAATAAGAAATTATGATGGGGACGGCCATCACGATAAAGCTGTAAATTCTCTGGGGATCAATGAAACATGACGGGGACGGCCATCAAGTTCATAAAGCAGGGTAACCGACGATGGGGACGGCCATCGGGCTAAAAGAAAAGGAAAAGGGACCACGACGGGGACGGCCATCGGGTTAAAGAATAAATGAAATAAACAGATGATGGGGTACGGCCATCAAAGGTGAAGGACGATCACCTAGCAGGGGACGGCTGCTCTGTTGGGGAATAAAAGAGTTATGATGGGACGGCCATCAAAGGTGGAGGACGACCACCTGGCAGGGTACGGCTGCCGAAAATATCAACGATGGGGACGGCCATCGGATGAGCATGATGGAGGACGACCATCAAGAGGTGGAGGACGACCACCTAGCAGGGGACGGCTGCTCTCAGGGTTTATCATGACATAGGACGAATGCTAGATAACCAAAATCAACAATGGGGACGGCCATTGGATAAAATGATGAAGGACGATCATCAAGGGGGTGGAGGACGACCACCTAGCAGGGGACGGCTGCTAAAATCAACGATGGGGACGACCATCGGATGAGCATGATGGAGGACGACCATCAAGAGGTGGAGGACGACCACCTAGCAGGGTACGGCTGCTCTCAGGTCTCATCATAACACAGGACGAGTGTTAGATAAAAAGAAATTTGTTTGTTGGTGACCTACTGGGGAATGGTAAACACGGACGAGTGTTCACATCCAAGAAACAAAGGGTATGAGTGTTTAGATGTTGTGTATAGATTAAAGATGCGGACGAGCATCCTTAAGACTACGATACGGACGAGTATCGGGTAGAAACAAATACTGACTCGTGTTCAGAGATGATGATACGGACGAGTATCAACTGGTTAACAAGGAACACGGACGAGTGTTGAATCTGAGAGGACTCTTCTGGGGAAAAGTAGACACAGGCGAGTGTCTAAATTCGAGAAGACAAAAGTGTTTGACACAGTGTATGGATCAAAGATGTGGACGAGCATCCTTAAGACTATGATACGGACGAGTATCATGTAGAAACAAACTCTTGACGCATGTTCTGAGATGATGATACGGACGAGTACCAACTGGTTAACAAAGAACAAGGACCAATATTGAATCTGTGGGGATATATAAGTATATACAAGATACGGACGAGTATCTGTATAGGTATGAGTGGTATGAGTATACATAGATGAGTGTTTATCTGCTGGGGAAGGTGACACGGACGAGTGTCAAAAGGAGAAGAGTATAATAATATCAACAAGTATATGGGTTGTAAAAGTGTAGGCGACTGCGTTGGGGATATGACACGGACGGGTATCAAGGAATTGTATATACAAGTAGGTGAGTGCAAAAATGATGTCTTTGGCTTTCTGCTGGTGATTTGACACGGACGGGTGTCAGGAAGTATCTGTAATATGGGTGGTTTTGTTTGTAAGGAGTGTTCAGGCGACTTTACTGGGGAGTGATGACACGGACGGGTGTCAAGGTAGTATATACTGGTGTTTGTGATTTGTGAGGCAACTGCTTTTGCTGGGGATTCTGGTGGGGAATGATGATGAACTATCATTATTCATGGCTTATGATTATGCTATGTGTTGGGTTTTTGCCGTAATGCTCCGTATTAGACGGAATGCTACGCTTTGTGGGTGAATATGATGTGAATGCTATGGTTATGCAAAAATACCAAACCGGGACTTGGATCCCGTTGCTGCGAGGATCTTCGATCGATCCGTTGAAGTAGACATCCCAGCTGGGGATGAGATCATTAGTAGATCTGATGATATGATATCTGCTTGGGGATTCGGGCCATTGATACCTATTCCGATAAATATAGGACCCAGCTGGGGTTTGTAGAAGCTTTCTTCACTCTGTTGTGATTCTTCATGCGTTGCTCTTCTGGATAGAGGCTGAGGATTCTGTGGGGAGATGATTCCCTGACTTTTGTACTCCGGCTGAGGACGAGATGGCAACTCGGCTGGGGAGGAAGAGAGATCATTGAGAGACCTTCCTAGGGATTCTGTTGAAGAGGATCCTTGACTCAGCCGGGGATATAGGTGCCTTCTGTGATGCCTGGCAACTCTGATGGGGATAAGCAACAAGTGGCAACTCAGCTGGGGGAAGTCATGGGAGGCAACTCAGCTGGGGAGATAGAGCACTTCGGGTGCTAAAATTGAGTGTTGATTTGCCAGCTTGCTGGGATGAAGCTTACATGCCCCAAGTTGCATTCTGGATACCTGCAATCCTGAAAAAGATAGAGAAACGCACAAAATAATCCCGAGGTATCCCTTACCGGATTCCGTCATAGGAGTTTAGATACCTCTGAGAGTAAGCATATTTCCTGCAAGCATGTTTTTATTTTGAAGATAAGCATCTGTATTCTTATGCAATCAGTTTTTTTCTTTTAAGACATCAGACATTTTTTGCAAATAAAATGTACAAAACGAGACGTGACTGAAAATCTGATTTTATTAATTCATATGCCCTAAATTGGCGAGATACAGTCAAAGAAACATATCCCCTGGAATGAGGAGATTGTTACAAATTGAGAAACAAAATGTTGGCAGTGTTGACGACGCTTTAAAGAGCTTCCTCTTTTGCTATGACTCGTATGACTTTTGACGCTCTTCTCGTCTTGCTTTCTGAAGAATGTTGATTCTGATTGAAGCTTGATCTTTTCGAAGCTTACCAAGTTGTAGATGATACAGACGAATTCAGAATGCAGTTGTTCACTTATTCCCTTATTTTGCATGGATCGCCCTTTCGGGTTTTCAATCCATCGGGATACCCATTTTTGCCTGAGCTGTCCAATGTGGCTTTTCAACTCAGCGGGTGTACATTTTTTGTTTATTTTCCCTTATTTTTGCCCGAGTCTTCTATTCTATTTTTGACTCGCCGGGATGCCCTATTTTTGCCTGGACTTACTGTTGCACCCCAAAATTTGCCCTCACAATACAAGACTTTGTGTTCTAAGAAGGTTCACAAGGTTCACAAGTTCTCCAACACTTGCATAACCTTTCATGAGGTTCATGAAGTCTACAAGTTACTTTATGAAGGTTCACAAGGTTCACAAGTTTCTCAATGCTTATATAACCTTTCATGAGGTTCATGAAGTTTACAAGTCACTTCTTGAAGGTTCACAAGGTTCACAAGTTCTCCAACACTTGCATAACCTTTCATGAGGTTCATGAAGTCTACAAGTTACTTTATGAAGGTTCACAAGGTTCACAAGTTTCTCAATGCTTATATAACCTTTCATGAGGTTCATGAAGTCTACAAGTCACTTCTTGAAGGTTCACAAGGTTCACAAGTTTCTCAACATTTACAAGACCTTCCATGAAGTTCATGAAGTTTACAAGTCACTTCTTGAAGGTTCACAAGGTTCACAAGATTCACAATGAATATAAAGCTTTCCTGAGGTTCATGAGGTCTACAAAGCCACTTCATGAGGTTCAAAAGGTTCACAAGCTTCAAAATACCTCCCATGAGTATCACAAGACATTTTATGAAGATTCACAAGGTTCACATAGTTCACAATTGGTCAAAGAAGTTGACAATTCCCCCAGACAATGCACCTCCTAAGCAGTGCACCCAAAACTAGGGTTTTGACTTTAATCAGGCTAAATGGACTTCCAATACCTCAAGTGAGTTTCATAGCATCTTATATGTGTGTAAGAACCCCCATTTCAAGTTTCAAGGCTTTTCTCAAAAGTTTGCTCAGTCAGATGATCAGATAAGTCAAAATCAGTCAATGCAGTTAAAAAGTCAAACTGGAGTCAACTGTGGTCAAATCAAAGTCAAACTTCATGATTTTTTGCCAACATCAAGTATATGAAGTAAAATTCATCATTTGATCAAGGGTTGATCATGATTCATCAAGGAGATTCCAAATCATCAATAATCAGGAGTTTTTAAATTAGGGTTTCCTCAGTAAAAGTCAACTGAACTTTGACCAGGCATAACTTTCACATACTTCATCACCAAGTCTCCATCCAAATCTCATTTTGAAGGAAATTGAATTCTCTACAACTTTTATGTTGAAGGTTAAGCTCAAAAATGCTTCATTTGAAAGATATGATCTAAGACATTATAGGTCATTTCAAAAGTCAACAAAAAGTCAACAACTTCAAAAGGGCATAACTTGAGATTGGTAAATGATATGGACCTGAAACCAATGGGGTTGTTTATAGGACTCTTCAAGCTTTCCAAAAAGTCCAAGAACACCCTCATACCTTTAAAATTGAGGGAGATGTGCCCTTGCAAAGTTGGGAAATTTTGTGATGGTTTATGTTGAAAATGGAGGCTTAAAAGTAATTCTTTCCAAATGGGCTGCCCAAATTGTGACCCAATTCATTTCATAATGGCTTGCACGAAATTAATTTAATTTATTCATAATTTTATTTATTTTATTTTTATTTATTATGATTTTTATATTAAAAAGTCATTTTAAATTCTAATAAAATATAAAATAATGAAAATAAATTTTAATTTTATTTCTAGAAAGTCTTAAAGGGTGATTAGAGTCAAAAGAGAAGGAAATCATGTGAATTATCCCAAAATAGCAAGCATTCAAGAGCAAATATTTGACTTTTACAACACCATCTTTTTCAATCTTTTTTGGATCAAATATCCACATAACCAATGAGTTTTTCTGACCTAATTCACTCATGTATATATGCATAACACAAACCCTAGCCTCATTCACGAATTGGCAGCCTTGTGGTGTAAGTTCAAATTCTCAAAAATCCTTTGAAAACTCATATTCGGTTTCCAAATTGCAGGGCTTTTAAAGGTAAAATAAGGATGTAGCAAGCTTCCCTGGACCTCACTGGTTGTAAAGCATCCATCATATGCATCAATACTATCTCATGTTGCCTTACCCGAATCAAACTTGGCCATGGATTTCAAATTTTCGATTCTGTTTGTTTATGCATTATTAACGAATTTTGTTTGTGTTTTTGTGTTTGTGATGATCCAAGGAACAATTCTGGACAAATCAATTGGATTTCCCTTGCCTAGAACCGATTCGGCCATTGTTAGGGTTTAGCTCTCATAATTAGGGTTTGATGATTCAACCAATATAAATAAATTCTGGACACATAGGAGTGTTCTATAAGACACAAGGATTATAAAACTGTAATTAATTTTAAGAATCATTGTTGTTTGGTGTAAGTTTCGTTTTTCGTAGGTTTTGAAGTATGAAGAACTCCCAGGAAAATTCGCAGGAGAAATCGTTACAAAATTCGCAGGTAATGGGAGGAAGAAGAAGACCAGTTCGCGCCTGTTTTCAAATTCAAATTCTATTTAAAAAATAATATGAATTAATCCTGGATTTATTTCACAAATGTATGTTTGGCCTGGTGGAAAAGTGCATGCGCGTGTTGGTGAAGGCTGGGGGTTCGAATCCTGCCTCCAGCAATTTTTTTGTGATATGTTTCCATTTAAATTGTGTTTCATATATTATTGTTTGTAGCTAACATGTTAGCAGATTGGCTCTTCCAGCCGGGTGGTAGCGTGCGCATTCTTGTATACTTAAGGTCCTGGGTTCAATCCTCCCCCAGGCCTTTTTGGTTCTCATTATTTTCTGGATTTTGCATCATAAGGAACAAAACAAATCTCACTCTCTCATCTCTTGCCTGCGCATGGATGGCCCAGTGGTGTGATCTCTTGGCTGCAAGCATAGGGGACTGGGTTCAAACCCCAGCCCCATCAGGTTTTTACTCTTCTCATTCTTTTTCTTATTATTTTCTAATTAGTTAATATCCTATATTAAAATAAATTAAAATTATAACATTTCATTATTTTCTATATTATAAAATATGTATATATTAGTTAAAATTATTTTGTATATTCTAAACCCTAAAAATTATTTCTCAAATAAAACCCTAATTTTATAAAACTCTAAAAATATTTTTAAAATACAAATCTAATTCTATTTTTTTTTAATTTTATTCTCTAATGTAATTATAATGTATATTTGTTTAGTATGATTCATGTAAATATTATAAATATAATTATAAATTATTTCTCTCATCTAAAATATAAATATGTTTCATATTATTAGAAATTAAAGTTTTTTTTATAAATATACTTATAATTTATTTTTCTCTTTATATATTAAGTAAATATTTTTTAACTTTTGCTTAGAAATAATTGAATTTATAATAATTAAGTTTTGTGGCTATAATATATTTAAAAATAACCTAATAACTTGTAAATTAAAATAATTGTTTGTTCATGTTTGTTTTTTTAAATATAATCGTTCATATTAAAAATTGTTAATTTCTTATAATATCTTAATTAATTTTGTTTATTATTACTAACCATGTTATTTAATTTGTTTTGTTAATTTACATTATTAATTCATTAATTATTATTTTTATGCTTATTATTTCACTAACTTTATAATTTTTACTATTTCTCAATTTTTTCTCATTTTTATTACTAATTCTTTTTCTTGCTTATTACTAACCCCTTATTATTTATATTTTATTATTTATTGCTTATTTATATTTATTTTGCTATTTAATTATTTTGCTTGGTATTTATTTATTATAATGTTGTAATTGCTTCTTGGATGTAAGTTTGAAATTATTTAATTCTTTTTGTCATGGTTAGTAATTAGGGAGTGTAAAATATGTTTGTTATTTAAAAAATAAATTTAGATAATTTTTAATATAAGATAAATTAAATTAAACACGTCACACACGTAAGTCGATTTTAATCGCCGTCTCACTTCCTAAGGTTATCCCTCAAGTTGCCTACGAATAATGGTCAAGCGGGGTGTATAAAGCAAGTCCCTTAAAAATAGAAAATCATCAAAGTCTCTTATGGTTGCCTTTACGAATCGAGTCCCTTTCGAAAAATGATGATAGTCCCTCCAGTTTGCTTATTACACCCCACAATGGCTTTCAAAATCAGAATGACCCTCATATGTCCCTTAACATCCAAGGTAATGACTACCTACTCCTTAATAGTAGGGATAGTCCTACCAAGGAAAGGAAAAAAGAACAAGAAAGACTTTAAATTCTAGGGTAGGTTCCTCTTATGTACTTGCTCACTTCAAAAATTTTTCAAACACTTAACATTTTCAAACAAATTTTCAAACAAGTTTTTACACATCCGTACATGGATTATTTATTAACTATTCTGAAAATTTTCTATGCACACACTACACTTTCAAAAACAATTTAAAGTGAGCTTAAGTACTTAAGAGCCCATGGATAACCATGGATGAAAAGGGTGCTAATACCTTCCCTTTTCATAACCTACCCCCCGGACCCAAAAAAATATCTCTAAGGTCTTTCCTGTTCTTTTATAACCTTTCCTTATGGATAAAATAAAAGTCGGTGGCGACTCTTGCTATCCGCGACATAACTTAAAGTCAGTTCTCCCACCGTGTTACAGAACTGGCGACTCTGCTGGGGATCTATTTAAGAGGGGTACCCTTAGGAATTAAGATCACTTTGAATTGTTTGCCTTGTTTGCTTTATTATTATTGTTGGGGTGCTCTTATGTGTGAAAGGTCCTAACCCGGACCTAGTGTACCTTAGGTAAATGGCAATAGACCAAGGAAACTGTACGACGTATATCGATACGGTTGATCTGGTGGCCATAGTTAGTGCGACTTCTTGGTTGGTGCTTATGTTCCTTAAGTCAAGTTGAGGATAATATGAGGCTGCCATATGTTGTCAATGCACTAACTAACTTTTAGAACCCTAGTTAACCCATCTTGGCCTTTAGAAAGTAGTGAGGTAACCGGCTTTGGTGCAGACTGAAGTTGGTTGACACTCGATACTACGCTCATTGAGATTCTAAACTTGGAGGGTTTTGGTTGGCAAGTAAGTTGCCTTCTGATCAACCACCCTTGTGAAGGATCAATGATATTGAGATCCCTTAGAACCCGGTTACTTTCGTAGGACAGGATGAACCATCTAACTTCAGGGGAGGGTACTTACCTTAAACCTCATGCAAGCCTTTAAACCTAGGGCTATGGTGTGACTTGTTTGTGTGTGCCACATGTTTGTGATTGAGCATAACATCATGACATCATCATGCATCATAAGCATAGCATTTTCCCTAACCATTTCAAGGACCAAGGGATTTATCTTTGTTCTTTGTTGCAGGTCATGGCTTCTGCTCGTAGAAACACCATCAGGATCAACTTTGTGGGGATACCTCCCAAGCTTAAAGAGTTGGTTTCTCAAGTGTCTGATCACTCCCAGTTCATCAAGAGACATGGTCACCTTTTGGATCTAGTTACTTCAGGGTTCAATGAAGACATGATGAGTGTTCTGTTTCAGTTCTTTGATCCTAAGCACCATTGCTTCACATTCCCCGACTACCAGCTAGTTCCTACCATAGAGGAGTTCTCTAAACTTCCGGGCATACCTGTTCTTGATCAAAGACCCTTCACAGGCTTGGAGAAAGAACTTAAACCAGAGGTTATTGCTACAGCCCTACATCTGAAGAAGTCTGACATTGTTCTAGAGACGAGAAGTGGAGTTAAGGGTATCCTTGCCAAGGTATTAGTGGATAAAGCTCAAATGTTCTTGAAGGCCATGAGTCATGATGCTTTTGAGGAGATCTTAGCCTTGCTGATATACGGCTTAGTATTGTTCCCCAATCCAGATCAGTTCATAGATGTTCATGCCATCAACATTTTCCTGAGTCACAATCCAGTGCCTACATTGCTTGGAGACATCCTTCATTCTCTTCATACCCGTACTACAAGGGCAAGAGGAACTTTGATGTGCTGCATACCTTTACTTTCTAGGTGGTTTATTTCTCACCTTCCTCGCTCAGTAATGAAGAATGAGCAAGGATTCAGATGGTCCAAGAGAATCATGTCACTTTCTCACTCAGACATCCATTGGTGCTCCAGATCTATGGAGAATGTCACTATCATTGACCGTTGTGGAGAGTTTCCTAATGTGCCACTACTAGGCATAAGAGGAGGCATCACCTACAACCCCTCTCTAGCTTTACGACAGTTTGGTTACGCTCGGAGCGATGGCCCACATGACATGTTGATTCAGGGCATTGTGTTTGATTACGACAACGATCTTCAGGGTTACCGTCAGAGATTCATACGAGCTTGGGGAAAGGTAAACAGGATTGACAGCAAGTCACTGGAGCCTAAGTACACTATTCCTATGGAGGCTTATCTCAGATGGGTACGATCTCGTGCTCAGACACTCATGATGCCATATCCTGCCGTCCTACCAGTTACCATGGAACCTGTTGCTGAAGGAGACACAGCTTATACCATCCTTCACCCAGACATGCCTACTGATAAGGAAGACTTGCAGAGATCATGGATCCAACTGAAGGAGCAAAGGGATACTTTCGAGGCTCATTACAAAGCAAGCCAAGCAAGAATCCTAGAGCTAACAAAGCAACTTCACGAGGAACGGAACCTCAATTCATACCTCAACATAAAGAGGAAACGTCCATGGGAGACTTAAAACCCCATCTTTTGTACTTATTTTATTTCATTTCATTGATGTACGCCTAAAAGGCAAAACAAGTTATTACTAATAAAAGTTTACTTTCGTGTTTGTCTAAGCAAATTTAAATCCTGCGGTCCTTGAAAACATTGCATATGCATTCCCATATCATTTCATTGCATCACAGGTTTATAATTGTGCGCAGGTTTCTCATCTTCTCGCTGTTTATTTCAGCAATGGCTCTTGAACAATCAGTTAAGGATCTTCAGGCACAGAATGCACAGTTCCAAGAGCTGATCTTGAACCTGTCCAAGGGGCAAGATGATTTGAAGGCACTGCTGGCCAAGAAGACTAAGAAGACTAGAAGGTCTTCTGGGTTGCTCAACATGGGAAGAAGGTTCAAGGGTCCTGTCAAGACCAAAGAACAGATTGATGACTATGAATCTGAGGAATCTGATAAAGAGGGAGGCAGTCTCCATAACACTATGGGGGACTCTGATTCTGAGGCTAATTACTATCATGAGCCTAATGAAGACAAATTCAAGAGGTTAGTGGATAGGATGGATGCTATGGAATTGCAGAAATCATCTGGGCTGGATTTTGAGGATTTGAGTTTGATATCTGGGGTTGTGATACCCATTGGTTTCAAGGTTCCTACCTTTGTTGTTTATGATGGGGTCTCTTGTCCCAAGTTGCATTTGAGGTCCTATGTTAGAAGAATTCAACCCCACACTGCTGACAAGAAGTTGTGGATCCACTTTTTTCAAGAGAGCTTATCTGGAGCTCAGTTGGAGTGGTATTATCAGTTGGAGAGCGTCAACATCAGAGACTGGAATGATCTTGCTGAAGCTTTCTATAGGCAGTACCAATACAATGCTGATTTAGCCCCCACTCGCATGCAGCTTCAGAGCATGTCTATGGGTGCCAAAGAAAGTTTTAAGGAGTATGCTCAGAAGTGGAGAGATTTAGCTGGAAGAGTTCAACCCCCTTTGACTGATAGGGAATTGGTTGATATGTTCATGTGTACGCTGAATGGTCCGTTTTACAGTCATCTCATTGGAAGCTCATCATCTGGCTTCACTGAGTTGATCATGACAGGAGAACGGGTAGAAAATGGTATCAAGAGTGGTAAGATCCAAGTGGGCACTTCTTCATCAGGTGCTGCAAAGAAGCCTCCCACCGGGAAGAAGGAATCCAATGCTGTTTATGGTCAACCTGATCGTAACAGAAGGCATCAGTCTGTTAGTGCAGTTCATATTTCAAATCCAACTCCTGCAACAACAGAGCAGCCTCAAGGCAACCAACAGAGGGCTAGAAGACAGTTCACGAAGATCAACATGTCAATGGCTCAGGCATTGCAACACTTGTTGAAGGCTGAACTTATTACTCTGAGGGAGGCTCCTCAGAATCCCAATGTTACTTCCCCCAAGTACAATCCCAATGCACGATGTGCATATCATTCAAACTGTCCAGGACATGATACTAATAACTGCTGGGTCTTGAAGAACAAAATTCAAGATATGATTGATGCTGGAGAAATTGAGTTTGATCCACCAGGTACTCCAAATGTGATTACAGCTCCAATGCCAAATCACGAGAAGACTGTCAATGCCATTGATGAAGACATTGATGAAGATCTGCATGTCTATTCAGTTATGGAGTTGAGCACACCATTGTCTGTTATCAAAAAGAGGTTAGTACAAGCTGGGATCTTTCCAGGTTGTCGTGAAGATTGTCTGTATTGTACCTATAAGCCGGATAGTTGCTTCATTTTGAGAGATGGAATTCAACGTCTCATGGATAAGTATACTATAGTGTTTGAAAGAAGACCAGCATCTGTAGAAGGTATGGTGGATCATCTGACTCGGGGTAAGAAGATTGAAGAGGTTGATATGGTTGACAAAGTACCGGTGAGAATCACTTCAAAGGGTCCCATCAAAATCACTCATCAGGGCCCAATCAAGATTACTGCTGAAGGTCCTGTGAAAGTTGTTGCTGAAGCCAGAGTGGCTCCTCTGATTATTACCACTCCTGGTCCTATTCCTTATACATCTGACAAAGCTGTGCCTTGGCACTATGGGTCTGATGTTTACATCCATGGTGTCAAGCAGGAGCCTTTACCTGATATGCCTGCTGACATTGATAATATTGCTGGATCTAGCAAGATCACTCGTAGTGGAAGAGTCTTCTCCCCTCCAGTTGCTTCTAAGAGTGCAGTTACTCCTGCTGCTACTACCACCACTGATGCTCGGGACAAAGGTCCTGTTATTGAGCCTGTATCTACTGATGTGCCAGCTGCTGATGATCTCTCTAAGCAGATGGAAGAAGTATTGAAAATCATTCGCAAGAGTGATTATGACATTGTTGATCAGTTGGGGCATACTCCCTCAAAGATTTCTATGTTGTCTCTATTGCTGTGTTCTGAGGCTCATGCCAAGTCTTTAATCAAGTTTTTGAAGACTGCTCATGTGCCCAGTGCAATTTCTGTTGATCAATTTGAGAACTGTGTTGCTCACCTGACCTATGACAACGGGTTAGGATTCTCTGATGCTGATTTGACCCCTGCCAAGAGGGATCATAACAGGGCCTTGCATATTTCAATTGAATGCAGGGGCACTACCCTGTCACATGTACTGATAGACAATGGTTCTTCTCTGAATGTGTTGCCCAAGGAAGTCCTGAATAAGCTGAGTCCTGAAGATACTGTGTTGAAGCCCAGTAATATTGTGGTAAAGGCTTTTGATGGTTCTATAAGAGTAGTGCATGGGGAAATTGATCTTCCAATCAAAGTTGGTTCTCAGATGTTTACTGCTACATTTTATGTGATGGATATTCGTCCTTCATACTCTTGTCTGCTTGGTCGTCCCTGGATCCATGGGGCAGGTGCTGTGACCTCTACATTACACCAAAAGTTGAGATATCCGGTGAATGGAAAGGTTGTTACTGTCTTTGGAGAGGAAGAATACTTTGTCAGCCATGTAAACACTTTCAAGTATCTGGAAGTGGAAGGTGAATACATTGAGACTCCGTGTCAGTCATTTGAAGTGGTTCCCTGGGTTGCTAATGATTGTGTAGCACCTCCTGCTGTGAAGAAAGTTCCTGTGGTCATCAGAAAACCTCCAACAATGGCAATGGCCTCCCTCAATGATGCTAGAGCTGTGGTGGATGAAGGTGGTTGTACTATTTGGGGTCAGCTTCCTGATATTCCATACAAGTCTGACAAGTTTGGTTTGGGTTTCACTGCAGAGTCCCAGAAGGCTGTTCGTCGTGCTCGTGCTGCTCGTATCACCAATCAAGGGGTTATCAATGCTGTGGGAGATCAAGATGAAGACTACAACTTGGATGCATGGATTTTTCCTACTGTGGGTGCTGGACTCAATAATTGGAAAGCTGAAGATGTTATCCCTATCTCCTTTAGTCAGGAGTAAATACTATTACTGTGTTATTGCTTTTAAATTTGTAATTTCTTAAACAATAAAAATTTCAAGCCATGTGCCTTACCCGGGGCACAATGGTGTGCTTGTTACGGGATGTCATTTCATTTGCATACTTCATTCAATAAAATCAGTGGACGTTTCGTTTTCGTAAATATTGTGTTCCTTGTCTTTCTTTTCTTTATTTTTGCTTTATCAGCTATGTGTTCTTACACACACCCACATCACTAAATGCAGATCCTCATCCACTCTGGATCCTGTTGATAACAGTTCTACTATTGCCAATTATAATTTCGAGAATCCGATCTATCAAACTGAAGACGGAAATGAGGACGATTGTGAAATACCTGTAGAGCTTGCTAGGTTGTTACAACAAGAAGAGAAAGCTATACAGCCACATGAAGAGCCAGTCGAAGTTGTGAATTTGGGAACTGAAGAAAACAGAAAAGAGGTCAAGGTAGGGGCTGATTTAGAGGACAGTGTCAAGAGCAGGCTGATTCAGATGTTACGCGACTATGTGGAGATCTTTGCTTGGTCTTATGAAGACATGCCAGGGTTGGATACAGACATTGTGGTTCACCGTTTGCCAGTGAAAGAAGATTGTCGTCCAAAGAAGCAGAAGGTTCGTCGTATGCGTCCTGAAATGTCAGAAAAGATCAAGGCAGAGGTAATGAAACAGTTCAATGCAGGGTTCTTAGCAGTGACTTCTTATCCTCAGTGGGTTGCAAATGTGGTACCAGTTCCTAAGAAAGATGGTAAGGTACGTATGTGTGTAGACTACAGAGATTTGAACAAGGCTAGCCCCAAAGATGACTTTCCACTTCCTCATATTGATATTCTGGTAGACAACACTGCTCAGCATAAAGTATTCTCTTTTATGGATGGTTTCTCTGGTTACAATCAGATCAAGATGGCACCTGAAGATATGGAGAAGACAACATTTGTGACACAGTGGGGCACTTTTTGTTATAAGGTGATGCCATTTGGTCTGAAGAATGCAGGGGCAACATATCAGCGTGCTATGGTAGCTTTGTTTCATGATATGATCCATCATGAGATAGAGGTATATGTAGATGATATGATAGCCAGATCTCAGAATGAGGAGCAGCATCTTGATCATCTGCACAAGTTGTTTGAGAGGTTGAAGAAATACAAGTTGAGATTAAATCCAAACAAGTGTACTTTTGGAGTTAGATCTGGAAAGCTCCTGGGTTTCATTGTCAGTGGCAAAGGTATTGAAGTGGATCCTGCAAAAGTGAAAGCTATACGAGAGATGCCAGCTCCCCGTACTGAGAAGGAGGTTAGAGGTTTCTTGGGACGATTGAACTACATTGCAAGATTTATTTCCCAATTAACTACCATCTGTGAGCCAATCTTCAAGTTGTTGAAGAAAGATCAGGTGATGGAATGGAATGATGAGTGCCAAACTGCCTTTGATGAAATTAAGAGATATCTACTAGAGCCACCAATTTTGATGCCACCAGTTGATGGAAGACCCTTGATTATGTACTTAACAGTGTTAGACAACTCAATGGGGTGTGTGTTGGGGCAACATGACGAGTCTGGTCGAAAAGAGCAGGCAATATACTACCTTAGCAAAAAGTTTACCGACTGTGAAACAAGATACTCACTGCTCGAGAAAACTTGATGCGCTTTGGCATGGGCTGCTCGCCGACTAAGACAGTATATGTTGACCCATACTACCTTATTGATTTCGAAGATGGATCCAATCAAGTACATATTTGAGAAACCTGCTCTCTCCGGAAGAATTGCAAGATGGCAAATGATCTTGACAGAATATGACATACAGTATACTACTCAGAAGGCCATTAAAGGAAGTGTTGTTGCTGATCATTTGGCTCATCAAGCAGTAGATGATTACCAGTCAATGAATTTTGAGTTCCCTGATGAAGACATTATGATTATTACCAAAGAACCTGGACAATATGACGGACCTGAACAAGGATCCCGATGGACTATGGTTTTTGATGGTGCCTCTAATGCACTTGGTAATGGTGTTGGTGTTGTGATTAGTTCCCCTGAAGGATGTCATACCCCGATTACTGCCAGACTTTGTTTCCATTGTACCAATAACATGGCTGAGTATGAGGCATGTATCCTGGGTATTAAAGCTGCTATTGATATGAAGATTCAGTTCCTTGATGTGTATGGAGATTCAGCCCTGGTAGTAAGTCAGATTAAAGGAGATTGGGATACCAAGCATGATAACCTCATTCCTTACAGAGAGTATGTGTTGTCTTTGATCCCACATTTCAAAGAAATTACCTTTGAACATATTCCACGAAGAGAGAACCAGTTGGCAGATGCATTGGCCACCATGGCATCCATGTTTGAGATTAGTTGGGATGATGAAGCTCCCAAGATTATTATTGATAAATTTGAAAAGCCTGCACACTGCAATGAGATTGATACAGAAGGTGCAGAGGAGAAGCCTTGGTTCTATGAGGTGAAAAGATATCTTGAAGCTCAGGAGTTCCCTGAAGGGGCATTTGTCAAAGATAGGAAGTTTCTGAAAAGGTTTTCTGCTAAGTTCTTTCTGAGTAATGGCATTCTGTATAAACGCAATCATGATTCAACTATGCTTCGTTGTGTGGATAAGAAGGAAGCAATTGAGATTATGGAAGAGATGCATGATGGGACCTTTGGCACCCATTCCAGTGGTCATACTATGGCAAAGAAGATATTGAGAGCAGGTTACTATTGGTCTACCATGGAAGCTGATTGCTATCAACACTCCAGAACTTGTCACAAATGTCAAATTTATGCTGATAAAGTCCATGTACCTCCATCACCATTGAATGTGTTGACTGCTCCTTGGCCCTTTGCCATGTTGGGCATTGATATGATTGGTGAGATCAAGCCTACTGCTTCTAATGGGCATCGTTTCATCCTGGTTGCTATTGATTATTTCACGAAGTGGGTAGAGGCAGCTTCATTTGCATCTGTTACTAAGAATGTTGTGGCTCGGTTCATTAAGAATAATCTCATATGTAGGTATGGCATCCCTGAAAGGATTATCACTGACATTGGCTCTAATTTGAACAACACTATGATTACTGATCTCTGCACGCAGTTCAAGATTAAACATCACAACTCTTCTCCGTATCGTCCAAAGATGAATGGGGCAGTTGAAGCTGCTAATAAGAACATTAAGAAGATAGTACAGATGATGACTGTTACTTACAAGGATTGGCATGAGATGTTACCGTTTGCTCTTCATGGTTATCGTACTACAATACGTACTTCAACAGGGGCAACCCCATTCTCCTTAGTCTATGGTATGGAAGCAGTTCTGCCCATTGAAGTTCAGATTCCCTCCTTAAGAATTATGAAGGATGCAGGCTTGGATGAAGATGAGTGGATTCAGACTCGACTGGACCAGATAAATTTGATTGATGAGAAGAGGTTAGCAGCAGTTTGTCATGGCCAGATGTACCAGAAACGAATGATCAAAGCTTTTAACAAGAAGGTTAAGCCAAAGGTATATCAGGCTGGTGACTTGGTAATCAAGCGTATCATATTACCACAGGGTGATCCTAGAGGCAAGTGGACTCCAACATATGAAGGACCATTTGTAGTCAGAACAGTGTTCTCAGGAGGTGCCATGATACTGACTACAATGGATGGTGAAGACTTCCCACAGCCTGTAAATGCAGACATAGTTAAAAAATACTACGCATAAAAAGAGACCCGCTAGGTTGAATGGCCTAGGAAAAAATAAGGGCATCCCGGCAAACCAAAAGGGTTTGGGCAAAAATTAGGGATATATATAAAAAGATGTACACCCGGCAAGTCGAAAACCTGAAAAGGCGGCTTGGGCAAAAAAAAAGGGTATCCCGGTGGATTGAAAACCTGAAAGGGCAATCCAGGCAAAAGTTAGGGATTAAAGCGTATGACTATGTCTCGTTTGGATCACTCATGAAACTGCAACCAGTTGTACTACCTATTCAAGCTCGAACAGATAAAGCTCAATCCAATCATTTCCGTCTCAACAGCAAGAAGATGAGATACTTGAATGGCAATAGTAGAATTGAAACTCAATAGGATTGTTTTCCCACATAGCTGATTTTCTTTTGTAAAACTGTACGACAAAATCCTCTTACTAGGGTTTATGTCTCCTTGTACAAACTTACCCGTGTATGGGTCATTTTTTGATATAAATAAATTCCATCTTTTGAATCCAGATTTACTTTTACCCTATTTACATAAGCGAAACGTCCATTGGTTGTGTTTGAATGTATTGTATGCTTTTGAATATGATTGATGTTTACCAGAAATGCATGTATGCTTTTAATATGATTAATGTTTACCAGAAATGCATGAAAATGTAGTAATAGTATTTACTAAGGACGAACGAGGGAAGGATTTCAACGAAGCTTCGCCGGTTCATCTCTACAAAACAGTTACAAATCCCTCAGTAGGACAAATCCATCTTCATAAAGTCCCATCTCCCCTGGAAGTTATATCCATCTCTTTTATCCTCATACGGATATTCGGGAAAGTACTTTCCAATAAGGGTACGACGAACGAAGACGGGATGTTATACTTATCCTACTATCAAACGAAGACGAAGGTTATATATACCTTACTATCCCCAACAACGGGAGGTTATATATACCTTGCCATCCCCACCAACGGGAGGTTATCTATACCCTGTTATCCCCAGGAGACGGAGGGTTATATATTCTTCAACAACGAATCGGGATTTATTTTTCCTGGCCAGCAGTTGTTATACGAAGATATCCAGACGCTTCCGGCATTATCATATCATACATACATCATATACATCATACCATAGCATACATATCCATAGACATATAGAACATTACCTAAGTGCATCATATCATACATGCACACATAAAGCATAAACTAATGTTATTATACAAAAGCTACCTTGTTTCAGGTTAATTATCCAACAAACAAACTTATGGTCTCCAGGACTGCTTTATTGTAACCACAGGGTCACTTTATCCTCCTGATGAGCTTCTTATTACTTTGGGACTGCTTTATTGTAACCACAGGGTTACTTTATCCTCCTGATAACTTCTCATGACTTCAAGACTGCTTTAGAGCTATCCATTGCTCTATCCTCCTGGAGTCATATCATTACTTCAAGACTGCTTTAGAGCTATCCATTGCTCTATCCTCCTGGAGTCATATCATTACTTCAAGACTGCTTTAGAGTTATCATTACTCTATCCTCCTGGAGTCATATCATTATTTCAAGACTGCTTTAGAGCTATCCATTGCTCTATCCTCCTGAATCATATTTTCAAGACTGCTTTAGGGCTATCATTATTGATTGCTCTATCCTCCTGAAATCATATTATTTCTTCAAGACTGCTTTAGGGTTATCATTATTGATTGCTCTATCCTCACGAAGACATGCTGTTACATCAGTATTACTCCAGACTCCTGACAACTCTCATTATACTGCTGAAGAACTTTCCCCTAGTGGCATCTTTAAGCCCACTCAATCATGTTCAACCAACCATCAATATCACTCTATGCACTGGTGAGTGCAAATTTTTGGGCTTTTGTGTTCAATCCCCTTCAACCTTCCAGGTTACGACTGGCAAATATACCAATCTAACCCCTCAGGTTTCAGAAAATTGAACAGGGGCAGCTGTTGCACCCCAAAATTTGCCCTCACAATACAAGACTTTGTGTTCTAAGAAGGTTCACAAGGTTCACAAGTTCTCCAACACTTGCATAACCTTTCATGAGGTTCATGAAGTCTACAAGTTACTTTATGAAGGTTCACAAGGTTCACAAGTTTCTCAATGCTTATATAACCTTTCATGAGGTTCATGAAGTTTACAAGTCACTTCTTGAAGGTTCACAAGGTTCACAAGTTCTCCAACACTTGCATAACCTTTCATGAGGTTCATGAAGTCTACAAGTTACTTTATGAAGGTTCACAAGGTTCACAAGTTTCTCAATGCTTATATAACCTTTCATGAGGTTCATGAAGTCTACAAGTCACTTCTTGAAGGTTCACAAGGTTCACAAGTTTCTCAACATTTACAAGACCTTCCATGAAGTTCATGAAGTTTACAAGTCACTTCTTGAAGGTTCACAAGGTTCACAAGATTCACAATGAATATAAAGCTTTCCTGAGGTTCATGAGGTCTACAAAGCCACTTCATGAGGTTCAAAAGGTTCACAAGCTTCACAATACCTCCCATGAGTATCACAAGACATTTTATGAAGATTCACAAGGTTCACATAGTTCACAATTGGTCAAAGAAGTTGACAATTCCCTCAGACAATGCACCTCCTAAGCAGTGCACCCAAAACTAGGGTTTTGACTTTAATCAGGCTAAATGGACTTCCAATACCTCAAGTGAGTTTCATAGCATCTTATATGTGTGTAAGAACCCCCATGTCAAGTTTCAAGGCTTTTCTCAAAAGTTTGCTCAGTCAGATGATCAGATAAGTCAAAATCAGTCAATGCAGTTAAAAAGTCAAACTGGAGTCAACTGTGGTCAAATCAAAGTCAAACTTCATGATTTTTTGCCAACATCAAGTATATGAAGTAAAATTCATCATTTGATCAAGGGTTGATCATGATTCATCAAGGAGATTCCAGATCATCAATAATCAGGAGTTTCTAAATTAGGGTTTCCTCAGTAAAAGTCAACTGAACTTTGACCAGGCATAACTTTCACATACTTCATCACCAAGTCTCCATCCAAATCTCATTTTGAAGGAAATTGAATTCTCTACAACTTTGATGTTGAAGGTTAAGCTCAAAAATGCTTCATTTGAAAGATATGATCTAAGACATTATAGGTCATTTCAAAAGTCAACAAAAAGTCAACAACTTCAAAAGGGCATAACTTGAGATTGGTAAATGATATGGACCTGAAACCAATGGGGTTGTTTAGAGGACTCTTCAAGCTTTCCAAAAAGTCCAAGAACACCCTCATACCTTTAAAATTGAGGGAGATGTGCCCTTGCAAAGTTGGGAAATTTTGTGATGGTTTATGTTGAAAATGGAGGCTTAAAAGTAATTCTTTCCAAATGGGCTGCCCAAATTGTGACCCAATTCATTTCATAATGGCTTGCACGAAATTAATTTAATTTATTCATAATTTTATTTATTTTATTTTTATTTATTATGATTTTTATATTAAAAAGTCATTTTAAATTCTAATAAAATATAAAATCATGAAAATAAATTTTAATTTTATTTCTAGAAAGTCTTAAAGGGTGATTAGAGTCAAAAGAGAAGGAAATCATGTGAATTATCCCAAAATAGCAAGCATTCAAGAGCAAATATTTGACTTTTACAACACCATCTTTTTCAATCTTTTTTGGATCAAATATCCACATAACCAATGAGTTTTTCTGACCTAATTCACTCATGTATATATGCATAACACAAACCCTAGCCTCATTCACGAATTGGCAGCCTTGTGGTGTAAGTTCAAATTCTCAAAAATCCTTTGAAAACTCATATTCGGTTTCCAAATTGCAGGGCTTTTAAAGGTAAAATAAGGATGTAGCAAGCTTCCCTGGACCTCACTGGTTGTAAAGCATCCATCATATGCATCAATACTATCTCATGTTGCCTTACCCGAATCAAACTTGGCCATGGATTTCAAATTTTCGATTCTGTTTGTTTATGCATTATTAACGAATTTTGTTTGTGTTTTTGTGTTTGTGATGATCCAAGGAACAATTCTGGACAAATCAATTGGATTTCCCTTGCCTAGAACCGATTCGGCCATTGTTAGGGTTTAGCTCTCATAATTAGGGTTTGATGATTCAACCAATATAAATAAATTCTGGACACATAGGAGTGTTCTATAAGACACAAGGATTATAAAACTGTAATTAATTTTAAGAATCATTGCTGTTTGGTGTAAGTTTCGTTTTTCGTAGGTTTTGAAGTATGAAGAACTCCCAGGAAAATTCGCAGGAGAAATCGTTATAAAATTCGCAGGTAATGGGAGGAAGAAGAAGACCAGTTCGCGCCTGTTTTCAAATTCAAATTCTATTTAAAAAATAATATGAATTAATCCTGGATTTATTTCACAAATGTATGTTTGGCCTGGTGGAAAAGTGCATGCGCGTGTTGGTGAAGGCTGGGGGTTCGAATCCTGCCTCCAGCAATTTTTTTGTGATATGTTTCCATTTAAATTGTGTTTCATATATTATTGTTTGTAGCTAACATGTTAGCAGATTGGCTCTTCCAGCCGGGTGGTAGCGTGCGCATTCTTGTATACTTAAGGTCCTGGGTTCAATCCTCCCCCAGGCCTTTTTGGTTCTCATTATTTTCTGGATTTTGCATCATAAGGAACAAAACAAATCTCACTCTCTCATCTCTTGCCTGCGCATGGATGGCCCAGTGGTGTGATCTCTTGGCTGCAAGCATAGGGGACTGGGTTCAAACCCCAGCCCCATCAGGTTTTTACTCTTCTCATTCTTTTTCTTATTATTTTCTAATTAGTTAATATCCTATATTAAAATAAATTAAAATTATAACATTTCATTATTTTCTATATTATAAAATATGTATATATTAGTTAAAATTATTTTGTATATTCTAAACCCTAAAAATTATTTCTCAAATAAAACCCTAATTTTATAAAACTCTAAAAATATTTTTAAAATACAAATCTAATTCTATTTTTTTTTTAATTTTATTCTCTAATGTAATTATAATGTATATTTGTTTAGTATGATTCATGTAAATATTATAAATATAATTATAAATTATTTCTCTCATCTAAAATATAAATATGTTTCATATTATTAGAAATTAAAGTTTTTTTTATAAATATACTTATAATTTATTTTTCTCTTTATATATTAAGTAAATATTTTTTAACTTTTGCTTAGAAATAATTGAATTTATAATAATTAAGTTTTGTGGCTATAATATATTTAAAAATAACCTAATAACTTGTAAATTAAAATAATTGTTTGTTCATGTTTGTTTTTTTAAATATAATCGTTCATATTAAAAATTGTTAATTTCTTATAATATCTTAATTAATTTTGTTTATTATTACTAACCATGTTATTTAATTTGTTTTGTTAATTTACATTATTAATTCATTAATTATTATTTTTATGCTTATTATTTCACTAACTTTATAATTTTTACTATTTCTCAATTTTTTCTCATTTTTATTACTAATTCTTTTTCTTGCTTATTACTAACCCCTTATTATTTATATTTTATTATTTATTGCTTATTTATATTTATTTTGCTATTTAATTATTTTGCTTGGTATTTATTTATTATAATGTTGTAATTGCTTCTTGGATGTAAGTTTGAAATTATTTAATTCTTTTTGTCATGGTTAGTAATTAGGGAGTGTAAAATATGTTTGTTATTTAAAAAAAAAATTTAGATAATTTTTAATATAAGATAAATTAAATTAAACACGTCACACACGTAAGTCGATTTTAATCTCACTTCCTAAGGTTATCCCTCAAGTTGCCTACGAATAATGGTCAAGCGGGGTGTATAAAGCAAGTCCCTTAAAAATAGAAAATCATCAAAGTCTCTTATGGTTGCCTTTACGAATCGAGTCCCTTTCGAAAAATGATGATAGTCCCTCCAGTTTGCTTATTACACCCCACAATGGCTTTCAAAATCAGAATGACCCTCATATGTCCCTTAACATCCAAGGTAATGACTACCTACTCCTTAATAGTAGGGATAGTCCTACCAAGGAAAGGAAAAAAGAACAAGAAAGACTTTAGATTCTAGGGTAGGTTCCTTTATGTACTTGCTCACTTCAAAAAATTTTCAAACACTTAACATTTTCAAACAAATTTTCAAACAAGTTTTTACACATCCGTACATGGATTATTTATTAACTATTCTGAAAATTTTCTATGCACACACTACGCTTTCAAAAACAATTTAAAGTGAGCTTAAGTACTTAAGAGCCCATGGATAACCATGGATGAAAAGGGTGCTAATACCTTCCCTTTTCATAACCTACCCCCCGGACCCAAAAAAATATCTCTAAGGTCTTTCCTGTTCTTTTATAACCTTTCCTTATGGATAAAATAAAAGTCGGTGGCGACTCTTGCTATCCGCGACATAACTTAAAGTCAGTTCTCCCACCGTGTTACACTTACATTCTGTTTTTATGTCCAGCGGGTCATTTTTATGCGAAGTATTTTTTAACTGCGTCTGAATTCACAGGGGACGGGAAATCTTCATCATCCATGGTGCTGAGCATCAACGCTCCACCAGAGAAAACTTTCTTTACCACGAATGGTCCTTCATAATTTGGAGTCCATTTGCCCCTGTGGTCCGTATGAGGAGGGAGGATTCTTTTCAGCACAAGATCTCCTACTTGGTACTCTCGGTGCCTGACTTTCTGATCGAAGGCTTTCTTCATTCTTTTCTGATACAACTGTCCATGACAGATTGCAGCCAATCTTTTCTCTTCGATCAGACTCAGTTGTTGGAATCGGGCTCGGACCCATTCTGCTTCGTTCAGTTTAACATCCATTAGTACCCGTAGAGAGGGTAATTCAACTTCGATAGGTAGGACTGCCTCCATACCATACACAAGCTGATACGGTGTTGCCCCAGTGGATGTTCTGATTGACGTGCGGTATCCATGCAAGGCAAACGGTAGCATTTCATGCCAGTCTTTGTAAGTGACTACCATCTTCTGCACAATCTTCTTGATATTCTTATTTGCTGCCTCAACAGCGCCGTTCATCTTTGGCCTGTAAGGAGAAGAATTATGATGTTGAATCTTGAAGTCCCGGCACAGCTCTGCCATCATTTTTTTGTTTAAGTTGGAACCATTATCAGTAATGATTCGCTCGGGCACTCCATATCGACAGATGATATCTCTCTTCAGAAATCTGGCTACCACTTGTCTCGTAACATTTGCATATGAGGCTGCTTCTACCCACTTGGTGAAATAGTCAATAGCAACCAGGATGAATCTGTGGCCATTCGAAGCAGTTGGCTCAATCTTGCCAATCATATCAATGCCCCACATGGAAAAGGGCCATGGTGAAGACATTATGTTCAAAGGATTGGGAGGCACATGCACCTTATCTGCGTAAATCTGGCATTTATGGCATTTTCTGGCATAGGCACAACAGTCGGCATCCATTGTGATCCAGTAATAGCCCGATCTTAGCAACTTCTTAGCCATGGCATGCCCTCCTGCATGGGTACCAAAGGATCCTTCGTGCACTTCATGCATCAACAAGTCTGCTTCTGTCTTATCAACACATCTGAGGAGTACCATATCAAAGTTCCTTTTGTATAAAAACCCATCAGTGTTCAGAAAGAAACTACCAGCAAGCCTTCTCAAAGTCTTCTTATCATTGGAAGATGCCCCAGGTGGGTATGTTTGATCCTCCAAGAAGCATTTAATGTCATGGAACCAAGGCTTATCATCTTTAACAACATCTGCTGCGAACACATATGCTGGTCTGTCGAGTCTGGATACTGAAATCTGAGGTACAAAGTTAGCAGCTTGAACTTTGATCATGGATGAAATGGTAGCCAGGGCATCTGCAAACTGATTCTCGTCCCGAGGGATATACTCAAGCTTGACTGTCGTGAAGAAAGTCAATAACCTCCTTGTATAATCCCTGTAAGGTATCAGATGATCCTGGTGTGTATACTATTTGCCGTTGGTTTGATTGATTACCAGAGCTGAATCTCCGAATACGGTCAATGTCTTGATCCTGAGGTCAATGGATTCCTCAAGACCCATAATGCAAGCTTCGTATTCAGCTTCGTTGTTAGTGCAGTTGAAAGTGAGTTTTGCCGAGAAAGGCATGTGAACTCCTTTGGGTGTAATGAGTACTGCACCAACACCACGACCATTCATGTTAACAGCCCCATCAAACATCATAGTCCATTCCTCTTCCGGGTCAGGCCCTTCAGTGTGAACAGGCTCTTCATGATCCTTTGATTTTATGAACATGATGTCTTCATCAGGGAAGTCAAATCTCATAGGCTGGTAATCATCGATAGGTTGCTCAGCAAGATATTCAGACAATACGCTGCCCTTGATGGCTTTTTGAGATGTGTATTGGATGTCATATTCTGTGAGGATCATTTGCCATCTTGCAACCCGTCCGGTAAGAGCTGGCTTCTCGAATATGTACTTGACTGGGTCCATTTTCGAGATCAATAAAGTAGTGTGAGTCAACATATACTGTCTCAGTCGGCGAGCAGCCCACGCTAAAGCACAGCAAGTTTTCTCGAGCAGTGAATAACGTTGTTCACAGTCGGTAAACTTTTTGCTCAGGTAGTATATTGCATACTCTTTTCGACCAGACTCGTCATGCTGGCCCAGCACACACCCCATTGACTCTTCTAATACTGTCAAGTACATGATCAGAGGTCTTCCTTCAACTGGAGGCATAAGGATTGGAGGCTCTTGTAAGTATTCCTTGATCTTGTCAAAAGCCTTCTGGCAGTCTTCGTTCCACCTGACCGTCTGTTCTTTTCTCAATAATTTGAACAAAGGCTCACAGGTTGCCGTAAGGTGGGATATGAACCGTGAGATGTAGTTCAATCGACCTAAGAACCCTCGAACTTCTTTCTCAGTTTTCGGTGCAGGCATCTCTTGAATAGCTTTGACTTTATCAGGGTCAACCTCAATCCCTTTCTCGCTTACAATAAAGCCCAGCAGCTTGCCGGATCGCACCCCGAATGTGCATTTGTTGGGGTTTAACTTCAGTTGGTACTTCCTCAGACGCTTGAACAACTTCAGCAGATTTACCAGGTGGTCCTCTTCAGTGAAGGACTTGGCAATCATGTCATCCACATAACATTCGATTTCCCTATGGATCATATTGTGGAATAATGTTACCATAGCCCGTTGATATGTGGCACCAACATTCTTCAGTCCGAATGGCATCACCTTGTAGCAGAACGTGCCCCAGGGTGTGATGAATGTTGTCTTCTCCATGTCCTCAAGTGACATCTTAATCTGGTTGTATCCTGAAAATCCATCCATGAAGGAGAATACCGAGAACTGAGCTGTGTTATCCACCAATACATCAATGTGAGGTAAAGGGAAATCATCTTTCGGGCTGGCTCTGTTCAGATCCCGGTAGTCAACACACATTCTTACTTTGCCGTCCTTTTTAGGCACAGGTACTATATTAGCAACCCACGGTGGATAGCTAGTCACAGCAAGGAACCTGGCGTCCCATTGCTTTTGTACCTCTTCTTTGATTTTCATTGCCATGTCCGGACGAGTACGGCGCAGCTTCTGTTTAACCGGTGGGCATTCTTCTCTCAAAGGCAGCTTGTGCACAACAATGTCGGTGTCCAACCCTGGCATATCTTGATAAGACCAAGCAAACACATCCACATATTCTTGAAGCAGGCCAATCAGTTGTTTTTTCACTGAGTCTTGCAGGCAGGCCCCGATTTTAACCTCTTTCACGTCTTCATCTGTGCCAAGATTAATCACTTCAACCTCCTCCTGGTGAGGAGTAATAACCTTTTCCTCCTGCCTTAACAACCTGGCTAGCTCTTCAGGAAGCTCATATTCTTCTTCAACCCCTTCATCAGCTTGATTGATCGGATTGTCAAAGTCATACGAAGTCATAGCCGTGCTGTTGTCGGTGCTGTCTGGAAGGCACACTCTGCAAGGGTTCAGTTTGTTCATTTTAGTGATTTGATTTTAATCTTGTTTTAGAAAAGTGAAATAAAGTTGTCATTTTGAAAACACTGCCATTTATTTTTTGTACAAAAAGAAAAATGGAAAAAACAGTGAGCGGAAAAGAAAAAGACTCGTTTGCAAAAAGATGTCTGATATTTCATTGATTAATCTTGTTGCACAAAAAGTACAGATGGCCCGATTACAAAATGAGTCTTGTCATCTTGGGCAAGATGCAAGACTTTGATGCATGCTATAAAAATACAGGAAATAATAATTACTCTGCACGAGTAACTCTTATAATTTCCTGGGAAGACCAGTTTGAGACGCTGCTCCCCGGGATCTTTGGACGAATCCAGCTTTCCAGGTTGCGTTCTTCTTCCAGCTCGTCTTCCAGACAGTTGATAGCATCAGGGGTGAGCATCCCCCCACTCACAAAGTTGGGCTCTTTCGCAGCCTCTGCTTGATCTTGTTGAGTTGGTTTGTAACCCAACCCAAATCTATCCTCTTTCTTCTCCACCGATAACAATTTGCCCCAGCCTTGGGCGTTTCCTCCCTCAACAACCTTCCGGGCTTGTTGGTATGATGATATTGAAGTTCCAGACACAGCAGATGTTTCATTGACATTCAAGGCTTCGAACCCCTGACTCATTGTTTCATGGATCTCCCCATCCATCTCAATGTACTTATAGGTAGCCAGGTGGCTGACAAAAATATCCTCCTCTCCACAGATTGTAACGATTTGACCCTCCCACTCGTATTTCAACTTCTGGTGAAGGGTAGAGGTCACGGCGCCAGCGGCGTGAATCCATGGCCTACCCAATAGACAGCTGTAGGCAGGCTGTATATCCATCACGTAGAAGGTCGTTTTGAAGGTCTGCGGGCCAATTGTTATGGGCAATTCAATCTCTCCCAGAACCGATCTTTTTGAACCATCAAAGGCTCTCACCACTAGGTTGCTGGGTCTCAACGCCAATCCGTCATATTCTAACTTCACCAGGGCCTTCTTAGGTAAGACATTGAGGGATGACCCCGTGTCCACCAGCACATGGGAAAGGACAGCACCTTTACATTCCATGGTTATGTGCAAGGCTTTGTTATGGTTGCGGCCTTCCGTTGTCAAATCAGTATTGGTGAACCCTAGTCCGTGACTAGTATTAACATTTCCAACTACAGCTTCCAGCTGATTGACAGTGATCTCTTCAGGCACGTAAGCTGCGTGCAAGACTTTGAGTAGTGCGTTCCGATGGGCTTCGGAGCACATAAGCAATGATAGGATTGAGATCTTGGAAGGCGTTTGATGAAGCTGATCCACTATTTTATAATCACTCTTTTTGATGATTCGCATGAACTCATCAACCTCTTGATCGAATGGTGTTTTCAAAGCTTCTTTAACAGTCTGCTCTTCCTGCACCAAGCTTTTCCCTTTCGCCTTGGCAGCAACTTCTGCTTCGGCAGTGGGTTTCTGAATTTGTGGAGCGAAAAGACGTCCGCTTCGAGTGAAGCCTCCGCCTCCTCCCACATTGTCAATTTGTGGTGCAGGGGTTGATGATTCAAAAGTGATTCTTTGTCCTTCACAGTACAGGTCAGAGCCGTAATGCCAGGGGATAGCATTACTGCTTTCATAAGGTACTGGTCCAGGCACCGTGATAGTGACTGGACTGACTGCAGCTGCGGAAGGAAATGTGATAGTTTGCGGATCATAATAAATTGTGACTGGCGCTCTGATGGGAGCAGCACTTTCTGAGTTGTAGGCAGAGTTGTTTTCAGGATCATAAAATATTGTGACAGTTGAGACGTCTTCATGATTTGTTGCTGATGTTGTAGGAGACATTGTTGGAAGAATGGATGTTGTTGTTGTAGGAGTCTCAAAATGGAGTGGTGCTGAAGTTGTAGAAGAAAAATTTGTTGATAACTGATCAGTTGAGATGACAGATGAAGTACTTGTTGATGAAGCCGAAGAATTGTCAGGTACAATGGTTACTGCAGTTGTAGGAGGTTCTGGAGTTGTTGCTAATGAAGTTGCTGGATTTGTAGGAAATGATGTGGTGATCTGGAGTTGGCCACTCTGAATAAGACCATCTATGCCATTCCTCAGGTTATCGCACCCATTCACCGAGATATTGCAGTAAGCACACCCCAACTCACACCCCGGGAACATCTGACATTCGAGGAGTTGAGCCTTCATTTCTACCAACGGTGTCCGGATCTGACCCACACTGGTTATTAAATAAGACGGTTTGTCTTCTTCAATAGCGTTAATTCTGGGACCCCCGTGGTTTGGCATTGGGTTCTTATTGACATTGGGTGGTGGTGCGAAATTCAGAGCTTTTGAGTCTACCAGGTCTTGTACCTTCATGTGCAAGGCTCTACACTTTTCTGTACTGTGGCCAGGTGCATTCGAATGAAAAGCACATCTGGCGTTGGAGTCATAATTCCTGGGTAGACTGTTGGGATCTGGAGGTGCCAGCGTCCTTAGCTCAACTAGGTTGAGTTTCAGGAGTTGTGGCAGCAATGTAGCATATGGCATAGGGATCGGATCGATTACCCTGTTGGCTTGAGAAGGCCTCTGTTGGAATGGCCTTTGCTGGTTGTTGTTGTTGGTGTTGCTGTTGTTGTAATTTCTCGGAGGATACTGATTCTGTTGATGGTACTGAGGTTGTTGATAGTTTTGCTGCGGAGGTTGATAAACTGGTTGAGGATGAGCTGGAGCGGGAATGGTGACTGCTCCCACTGATCTGTGAACATATTGGGGCCTGCCCCTGTTGGTGTGGATGGCATTGGTCTCGCCAGTTCTTCTTGGGCCTGCAAAAGGCTTCCTTGTACTACTGGACGAGCTGGCACCATTGTCAGAAATCTTACCCATCTTTAATAGGCTTTCAATTCTCTCCCCAGCTATGACAACATCTGCAAAGCTAGTGGAAGAGAAAGCAGCCAGCCTGTCAATGTAGGTTCCCTGAAGGGTGTTCATAAACATATCTGCCATTTCCCTCTCAGACATAGGTGGCTGAACAGCAGCAGCCAGTTGCCTCCATCTCTGGGCATATTCTCGGAAACTTTCCCTTGACGACTGTGACATTCCCATTAGGAGGGTCCTGTTGGGTGCCATATCTAAGTTGTACTGATACTGTCTGATGAAGGCCTCTGCCAGGTCCTTCCAACACCTGATAGTTGCCCTTGTCAAGTGAGAGTACCATTCTCTTGACGCTCCAGTCAAGCTATCCTCGAAATAGAACATCCAGAGCTTCTCATCCATAGTATAGGCCTTCAGCCTCCCCAGAAATGATTGTAAATGAGTCCGGGGGCATGAAGTCCCGTTGTATTTTTCAAAACAAGGAGGCTTGAACTTATGGGGAATCCTGACCCCGTCTACCAAGCCCATGTCCATGACATCGAAACCCAGAGAGTTTTGAGATTCTAGGGACCTCAATTTCTCAGCTATCTCATCCAGCCTTCTATCATAAGCTTCCTCCCCAGCACCCATTACTGTGAATTGATCCTCTTGGGGGTCTTCTTGCAGTATCCTGGCTACAGTGGCAGTCCCTTGAACATTTGCAGGAATATTGACCTCTGGATGAAGATGGGGGCCAAATACAGGGGGGTTAACATGAGGTTGGACCCTTTCGTTGTTGCTGGTGCCGACAGTCCCTATATGTGGATCTTCTTGATTTTGCCTTTCCACCATGGCCCTCAGTCTTTCTTGGCTCTGAGCCATGTTGTTCATCACTTCCATAAACTGCGTCATTTGATTCCTCATTTCTAGCCTTTCATTTGCCATTTGATTTCTGACCTCAGTAAGGTCCTGCTGCATCTGATCCATTTGTATGCCCGGAAGGTTGTTACGGGTTGGATAACGGTGCGGACGGTTGAGGGGAAATACCCGGCGCCGAGCAATAGTTCCTGAACATCACAACAGAGTTAGTGGCAATAAAAAAAACCTACAAAACAAACAAAAGGGTTAGCATGCAATGCAGTATGCTTATTTGTTTTCAAGGTATCCGGCTTGGCATTCAGTTTTGACCCTTCCAGACCCTTGAAGATGCTGTTGATGTTGCTTTCGAAGTGGAACAAACTAACACATATATTACAGAAAACAAAATGGTACATAGTCTGTTTACAAATACAAGCCCTCTGAGGGGTCAAAATACATTACAAGAAAATAAAAAGTACATGGAATGAAAGCAACAACAAGCAAATGGTCAAACACCAAGACCAAACTCATCCTCACGAACTTCCTTGAGAAGTGCTTCGGTCACAGGATCAGCCGGACGCTCCGTGAGATTCCTGATGAGGAGATTCCGGGTTGTAACAGCTACTGCTATCTTCTTGTGCTGATTTTGGTCCTTCGACCTCTTCACTCCTGCTCTGATCTTCAGCTCTGATATCTCCCTCTGGGCTGCTGCCAGGGCTTCTTGCTGCTCTTTTGCACTAGCTTCCAGTTGCTCCATCTTGTCTTGGACCCTCTTGTCCTCCAGAGTACGAGCTTCGGTGATCCTGACCCACCGAGCTTGACTCTCCTTCAGATACAAGTCTGTCCTTGCTCTCTGGAACTGGGCTTCCTTGCAAGCATTCTTCAGAATTTGTTCTCCAGCTTTAGACTTTTTGATATAATCCCCAGACTTCTCAATTTTAGTCAGATGCTCCACTCTCAACTTCTCTAACCTCTCAATCTCTATCCTACCATCACTCCTCTCCCGGAGGGTCTTCTGCAAAGCCTGAGTCAACTTCTCATTTCTTTCTTTCAAGCTCTCAAACTCTTCCAAACTGATAGTTGCAGGGGGTGGTGCTGAAGATGATTCAGGCATATCTTCTATGGTAAATGGCATTCCAGAGAATTGAGCCCTGGCATGGGACCAATCATAGTATTAAGCTGATGCCACATTGTTGCTCTTCCCCAAAATGGTTACTCCCTTGGTTTGAACATTATCCCAGGCCCAGGCTACCTGCCTAACAATAGCCAGATTAAGCTTGTTCTCACAATAAAGAGTCTCAACCAAGTCCTGTGCCTTAGGAGTGTGGACCAGTGCATAGCCCAGTTGTCTTCTGAACAGCAGAGGATTGTAATTAATACTACCCTTAACTCCTATTAGGGGCACATTGGGAAAATGCCCACAGCTGGTGATGATATCCCTGCCTTTGGTGCTTTGAGTGCACCATCTGATATCAGCTGAAGTTAGAGCAGTGAGTCTCTTAGCCCAGTTTCTCTGCTGATGAGGATTCAAAAATGCATCTGTCCTGGGTAGATGCCTGAGAAGCCAAGTGTGGAACAATGGAGCACAACACCTCACTAATCTTCCCCTCTGCTTTTCATTCCTCTGATGCACTGAGTAGTAGAGATCCCCCAATAAAGTGGGCACTGGGTTCTCCAAGATGAAAAGATGGATTGCATTCTTGCTAATGAATCGAGGCTCATCTGCAAACAATACAATTCCATATATACCCAAGGCCAATAAAGCACAGACAACTTTCCACTCTCCTAAAGAAGCTTTCAGGGTAGCTTGAGAGATCAAGAAATCCAGATGGAAACCAGGGATTCCAGCTTTAGAAGTCATATGCTGCTCAATCAGAACAGGTTCCAGATGCAAAGCCTTTGCTACTTCTCCATTACCGGGAAAGACCATCTCAGGGTTGAAAGGGATTTCACCCCTGATAGGTATACCAACCAATGATGAGTATTCTTCCAATAGAGGGCCCAACTGAAAGTCTTGGAAAGTGAAGCACCTTAATGGGGGATCATAAAACTGAAGGCAAGTGTGGATCAGGCTTCTCTGTGAAGGGTCCAGATCCATAACCATATCAAGTATATCTCCATAATGTTCCCTGAACAATGGTATGTGATCTGGAGTGATCAGGGTCTGAATCCTCCTGATGTCAGATAGTTCTGGCTGGAAAAAGTGATAGGTGATGTTGCTCTTTTTAGGAGCCATGATGCTGAAGATGAGTAGAGACAGGTGCTGATGATAACTCTGAAGAATGGGCCACTGATTGGCTGGTGCAGATGGCAGATGGCTGAAGCAGGTGCTGATGAAGATAGGCCAATACTGAAGATAGGGTCAAAACCAAACCAAAAGAATGAAGATGGATACCCTGAAACACAAATAAGCAAATGTTAATATGATGCAATGTTTATGTATGCAAATGATATGCAAGGGTTTGTGACTGAGCTGGATCTGATCAAGTGCTTTGATGTAGGTCCAAGTATGTCCAAGAAATCCAGATGGAGGTCTATAAATCCAGTAACCAAGGTGGGGGGCTCAAATAAAGAGCCACATGTCCAGGGTTTAGAATCACAAGAACTGTTCCAACATGGAGTATTCTTAATCAAGTCAAAGTAACAGGGTGTTCTGAGGTCAAGGTACCTGCAAACCTGTAAACAGCCCAACCCCCTCACAGGTGGTGTTCTAAAACAAGGATCCTCAGACTTGGATCAGTTATGAGAAGTGTAAACACTTCTAACCCGGAGGTACAGTGTTTACAATAACCATAAAAGTTCCTCCTCTAATTCACCTCAGTTTCGGAAGGTCAAAACTAAAGGTCATCCAGACTTAGCAGGCTTCCCAGATAGCCCTAGCATTGCAGGAAATCCGCAACACAGAGTTCTCAAGAAGAAACCCATATCTGAACCGTGTTTCATATTCCCGCACCAGACCGAGATGGAATGGGAAAGAATATGATTCACTCTAGCCTAGGTGTCACTCAGGTCCCAGGTATAGGACCTTAACTCTCAATAGAACACCCACCCACCAAAGCAAACAAACAGATCCAGCCAACAACACAGTATGACAATATGATAATATATGCATAAAGCTATAAAGAAAGCAATAAACAAAACTATACATAAAGCAAAAATAAATACAAATATACAAACACAGATAGCACATAACACCCCAGTAAACACAAATCAAACAAGCGCTAGGAGGAACCCACAAAAAGAACCGGAAGCCCTGGTTGCAGTATAAGGGTCCCCAGCAGAGTCGCCAAGCTGTCGCTCTCGATATTTGCATCCCGGTACAAGCGCGAACGGTCGGCGAAAAGAACAATGAGAACACACAGCAGTGAACTCACTGGAAAAGAAAAGAGTCGCCAGCTAGGCATTTTTATCCCGGAGGAAAGGCAATGCTGCATAGACCTAGAAAAGATGGATAAGACGGTTGCGAACCAGAGAGACTGAGAAAGGGGGTTGGTTACAACCTGGGAAGGTATTAGCACCCAGATTGTCCGCCGTACTCGACGGGATCCACGCTTAAAAGATTTGTGTTTTAAAGGGGTAGTGTCAGTGCAATCTGTGTGTACAGAGCTGGAAAAGGATGTACAGGTGTCAGTGTAAAAGAAGTGAAGTGTAAAGTGTATAAATGATGTGTCAGTGTAAAGGAGAAAGAGGTGAAATGCTCAAGATTGTGAGGCTTAAAGAATAAAGCTGGAAAAGGGGGAATATACAGAGACTTTTGTTCGATAACTGTTAAGTTATGCCTACGTATCCTCTCGTGCAATGAGGAAGTCAGAACACCGTAGTTCGACCCAAAGAGAGTGAAAGATGAATTGACTTGTGAACTGCTTGCTTGCCTATGCTCAAGTGTATGATCTGTCTGGCACAGATGCAAACTGTCTTGCATTAGACGGGAGAAGCAAGTTCTCGGTTGTGAGTGAAGATGATGAGAAAAGAATCCCGGAGGAGACGATTATTGTTTGTTTTTGTGTTTTCAGTCTTTTATTGTTTTTGGATTTTGTCATAAGATAATGAGCTTAAGCCTAAACCAATGGATTTAGTAAACTCATCACATCTTCCCTCTGATTAGGGGTAATGAGAATACCTCAAGTGTGAAGTCAGCTTCTCACACTTAATCACCATGATGTAGGATTAAGATCATTAACCTACTTGTGATTATTTAGATGTTTTTGGTGTTTTTGTTTAGTGTTAAGTAATGAGATTAAGCCATAATCAGGGATTAAACAGACTCATTACACCATCCTAATAGAAGGATAATAGATGAGAATGTTTAAGCTGAGGAAAGCTCCTCAACTTAATCCATGATTAGGGATTAAACTCATGACAAAACAAAGCCTTTATTTAAGTGGATTTTAATTGGTGATATGATGATGAAGTGATTTTTAGGGTTTGTAAGACGACTTGAGGGGGACTTGTCCATTAACACTAGGGTTAGTCCTTCTTAACCAATTAAGGAAGAATTAGAACCCTAATGCAAGGCCCAAGTTACAAGTGTGATGTCTTGATACTTATTAAGTGGATTGATTAAGAGATTTAAACACATTAAGGGTTTAACACTTAGGATTAAAGTTATACACTCCATCCTAAGAGAAGGATGCAGGCATAAGCTTAATCACAAAGCCTTAAAGCCTTTAGGGTTTAATCCCTGATTATGAGGTGAGAAGAGATGACTCAAAAGAGACACAAAGGTAAAAACTAAAAGGGGAGACTAATCAAAACCCTAATCATTGTCATGCTTGGTTGTTCCTAAGGTTTGTTAGGTTTTCAAGAGAAATCTTCAATGGAACCACCAGGAAGCAGATGAAAGGATCAGGAGAAGCAAAGCAACTTGCTTCATTCAAGAAGTCAAGTCACTTGAAGAAAGAAAGGGGGAAGAGGAAGAATGAGCAAGCTCAATCTCAAACACATATAAAAATGCAGCATGAATGCAAGAGAGAGATGAAGAGAAGTTATGAGAAGTGAAGGCAAATTCACTTCCCAAAGTTACTTACCACCTGAAAGGTTAGAAAAGGAATGCAATGCAATGCAAAATGGGATGAGATGACATGATGAGAAACCAAACCAGAAGCATATACATGATGCTAATGATGCTATGAGATGCTACAAACATGAGGCAGCACATGGAAATGATCATACAAGTTCATGAATGCAAATGAGGCAAGTTAGGAACCATGAACATACATGAAAAGTTATGAAGTGCACATGACATACAACATGGCAAATACATGATGCAATGATCAAACATGCTTTCAATATGTCTTATGATGTCAAATGAATCAAATGGATGCTTGAAATGTCATGGCAAGTCATGTTGTGCAAGAGAAAGCAAGATGGATACATATGAAAGCCCAAATTAGGGTTTATGAATCACACATCAAACACAAACCAAAATCAGAAGCAAACAACATTACAAAAAATTGAAAATTCCACACAAAGGACCCCTAATCCTATACTAACTCACTGCCCAAAGGAGAGGTCTCAACTCTTAACCTAACTCAAGATATGAATTTCACAAGTTTTCTAGGGTTTTAGGGTTCCTAAACAAAAGAAATGTCAAACAAATTGAAAATGAAAGATCAAATCATGGCCATTTAATCTCACAAACTACATGCTAAACACAATGCAATGCAAAAAGAATCAATGTCCAACTCTTTATGGATAGGCAAAAATGATTTTTTGAACTTTGGATCAAATTAATGCATAAAAATGATTTTAATTCAATGAGAAATTCTTAAAATGCATCAAGATCAAAAAATAAATTTGGTTTGAAGGTTGGACAATGTTTCTAAATGTCTTAGAACATTTCATGAATTTTTTGGTGATTTTTAAATACCTAAAAGTATTTTTAATAAATTAATTTCCATTAATCAATTAAAAATAAACTTTTAAATATTTAAAAATACATTTTAAATTCTAAAAATAAAATTAAAAATATTTTTGTGTCTTAAAAATTAATGAAACTTTTGAGAAAAAGTTTCATAATTTTTAAAACAATATTGCTATTTTAAATAAATTGTATAAAAGAAATGAAATAATATGAAAATAAAATGATTTTTAAACTGAAGAAGGAAAAGTAATCAAATCCTAAGGACCAGATTCAAACTAAAACGCGCGCATGTTGACTTGGCGCCAGATCCTACGGCCAGAATTCAAAATCAGCTAATTAATGCTTATGCCCTAATCCTGCCGTTAATCACTTTCAGATGACCGGAACAGTGTTCCGGTCATCTTCTCCGTTCACCACAAAACCTAATCTCACTCTATACGCATCTAAAATGAATTCTAAAAACACAGGAATGATCCCCACTCACTCACGAACCAAAACCCCCAATCAAAACATATTTATCATTCCAGAAATGGCTGAATCGGAACAAACAAAATCTAGGGCAAAAAGTTTCAGAGACTGATTAAACTCTCAACTCTCCACCATTTTCAAAACTAAAGACATATTCATGATCAGGAAAGCATATAGAACAACTTAAGAACTTAAAAAATGATTTCTGGAAAAAATGTTCTTGAGCTACCTGAGTTTCGAAGCTTTCACTCTTGCTACTTTCTGTCCCCTTCTTTTGATGAAAACCACTCCTTATGATCCCCTGATGATGCTTGAATGCTTAGAAGGAGTTTAAGTTGGCTGGTTTGAGAGATTGAACAAGTTCTGTTCAAGCTCAGGTGTGAATCGTGTTTATGATTCAGGCTGTTTCTGGCAATGGTGAAGGGTTCTTTGTGGTCAGAATGATGAGTGGAGAAGGTTTGTGGAGTTTGTTTGGGTGTTTATGGCCTGTGGAGTGAGTTTCGAATGGTTTTGCTTCTGAGAGTGAAAATGGAGGAATGGTGTTCTTGCTTGATTCAGGCCTAAGTCTTGCTGGTTTTGGCTCAGTGAAGCAAGGTGAGTTGATCTATGAAAATGGTTTTTGTGTTTGTGTGTTGTGTAGAGAGATTCGAAGGCTTTTGCTTGAGGGGGTGATTTTGTGAATGTGATGCTCTTGTGTGTTTCAGCCTTGCTCCTTATGTCAAATGGCTAGAAAATGGATAGTATAAAATAATCCCATTGGTCAGATGATGTGACCTGGCCTGCTGTGATAGGTAAGTCCACTTTTGCAAATTGTCAACCTTTTGGTAAGAGAGGCATGGGCTAAGTTCTAGCTTGGTACAAGAGTGTGGGCTGGCGCAGCATGGTGTGTGAGTGATGCTAGGAAGGTTCAGCAGCCAAGACAACTAGTTGGTGAAGTGTGATGAGTGGTTTTGCAAGTTGGTTCCTTTTGAAACTTCATGAAAATCCCTTGCCTTGCCAACCATGAACATGTGATCTTTTGGTTCAAATATGATTTTTAGGTCACATAGAATGTTTGTGCATTGGTTTGATGTGAACTAGAAGTCACAAATGCCTTGGTACAAAGTTCTTGCAAGTTTCTCATTTGGTGCACATCTTGAAAATTAATGATTTTTGCCAACTTTGTCACACCATAACTTTTGACCCAAGAAGAATTAGATCATGTTCTTGTACTTTTTGAAAAGGGAAAAATGTATTCTACAACTTTCATGACCAAAGTTTTTCCATTTGAAGCATTTTTGGATCAAAAAGCAAGGCTTGAAAAATGGCATAAAATGACAAATTCTAGAAAAGTCAACCATGCCCTAAAAAGTCAACTTTGCAAAAACTTGTAATTCTTGAATTTTTTGAACTTCAACCTTCTTCCATGATCAAATAAAGATCATATACACTCAAAATGATTAAGATCACCCCTTGGTTGGGTCATTGGGGGCCCCAGATGCCCTGATTTTGCATTGACTTGTCTGAAAAGTCAACTCTTGATCAGATGACTTCCCCATGGAATTTCTTCATGAAAATTGATATGCATACTCCCTATACCATATAGAGACCAATGGAAACAAGAATGACCAAAAAATTTGGAGTTATGGCCTCTGAAACCAAAACCCTAATTTTAGGTCAACTGTGCAGTCAAACTTGGCTCTGTATCCACACCAATCCTAGTTCTTGTGATCCTTTTGCATTTTTGACTTTGAGAGGATGTAATATGATATAAGAACACACATGGACCCCTTTGGAGTGATTGATGGCCTTTGGAGTGGCTCAGGAGGCTTTTGGATTGCTCAGATCACAAACCCTAGGTGCAGATGACTTTGAAACTATGCAGTGAATCAAAAATGAGATATGGAATGATATGATTATGTCTATGCATATGAAATGATCACAAGCCATGGTATGAATGGGTGAGGGCAAATTTGGGGTGTTGACATATATATATAAAAAAATGTACACCCGGCAAGTCGAAAACCTGAAAAGGCGGCTTGGGCAAAAAAGGGTATCCCGGTGGATTGAAAACCTGAAAAGGCAATCCAGGCAAAAGTTAGGGATTAAAGCGTATGACTATGTCTCGTTTGGGTCATCCATGAAACTGCAACCAGTTGTACTACTTACTCAAGTTTGAACAGATAAAGCTCAATCCAATCGTTTCCGTCTCAACAACAGAAGATGAGATACTTGAAGATAATGGCAATAGTAGAATTGAAACTCAATAGGATTATTTCTCACATAGCTGATTTCTTTGTTTTAAAACTTTACGACGAATTCCTCTTACTAGGATTTCTGTCTCCTTGTACAAACCTACCTATGCATAGGTCACTTTTTGATATAAATAAAATTCCATCTTTGAATCCTGATTTACTTTTACCCTATTTACATAAGCGAAACGTCCATTGGTTGTGTTTGAATGTATGTATGCTTTTGAATATGATTGATGTTTACCAGAAATGCATAAATGCTTAATATGATTGATGTTTACCTGAAATGCATGGAAATGCAGTAATAGTATTTACTAAGGACGAACGAGGGAAGGATTTCAACAAAGCTTCACCGGTTCATCCTCACAAGACAGCTACAAAACCCCCAGTAGGGCAAATCCATCTTCATAAATACTTCGAGTCACATCTCCCCTGGAATTTATATCCATCTCTTTTATCCTCATACGGATAGTAGGGAATTTATTCTTCCAATAAGAGTACGACGAACGAAGACGGGAGGTTATGGATACCTTACTACCGAACGAAGACGGGAGGTTATATAAACTATATTATCAAAACAAGACGGGAACGAGTTCCTCATATTCTCCAATGACAAATCGGGATTTATTTTCCCTGGCCAGCAGTTGCTATACGAAGATATCCAGACGCTTCAGACTCATGATGCATACATACATCATTTACGTCATAACATACATATACATAGATACATAATACATTACTTAAGTGCATCATGTTATACATGCATACATAATACATAAACTAATATTATCATACAGAATGTTATAATCTTGTTTTTCAGGTTAATTCTCCAGCAGACAAATTTCATCAACAAAGTGTGACTATTGGGCCGTTGTTTATCTTCCCAAAAGTTATCATTTCCTCAGGACGTTGTTTATCTTCCTGAAAGCTTCTTATACCTCAGGACGTTGTTTATCTTCCTGAAAGCATATCATGACCTTGGGCCGTTGTTCATCTTCCCAAAGGTTATATCATTATACCTCAGGATGTTGTTTATCCTCCTGAAAGCATAACATTCCTCAGAACGTTGTTTAACCTTCTGAAAGCATATCATTTCCTCGGGACGTTGTTTATCTTCCTGAAAGCATATCATGACTATTGGGCCGTTGTTTATCCTCCTAAAAGTTATACTTATACCTCAGAATGTTGTTCATCCTTCTGAAAGCATATCATCACCTCAGGACGTTGTTTATCCTCCTGAAAGCATATCATTTCCTCAGAATGTTGTTTATCCTTCTGAAAGCATACCACTACCTCGGGACGTTGTTTATCTTCCTGAAAGCTATCACCATTACCTCAGGATGTTGTTTATCTTCCTGAAAGCTATCATTATATCTTCATATCTTGGACTGCTTTATCCTCCAAGAAATATACCTGGAGAATTTTTCTCCAAGTGGCATCTTTAAGCCCACTCAAGCATAATCAACTAGTCATCAGTATCACTCTACGCACCGGTGAGTGCAAATTTTTGGGCTTTTGTGTTCAATCCCCTTCAACCTTCCAAGTTACGACTGGCACATATACCAATCTAACCCCTCGGGTTTCAGAAAATTGAACAGGGGCAGCTGTTGCACCCCAAAATTTGCCCTCACAATACAAGGCTTTGTGTACTAAGAGGTTCACAAGGTTCACAAGACCTTTCATGAGGTTCATTAAGTTTACAAGACACTTTATGAGGTTCACAAGGTTCACAAGACCTTTCATGAGGTTCATGAAGTTTACAAGACACTTTATGAGGTTCACAAGGTTCACAATACTTACAAGACCTTTCATGAGGTTCATGAAGTCTACAAGACACTTTATGAGGTTCACAAGGTTCACAAGACCTCCCATGAGGTTCAAAAGGCTCACAAGACCTCCCATAAGGTTCACAAGGTTCACAAGACATTTTATGATGGTTCATAAGGTTCACAAAGTTCACAAATAGTCAGAAGACTTGACAATTCCCTCAGACAATGCATCCTCCTAAGCAGGACATCCAAAACTAGGGTTTTGACTTTAATCAGGATAAATGAACTTCATAACATCTTACATGTGTTTAAGAACCCCCATGACAAGTTTCAAGACTTTTCTCAAAGGTTTGCTCAGTCAAATGATCAGATAAGTCAAAATCAGTCAAAGCAGTTCAAAAGTCAAACTGAGGTCAACTGTGGTCAAACCAAAGTCAAACTTCATGATTTTTTGCCAACATCAAGTATATGAAGTAAAATTCATCATTTGATCAAGGGTTGATCATGATTCATCAAGGATATTTCAGATCATCAAGAATCAGAGGTTTCTAAATTAGGGTTTCCTTAGGAAAAGTCAACTGAACTTTGACCAGCCTAACTTTCACATGCTTCATCACAAATTTTCCATCCAAAGCTCATTTTGAAGGAAATTGAATCTCTACAACTTTGTGTCTCACAAGCCAAGCCCAAAAATGCTTCATTTGGAAGGTATGAGCTAAGACATTATAGGTCCTTTTGAAAGTCAACAAAAAGTCAACAACTTCAAAAGGGCATAACTTGAGAATGGTAGATGATATGGACATGAAACCAATGGGGTTGGTTAGAGGACTCTTCAAGCTTTCCAAAATGTCCAAGAACACCCTCATAGCATTAAAATTGAAGGATGTGTGCCCTTGCAAAGTTGGGAAATTTTTGGTTGGTTTATGAAGAAAATGGAGGTTTAAAACCATTTTTTTTCTAAATGGGCTTGCCATATAATGATCCAATCCATACAAACACTTCATGCACGACCCAACCCACAAATATTCAGATTTTTTTATTATTTTATTTTATTTATTTTGATTTTATTCATCTAAAATCATTTTAAATTAAAATCAAATAGAAAAATCAAATATTTAAATGGGATATTGCTTCTAGAAAGTCATAAAGGTGATTTGGATCAAATTGATATAAGAATCATGGTGATTGGCTTGAAATAGAAAGGTTGAATTCACAAATATTTGAAGTTTAAGTCCTAATCTTTTTCAATCTTTTTCAATCAAAAACTCCATACAACAATCAATTTTTTTGACCTAGTTCCATTGTACTATAAGTAGACAACATAACCCTAATGCAAAGACACGAAATTTCTGCCTCAAAGAGTAAGTTGCAACTTTCAAAATTCATCACAAAACTCAAATTCGGATTCCAAGTTACAACCACTTTCAAGACAATTTGAAGGTTGCTATGTGTTCCTGGATATTCATAGAATGATCTTTGGATCATAAACAACATCTAAAACATCTCCATTTGCATAATCCGATTCATAATGTTCATCATATTTTGATTTTTCGATTCTGGATATTGACTGGTTTTTAATGAGCTTTGATCATTGTTTTGTGTTTATATTAAGTTGTTGATTGATTCTGGATAGTTTGATTGAAGTTTCATTGCAGGTTTGAGAAATCACCATGGCTAGGGTTTCGGCCATGAGATTAGGGTTTTGCTTTAAACCTAACATAAACAAATTCCAAGAACATAGAACAATCGTATGAAGCTTAAGGATCATGATGCACTAATTAATTTTGAGAAATTGTACAGTTTTGATGATGTTTCAAATTTGTAGGATTTCTGTGTTTGAAAATCGCAGGAAATATGGTAGCAAAATCCATAGAAAATTTCGCAGGTCTGGAGCTAGGAGATGAAGTTTCGCGCGTTCTGGAAATTTGAATTCTGGACATATTTTTTATATTATTTGTTTCAGTTATAATCACCAACCTGCAGTTGGTCTGGTGGTAAAGGGACGCGCGTGTGAGGTCAAGGTCCAGGGATCGAATCCTGGGTTCAACAATTTTATCTTGTTTTTCCATTTAGTTAACAGGTTTAATATATAATTAATTAAAGCCATTATACTATCAGAAGCGCCCTCCCGGCTGGATGGAAAGAACGTTTGTGTGTTGTGTAAGGGACCTGGGTTCGAAACCCCCTAGGCCCTTTTGCTTTATTTTGTTTTTTGTTGTTATGATTGTACAGGATATGAAACAAAAGACATTGGTATCCATTTTGTATCACCTGCGCGCGCATGGTCTAGTGGCTGGTGTATTGGTCCAGGTGTTGTGAAAGCTCAAGGGGCTGGGTTCGAATCCCAGCCCAGGTAAGTTTTTCTTCCTTTTCTCTATTATTTCTTTTTGTTTGTTTATTATTATTATTATTAATTTTAATTAAACTATAATCCTAATTTAATAAAATTAGTCTTAATAATATTTTCTAAACCCTAAAACATTTTTATAAAACCTAATTTTCTATAAATCCTAATTGTAAATATTAGTTTATTTTAATTTCATAGTTCTTGTTTATATTTTAATTAATGAATAAATCTTAATGTTTTTTTAATCAAACCCTAATTTTCTTTTATTTAAAACTTAATCCTATTTTATTTAATCATGTACATTTTTTTAATTTGTTTATAATTTAAATCTTGTATATAAATATGTTTAAAATTAAAATTCTTAATTTAATTTTGTTAATATGATAATATGACATAAATTGTTTATAATTTAATTTTTGTATATAAATAATTTTTAATATATGTTTAGAAATAGTTAAAAATTGCTAATTTAATTTTGTAATTATAATTTTATTTTTCATAATATGTTTATAATTAACTTAATTTTTTTTTAACTTACAACTTTATGATAATTAGTATAATTGCTTATATTTTCTTATTAGTCTTAAATAATAATTGTTTATAAAAAATTGATTTTTTTTAATTATTATGTTAATATTATTAATTATGTCTATATGATATTTCTTTTATTATTACTAACCCCATTTATATATTATGATTTATTATTATTATTTTCTACTAACCCAATTATTATTATTATTTATTTTTGCTTATTATATTTAATTTGCTTTAATTATTATTATGTAATTGTTCCTTTGATGTAATATTTTGGTAATAATGTTTAAATATTTATTTTTATGCTATGGTTAGTAAAATAGGGAGTGTAACATGTTTGTATGTTTAAAATCAATTTAGATCATTAAATTTAAAGATAAATATTAAAATTGTACACTCACACACGTAAGTCGATCTTTGATCGCCATCTCACTTCCTTAAGGATACCTCTCATGTTGCCTATTACAAAAAGGTCAAGTAGGGTGTATAAAGCAAAGTCCCTAATCTTATATCATCTAGTCCCTTAACAGATAAAAGATCAAGTCCCTTCGAATGTTGCATTCGTGATGATCTTGTCCCTTTCGAATAAAGATGATAAGTCCCTTCAAATTGCTTATACACCCCACAGTTGCCTAAATAACAGATGTCCCTTCATTTGTCCCACACATCCAAGGTAATGACTACCTATTCCTTAATAATAGGGATAGTCTTACCACTTAAAGGATTCAAGAACAGAAAAGACTTAAGTTTAGGGTAGGATCCTCTTAGATACTTGCTCACTCTTCAAAATATTTTAAACACTTCACAATTTCAAACAAATTTTCAAAACAAAGGTTTATACGCATCCGTACATGGATCATTATAAACACTTAAGAAAATTTCTATTCACACACTTCACATTTCAAAAACATTTTAAAGTGAGCTACGTAACTAAGAGCCCATGGATAACCATGGATGTAAAGGGTGCTAACACCTTCCCTTTACATAACCTACCCCCCGGACCCAAAAATCTTTTAAAAGGTCTTTCCTGTTCTTTTATGCCTTTCCTTTGGATAAAATAAAAGTCGGTGGCGACTCTTGCTATCCGCAACATAACTAAAGTCAGTTCTCCCACTGTGTTACAGTATCAGCTAAAGGTTCTTGTTTAATTCCATGGATATAAACATCAAAACTGTAATGCCAAGGTATAGCTTTATCAGAAGTATACGGAATAGGACCAGGAGTGGTAATAATCATAGGTGCAACTCTAGCTTCAACAACGATCTTCACAGGGCCTTCAGCAGTAATCTTGATAGGACCCTTATGAGTGATTTTGACAGGGCCCTTGGAAGTAATCCTCACTGGCACTTTATCAACCATATCCACCTCTTCAACCTTCGCACCTTGAGTTATATGTTCAACCATGCTCTCTACAGAAGGTGTCCTCTCAAACAATATGGTGTAATTGTCCATGAGGCATTGAATGTCGTCTTTCAACTTCCAGCAACTATCAGGTTTATAAGCACAATAGAAACAATCTTCATTACAACCTGGAAAGAACCCAGCTTGTACCAACTTCTTCTTGATAACAGACAATGGCGTAGTCACATCTGCAACTGAGGAAATATGTGAAACTTCATCAATGGCATTAACAGTCTTTTCATGATTTGGCATGGGAGCAGTAATCACATTTGGAGTACCCAGAGGGTCAAACTCAATCTCTCCAGCATCAATCATATCCTGAATTTTATTCTTCAATATCCATCAATTATTGGTATCATGTCCCTTCAAAGTAATGAGTTCACCCTTCAACAAGTGTTGCAAGGCTTGGGCCAGTGACATGTTGATCTTGGTGAACTGTCTTATAGGCCTTTGCTGATTGCCCTGTGGTGGCTCTGGTGCTGCAGGAGTAGGATTGGAGATGTGAACTGCACTCACAGATTGATGACCCCTATTACGACCAGGTTGACCATAAACAACATTTGACTCCTTCTTCCCACTAAGGGGCTTCTTTGCAGTACTTAATGAAGAGGCACCCACCTGTATTTTGCCACTTCTTATGCCACTTTCTACACGCTCTCCCGTCATTATCAGCTCAGTGAAGCCAGATGATGAGCTTCCAATGAGATTACTATAAAAAGGACCATTCAATGTACACATGAATATATCCACTAACTCCTTGTCAGTTAGAGGAGGTTGTACCCTTCCAGCCAAGTCTCTCCACTTCTGGGCATACTCCTTGAAATTCTCTTTAGCACCCATAGACATGCTTTGGAGTTGCATGCGAGTTGGTGCTAGATCAGCATTGTATTGATATTGCTTATAGAAAGCCTCAGCAAGATCATTCCAATCACGGATGTTGACACTCTCCAACTGATAGTACCATTCCAATTGAGCTTCAGACAAGCTCTCTTGGAAGAAATGGATCCATAACTTCTTGTCAGCAGTATGGGGTTGGATCCTCCGGACATAGGACCTCAGATGCAACTTGGGACATGAAACACCATCATACACTACAAAAGTAGGGACCTTGAAACCAATGGGTATAACCACTCCAGATATCAGACTCAGATCTTCAAAATCCAGCCCAGAAGACTTTTGCAATTCCATAGCATCCATTCTATCCACCAGCATCTTGAACTTATCTTCATTAGGATCATGATAGTAATTAGCTTCAGAATCAGAATCCCCCATTGTATTATGGAGACTTCCTCCCTCTTTCTCAGACTCTTCAGACTCATAGTCTTCAACCTGTTCCTTGGTCTTGACAGGACCTCTGAACCTTATTCCCATATTGATGAGGCCTCCTGACCTTCTATTCTTCTTAGTCTTCTTAGCCATTAGTGTCTTCAATTCATCCTGCCCCTTGGACAAGTTCAGGACCAGCTCCTAGAATTGTGCATTATGTGCCTGGAGATCTTTGACTGTTTGTTCCAGAGCCATTTCTGCTAAAATAAACAGCGAGAAGATAAGATACTTGTACATAAGAAACCTGTGATGCAATGATATGGTGTATAAATGTGTATGCAATGTTTTCAAAGACCGCATGATTTAAATTTGTTTAAACAACCAAAAAGTAAACTTTTATTAGTAATAAATTTGTTTGCCCCTTGGGCTTACAATAAAAATGAAATGAAATAAGTACAAAATATGGGGTTTTAAGTCCCCCATGGACGTTTCCTCTTTGTGTTGAGGTATGAGTTGAGATTCCGCTCCTCGTGAAGTTGCTTTGTTAGTTCCAGGATTTTTTCTTGACTTGCTTTGTAATGAGTCTCAAAAGTATCCCTTTGCTCCTTCAGCTGGATCCAGGACCTCTGTAAATCTTCCATGTCAGTGGGCATGTCTGGGTGAAGGATGGTATAAGAAGTATCCCCTTCAGCAACAGGCTCCATAGTAACTGGCAGGATGGAAGGATATGGCATCATGAGAGTTTGAGCACGAGATCGCACCCATCTGAGATAAGCTTCCATAGGAATAATGTACTTGGGCTCCAGAGTCTTACTGTCAACCTTGTTCACTTTCCCCCATGCTCGTATAAACCTTTGACGATAACCTTGCAGATCGTTGTCGTAGTTAAACACAACACCCTGAATCAATATGTCATGAGGACCATCACTCCGAGCATAACCAAACTGACGTAGAGCTAAGGAAGGATTGTAGGTAATGCCCCTCTTATGACAAGGAGTGGCACATTAGGGAACTCCCCACAACGGTCAATGATAGTAACATTCTCCATGGATCTAGAGCACCAATGAATATCTGAATGAGAGAGTGACATAATCCTCTTGGACCACCTGAACCCTTGCTCATTCTTCATCACTGATCGAGGAAGGTGAGAAATAAACCACCTGGATAGTAAAGGTATACAACACATCAGAGTTCCTCGTGCCTTTATAGTACGAGTATGAAGAGAGTGTAAGATGTCTCCAAGCAATGTAGGCACTGGATTATGAGTCAGAAATATGTTGATGGCATGAACGTCTATGAACTGGTCTGGATTGGGGAACAATACTAAGAATTTATGTGATTTTTGAAAATGGAATGATTCAATCTACATCTTTCATGACCAAGAATTTTTCATTTGAAGCCTTTTTGAATCAAAAAGAGGAGGTTGAAAAACTTTCCCAAAATGGCAAGTTTGCATTACAAGTCACTTTCCCCAAAATGGCAACTTTGCAAATGACTTGAAATTCTTCAATTTTGTGATCTTCCAAACTCTTTTAAGATCAAATAAAGATCATATACACCCAAAATGATGGAGAAGACCCTTTGGTTGGGTGATTGGGGGCCTCAGATGCCCTGATTTTGCACTGACTTGCTCAAGAAGTCATCTATTGATCAGATGCCTTCCCCATTGAATTTCTTCATGAAAATTGGTATGCATGATCCTCATATCATATAGAGACCAATAGAAACAAGAATGACCAAAATATTTGGAGTTATGGCCTCTGAAACCAAAACCCTAATTTTAGGTCATCTGTGCAGTTAAGCTTGGCTCTGCTTCCATGCCTTTCTCAGTTCTTGTGATTTTCTGAATTCCTTGATCTTGGGAGGATATAATATGATGCTTGAACATACATGGACCCTCTTGAGATGATTGAAACCCTTGGAGTGGCTCAGATAGCTTGGGGATTGCTCAGATCACAAACCCTAGATGCAGATGACTTAGAACCAATGCAGTGAAACAAAAATGGAATATGAGATGATATGATTGAACTTATGCAAATGAAAAGAATCACAAGCCATGGTGAAATGAATGAGGGCAAATTTGGGGTGTCTACACCCTTAATGGCCTTTTGAGTGGTGTACTATATATCATATTCTGTTAAAATCATTTGCCATCTTGCTATTCGTCCGGAGAGAGCAGGTTTCTCGAATATGTACTTGATTGGATCCATCTTTGAAATCAACAAGGTAGTATGAGTCAACATATATTGTCTTAGTCGGCGAGCAGCCCATGCCAAAGCGCAGCAAGTTTTCTCGAGCAGTGAGTATCTTGTTTCACAGTCGGTAAACTTTTTGCTAAGGTAGTATATTGCCTGCTCTTTTCGACCAGACTCGTCATGTTGCCCCAACACACACCCCATTGAGTTGTCTAATACTGTTAAGTGCATAATCAAGGGTCTTCCATCAACTGGTGGCATCAATATTGGAGGTTCTTTGAGGTATCTCTTGATTTCATCAAAAGCTACTTGGCACTCATCATTCCATTCCATTACCTGATCTTTCTTCAACAACTTGAAGATTGGCTCACAGGTAGCAGTTAGCTGGGAAATAAATCTTGCAATGTAATTAAGTCGTCCCAAGAAATCTCTAACTTCCTTTTCAGTACGGGGAGCCGACATCTCCTGTATAGCTTTTACTTTTGCAGGATCCACTTCAATACCTTTTCCACTGACGATGAAACCCAGGAGTTTACCAGACCTAACTCCAAAAGTACACTTGTTTGGATTCAATCTCAGTTTATACTTCTTCAACCTCTCAAACAACTTGTGCAGGTGCTCAAGGTGTTGTTCCTCATTCTGGGACCTGGCTATCATATCATCCATATATACCTCTATCTCATGGTAAATCATATCATGAAACAAAGCCACCATAGCACGCTGATATGTTGCCCCGACGTTCTTCAAACCAAATGGAATCACCTTATAACAAAAAGTTCCCCACTGTGTAACAAATGTAGAAACCATCCATATCTTCAGGTGCCATCTTGATTTGATTGTAACCAGAGAAACCATCTTGAAAGAGAATACCCTATGTTGAGCAGTGTCGTCTACTAAAACATCAATATGTGGAAGTGGAAAGTCATCTTTATGACTGACTTTGTTCAAATCCCTGTAATCCACGCACATGCGTACCTTACCATCCTTCTTAGGTACCGGTACCACGTTTGCAACCCATTGAGGATAAGAAGTCACAGCTAAGAACCCTGCATCAAATTGTTTCATCACCTCTGCTTTAATCTTTTTTGACATTTCAGGACGCATGCGACGTACCTTCTATTTCTTTGGACGACAATCTTCTTTTACCAGTAGACGGTGAACCACAATGTCAGTATCCAACCCTGGCATATCTTCATAAGACCAAGCAAAGATCTCCACATAGTCACATAACATCTGGATTAGTCTGTTCTTAACGCCATCCTCTAATTCAGCCCCTATCTTGACCTCTTTTCTGTTTTCTTCAGTTCCTAGATTCACAACTTCGATTGGCTCTTCATGTGGCTGTATAGCTTTCTCTTCTTGTTGTAAGAACCTAGCAAGCTGTACAGGTACTTCACAATCTTCCTCCTTTCCATCTTCAGCTTGATTGATCGGATTCTCGAAATTATAATTGGCAATAGTAGAACTGTTATCAACAGGATCCAGAGTGGATGAGGATCTGCATTTTAGTGATGTGGGTGTGTGTAAGAACACATAGCTAATAAAATAGAAATAATAATAAAAGAAAGACAAGGAGCACAATATTTACGAAAACGAAACGTCCATTGATTTTATTTAATGAAGTATGCAAATGAAATGACATCCCGAAACAAGCATACCATTGTGCCCCGGGTAAGACACAAGGCTTAAAAGGTTTTATTGTTCGAAATTACAAACTTAAAACAAAACATAGTAATAGTATTTACTCCTGACTAAAGGAGATAGGAATAACGTCCTCAGCCTTCCAGTTGTTGAGCCCATCACACATGGTAGGAAAGATCCAATCATCCAGGTTGTAGTCTTCATTACAGTCACCCACAACATTGATTTGATCTCTTATGACCCCTTGATTAGTGATACGAACAGCACGAGTACGACGAACAATCCTCTGAGATTCTGCAGTGAAACCCAAACCAAACTTGTCAGACTTGTATGGGATGTTGGGAAGCTGACCCCAAATAGCAGAACCACCTTTTTCAACCACAACCTTAGCATCTTTGAGGGAGGCCATTGCAGGAGGTATTCTAGTAACCACAAGAATTCTTTCAAAAGCAGGGATAGACTGAGGAACAGGAGCAAAGCAAGGAACAACTTCAAATGTTTGACACGGAGTTTCAACCAATTCACCCTCCATTTCTACATATTTGAAAGTATTCACATGGCTAACCATGTAATCTTCTTCACCATAGACAGTGACAATCTTGTTTTTCACTGGATATTTCAACTTCTGATGCAAGGTGGAAGTCACAACACCTGCCCCATGGATCCAGGGGCGTCCAAGCAAACAAGACTACGCAGGACGGATATCCATCACATAGAAAGTAGAGTTGAAGACTTGAGAGCCTACTTTGATTGGAAGGTCTACTTCTCCATGTACCACTCTTCTTGAACCATCAAAGGCCCTTACCACTACATCACTTGGTCTTAACACAACATCTTCAGGACTGAGCTTGTCCAGAACCTCTTTAGGGAGCACATTTAATGAAGAACCATTGTCCACCAGTACATGAGACAAAGTAGTTCCCCTACATTCAATAGAGATATGCAGAGCTCTGTTATGGTTTCTCTTGGCCGGAGTCAGATCAGCATCAGAAAAGCCCAGACAATTATCACTAGTCAGATGTGCAACACAATTCTCAAATTGATCCACAAAAATTTCATTTGGCACATGAGCAGCCTTTAGGAACTTGATTAAAGCTTTATCACGAGCCTCAGAACACATCAGCAGAGATAACATGGAGATTTTGGAGGGAGTATGTCCCAACTGGTCAACAATATCATAATCACTTTTGCGAATGATCTTCAATACTTCTTCCATCTGTTTAGAAAGATTTTAAGCAGTTGGTGCTTCAGCTTGCACATGTTCAATCACAGGACCTTTGCCCCGGGCATCAGTACTTGGCCCAGAAGTAGAGGTATGAGTTGGAGTAACTGCATTTTTAGAGGTATCTTGAGGAGAGAATATTCTTCCACTTCTGGTGATCTTACTAGATCCAGCAATATTGTCAACATCAAGATTGTGGTTGGCAATAGGAGGGTCAGCCAGAGGCTCTTGCTTGATACCATGGATATAAACATCAGAACCATAATTCCAGGGTATAGCTTTATCAGAAGTATAAGGAACAGGGCCAGGAGTGGTAATGATCATGGGAGCCACTCTAGCTTCAGCAACAGTCTTCACAGGGCCTTCAGCAGTAATCCTGACAGGAACTTTAGAGGTGATCCTGACAGGACCTTTGGAGGTAATCTTCACTGGTACTCTATCAACCATAGCTACATCTTCAATCTTCGTGCTTCGAGTCAGATGTTCACACATACTTTCAACAGAAGGAGTCCTCTCAAACAATATAGTGTAATTGTCCATGAGGCGTTGGATACCATCCTTCAACTTCCAGCAACTATCAGGTTTATAGGCACAGTAAAAACAATCTTCATTGCAACTTGGAAAGAACCCAGCCTGCACCAGCTTCTTCTTGATAATGGATATAGGAGTAGTCACATCTGTTACTGAGGAAACATAGGGAACTTCATCAATAGCATTAACAGTCTTCTCATGATTGGGCATAGGAGCAATGATCACATTTGGGGTCCCAGGAGGGTCAAATTCAATTTCTCCAGCTTCGATCATGTCTTGAATCTTGTTTTTCAACACCCAGCAGTTGTTGGTGTCATGTCCCGGACTATTAGAATGATATGCATATCTTGCATTAGGATTGTACCGAGGAGAGGATGTATTAGGATTCTGAGGAGGATCCTTCAAAGTAATTAGTTCCCCTTTCAACATGTGTTGCAAGGCTTGGGTCAGTGACATATTGATCTTGGTGAACTGTCTTCTAGGCTTCTATTGATTGTTCTGTTGTTGATCTGGTGCTGTAGGGGCAGGATTGGAGATGTGAACTGCTCCCACAGATTGGTGACTCCTGTTACGACTATGCTGACCATACACATCATTAGACTCCTTCTTTCCACCAGGGGGCTTCTTAGCAGTGCTTGATGAAGAGGCACCCAATTGTATCTTACCACTTCTTATACCACTCTCCACACGTTCTCCAGTCATTATTAGCTCATTGAAACCAGATGATGAGCTTCCAATGAGGTGACTATAAAAAGGACCATTCAGCGTACTCATAAACATATCCACCAACTCCCTGTCAGTCAGAGGAGGTTGAACTCTACCAGCCAGGTCTCTCCATTTTTGGGCATACTCTTTGAAACTATCCTTAGCACTCATAGACATGCTTTGGAGCTGCATGCGAGTTGGTGCTAAATCAGCATTATATTGGTATTGCCTATAGAAGGCCTCAGTAAGATCATTCCAATCACGAATATTAACACTTTCAAGTTGATAATACCATTCCAATTGAGCTCCAGATAAACTCTCTTGGAAGAAATGAATCCACAGCTTCTTGTCAGCAGTATGTGGTTGAATCCTCCGGACATAGGACCTCAAGTGCAGTTTAGGACTTGAAACACCATCATACACCACAAAAACAGGAACTTTGAAGCCAATAGGTATAACCACTCCAGAAATTAAACTCAAATCTTCAAAATCAAGCCCAGAAGATTTTTGTAGTTCCATAGCGTTCATTCTGTCTACCAACATCTTGTACTTCTCCTCACTAGCAGAATCATGATAATAGTTTGCCTCAGAATCAGAATCTTCCACAGTATCATGGAGACTACCCCCCTCTTTCTCAAAATTTTCAGACTCAAAATCCTCAACCTCTTCTTTTGTCTTGACAGGATCTCTGAATCTTCTACCCAGATTGATGAGGCCCCCTGATTTTCTAGTCTTCTTCTTCTTCTTCTTAGTCAGAAGTGCCTTTAGCTCATTTTGTCCCTTGGACAAGTTCAGGATCAGTTCTTGAAATTGGGAATTCTGAGTCTGGAGATCCTTAACAGTCTGTTCGAGAGCCATTTCTGCTGAAATAAACAACGAGAAGATAAGATACTTGTTCATAAGAAACCTGTGATGCAATGCTATGGTATGTAAATGCATATGCAACGTTTTCAAGGACCACAGGATTTAAATTTGTTTAAACAACCAGAAAGTAAACTTTTATTAGTAAGCAATAAACTTGTTTGCCTCTTGGGCTGACAACAAAATGAAATAAATACAAAGATGGGGTTTTAAGTCTCCCATGGACGCTTCCTCTTTGTATTAAGGTATGTATTGAGATTCCGCTCCTCGTGAATTTGTTTTGTCAGCTCCAGGATTCTCTCTTGACTAGCTTTGAAATGAGTCTCAAAAGTATCCCTTTGTTCCTTCAACTGGATCCTGGACCTTTGCAACTCTTCCATGTCAGTGGGCATGTCTGGATGAAGGATGATATAAGGAGTATCTCCTTCAGCAACAGGCTCCATGGTAACTAGAAGGATAACAGGATATAGCATCATAAGAGTCTGAGCACGTACTCGTACCCATCTGAGATAAAGTTCCATAGGAATGGAGTACTTTGGTTCCAGAGTCTTGCTATCAACCTTGTTCACTTTACCCCAAGCTCGTATGAACCTTTGACGGTAACCTTGCAGATCGTTGTCGTAGTCGAACATAATACCCTGAATAAGCATGTCATGAGGACCATCACTCCGAGAATAACCAAACTGATGTAGAGCTAAAGAAGGGTTGTAAGTAATGCCCCCTCTTATGCCAAGGAGCGGCACATTAGGGAACTCCCGACAACGGTCAATGATAGTAACATTCTCCATGGATCTAGAGCACCAATGAATGTCTGAATGAGAAAGTGACATGATCCTCTTGGACCACCTTAACCCTTGTTCATTCTTCATCACTGATCGAGGAAGGTGAGAAATAAACCACCTAGATAATAAAGGTATGCAGCACATCAGAGTTCCTCGTGCCTTCGTAGTACGGGTATGGAGAGAATGTAAGATGTCTCCAAGTAATGTAGGCACTGGATTACGAGTCAGAAATATGTTGATGGCGTGTACGTCTATGAACTGGTCTGGATTAGGGAACAACACTAGGCCATAAATTAGTAAGGCCAAGATCTCCTCAAAAGCATCATAACTCATAGCCTTCAGGAACACTTGAGCTTTCTCCATCAATACCTTAGCAAGGATACCCTTAACTCCACTTCTTGTTTCTAGGACAATATCTAATTTCTTCAAATGTAAGGCTGCAGCAATAACCTCAGGTTTAGGCTCTTTCTCTAAGCCTGTGAAGGGTCTCTGATCAAGGATAGGTATGCCCAGAAGTTTGGAGAACTCTTCCATTGTAGGAACCAGCTGATAATTGGGAAATGTGAAGCCATGATGTTTAGGATCAAAGAACTGAAACAGGACACTCATCATGTCTTCATCAAATCCTGAGGTAACCAAGTCAAGTAGGTGACCATGCTTCTTGATGAACTGGGAGTTTTCAGAAACTTGAGAGACCAATTCTTTAAGCTTAGAAGGTATCCCTACGAAGTTGATCCAGATAGTATTCCTACGAGCAGAAGCCATGACCTGCAACAAAGAACAAAGATAAATCCTTTGGTCCTTGAAATAGTTAATGAAAATGTTATGCTTATGATGCATGATGATGTTATGATGTTATGCTCAATCACAAACATGTGGCACACACAAACAAGTCACACAATAGCCCTAGGTTTGAAGGCTTGCATGAGGTTTAAAGGTAAGTACCCTCCCTTGAAGTTTAGTTGGTTCATCCTGTCCTACAAAAGTAACCAGGTTCTAAGGGATCTCAATATCACTAATCCTTCCCAAGGGTGGTTATTCAGTAGGCAACTTACTTGCCAACCAAAACCCTCCAAGTTTAGGATCTCAATGAGTGTAGCATCGAGTATCAACCAACTTCATTCTTCACCAAAGCCGGCTATCTCACTACTTTTCTAAAGGCCAAGATGGGATGACTAAGGTTCTAAAAGTCAGTTAGTGTATTGACAACATATGGCAGCCTCATATTATCCTCAACTTACTTAAGGAACATAAGCACCAACCAAGAAGTCACACTAACTATGGCCACCAGATCAACCATATCGGCATACATAGTACAGTTTCCTTGGTCTATTGCCATTTACCTAGGGTACACTAGATCCGGGTTAGGATCTTTCACACATAAAGCCCAACAAGTAATATAAAGCAAACAAAGCAAACAATTTAAAGTGATCTAATTCCTAAGGGTACCCCTCTTTTACTTAGTAACTCCCCAGCAGAGTCGCCAGTTCTGTAACACGGTGGGAGATCTGACTTTTAGTCATGTTGCGGATAGCAAGAGTCACCACCGACTTTTATTTTATCCATAAGGAAAGGGCATAGAACAGGAAAGACCTATTTTAAAAGACTTGAGTTCGGGGGGTAGGTTATACAAAGGGAAGGTGTTAGCACCCTTTATATACATGGTTATCCATGGGCTCTTAGTTACTTAGCTCACTTTAATTGTTTTTGGAAGAGTGTAGTGTGTGATTGGAAATATTTCTTTAAGTACTTGGTAATGACCCTCATATGGGTGTATACAAAGCCTAGTTTAGAAATTGTGAGGTGTAAGAGTAAGTTTGAAAAGTGTGAGCAAGTAACTATGAGGTACCTACCCTAGATTAAGTCTTTCGTGTTCTCGTATGTTCTTTCAATGGTATGACTATCCCTATTATTAAGGAATAGGTAGTCATTATCTTGGATGTTTAAGGGACAAGCATATGGTCATCGTATGGTCAATGAAGGCAACATGTAAGAGTGTCTTTTAGCAATTCGTAGGGACTATCATCATTTATTCGAAGGGACAAGATCATTATTCCGTAGGCAACCTCAAAGGGACTTGATCTTTTAAACTGTAGGGACTATGATGATTTATATTTGAAGGGACTTTGCTTAAGACATCCCTATATTCGAGGGACTTGACCATATTTAAGGCAACCAAGAGGGGTAACTTAGGAAGTGCAAGATGGCGATCAAAGATCGACTTACGTGTGTGAGTGTTTATGTTCAAGTATTTATCTTATTTAAATTAATTTTCTAAGTTATTTAATTACACATAGGTTATGCTCACCCTAATATTACTAACCATACAGTAAAAATAATTACAAAAATAAAGCAAAAATAAACCTATTACATGGCTTTAGCAATTACATAATAATAAAAATAAAAACAATAAATAAGCAATAATCAAATATTAGTAATAATAAAATAATAATAAGGGTTAGAAAAATAAATAAATAAAGGAAATAATCATTTAGCAAGAAAAATTAATATTAGAAAAGTTTTAGAAATTAATTAAAAAATAAGTTTAATAATAATAAACAAATAACAAATTATTTACATATTAATAAAAATAAAGATTAATAATTTAATTAGGGTTTAGAAAAATTAGGTTAATTTTTTAGGGTTAGAAGAAAATTAGGGTTAATATTGAAATTAAGAAAATTAGGGTTTTTAATTATAATTAAAATACATTATTAATTTATTTACAAAAATACATAATAATTATATATAAACATATTATAAAATTAATACAAATTATTTACATTTAAGAAAATAAATATGAATTTTAGAAAATATAAAGTTTTATGAAAATATTATTGGTTATTATTTTAGAAATTATTTTAATTATATTAATTAAACCAAAAATAAAGAAAATAATAAAATAAGGAAAATATGAGAAAAAGTCATAAAAAGATAGGACCTGGGATTTGAACCCATGTCCTTTACCTGAACAACAACACACAAAACCAGCAGAGCCAGCACGCGCTGGTGTAAGCAATGTACAACACAATCCTTATATTGTAAATCTGCAAAATAAATGAAATTTAAAATAAAATGGCCTGCGGCCAGATTCGAACCCAGGACCATCACAACAACAACCAAACACTCCAACCAACTGAGCCACATGGGGCGCATCTACAAGCTAAGCAACAAACAATCATAATATATTAAGTTAACTGAATAATGGAAAAATTGAACAAAATATGGTGTCACCAAGGATCGAACACAAGTCCTAACCGTCACAAGCACAATCCTACACCACTGGGCCAAGCAGCTTTTGTTGAAATAATATGAAAACAATCCAATAAAATATTAAGTTAAATATTTGAATTTCCTCCTACGAAATTTCCTGCAAATTAAGATTCACAGGAAAACCTATGTTTCTTCAAACACCATGAAAACTGTCAAATTTCATAAAATTGATCATAGCATTGTGATCCACGCATCATACACAGTTCATTGATGTCATTAGAATTTATTTATATTGGTTTAATTTAGAAACCCTAAACGGCCACCATAAACCCTAACAATGGTGGAATGTGATTGAGTTCACGAATCTTCAATGTTGTTACCCAGAAACGATCCTCACACCAATACAAACAATAATATAAGATCAAAAATAAGAAACATCGCATGAATTAAGAGAATCGAAAATAAAAAATGCAAGAACAATCTTGATTCAGTTACGGCTTATGAGCATGCTTTTGATATGTATAATGATGCAAATAGCTTCAATGAACATCCAGGAATGTATTGCAACCTTCAAAACTTCTTGATATGACCTGCAATTAAAAATCCGAATGTGACTTTTTGTGTGAAATTTTGAAGTTGAATGGTGTTTGTAACACAGTGGGAGAACTGACTTTAGTTAAATGTTGCGAATAGCAAGAGTCGCCACCGACTTTTATTTTATCCAAAAGGAAAGGGCATAAAAGAACAGGAAAGTCCTTAAAAAGATTTTGAGTTCGGGGGGTAGGTTATACAAAGGGAAGGTGTTAACACCCTTTATATCCATGGTTATCCATGGGCTCTTAGTTACTTAGCTCACTTTAAATTGTTTTGAGAAAGGTGTAGTGTGTGATTAAAAATTTTCTAAGTGCTTTATAATGATCCTCGTATGGATGTATATAAAGACTTTGTTTTGAAAATTTGTTTGAAATGTGAAGTGTAAAATGTATTTTGAAAAGGTGAGCAAGTACTTAAGAGGAACCTACCCTATATTAAGTCTTTACTGTTCTTATATGTTCTTTAAATGGTAAGACTATCCCTATTAATAAGGAATAGATAGTCATTACCTTGGATGTGATAAGGTACATGTGAAGGGACATTTGAATATAGGCAACTGTAAGGTGTCTTTAGCAATTCGTAGGGACTTATCATCTTTTATGCGAAGGGACAAGATCATTTATCGTAGGCAACCTCGAAGGGACTTGATCTTATAAACTTAAAGGGACTTGATGATATTTTAAGAAGGGACTTTTCTTAAGACACCTTACTTGACCTTAGAATTAGGCAACATGAGGAGTAACCCTAGAAAATGTGAGATGGCGATCAAAGATCGACTTACGTGTGTGAGTGTTTATATTCAAGTATTTATCTTAGTTTTCTAAATTATTTTAATTACACATAGTTATACACACCCTAAAATTACTAACCATGGCAATAATAATATTTATAAACATAAAATAGAAACAAGAATAAACCTACGACTATTACATGGCTTTCGCAATTACATAATAATAGAAACAATTAAATGATAAATAAATAAATAATTGTGAGCAACCTTAGTTTTGATTGATTATAATTTTTAAGTGTTTGTGTTTTCTTCACATTAAGAAAAATGCTTACCTTTAGATCTTTTGTTTCATTTGTTTTCAATGATCTTGATCTTTTGAAAAATACGCAAAATGAATCGATTCATTCCATCATGAATCGATTCATACTGTTTGAAGGATTCTGGAAATTCGCAAAATGAATCGATTCATCTTATGATGTATCGATTCATGCTGTTTGAATGGTTCTGTTTTTATAAATATGTTCAGTATGTATCGATTCATCATGTCTTGAATCGATTCATTAGTCTGTTTTTCTTCTAATAGAATCTGCATATATATGTGGAGTGTTTTATTCAGTGTTGCAACAGATCACAGAAAATTGGAGACGAATTTTACAGTGATAGATCATTGAAGAACACATCAAGAAAAGGATTTTGGAGTGTTGGAACTTCAATGTTGAGCAGGATTGAAACCTAGAATCAAATTCATCTTCATCATCTTCTCAAAGATCTTAATTCAAGAACATCAACAAGGAAGTGTTTACTGTGCTGTGAATTGAAGGCTTTCGAGATAACGTTCATTGGTACGATCGGAGATCCAGCTGAGTTGAAGATTGATAGAAGGTTTCAAGGAAAAACCAGCTGGGTTTTCCTTCAAGAAAGGGAGTGTTCTTGAGGGTTTGTTAGTCACGTTTACAAGACAGATTCAGCCGCAGCGTAAGTTTTGGAAATCGGGGGATTTCGCAAATAGGTCGTGGGACTGGTGAATTGCTTGTATTACTTGCAGGGAATCTTGATTAGGCTCAGATCAAGTAAAGGTTGATACAATAGGAAGATCTAGGTGTATAGATTTCTGGTGTTTGTATTGCAACCTTGTAATCGACGGATTCAGCAATTTTGATATAAAAGTTCTCAATTTTGATTTGAAATTGAGAGGGAGACGTACCCACACGCGAGGACGAACGTGGGGAACTTCCTTACCAAATCTCACCGTATTGTATTCCTTCTCTATCTCTATTTACGTTTTCATTTGTTTTTCGATTCATTGGAAATAGCTTTAGTGATAGGTGCATTCAACTGTTTTACATATTGTGTGTTTAATCCTTTATCATCTCAATCGTAAATCCAGCACGTTATCACATGTCTGGTCTTCTAGTGGCTGGTCCAGAATAGACGCTTGTATATTTGGGACCGTTGTTTCCGTAATTCTTTGAAAAACTCTGAAAAACGTTTTAAATCCGTGAAACAAGGAGGTGATCCATTCACCCCCCCCCCCTCTAGATCACTAGCCACAGCGTCTAACAAGTGGTATCAGAGCACCGGTTCGCTGGTGCTTTGTGGCTGCCTGTAACGTTATGGATTCTGAACCAAAGGGTGCGTACAATAGAGCTCCTGTTTTCAATGGTGAAAATTATGGCTACTCGAAAGACTGCATGTGAGTTCACATAAATTCTGTTGATAGGCGCGTATGGGCTGCCATTCAAAATGGTCCTTTTCAAATTACCATGATGAATGAGGCAGGTGCCATAGTACCTAAACCAGAAGATGATTGGGATGAAAAAGATGAGAAAAAGTAGTCAAGTGATTGGAGAGCTCGAAATATGCTAATTTCAGCACTTAGTGCAGATGAGTATTATCGAGTTTCCCATTGCTCGACAGCTAAAGAAATGTGGGATGCCTTAGAAATTGCACATGAAGGTACAACTGAAGTAAAATAGTCCCGCATTAACACACTTAATCAAGAGTTCAAACTCTTTCGCATGAAACAAGGAGAATCTATTCCCGACATGCAAAAGAGATTTGTTCATCTCATTAATCGTTTGAATGCACTTGGAAAACCTGTTTCCAATGATATTGCTACTAATAAAATTCTGAGATGTCTTGGCAGGGAATGGCAACCTAAAGTAACAGCTATCAAGGAAGCCAATGATCTAACGACACTCACAATGACTACTTTGTTTGGAAAGCTGGAGGAACATCAGCAAGAACTAGAAAGTCTAGAAAAGTTTGAGAACAAAAGTAAAAAGGGAAAAGAGAAAAATAAAGACAAAGAGGGTGAGAAAAGGCCTATAGCTCTTATGGCTTCAAACTCAAAGTCCTCACAAAAAGAGCTAAGCAACAATGAGTCTAGTAGTGACGAAGACTCCGGTGACGAAGAAATGGGACTTTTTGTTAGGAGATATAATAGATTCATTCGAAAGAATGGAATCAAGCATTCCGACAAAAATCTCATAAAGTTTAGAAGAAAATCTATGGATTCAAAATAGGAAGAGATTAAGAAGAATAGAGAAAGAGGGTCTTGCTTTAATTGTGGCAAGTCCGGACATTATAAAACAGATTGTCCTTTAAAGAAAAAGGATAAAGGAAACGCTCCACCAAAAAGGTATAATAAGCAAAGAAGAGCTTACATTGCTTGGGAAAGTGATAGTGAGTCATCAAGTACACAATGCTCAAGTGATAGCGATGAAACCGCAAATTTGTGTCTTATGGCTCACACCAAAAATCAGTCCCACCACAAGAAGAAAAGTGATGATAAAAAGGTAAAACAAGTTTATTATAACAATTTCTCTTCTATGTCTTTTTCTGAATTGAAAGTAGCTTTTGAAAAACTGCATAATGAAGCTATAGAAGCATTCAAAAGATTATCTTCCGATAATTTTTTTTTTCATACTTGGAAGGTAAAGTACAACATGCTGAAAAAGATTTAGAATGCTTGAAAGCTGGTATTGCAGAAAATTCAAAAGCTATTGATATTGATGGTTGTAGTAAAATAAGGCATTGTGAAAGGTGCCACATTTGGCAACAAGAGGTCATCTCTCTTAAAGTCAAATTGGAAAAAGCCTTGCAACCTAAGATTACTTATGCCGTTGATACTAGGTTGTTCAAAAAGTCATTAAATCCTCCATATGCAAAATATTCTTTTGTTCCAAAGGATTTAAGGACAAATGGTAAACATCATCATTATCGTAGTGTTTGTCATTATTGTTGTCATGCTGGCCATACCATTGAGAAATGAAAATTTAGAAGATTTCTAGTGCCTAAAGGCATTTATCAATGGATGCCTAAAGACAACCATGTTACCACTTACCCACTTGGACCCAATAAAAATTGGGTACCTACCTCTCTCTTTTGATATTGTAGGATGAGTGTCTTGCATCCATGGAAGGAAGATGGTTTCTGGACAGCGGGTGTTCAAGGCACATGACGGGTGACATATCGCTTTTTATTGACTTCAAAGCAAAGAAGAAGGGGTATGTTACTTATGGAGACAATAACAAAGGAGCTATACTTGGTAAAGGTAGTGTAGGTAATCCCTCTACCACTACTATTTCTGATGTCCATCTTGTAGAGGGACTTAAACACAATTTGTTAAGTATAAGTCAACTATGCGACAAAGGTTATAAAGTTTCTTTCACAAAAACTTGTTGCAAAATTGAACATACCGAACAAAATGTTGTGTTTAAGGGTGTAAGAGTAAACAACATATATATGCTTGATCTTTTGAGCGTATCCTTAACAAGCACTAAATGTCTAGTAGCCTTAAATGATGATTTATGGCTATGGCATAGACGCTTATCGCATGTTAATTTCGATTTTCTTAATAAGGTTATATCCAAGGATCTAGTAGTAGGTCTTCCAAAAATAAAATTTTCAAAAGACCACCTATGTGATGCTTGCCAAATGGGGAAACAAACAAGGGTCTCTTTTAAATCTAAAAATATAATTTCAACTTCAAGACCCCTTGAACTTCTCCATATGGATCTCTTTGGACCATATAGGACAAAGAGCTTAGGTGGAAACTATTATGGTTTCGTAATAGTAGATGACTACTCTAGATTCACTTGGACTATATTCCTTCATAGCAAAGATGAAACTTTTTCTGCTTTTAAAAGTTTTGCAAAGCTGTCCCAAAATAAAATGAATTCTAAAATAGTTACAATCCGAAGCGATCATGGAGGTGAATTTCAAAACTATCTCTTTAATAAGTTTTGTGACAAGTATGGCATTGAGCACAACTTTCAGCTCCTCGAACTCCACAACAAAATGGTGTTGTGGAACGCAAAAATCGAGTTTTAGAGGAATTGGCAAGAACAATGCTCAATGAGGGTGGATTACCAAAATATTTTTGGGCTGATGCAATTAGCACAGCTTGTTATGTTCTAAATAGGATTTTAATTCGTCCTATTTTGAATAAAACTCCTTATGAAATTTTTAAAAGGTAGAAAGCCAAACTTGTCCCATCTTCATGTGTTCGGTTGTAAATGTTTTATTTTGAATAACGGTAAAGAAAATCTTGGGAAGTTTGATGCCAAAGCTTATGAAGGTATTTTTCTTGGATACTCTCAATCAAGCAAAGCATATAGAGTGTATAATAGGCGTTTACTTTTTGTTGAAGAATCTGTCCATGTTTCTTTTGATGAGTCTTACCCAAAAATTGTCGGAAAAGGTATCTCTTTTGATGACGCAGGTGTATCTACAGAAGACATACTCAAAGAAGCTGTTTCGGAAATTGATCAATCTGAAGCGGTTGCTATTGAGAAGGAGGAAGATACTTGTCATGAAAAAGATAAAGAGGAAGGAACATCTGAAGTGAATGACCTTCCACCAGCTTGGAAATCCTCTAAAGACCACTCTATAGACAATATATTGGGAGATATTTCAAAGGGAGTGTTGACTCGTTCTAAGATAAGTAATTTTTGTTCTCACTTCGCTTTTGTATCACAAGTGGAACCTAAAAATCCTAAAGAGGCCTTGGTTGATGAATTTTGGCTAATGGCCATGCAAGAAGAGCTTAATCAATTTAAAATAAATGACGTTTGGGAACTTGTCCCTCGTCCGCGAGATCATCACATCATAGGTACTAAATGGGTTTTTAGGAATAAACTTGATGAAAGCGGAGTGATAACTAGAAACAAGGCCCGCTTGGTAGCACAAGGGTATAACCAAGAGGAGGGCATAAATTATGAGGAGACTTATGCTCCAGTGGCTCGCCTTGAAACTATATGTCTTTTTTTTTTCCTATGCGTGTTCTATGAATTTCAAGCTTTACCAAATGGACGTAAAGAGTGCTTTTTTAAATGGTGTTATAAATGAAGAAGTATATGTTTCACAACCTCCCGGTTTTGAAAATTCTGAATATCTAGATCATGTTTACAAATTAAAGCGTGCTTTATATGGTCTTAAGCAAGCACCCCGTGTGTGGTACGAAAGACTTAGCAAATTTCTACTTGATCATGGATATTCTATAGGTAAAGTGGATAATACACTCTTCATTAAACACAAAAGAAAGCACATTCTTTTAGTTCAAGTTTATGTAGACGATATAATTTTTGGTTCAACTAACATACACTTGGTCGAAGAATTTTCTAATGTTATGCAGGGTGAGTTTGAGATGAGTCTCATGGGGGAGTTGAACTACTTCTTAGGCCTCCAAATAAAGCAACTTGATGAAGGTACAATAGTATGTCAAACAAAATACTGTAAAGAGCTGCTCAAGCGTTTTGGAATGAATAATTCTAAATCAATTGACACTCCTATGCCTACCAACGGAAACTTGGACAAAGATGAACATGGTAAGTGTGTTGATGTCAAAAGGTATAGAGGTATGATTGGGTCTCTCTTGTATCTTACTGCTTCTAGACCGGACATCATGTTTAGTGTGTGTATGTGTGCAAGATATCAATCAAATCCTAAGGAATCTCACTTAAAATCAGTCAAGCGTATATTTAGGTTGTAATACCTCAAAATTTGCCCTCTCATTTCCTTAAACATTTTGCATAGCATTTTGCATATATAGATTCATAAAATAACCAAAAACATTGCATCATATATAGCATAGCCGAGGCGTGGGTATGTGATCAATGATCGGAGCAACCGAAAGTTATGAAGAGGCTACCGAAGGGCCACAAAGCTTCTCAACCTTGTGCAAAGGGTTCACAATATCCCACAAGTCTTCACTTGAAGCCACAAGTCATGGAAAGTTTTGGTTTGATTGAAGGAGGCAAGCAGTGCAATACTTCTTGAGGGAAAAGAGCCGAATTAGGGTTTCATTTCTACAGGGCTTCTACATAAATTTTTGAGTCGAAGTGGATTTCTTTGACTTATATATGATGTCAAGTGCCTAGGGTTCAAATCTTGTCCACAAATTCATTTTGGAAGGGGTTCGACTGGCCGGACGATGAAAAATCGAGGAATCGGAGAAACGGCAACCGAGCTAGGTAAAAAGGGATCGACTCCGGACTTTTAAGATCGAAATCATGAAATTAGGGTTACAATTATCCTATGGTTCAAATTTGATCAAGAAACGATGGAGGAATCATGAAAAAAATCAAAGAAAAATCATTTGAAAGTTAGTTGGTTTTGCATTTCCCTCCACCTTTCCTTCCACTTTCTTTCCACTCTTCCTTTCATTTTTTCCATCTCATTTTTCCATCTCAATTCCACTCCATTTCCCTTGGAAACTTCCACCACCTTCCACCATCTTCTAGAGTGTTCCAAGGAATATTCCAAGGAATATTCCCTTTATCCAACCCTAACCCTAACTAACTTCCAAACCTAATTTTTGGATCCCAAACCTAATTTTTGGGCCCCAAACCCAAACCTAGCTCCTAGCCTAGTCTCTATTTAAGCCATTTTCATCCAAACCAAAAGGGTTGAACACCATTTTCCAATTTTTCACTCTTTGAGAAGCACTTTTTCTCTCTCACTTTTCCTCTCCCTTTCACCAAAGCTTTTTCAAATAAGCTCTTCAAGTTTCACATTGAAACTTGAAGATCTTGAAGCTTAAGCCTCCAACCTTCATTGATTGTGGATTATAGAAGAAGAAGCTACTGAATTTTGTGAGGATTATCGGATTATCGGAAGCGCACGAAGATTCAATCTCAAGAACGCATTTATTTTGCGATTTCTCGGTTTTCGGTTTTCTCTTCGATTCAAGCTCCGATTCTTGCAACAATCACCGAAGCACTCCTCCGCTTCGTAGGTTGGTGATCTTAATCATTTCTTCTTTAAGTTATTCTCTTCATCTCGCCACTTTTGGCATTCTTTAAGTGCTTTTCGCTTTTGTCGAAATCAATTCCGTTCCAATTATGTTTGCTTGTGAATTGTGATTTTTGTTGAATTTGGATTTTTAGGTGTTAATAGATATAGGTTCTACCATGTGTAAATAAGCTCCAATTGAGTAGAAATTTGTGTTAGCATGATTAAGTGGGGGTTAGGATTGTTTAGAAGGAAGATTGTGGCCAAAAGCACTTTTTTCAAAAGCATTTTTCACTTTTCGTTCAGTGTTAACCGGTTAACGCATATGGTTAACCGGTTAACGCATGCGTTTTTGGCCAAAATGCTGTATTTTTTGCCCGTTAACGGGTTAACCTATATGGTTAATCGATTAACGCTGATCATTTTTGGATTTTTAGCCTATTTTCTTGCTCAATCTTGCTTCCTAGTGCCTCTAATGTTCATACATGTTTAGGTAGTGATTTTAGGGAATTTTTGAGTCCATTTCCAGTAGCTAGTTTCCCCATTTCGAGTCGTTTCGACACGATTCCGTTCATGTTGCGTTTTATGCATTTTTGTGTTCTTTGTGCATGCCTTGAGTTCTTGCATTGTGTTGCCATGTTTATACATCATTTGGTATGTAATAATCATGTTGCATTCTGTTTTTACATGTTCGCATTGCATTAAATCATTTTTTTCCATTCATTCCCATTATATCAAGGTATGTTGCATTTTGCATAATCATATGTATGTGCATTTGGTTGCATACTTTATCATGTCATATGCATCAATTAAATTCTGAATTTTGCATTGAGTTTAGTATGTTTGTTGAGCAATCATGTTGCATGTTCATAATCAAAGATCATCATGTTCATATGCATGTTTAGGTGTTACTTTGTGCATTTACTTGTTGCATAATTCATGAGATACATGCTTGCATAATCATTCAATGATGTGCATGTTCTTGCCTTGGTATATGTTGACTTAAGTTCAAATACATGTTCATGATGAGATTAGTGATTTTTGCATTGAGTGTGTGCATTAAAGAATGAAAATAAGCAATTTTAGATTTTGCATTTCATAGCTGTTTTTTGCATGAGTGCTGTAAAATGTATGATGTTTGCTATGTGTACATGCTGTTTGTAACCTTTCTGCACCTACTTTTCCATGTTGCATGCTGGCTGTAAAAAGCTGGTGGGTGTTAGGCTTAGTTTCATAGCTGTTTGGGTATTAAGGGGCTGTAATAGGTGCTGTATTTTGGTTTTAGCATTTTTTAGTTCCTTTAGGATTAAAATAGAGTCTAGTTTAGGTCCAAGTTTAATTAGGATTTAATTAATGTGTGTTTGCCTTATTCTTTAATATAAAATGCACACTAACCATTTGTTTTGTAGTGGGGAAGATTGAGGTAAGTTTACTTCACTTTATCCTTTATTTTTTAGGCATTTCTTTTAGGCTTTTTTATTCATTTTTCCTTCCATATTTGTGATTTGGTAGGATTCCCCATTGTTAGGACCAACTTATCTTCATTAGGAAGTAAGTTGTGTTCTTCTTCCTTTTCTCTTCCTCTTTGCCTTTTTATCTTTAGGATTAGAATACCTCACTAACCATTAGGATCTCCCTTTGTGCATAATAAATAAATTAGGGTTGTGTCTTAGTTCCCCTTAGTTTGTCCTTTTATCAACTTGAGTCTTTCTCTTTCTCATCTCAAAAGAAAAGCATAAAACACTTAATAAAAACCGAGCAATCTTGTACGACACGAGACTTTGTTGCGGAGTGTTTATACGCGTCCTGTTTCGGGGCGAGGTGTAAATACTTCCCGCGATGGATAGGTCTTAGTGCAAGACAGTTCACAAACAAATTCAAAAACACTTCTCTTAAAAGACCAAAAACAAACAATAACAAGCGACTATCCTGCGGGAACTTCTTTTCTCATCTCATTCACTCACAACGCGAACTCGCGACTACTTGTCACACATGCAAGACGGTTAACGCACTCGTACCAGACGAGCCTGCAACACCTGAGCATAGACACACGCAGTTCCAGCTGTAAAAAACACAAACAAATAGTTCCCGCCTAGGTTAGGCGAACTACGTCGACTCTGATCCTCATTATCCCGATGAGGTACGTAGGCAGCGGGGTAGGGCCCGTTCGAGCACATTCTTTATTTTCCCTACATTTCCCCTTTTCCTTCCATTCTCTCTTCTTATTCCTTTCTCATTTTCCATTCCCTTTATTCCAGTAGCGGTTTTATTCAGCAGCATCTTATTTTCTCACCCTTTGAAACAAACAAGCAAGCGTGGATCCCGTCGGGTACGACGGACGGATTGGGGTGCTAATACCTTCTCAATTCGTAACCGACTCCCGAACTCAGATCTTTGGTTCGCAAGGCCTTGTCCTTTCCTTCTTCTTCAGGTTTGTGCAACATTACCTTTCCCATTCATTCGGGATAAAAATGTCTGGCTGGCGACTCTACCTTTCCGCGCCACTTTCGCGTTTGTACTAGGATGAAAATCCCGGGAGCGACAGCTGGCGACTCTGCTGGGGATGATAAGACCTGATTCTTCCGGTTTCCCTTGTAGAGTCAATCCTAGCGCCTGTTTGGTTTTGTTCTTTGGGTGTATATGTGTTTGTTGCTGAGTGCTTTAGTTTAGCTTTACTGTTTTTATTTACAGTTTTACTTTACAGCTTTACTTTATCGCATTTATTTATCGCTTTCAGTATTTTATTTTCCATGCATCATATTATACTGGACTGTCTGGCTGTGCTGGTTTCCATTTTTTCTGTGGGATGGGAGTTACTGTGAGATAAGCCAAATACCCGGCTTGAGTGCACCATAGGATTAGCGTGGACACGTTGTGCTCGCATGGTTACATGATGAGTGGTGATGTGTTCCACACCCAGGTTGCGACTGTCTTGGGACTATTCTGTGTGGGGGTTCTTCCCCACTTCAGGGTACAACCTTGATGGTTATGTGCAGCTGGGGACCGATCATTGAGGACCTTAATGGAAACAACCCTCTCCAGTGATGACAGTGGCAGACCACATTTGTTGGCAAACCCACTCGCATCCGAGGGTCCATTGGGAACTCGCATAGGATGGCCTGGTTCTCTCATAGGAATTCAGTTAAAGCAAACTGTTCGTATGACGATAGTATTGTACCCTTCGGGATGAATGTACTATTGTTTCTCGACTCAGTGCTTGAAGCTGGAAACTTGTGAGGGATGCTTGTTTTTCCGGACTCAACTGAGACCTCCCTGAGTAGTACATAATGCCAAACCGATTCCCTGATTTGGTTGTGAGCCATTTCTCGGAAATGGTGAACGTATTATTGCTATTCGGCTTTGAGAGTCCGTGATGTTGACCCGAGTAGCATACCCGTGAGATTGGGAGGGGTTTACAGGTTTGCAGGAACCCTGGTACCTTCAGCATACCCACTTTGCCTTTGGTTCAGTTTTGTGATCTGGATTTCTGTTCTTAAGTTATGGACCCCAAATCAGAGGGATGATTATTGTAATACCTGGATTTTGAGACCGTGCACCGACACCTGATTATATGATTGGCACATCACAGACACTTCACTGATCACATGCCTTGTCTTGCATAAGCATCATATCATCATTAATCATTTGTGTTTCTTTTATTCTCAGGGTCTACATTTATTCCCGGTTCCTGGCCATATTATTGCTTCAGAATGGAAGACGTCAAAAAGAGAACTGTGCACTACAAATTCTTCGATACTAAGATGGATCTGATCAACCAATTGGTGTCTCTGATTACCCCGGGTCATTTGGGCTACTTCAAAGAAATGTATGGTGATATTTTGGATCTGGTATTCAACCTGGATAGTTCTCAGAGGAGTGCCATTCACACTTTGTTGCAGTATTATGATCCACGGCTTAGGTGCTTCACATTTCATGACTTTCAGTTGGGTCCTTTGCTGGAAGAATATGCTGAGATTATGGGAGTTTCAGTCAAGGATCGACTTCCTTTTAACTCGGAGATGACAAGACCAACTCACGATGATATTGCTAAGGCTCTTTATTTGAGCCCGTCAGAGGTGTCTTCTAATCTGGTTTCCACCAAAGCAGGAGTACTTGGTTTTTCTTTAGAGTTTCTGGTCAAGAGAGCTGAAGAACGTGCCGTGGAGAAGCAGTGGGATTCAGTTTGTGCTATCTTGGCGTTATCTGTGTATGGGATAGTTTTATTTGCTGACATGGACAAGTTTGTGGACATGAATGCCATTCATTTGTTTGTGTTGAAGAATCCGGTGCCCACTCTCTTGGGTGATCTGTATTATTCTGTGCATTACAAGAATGAGAAGAGGCGAGGAGGTCTTGTTAAATGTTGTGCTCCTTTATTCTACAAATGGGTTATGAGACACTTGCCTTCTACTGAGAGTTTTGCGGATCCTAATTCTACTTGGGCTCAGAAGCTGAGTACTTTGTCTGCTGGAAATATCAGGTGGTTTACTTTGAAGTTGAAGGGAAAGAATTTCATTACTAGTTGTGGTAATTACCCTAATGTGCCTTTGTTAGGAGTATCAGGATGTATTAACTACAATCCCATCCTCTTAAGAAGACAGTTAGGGTATGCGCTCAAGGAGGTTCCTGATGAGTCTGAATTATTCCAAACCTTCTATTTTCCGGTGAAAGACAATCTTCCTTTGGTCCAAAAAGCTGCAGGGTCCTGGAAGATGATTAAGAGGAAGGGTATAGCATGTCTGGGCAAGAGCAACAATCGAATGTTTCCTGAATTTGAAGCCTGGATAAAGAATGAGGTTCAAGCGGCTCCAGTTCCTTTTTCTGTGCCAACTCCACCACCTGCTACGGTACCTTTGGAGGAATATCAGAAGTTAGAAGCTTTGGTTAAGCAATTGAGGGTTGAAAATCAGGAGGCTCTTAATTCTTGTCAAGCGCTGATGATCCAGAACCGTCAATTGAAAGATAGAGCTGTGCAAGCCGAGGAGATAGTCCGTCTCAAGCAGAAGGACTTTGAAGATAGAGAGCTCTATTTCCGAAAGAAAGGTTTAGCTGAGACTCATATGACGGCCCAGCGCCGAAGAGAGAAGAAGGATCTTAGTGAAGCCAATGAAGCTGTTACTTTATGGCAAGAGAAATGGGACGAAAATCTGAAGAAACAAAAGGAGTTAGACGCCAAGCACAAGCAGGAAGTCAAAAGCCTTCAGGATTCTTTAGATGGGCAGAAAGAACTTCTCAGGAAAGCTTATTATCAAGAGGAAGATCGTATCCGGCGCGTAACCGAAAGTCAGCAGGCACTGAAGGAAGCTCAAAAGGAGATTGAAGACTTAAAGTTGAAAGCTGATGTGAAAAGGTCGAAGGCCAAATCAAGTCAAAGCAAGGATAATGAAGCAGCATTTCTACAGCAGATCGAGGGGTTACACGCTTCTTCTGATACGAGGGACCTCCTCATTCAAAAGCTCATCCAGGAGCCCGGTCATCCAGATGTGGTTCAGCTGTTCCAGAGCGTCAAATGCCTTAGCTGGAGATTGAAAGATATAGAGCTCCCTAGTGTTTAATTTCACATTGTTGTACTTGGATTACCCACAGGCTTGTTGTGGGATTCCTTATATGTGATGTACTTTTGTTATTGTGATTGGCACCCTTCAGGGACTTTTGTATTTTCAGACTCCAGTTTATATGATTGATTTGTTCCGGATTTCTTGTTTGTTATTTGCACCGACACGGGGTAATGAGCACCAATTCTTCACAGCCGTCATTATGTCTGAATATCATTTGGGTTTTCTTCCCAATTCTTATCTTCTTAATGCCAGGACCGGACACAGGAAGATACCCGGGAATAAAAGGAACACATTGCATTGCATACGCATCATTTGCATTTTGTCTTTGTCTTTGCAGGTTTTTCTTCGGGATGTCTAATTTATCTGTGTTCATCAGGCAAAGATTGCGAGGGCCGCCAAGACCCGGTACATTCGACAAAATATTCCTCATCGGTACGCGACCCGCAGTAATCAAAGAACAGCGATGGACACCATGCAGACAGAACTCAACGATGTCCGTACCAAGATGGCAGAATTTATGACTCTGATGCAGGGGATGGCCCAGGGGCAGCAGGAGATGAGAAATGCAATTCAAGGGTTGACTCCTACTAACAATAATGTTCAAGCAAATACTTCCGGCGAACAAGGAGGTCCTCCCAACACTAACACCGGTACAGGTGGACCTCATGTTCCAGATCCATCTATGGCTGCGTATGTTCCTGTGCAGGACAGGCAGGAAGACCAATTCCAGTACTTCAACAATGATATGGGTTTCGGCGGTGACGGAAATCTCAACGACTTCTTGGTGCTTGCAGAGAAGGTCAAGGCCTTAGAGTGCAAGGATACTTTGGGAATTGACGTGTCAGATATGGGTTTAGTACCTGGGGTGGTCATTCCACACAAGTTCAGGCCACCAGCATTTGATAAATACAACGGCAACTCTTGCCCGAAAACTCACCTACAGGCTTTCTACAGGAAGATTGCGGCTCACACGCGAGACGAGAAGCTATGGATGTACTATTTCCAGGATAGCCTTTCTGGAGGGTCCTTGGAGTGGTACATGAAGTTGGAAAGGAGTTCTATCAGAAGCTGGAAGGATTTGGGAGAGGCCTTCCTCAGACAATATCAATACAACATTGACATGGCACCTAGCCGTACTCAGCTCCAAAGCTTGACACAGAAGAGCTCGGAGAGCTTTAAAGACTATGCACAGAGGTGGCGTGAGGTGGCCGCCCGAGTGCAACCACCTTTACTGGAAAGAGAGATGGTTGATCTTTTCCTGAATACCCTCCCAGGGCATTTCATGGAAAGGTTGGCTGGTTGTTCCTCAAGTGGTTTTTCGGACATTATTCTGACTGGAGAAAGAATTGAAAGCTGGCTCAAGCAGGGGAAAATTCAAAATGGAAGCGCTTCAGCGTCTGGTATCAAGAAACCCTTTGTGAAAAGGAGGGAAGGAGAAACAGGAGCAGTATACGCGCAGAGAGGAACGATGCGCCAAGGATATTATCAACAAGTGGCCCCCGTCACTATTTCAACTCCTCCAGTTCAACAACGGGTTCAGCCTCCGCAGCCGCAACGCTCACAGGGGTATCAGCCAAGACCCCCCCGTCCATATTACCCTCAAAAGCCGAGAGATAGACATTTTGAAGCTCCACCAATGTCTTACTCCCAACTGTTGAAGAATCTCCTGCAGCTTCAAATGATTCAACTCCGTACCTTGCAACCCCCGAGGCCAGACCAAATTCCTGAAGGTTATGATTCGAATGCTAGATGCGAGTTTCATTCTGGAGCTCCCGGCCATAGTACTGAGAATTGTAAAGCATTGAAGCATGCCGTTCAGGACTTGTTGGATTCTAAAGCGATCAATTTCGCTCCTTCTCCTAATGTGCTGGAAAATCCCATGCCTCATCACAGGGGCACGGTTGGTGCAATTGGTGAAGGGGAGAAATTGAATCTGGTGGACGATGTAGATGACTTGAAGACTTCTTTGGTTGCTATCAAGGTTTGTTTGTTGAAGAAAGGCATTTTCCCCGGGTGCGAGGATGATTGTTCAGAATGTACAGAAGCTACCAACGGTTGCAAACGATTGAAGGCCGGAATTCAAGGTATGATTGATGAAGGAGTGCTGCAATTTGATAAGATCGTGAAAGAAAGTGAAGTATCTACAGTGACTATCTTTTATGATCCATCCCAAGCTCCTTCGCGTGCCAGAGTGGCGCCAATAACTATTACCACTGCTGGACCCATAATGTACCAAAGTGACAGAGCAGTTCCCTGGAACTATGGTGGCGAAGTGTATTACAATGGCCAGAGGCAAGAATTGGCCACGACTAGTATAACCCCAGCTCAAGTAGAGAATGTTGGAGTAGGGGGTTTTACTCGAAGTGGAAGATTGTTTGCGCCTGAAGCATTGAGAAACGATGTGATACCACCTAGAGATACTGCCGAAGTCCAAGCAAGAGCCAGAGGGAAGCAACCTGTAGTTGCCAATGATCCAACTCCATCAGCTGATCCAGATCTCACCTTTGACAAAGAAGCCGAAGAATTCTTGAGGATCATCAAGAAGAGTGACTATAAGATTGTAGATCACTTGCAGCAGACGCCGTCAAGGATCTCCATCTTATCATTACTCATGTGCTCGGATTCTCACAGGAAGGCCCTTTTGAATATTCTGAACAAGGCATACGTGCCTCAGGATATTTCTGTGAACCAGCTAGAAACGGTGGTGTCCAGCGTTAACGCCAGTCATGGATTGGGTTTCACGGACTTGGACTTAACTTCTGATGGGCGTGCTCACAATCGGGCATTGCATATTTCTTTGGAATGCAAGGGTGCGGTGCTTTCCCACGTGCTGGTGGATACTGGATCATCTCTGAACGTCTTGCCTAAGAAGGCATTGATGAAGCTGGACTATGATGGAGTGGTGTTAAAGCCCAGTGATTTAGTAGTCCGAGCATTTGATGGATCAAGAAGATCGGTATTTGGAGAGGTGGAATTACCCATCAAGGTGGGTCCACAAGTCTTCAATACCACGTTTTACGTGATGGATATCCAGCCGGCATATAGTTGTTTACTTGGAAGGCCCTGGATACACTCGGCAGGAGCGGTTTCTTCTACACTTCATCAGAAATTAAAGTTTGTCTCGGAAGGTCAAGTTGTGACAGTCAGCGGGGAAGAGGATATCTTCGTCAGTCATCTAGCCTCATTCAAATATGTGGAGATGGATGGCGAAATAGTCGAGACCCCTTGTCAAGCTTTTGAGCCTGTGAAGTCCGAGCAAGCATCTGCAGTAGCAATTTCTCCTGAAGAACCGAAGAAGGTGGCTTCCATAGCTTCCTATAAACAAGCGCGCGAATTGGTAGAATCCGGGATCCGAGAAGGCTGGGGGAGCCCGGTAGAAGTGCCAGAGAAGAAAGACATGTTCGGGATTGGTTATCACCCTGGAGGATCTTCGTCTGAAACAGGTGCAAAAGGTTGTCAAAGCCCGGTCACTTTCACAAGTGCGGGAATGGTAAACTACGAGAACATCAGTACTGTACAGGATGACATCGTCGATAGTGATTGTGACTTAGATGAATGGATCAGGCCTGCCGCTCCAGGAACTCAACTTAGCAACTGGACATCGGAAAGGCTTATTTCGGTCACTTCCTTCGAAGAGTAATAATGTCTTGTTTCTATTTTTCCTGTACTAAAGCACTATGTCTTACCCCGGGGCATAGTGTCTCTTTGTAAGGGTTCATTTGTTCATTAACGCAATCATTAATAAAACTGACGTTTCACATTCATTTCATGTTGTTCTCTGTCCTTCGTTTTTTTTACTTTTGTTTTTCAAAAAAGAAAGAAAAGTTTTAAAAATGGCATTGTTTCTCATTTTCTCAAGTTGTTGCTAAAGCCTTGCATGAATCATCATTCATGCAGGTGCTCGTCACCGGATCTTATCAATGACGACCCTGTTATGGCTAAGTATGACTTCGACAATCCGATTTATCAAGCCGATGTGGAAGGTGAAGAAAATTGTGATTTACCCGAAGAATTGGCCAGACTGCTCAAACAGGAAGAGAAGATGATTCAGCCGCATGGGGAAGATGTTGAAGTGATAAACCTGGGTACTGAAGAGGACAAGAAAGAAGTCAAGATCGGAGCTGCATTAGAGGAATCTGTCAAGACTCGTTTGATGGATATGCTTCAAGAATACGTTGACGTCTTCGCATGGTCCTACCAAGATATGCCTGGTTTAGACACTGACATTGTGGTACACAAGCTACCCCTCAGAGAAGGTTGTCCTCCGGTAAAGCAGAAGTTGAGGCGCACGCGTCCAGACATGGCAATCAAAATAAAAGAAGAAGTGCAAAAACAGTTTGATGCTGGCTTCTTGGCCGTGACTAGTTATCCTCCATGGGTTGCTAACATCGTGCCGGTTCCTAAAAAAGATGGCAAAGTCAGAATGTGTGTGGATTACAGGGATCTGAATAGGGCTAGCCCCAAAGATGATTTCCCTCTACCTCACATAGATGTACTTGTCGATAATACTGCTCAGTTTTCCGTGTTCTCCTTCATGGATGGATTCTCAGGCTATAATCAAATTAAGATGGCTCCCGAGGATATGGAAAAGACAACTTTCATCACTCCTTGGGGCACCTTTTGTTACAAGGTCATGCCGTTTGGTTTAAAGAATGCAGGAGCTACCTACCAACGGGCAATGGTGACGTTGTTTCACGACATGATCCATCATGAAATTGAGGTTTATGTTGATGACATGATAGCAAAGTCCCAGACGGAAGAAGAACACTTAGTCAACCTAGCAAAACTATTTGACAGGCTTCGAAAGTTCAGACTGAGGTTAAATCCGAATAAATGCACCTTCGGGGTTCGTTCTGGCAAGTTGCTCGGCTTCATTGTTAGTGAACGAGGAATTGAGGTCGATCCGGCCAAAGTGAAAGCAATCCAGGAAATGCCTGAGCCAAAGACTGAAAAGCAAGTGCGTGGTTTCTTGGGGAGACTAAACTACATTGCACGGTTTATTTCTCACCTGACGGCCACGTGCGAGCCCATCTTCAAGCTTCTGAAGAAGAATCAGGCCATTGAATGGAATGAAGACTGTCAGCGAGCCTTTGATCGAATCAAAGAATACTTGTTGGAACCACCAATTCTTATGCCTCCAGTGCCAGGGAGACCTCTGATTATGTATCTCACTGTGCTGGAAGGATCGATGGGATGTGTGCTGGGTCAGCAGGACGAGTCTGGTCGAAAAGAGCATGCCATTTATTACCTTAGCAAAAAGTTTACCGATTGTGAGACACGATACTCACTACTCGAGAAAACTTGCTGCGCTTTGGCATGGGCTGCTCGCCGACTAAGACAGTACATGCTGACTCATACTACTCTCCTAATTTCCAAGATGGATCCTGTAAAATACATCTTTGAGAAGCCGGCTTTGACAGGAAGAGTGGCCCGTTGGCAAATGATACTCACGGAGTATGACATACAATACACTTCACAAAAAGCTATCAAGGGTAGTGTGTTGTCAGAATACTTGGCCCAGCAGCCGATTGATGATTATCAACCCATGAGGTTTGAGTTTCCGGATGAGGACATCATGTTCCTCAAGTCGAAAGACCATGAAGAACCACTTCCGGAGGAGGGGCCTGACCCTGAATCCAGATGGAAGTTGATGTTTGACGGAGCTGTAAACATGAATGGGAGTGGAGTGGGTGTTGTTATTATCTCACCAGAAGGAGTCCACACACCTCTTGCTGCTCGGTTGACCTTCGAGTGTACTAACAACGAAGCAGAGTATGAAGCTTGCATCATGGGGATCGAAGAGGCCATAGACTTGCGAGTCAAGAACCTTGAGATCTTCGGAGATTCTGCTTTGGTGGTAAATCAAGTCAATGGCAAATGGCTAGTTCATCAAGCTCGCTTGATTCCTTACCGAGACTATGTCAGGAGGCTGTTAACCTTCTTTACCAAAGTAAAGCTGAGCTATGTTCCTAGGGACGAAAACCAGTTCGCCGATGCTCTCGCAACTTTATCATCCATGATTAAAGTATGCCGAGAGAATTTCGTGCCACGAATTTCGATCTCTCGTCTTGAAAGACCGGCTTATGTCTTCGCAGTGGGTGATGGGGAAGATGACAAGCCTTGGTACCACGACATCCAACAATTCCTGAAAGCTCAAGAATACCCGGCTGGGGCATCCAGTAAAGATAAGAAAACTCTTAGGAGACTGGCGGGAGGTTTCTTCTTGAATCAGGATGGTGTGTTGTACAAACGGAACTTTGACATGGTGCTGCTCAGATGTGTGGACAGACACGAGGCAGACATGTTAATGCAGGAGGTTCACGAAGGCTCCTTTGGTACCCATGCTGGAGGACATGCCATGGCCAAGAAATTATTGAGATCGGGATACTATTGGATTACCATGGAATCTGATTGTTGTAAATACTCCCGCAAATGCCATAAGTGTCAAATTTATGCTGACAAGGTCCATGTGCCTCCGAATCCGTTGAGTGTCATGTCTTCACCATGGCCGTTCGCTATGTGGGGCATCGATATGATTGGAAAGATTGAGCCAACAGCTTCTAATGGGCATCGCTTCATCCTAGTTGCTATTGATTACTTCACGAAGTGGGTTGAAGCAGCTTCCTACACCAATGTCACCAAGCAAGTGGTTGCTCGGTTTATTAAGCGGGACATCATCTGCCGGTATGGAGTCCCTGAAAGGATCATTACTGATAATGGTTCTAATCTCAACAACAAGATGATGTCTGACTTGTGTCGAGACTTCAAAATAGAACATCACAACTCTTCTCCATATCGTCCGAAGATGAATGGTGCTGTCGAGGCGGCTAATAAAAACATCAAGAAGATTGTTCAGAAGATGGTTGTGACGTACAAAGATTGGCACGAGATGTTACCATTCGCGTTGCATGGGTATAGAACATCAGTACGCACTTCAACTGGGGCAACTCCATTCTCATTGGTGTATGGTATGGAGGCAGTCTTACCGATCGAAGTGGAAATCCCTTCCTTGAGGTTGATGATGGACATCAAGCTAGATGAAGCTGAATGGCTCCGATCCCGATATAATCAGTTGAGTCTCATTGAAGAGAAGCGTCTAGCAGCTGTATGCCATGGACAGTTGTATCAGCGACAAATGAAGCAAGCTCTTGACAAGAAGGTGCGACCACAGAGGTACATGCCAGGAGATTTAGTGCTGAAAAGGATTCTTCCTCCTCTCAACGATCACAGGGGCAAGTGGACACCCAACTATGAAGGACCGTTCGTGGTTAAAAAGGTCTTCTCAGGCGGAGCCTTAATGCTGACAACCATGGACGGAGAAGACTTTCCATCCCCTGTCAACGCAGATGCAGTAAGAAAATACTTCGTGTAAAAAGGACCCGCTGGATAAAAACAGAATTAAGATCCAGGCAAAAATGGGCATCCCGGCGAGCCAAAAACAGAATAAAAGGCTCGGGCAAAAGTTAGGGAAATATCGAAAAAATGTACACCCGCTGAGTTGAAAAGCCACATCGGACAACTCAGGCAAAAAAGGGTATCCCGGTGGATTGAAAACCTGAAAGGGCGATCCACGCAAAAGAGGGATTAACACGAACGACTGCGATCTGCGAGATCCATGACCTACCTACAGTTGAGGCTATCCTAAGGTTGAAGATCAGTTCACTTACTTTTTCTCAAGAGGCAAGAGAGCGGAACGTCTTGAAGATATACGAGTCATAACGGGGTTGAAACTTGATGAGATTCATTTTTCACATTGCCAATAGGGTAGTTTGTTTTTCTTTTAGTTGTTCCCTCATTCCAGGGAACCGCTTCCTTTGTACTGCCTATTCAGGGCTACCTTTCCAAATCAATAAAAATTCAACTTCAGTCAATTGACCATTTCAGTTTTTTTGTTTTTTAATTTTTCATCTAGCATTGATTGATTGTGAAAACGTCTAGCAAATGGTAACTTGCATTGTGTTATGAACATTTGAATGCTTTTCTAACTCGTGCAGGAGAATAGAAACATTTAATTCAACTCTGAAAGGGTGCTGAGATACCTAGACAATGATTCATGCTATGATCCTGGGGCAAGCAGGTCCCAAACTAATTCTCTATGTTGCAGGTATTATCGATTGTGTTCATGCAGGTACAGGTACTGGTGTTGCTAACAGAGCTAAAAGATCACTATCCAGGATGGGCATTCCCTTTTGTTTGAGCAGAAACAAATGTCTCCTAGGGTGTCTCCAATCATCCCCAGCCATGTGCAAATGGAAAGTTCACCTTGCCAGACAGCAGAGAGTGGGTACAATTCCCAAGCAGAAGTCTCCGTGCAGACAGGGGCAATTCTTAACAGTGTAAAGAGTATTTTGCCTCCCCAGCAGTTGCTTCCTCAGCAGTGTCATGCCTTGGGTTCCCAGGAAGTCCTCACTTCCCCATCAGAGTTCAAGAAGGGTCCACCTCCAGCAGGGTCTTGGCGCTCCAATCTCAAAGTCCAATTTATTTTTGGCAGTGGCGGCTATTCAGAGCCAGTGAATTATTAACAACTTTCCCCGCAGAGTTGTTTCCTCCTCATCAGGACGAGCCAGATCAATGCAGTGATCATCGTTTCCTTCCAGCCAAGTTATATGGAATTACTTGCAGTCTCCTTGTTAGGAGATCTTCTTTGCATTGTCATTCGCATAATCATCATTGCATTTGCATCTTCCAAAGCGTAGCATTTCCATCATCATGGAGCATTACGCCATAAATTCAAACATATGCATGCCAGCATGGGCCAGTTTTGAGGTATATCACGTACGACTTATAACATCTTCTCAACCTGAAGTACTCCGCACAGAGGATACCAATATCATTTTCCAGACATCCTTGTCTTTTCAGGTCAATGTTGGTCACTTATTCCGCGTCTTGTTTGGTACAACATTCGCGTCGTAGGTTCCCGTTTTGTACAACGGTCCTGTTTGCTTGGGCTCTCGTTTGTGTACAACGATCCCGTTCCATCTTGTCCAATTTTCTTGGTGTTTGGTTATCAGTCGAGGCTGGTATACCTTTGCGTCTCCATTTGAGGATGGTTTCGTTTTAGATCCGAGGATCTTTTGATTTGTCATTCGAGGATGGCATTTCTTTTCTTCAAGTCCTTCCGAGGTTGGTCTTGTTGTTGTGGCTATTATTCGAGGATAGTAGTTCACTTTTTGAGCTTATTGATCGAGGTCAGTTTGTCTCTTTTGCAAAGTCTGTCTGAGGTCAGCTTTGTGTTTGGTTATCAGTCGAGGCTGGTATACCTTCGCGTCTCCATTCGAGGATGGTTTCGTGTCAGATCCGAGGATCTTTTGATTTGTCATTCGAGGATGGCATTTCTTTTATTCAAGTCCTTCCGAGGTTGGTCTTGTTGTTGTGGCTATTATTCGAGGATAGTAGTTCACTTTTTGAGCTTATTGATCGAGGTCAGTTTGTCTCTTTTGCAAAGTCTGTCTGAGGTCAGCTTTGCGTTTGGTTATCAGTCGAGGCTGGTATACCTTCGCGTCTCCATTTGAGGATGGTTTCGTGTTAGATCCGAGGATCTTTTGATTTGTCATTCGAGGATGGCATTTCTTTTCTTCAAGTCCTTCTGCGGTTGGTCTTGTTGTTGTGGCTATTATTCGAGGATAGTAGTTCACTTTTTGAGCTTATTGATCGAGGTCAGTTTGTCTCTTTTGCAAAGTCTGTCTGAGGTCAGCTTTGTGTTTGGTTATCAGTCGAGGCTGGTATACCTTCGCGTCTCCATTCGAGGATGGTTTCGTGTCAGATCCGAGGATCTTTTGATTTGTCATTCGAGGATGGCATTTCTTTTATTCAAGTCCTTCCGAGGTTGGTCTTGTTGTTGTGGCTATTATTCGAGGATAGTAGTTCACTTTTTGAGCTTATTGATCGAGGTCAGTTTGTCTCTTTTGCAAAGTCTGTCTGAGGTCAGCTTTGCGTTTGGTTATCAGTCGAGGCTGGTATACCTTCGCGTCTCCATTTGAGGATGGTTTCGTGTTAGATCCGAGGATCTTTTGATTTGTCATTCGAGGATGGCATTTCTTTTCTTCAAGTCCTTCTGCGGTTGGTCTTGTTGTTGTGGCTATTATTCGAGGATAGTAGTTCACTTTTTGAGCTTATTGATCGAGGTCAGTTTGTCTCTTTTGCAAAGTCTGTCTGAGGTCAGCTTTGTGTTTGGTTATCAGTCGAGGCTGGTATACCTTTGCGTCTCCATTTGAGGATGGTTTCGTTTTAGATCCGAGGATCTTTTGATTTGTCATTCGAGGATGGCATTTCTTTTCTTCAAGTCCTTCCGAGGTTGGTCTTGTTGTTGTGGCTATTATTCGAGGATAGTAGTTCACTTTTTGAGCTTATTGATCGAGGTCAGTTTGTCTCTTTTGCAAAGTCTGTCTGAGGTCAGCTTTGTGTTTGGTTATCAGTCGAGGCTGGTATACCTTCGCGTCTCCATTCGAGGATGGTTTCGTGTCAGATCCGAGGATCTTTTGATTTGTCATTCGAGGATGGCATTTCTTTTCTTCAAGTCCTTCCGAGGTTGGTCTTGTTGTTGTGGCTATTATTCGAGGATAGTAGTTCACTTTTTGAGCTTATTGATCGAGGTCAGTTTGTCTCTTTTGCAAAGTCTGTCTGAGGTCAGCTTTGTGTTTGGTTATCAGTCGAGGCTGGTATACCTTCGCGTCTCCATTCGAGGATGGTTTCGTGTCAGATCCGAGGATCTTTTGATTTGTCATTCGAGGATGGCATTTCTTTTATTCAAGTCCTTCCGAGGTTGGTCTTGTTGTTGTGGCTATTATTCGAGGATAGTAGTTCACTTTTTGAGCTTATTGATCGAGGTCAGTTTGTCTCTTTTGCAAAGTCTGTCTGAGGTCAGCTTTGCGTTTGGTTATCAGTCGAGGCTGGTATACCTTCGCGTCTCCATTTGAGGATGGTTTCGTGTTAGATCCGAGGATCTTTTGATTTGTCATTCGAGGATGGCATTTCTTTTCTTCAAGTCCTTCTGCGGTTGGTCTTGTTGTTGTGGCTATTATTCGAGGATAGTAGTTCACATTTTGAGCTTATTGATCGAGGTCAGTTTGTCTCTTTTGCAAAGTCTGTCTGAGGTCAGCTTTGTGTTTGGTTATCAGTCGGGGCTGGTATACCTTTGCGTCTCCATTTGAGGATGGTTTCGTTTTAGATCCGAGGATCTTTTGGATTGTCATTCGAGGATGGCATTTCTTTTCTTCAAGTCCTTCTGCGGTTGGTCTTGTTGTTGTGGCTATTATTCGAGGATAGTAGTTCACATTTTGAGCTTATTGATTGAGGTCAGTTTGTCTCTTTTGCAAAGTCTATCTGAGGTCAGCTTTGTGTTTGGTTATCAGTCGAGGCTGGTATACCTTTGCGTCTCCATTCGAGGATGGTTTCGTGTTAGATCCGAGGATCTTTTGATTTGTCGTTCGAGGATGGCATTCTTCCCAGCATATTTCCACCTGGTTCTATTTTCGCTACCTATTCAGAGGTCAAAAACGAAAAAGATATATAAATAAATGGGCAGATGGCATTTCTGTTGCTCTCGGTGTACAAATTTTCAGGTTTTATTCGAGTATTCAATCACTCCATACCTTGAACGTCTAAAAGCTGTTGCAATTATACGTTCAGGTCTGCAGTTGATTGAATAGGGGCAGCTGTAATACCTCAAAATTTGCCCTCTCATTTCCTTAAACATTTTGCATAGCATTTTGCATATATAGATTCATAAAATAACCAAAAACATTGCATCATATATAGCATAGCCGAGGCGTGGGTATGTGATCAATGATCGGAGCAACCGAAAGTTATGAAGAGGCTACCGAAGGGCCACAAAGCTTCTCAACCTTGTGCAAAGGGTTCACAATATCCCACAAGTCTTCACTTGAAGCCACAAGTCATGGAAAGTTTTGGTTTGATTGAAGGAGGCAAGCAGTGCAATACTTCTTGAGGGAAAAGAGCCGAATTAGGGTTTCATTTCTACAGGGCTTCTACATAAATTTTTGAGTCGAAGTGGATTTCTTTGACTTATATATGATGTCAAGTGCCTAGGGTTCAAATCTTGTCCACAAATTCATTTTGGAAGGGGTTCGACTGGCCGGACGATGAAAAATCGAGGAATCGGAGAAACGGCAACCGAGCTAGGTAAAAAGGGATCGACTCCGGACTTTTAAGATCGAAATCATGAAATTAGGGTTACAATTATCCTATGGTTCAAATTTGATCAAGAAACGATGGAGGAATCATGAAAAAAATCAAAGAAAAATCATTTGAAAGTTAGTTGGTTTTGCATTTCCCTCCACCTTTCCTTCCACTTTCTTTCCACTCTTCCTTTCATTTTTTCCATCTCATTTTTCCATCTCAATTCCACTCCATTTCCCTTGGAAACTTCCACCACCTTCCACCATCTTCTAGAGTGTTCCAAGGAATATTCCAAGGAATATTCCCTTTATCCAACCCTAACCCTAACTAACTTCCAAACCTAATTTTTGGATCCCAAACCTAATTTTTGGGCCCCAAACCCAAACCTAGCTCCTAGCCTAGTCTCTATTTAAGCCATTTTCATCCAAACCAAAAGGGTTGAACACCATTTTCCAATTTTTCACTCTTTGAGAAGCACTTTTTCTCTCTCACTTTTCCTCTCCCTTTCACCAAAGCTTTTTCAAATAAGCTCTTCAAGTTTCACATTGAAACTTGAAGATCTTGAAGCTTAAGCCTCCAACCTTCATTGATTGTGGATTATAGAAGAAGAAGCTACTGAATTTTGTGAGGATTATCGGATTATCGGAAGCGCACGAAGATTCAATCTCAAGAACGCATTTATTTTGCGATTTCTCGGTTTTCGGTTTTCTCTTCGATTCAAGCTCCGATTCTTGCAACAATCACCGAAGCACTCCTCCGCTTCGTAGGTTGGTGATCTTAATCATTTCTTCTTTAAGTTATTCTCTTCATCTCGCCACTTTTGGCATTCTTTAAGTGCTTTTCGCTTTTGTCGAAATCAATTCCGTTCCAATTATGTTTGCTTGTGAATTGTGATTTTTGTTGAATTTGGATTTTTAGGTGTTAATAGATATAGGTTCTACCATGTGTAAATAAGCTCCAATTGAGTAGAAATTTGTGTTAGCATGATTAAGTGGGGGTTAGGATTGTTTAGAAGGAAGATTGTGGCCAAAAGCACTTTTTTCAAAAGCATTTTTCACTTTTCGTTCAGTGTTAACCGGTTAACGCATATGGTTAACCGGTTAACGCATGCGTTTTTGGCCAAAATGCTGTATTTTTTGCCCGTTAACGGGTTAACCTATATGGTTAATCGATTAACGCTGATCATTTTTGGATTTTTAGCCTATTTTCTTGCTCAATCTTGCTTCCTAGTGCCTCTAATGTTCATACATGTTTAGGTAGTGATTTTAGGGAATTTTTGAGTCCATTTCCAGTAGCTAGTTTCCCCATTTCGAGTCGTTTCGACACGATTCCGTTCATGTTGCGTTTTATGCATTTTTGTGTTCTTTGTGCATGCCTTGAGTTCTTGCATTGTGTTGCCATGTTTATACATCATTTGGTATGTAATAATCATGTTGCATTCTGTTTTTACATGTTCGCATTGCATTAAATCATTTTTTTCCATTCATTCCCATTATATCAAGGTATGTTGCATTTTGCATAATCATATGTATGTGCATTTGGTTGCATACTTTATCATGTCATATGCATCAATTAAATTCTGAATTTTGCATTGAGTTTAGTATGTTTGTTGAGCAATCATGTTGCATGTTCATAATCAAAGATCATCATGTTCATATGCATGTTTAGGTGTTACTTTGTGCATTTACTTGTTGCATAATTCATGAGATACATGCTTGCATAATCATTCAATGATGTGCATGTTCTTGCCTTGGTATATGTTGACTTAAGTTCAAATACATGTTCATGATGAGATTAGTGATTTTTGCATTGAGTGTGTGCATTAAAGAATGAAAATAAGCAATTTTAGATTTTGCATTTCATAGCTGTTTTTTGCATGAGTGCTGTAAAATGTATGATGTTTGCTATGTGTACATGCTGTTTGTAACCTTTCTGCACCTACTTTTCCATGTTGCATGCTGGCTGTAAAAAGCTGGTGGGTGTTAGGCTTAGTTTCATAGCTGTTTGGGTATTAAGGGGCTGTAATAGGTGCTGTATTTTGGTTTTAGCATTTTTTAGTTCCTTTAGGATTAAAATAGAGTCTAGTTTAGGTCCAAGTTTAATTAGGATTTAATTAATGTGTGTTTGCCTTATTCTTTAATATAAAATGCACACTAACCATTTGTTTTGTAGTGGGGAAGATTGAGGTAAGTTTACTTCACTTTATCCTTTATTTTTTAGGCATTTCTTTTAGGCTTTTTTATTCATTTTTCCTTCCATATTTGTGATTTGGTAGGATTCCCCATTGTTAGGACCAACTTATCTTCATTAGGAAGTAAGTTGTGTTCTTCTTCCTTTTCTCTTCCTCTTTGCCTTTTTATCTTTAGGATTAGAATACCTCACTAACCATTAGGATCTCCCTTTGTGCATAATAAATAAATTAGGGTTGTGTCTTAGTTCCCCTTAGTTTGTCCTTTTATCAACTTGAGTCTTTCTCTTTCTCATCTCAAAAGAAAAGCATAAAACACTTAATAAAAACCGAGCAATCTTGTACGACACGAGACTTTGTTGCGGAGTGTTTATACGCGTCCTGTTTCGGGGCGAGGTGTAAATACTTCCCGCGATGGATAGGTCTTAGTGCAAGACAGTTCACAAACAAATTCAAAAACACTTCTCTTAAAAGACCAAAAACAAACAATAACAAGCGACTATCCTGCGGGAACTTCTTTTCTCATCTCATTCACTCACAACGCGAACTCGCGACTACTTGTCACACATGCAAGACGGTTAACGCACTCGTACCAGACGAGCCTGCAACACCTGAGCATAGACACACGCAGTTCCAGCTGTAAAAAACACAAACAAATAGTTCCCGCCTAGGTTAGGCGAACTACGTCGACTCTGATCCTCATTATCCCGATGAGGTACGTAGGCAGCGGGGTAGGGCCCGTTCGAGCACATTCTTTATTTTCCCTACATTTCCCCTTTTCCTTCCATTCTCTCTTCTTATTCCTTTCTCATTTTCCATTCCCTTTATTCCAGTAGCGGTTTTATTCAGCAGCATCTTATTTTCTCACCCTTTGAAACAAACAAGCAAGCGTGGATCCCGTCGGGTACGACGGACGGATTGGGGTGCTAATACCTTCTCAATTCGTAACCGACTCCCGAACTCAGATCTTTGGTTCGCAAGGCCTTGTCCTTTCCTTCTTCTTCAGGTTTGTGCAACATTACCTTTCCCATTCATTCGGGATAAAAATGTCTGGCTGGCGACTCTACCTTTCCGCGCCACTTTCGCGTTTGTACTAGGATGAAAATCCCGGGAGCGACATAGGTATCTTAATGGAACACCTAAATATGGGCTTTGGTATTCCAAAGGAAGCGATTGCAGCTTAGTAGGTTATTCTGATTCTGATTTTGCTGGCTGCAAATCAGATAGGAAAAGCACTAGTGGCACATGTCATCTGTTTTCAAATTCTTTAATAAGTTGGCATAGTAAAAAGCAAGTATCCGTAGCTTTGTCTACTGCAGAGGCTGAGTATGTTGCAGCCGGTAGCTGTTGTGCTCAAATTTTGTGGCTAAGACAACAACTACAAGACTTTGACATTGAACTTAAATGTATTCCAATTAAATGTGACAACACTAGTGCCATTAATCTCACTAAGAATCCTGTTTTACACTCACGCACCAAACATATTGAGATTAGACATCACTTCCTTCACGATCATGTTGAAAAAGGAGATGTTGTGTTTGAGCATGTTGATACTAAAAATTAACTTGCTAACATTTTCACTAAACCTTTGGCAACTGAACCATTCTTCAACATCCGTCGTGAATTAGGGATTCTTGATCTCTCCACATTGGTGTCTTAAGTTTGATTGATGTTGTTTCTATTTATCTCATCGTATTTGCTAAGTTCTGATTGTAGTCTTCACTCGTACCTCATGAGAATACTATGACGGAGGTAATATTGTTCCTCTCTTCACTTTGTTGATATTGTATGATCAATGTATGTTTGAGAAATGATTTCTTGTTTACATGAACTTCTTTTCATATGAATGTTTGAACATTGATATTTTTATTTGTAAAGTATTCTTAAGCATGTATACAATGTTGTGATTCATTTTGCAGCATAATGTTTGTTTTGCATATTCATTGGTGTGTCAATTCTTGCATATCCACTGAAATTTCAAATTTTCGTATTATGAATCGATCCCAACAATCTTGAATCGATTCATGTTGATTTTATTTTAATTTCTATCAAACCAGTTACAATATGTATTGATTCATAGTTACTTGTATCGATCCATTGTCATCTGTATTTCAAAAATTCGCATTATGAATCGATCCCAACAATCTTGAATCGATTCATGGTGATTTTATTTTAATTTCTGTCCAAATGGTTACAATATGTATTGATACATAATGGCTTGTATCGATACATAGCATTATGACTTTTAAAATTTTTCATGAAATGAATCGATACATACAGTCATGAATCGATTCATCCTGTCGTAAATTCAGTTTATATTTTTAATGAATCGACACATCAGCAACTGCCATGACATGTCTATCAGTTATAAAACTCCATTATGTCTCTCTCATCATCTCATTTGCATCAAACCCTAACTGTCACAAAAACCCCTCTTCTCTCAAACCCTAATCTCATCACCATGCCTCCAAGAGTTTTTCTTCCAAGAGAAAAAGGAAAACGTAAAGGCAAGGAACCCGTTGGGTCTTCTCATCAGGCTCCTTCTATTCCTGAAATTCCTCCATCCGGGACTGCAATTCTTCATCCTGCCATTGTTGAAGAATTTGAAGCTTCTTTTAAAACAAGGTTAGTTATGAAGCCACATGTTTTCGATACTAGTGATGTACGTACTCTCTGTTTAGAAGAAGTTGCGGACTTAATCGAAGCACAAAATCTTGGTTCCTTTTTATCTGTTAAAGATGAGTATCATGAAGACTTTATTCGTGCTTTCTATGCTGGTGTGAAAACTGGAAAAGGCTACCTGTTCAAGTGTTCGATTGGAACCAGAACTTACCGTTTTGAGGCTGGTGACTGGTCCACTGTGTTCAATCTGCCATCTCTGCTACCTGAATTGCAGTTGTGGCATGACCAGAATTTTGAACCACAGTTTAAGTTGAAGGAATATTGTGCATCCATTTCTAAATTGGAAAGACCTCTTGCTGATGATGAGCCTCTGACTTCAGGTATGATTAAAAGTGTTCCAAGAATTCTGCACTGGATATTTTCACATATCTTGCGTCCAAGGCCCGGTGGGCATTCTTGATTGGATAAGTCGGATATCCATTTATTGTACATTTTGCAGAAGAAGATACCATTAAACTGGGCCAATTACTTTGTCAAGCGTATCTTTCTTACGCGGAACAGCTCCAAAAACATCACTCTTGCATATGCTGCCCAGATCATGCGGATTCTCAAGTTTTGGAAACTGGATTTCCCTCCTGTGCCTCTCTTATCAGCCTCTAGTGTGCAAGAATTCAACAATGCCACACTCTCTCATATGGGTTATCGATGGGACATTGAGCGTCGCTGCTACTACTTCTTTGAACGCAGCACTCGAACCCGCATCTACAACTTTGACAGTCCGTCTGAACACATTTATGTTGAAGAACAAAGGGATGAAGATATGGAAGATGCTGAAAATCCTCCTGATGCGAATGCCAACATCGGTTGGGGTGAGTGGCTACCACAAAGGTGGTCTCCTACAAACTATGATCCCGCTCCCTCATCGGCTCCACTGACTTCATCCACTGCTGCTCCAGCCTATCTTACTGAAATGTTTGCACAGTTGGAAGTTGCAAACAATGCCCGACATGAAAAAGCTCGTGCATGGCATGTCCAGCAAACAGAATGGCATAAGGAGCATCGAGAATGGCATGATGAGCATACTCGAATGTATCATAATCAACATTCATGGCATACGAAACTGGTTAAGTGGCATCAAGTGTTCTATAATGAGATGTCTGGATTTATGGATGATTGTCGTTCGCACCCAGGGATTATGGAACGGTTTCAAAGCACAGAGGTTCAGAGGCGTTTCAGGCGTTACGCTTTCAGGGGGCAGAATCCAGATGAAATGCCTCCTCCACCTCCTCCTCCAAGTTTCTGTGACCTTGATCAAGACGATGCGGAGTCGTGTGGTGGCCATTTCCCTCATTGAAGCTGCATTTCATTTTGCATATCATCATTGTTTGTTGCTTAAGTTTCTTTGTTTTTCTTGTTTGAACACTTTATGGTTTGGTTTGGTTATGTAATTCGCACCTCTATTTGAAAATTTCACTGCCTATGATTATGTAATTTGCTTTTGTCTAAGTTGTTTGCACTTTATGCTTCATTCTTTGTGAGTGAACTCTGCTTCCATATCTTAGTACTGCTGATTCTGTTTCTTCACCTATGATTCTTTCTTGCTGTTGACAAAGGGGGAGAAAAAGGCAAGTGTGAAAAGACAATGACAGGCACAAACTCAGGGGGAGTAATTCTCACACTTCAAAAATTTTGTCATCATCAAAAAGGGGGAGTTTGTGAGCAACCTTAGTTTTGATTGATTATAATTTTTAAGTGTTTGTGTTTTCTTCACATTAAGAAAAATGCTTACCTTTAGATCTTTTGTTTCATTTGTTTTCAATGATCTTGATCTTTTGAAAAATACGCAAAATGAATCGATTCATTCCATCATGAATCGATTCATGCTGTTTGAAGGATTCTGGAAATTCGCAAAATGAATCGATTCATCTTATGATGTATCCATTCATGCTGTTTGAATGGTTCTGTTTTTATAAATATGTTCTGTATGTATCGATTCATCATGTCTTGAATCGATTCATTAGTCTATTTTTCTTCTAACAGAATCTGCATATATATGTGGAGTGTTTCATTTAGTGTTGCAACAGATCACAGAAAATTGGAGACGAATTTTACAGTGATAGATCATTGAAGAACACATCAAGAAAAGGATTTTGGAGTGTTGGAACTTCAATATTGAGCAGGATTGAAACCTAGAATCAAATTCATCTTCATCATCTTCTCAAAGATCTTAATTCAAGAACATCAACAAGGAAGTGTTTGTTGTGCTGTGAATTGAAGGCTTTCGAGATAACGTTCAGTGGTACGATCGGAGATCCAGCTGAGTTGAAGATTGATAGAAGGTTTCAAGGAAAAACCAACTGGGGTTTCCTTCAAGAAAGGGAGCGTTCTTGAGGGTTTGTTAGTCACGTTTACAAGACAGATCCAGCCGCAGCGTAAGTTTTGGAAATCGGGGGATTTCGCAAATAGGTCGTGGAACCGGTGAATTGCTTGTATTACTTGCAGGGAATCTTGATTGGGCTCAGATCAAGTAAAGGTTGATACAATAGGAAGATCTAGGTGTATAGATTTCTGGTGTTTGTATTGCAACCTTGTAATCGATGGATTCAGCAATTTTGATATAAAAGTTCTCAATTTCGATTTGAAATTGAGAGGGAGACGTACCCACACGCGAGGACGAACGTGGGGAACTTCCTTACCAAATCTCACCGTATTGTATTCCTTCTCTATCTCTATTTACGTTTTCATTTGTTTTTCGATTCATTGGAAATAGCTTTAGTGATAGGTGCATTCAACTGTTTTACATATTGTGTGTTTAATCCTTTATCATCTCAATCGTAAATCCAGCACGTTATCACATGTCTGGTCTTCTAGTGGCTGGTCCAGAATAGACGCTTGTATATTTGGGACCGTTGTTTCCGTAATTCTTTGAAAAACTCTGAAAAACGTTTTAAATCCGTGAAACAAGGAGGTGATCCATTCACCCCCCTTCTAGATCACTAGCCACAGCGTCTAACAATAATAATTAAAAGGGTTAGCAATAATCATAAGAAAAGAGGTTAGCCAAAATATAAAGAATATAAAATTTAAGAGAATATATTTTTTTGAGTTAAATAAACAATTTTAAAGAATTTTAAAAGAAAATAAGATTATTATAATAATAATAAACAATATAATAATTATTTACAAAACATGGTTAATTATTAAATTATAGTTTATAACATAATTAAATTAAATATTAAAGTTGATAAAAATTAGGGTTAAGGTTAGAGAAAATTAGGGTTAAGAAAATTAGGTTTTAGAAATTAGGGTTTTAATTATTTTATTTACAAAATATATACCTAATAATAATATAAACATATTACAAAATTAATATAAACAATTTTACATTTAAGAAAATAAATTGTAATTTTAAGAATGTAAAGAAAATAGTATAATATTATTAAGAAATTAGTTTTATGATTTAATAATTAATAATTTAAACAAAATAAAGTTTATTATGTAAAAAAATAGAAAATAGGAAGAAAATATGAACAATTGACTAAAAAGATAGGACCTGGGATTTGAACCCAGGTCCCTTATCTCAATACGCAGCATCAAAACCACTCAGGCCAGCATGCACTGGTGATAATATTATGGAACGAATTCATTATATTTTAATCCTGCTAAAACAAAATAATTATGAACAAAAATGTGGGAACCTGGATTCGAACCCCTGAACCCTCAGTCAACAAACAGATACTCCAACCACCAAGCCACATGGGCGCATCTGCTATACAATCCACAACAAATCATAATATATTAAGTTAAACGAATAAATGGAAAAATTAGTAAAAGAATGCTGCAACCAAGAATCGAACCAAGGTCCTGAGCAGCAATACGCGCAATCTTTACCACTGGACCAACCTACACTTGTTGAAACAAAATAGAAAATAATTCTAAAAATATTAAATTAAATTTTTGAATTTTTCAGATAGCGCCAATGGATCATCTTCTTCCTCTGGACCTGCAGAATTACCTGCGAAATTATCCACAATATTTCCTGCGAATTTACCTGCATATGAAACCTGCAAATCTCATACCATCATCAATATGTAACGATTCATCAAATTGATCACATGGTTATGATCCTCACACTTCATACAGTTCATTTATAGCTTTAAAATTAATTTATATGGTCTAAATCGAAGAACCCTAATTTTGGTTCAAGAACCCTAACAATGGCCATTTACGGTTTAGGTCCTCATTCTCCAATCTCTTTGCCCAGAAACCATCTAAACATCATCACTAACACAAATATATGATTAGAATTCATTATAATTGCATAAATAATCGTAATCGAAAAAAATAAGAATAAGAGCAAGATGGATTCGGTTCATGCTATAGGTCATGATTTGAATGCTGTAAAGGATCCAATTAGGTTTAGTGATCATCAAGGAACATGTTGCAACCTTCAAAATTCCTTGAAACCTCCTGCAAATCAAAAACTGAATGTGTGTTTTTGCTTGAATTTTTGAAGTTTGAATGTGATGCTTGTGGCTACCAAAATCGTCTTGTGCTTGCTTTAGGTTGTCTATATATCATATAACAGAATTAGGTTAAAAAATCAGTCCATCCTTTGGACTTTTGGATCAATAGAGATTGAAAAAGATTCACTTTCAAATATTGAATTTTTTTTATATATCCTTGCTATTTTTGAATGATCTGATTTTTTATAATTTCAATCAATTCTAAATGACCATTAAGACTTTCTAGAACAAAAATCTCACCAAATATTCACACTTTTATATTTTATTTTGATTTAAAATGATTTTTAATGTAAAAAATCATAATAAATAAAATAAAATGAATAAAAATTTGAATAAATAATTTTTAATTCGTGCATGATGTCATGGAAGTGTTTGGATCATAAAAATGCAAGCCCATTTGGAGAAATTTGGTTCTAAGATCCCATTTGCTTCATAAACCTCTAAAAAATTTCCCAACTTTGCAAGGGCACAAATCCCTCAATTTTAATGCTATGAAGTATTTCTTGGATATTTTGGAAAGCTTAGAGAGTCCTCTAACCAACCTCTTTGGTCTCATGTCTATATCTTTTACCATTCTCAAGTTATGCCCTTTGGAAGTTATTGACTTTTTGTTGACTTTTGAAATGACCTATAATGTCTTAGCTCATACCTTCCAAATGAAGCATTTTTGGGCTTGGCTTGTGAGACACAAAGTTGTAGAGAATTCAATTTCCTTCAAAATGAGCTTTGGATGGAATTTTTTGATGAAGCATGTGAAAGTTATGGCTGGTCAAAGTTCAGTTGACTTTTCATGTGAAAACCCTAATTTAGAAACTCCTGATTCTTGATGATCTGAAATCTCCTTGATGAATCATGATCAACCCTTGATCAAGTGATGAATTTTACTTCATATACTTGATGTTAGCAAAAAAATCATGAAGTTTGACTTTGGTTTGACCACAGTTGACCTCAGTTTGACTTTTTGACTACTTTGACTGATTTTAGCCTATCTGATCATCTGACTGAGCAAATCTGTTGGGGAAGCCTTGAAACATGACATGGGGATTCTTGAACACATATAGGATGCTATGAAGCTCACTTTAAGCCTTGGAAATCCATTTAGCCAGATGAAAGTCAAAACCCTAGTTTAGGATGCATTGCTTAGGAGGATGCATTGTCTGAGGGAATTGTCAAACTTTCTGACTAATTGTGAACCTTGTGAATCCTCTTGAGATACCTTGTGAATATTGTGAACCTTGTGAACCTTGTGAACCTCTAGGGATACCTTAGTACACAATGTCTTGTCTTGGTGAGGGAAAATTTTGGGGTGCAACAGTGTTCTTGAAGGCTCTCAATTTCGTCCCTTGAGTTTGTAATAGGTTTATGAACTTATAGTGATCTGAATTAGGTTAAAACTTTGTGGATTTGTGGGCTTTTGATGGTTGCTTGATCATGAAGTTTCACCACTTTCAAATATTCTCAAAAATCTAATAAAACCTTTCTAATTTGGTTGAGCACGAATTTAAATGATACCAATCAGCTTTGAATATCCTTTAAGAGCTTCTAGAATGAGAATCATATCAAATATTGAGTTTTTCATATTTTATTTTGATTTAAAATGATTTTTAATGTATAAAATCAAAATAAATAAAAATAAACTAATAAAAATCTGAATAAATGATATTTGATTCGTGCATGATGTCATGGTAGATATTGGGTCATAAAATTTCAAGCCCATGTGGAAAGAATTGGTTCTAAGACCCTTTTTTGCTCAATAAACCTCTCAAAAATTTCCCAACTTTGCAAAGGCACAAATCCCTCAATTTTAAGGCTACGAAGCTGTTCTTGGACATTTTAGAAAGCTTAGAGAGTCCTCTAACCAACCTATTTGATCTCATGTCCATATCCATTACCATTTTCAAATTATTCCCTTTTGATGATGTTGACTTTTTGTTGACTTTTAAAATGACCTATAATGTCTTAGCTCATACCTTCCAAATGAAGCATTTTTGGGCTTGGTTTGTGAGACACAAAGTTGTAGAGAATTGAATTTCCTTCAAAATGAGCTTTGGATGGAAAATTTTTGATGAAGCATGTGAAAGTTATGGCTGGTCAAAGTTTAGTTGACTTTTCCTATGAAAACCCTAATTTAGAAACTCCTGATTCTTGATGATCTGAAACTTCCTTGATGAATCATGATCAACCCTTGATCAAATGATGAATTTTACTTCATATACTTGATGTTGGCAAAAAAATCATGAAGTTTGACTTTGGTTTGACCACAGTTGACCTTAGTTTGACTTTTTAACTACTTTGACTGATTTTAGCCTATCTGATTATCTGACTGAGCAAACCTTTTGGGAAAGTCTTGAAACTTGACATAGGGATTCTTAAAGACATATAGGATGCTATGAAACTCACTTGAAACCTTGAAAGTCCATTTTGCCTGATGAAACCCAAAACCCTAATTTAGGATGCATTGCTTAGGAGGATGCTTTGTTTGAGGGAATTGTCAAACTTTCTGACTAATTGTGAACCTTGTGAACCTCTTGGGACACCTTAGTACACAATGTCTGGTCTAGGGGAGGGAAAATTTTGAGGTGCAACACACCCATCTACAACTATCTCACGAAAGTCGAACTCCCCGCGGACCCCAAAGAGGCAGCCACAACTAAGCGGAGGGCGTGCTCATACGTCCTCCTCGAAAGGAAACTCTACCGTAGGGGACTCTCCATCCCGTTACTCAAATGCGTCGGGGAGGAGAAATTCCCTGACATATTAGGGGAAATGCACCGAGGAATCAACCCCCAACATCCCGACGGAAGGTCGCTGGCGCGCAAGGCTCTAGGAGCAGGCTACTATTGGCCGACTATGCAGCACGACTCCAAAGAGCACGTCAAAAAATGCGACAAATGCCAAAGAAACGCCGACATGCATCTCGCACCTCCCAACGAGCTAAAAACACTCTCCTCCCCTTGGCCCTTCGCATGGTGGGGCATGGACATCCTCAGCCCATTTGTGACCGGTTCTTACCAAAACAAATACCTCATTGTAGGGGTAGACTACTTCACCAAGTGGATCGAAGCAAAAGCACTGACCAAAATAACGGCGCAGAACATTTTTCGATTATTCAAACGAAACATCCTCGCCCGGTTCGGCATACCCCAGGTCCTCATCACAGACAACGGAACGCAATTTACGGACGAATGATTTCAGGACTTCGTAGCCAACCTAGGCACTAAACAACACTTCACGTCCGTCGAGCACCCTCAAACCAATGGACAAGCTGAGGCAGCCAACAGGGTAATCCTGCACGGACTAAAGCGCAGACTCAGCGAGGCAAAAAGGGCATGGGTTGAGGAACTACACAGCGTCCTGTGGGAATACCACACAACACCACACTCCACGACCGGGGAGACCCTATTCAGACTAACGTACGACACCGAAGTAGTCATCCCGGTGGAAATACGAGAGCCGACAAGACGCGTGGAGACGCCCCTCGACGAAAAGATGAACGACGAGGCACTTCGAGCCGAGCTGGATCTCGTCGACGACATCCACTCTGAAGCGGCCCTTAGGGAAACCTCCCTCAAACAAAAAATAGCCTTACGCCACAACGCGAAGGTCATATAAAGAGAGTTCCAGGTGGGCATCCTGGTCCTCAGAAGAAACCAAAAGAACCCAAGAGAGGGCAAAACTGGCCACCAACTGGGAAGGCCCCTACCGCGTCCGCGACAAGACGAGCAACGAGGCCTATTATCTGGAAAACCTACAAGGTGAAGAACTCGCTCGACCATGGAATGCAGAAAAACTTAGACAATATTATAGCTAAACGTAACACGGGGAGACATGGGAGGTACGACCACGCTCTTCACCACCAAAACAAAAGGGAGGATCTGCGCTCCTCAGGGGCGAACACAACCCTCCCCGACGCTGGGCACCTCAAACGAGCCCCAACGTCGTAGTACCACGTTGGCAGGGCATCCAGCTCGCGATGGGAAAGCCCAAGCCCCAAGGTCTAAGTTTTTCCAATCGCAAACCCTACCTCGATTTAAGGCGAGCACAACACTCGCCACCTTGTCGGTTCCCTAAACCAACGACACCAACACTGTCGAGCACAAACAGTTCAAAAATAAATAAATAAAACAAATTAATATCGAAAATAACATTCATTAAACACGGTCGTAACTGACCAAGAAAAATACAAAAGGAGCTCGAAGGTCAATATTCAAATGGGCATAAAAGACCATTACAAACGGGCACAAAAGGCCATTATAAACAGGCACGCAGGCCCTGCAAAAAGACAACAAAAAAAAATTCTAAAGACTCCGCCCGGAGTTACTCTTCACGGCCATCCTCCTTCTCATCTTCCAGCTCCTCCTCAGCTTCGAAGGGGCACACGATCTCCCTGTCAACCACACAGTAGTTGTGGGCCGACCCCTCCGTCACTAGCCCGGGATTCAACACCTTCAGCTGCTCGGTGGCGTTGTCGAACCCATCCTTGAACATTACAACCAGCTATTTGTTGAGTTCGCGGATATGTCTGACCAACTCGCCCCGGGTATGAAGGGCAAGCTCCTCCTCAGTCTCATCATCCCGAGGGCGGACTATACCTTCGAGCAGAGCTACCCGAGCACGAAGCTGCACATTTTCTTCAGCCACCTTCTTGTGCCCCGCAGCTTGATCCTCCAAGCTTTCCTTCTCGGCCTTCAGCGTGTCCCGCTCGAGCTTCAGTTCCTTCAGCTCCTTCTTCAGCCCCTCCTGCAACTAGTACTCCTCCTTGTAGTTGGATAGATCCTTAGACAATCTATCATTCTCGGTCCGGGCAGCCAGAAGAGAATCCTCTAAAGAAGCCATGGAAACAGAAGTCTCGGACAAGACCATTGCAATCTCCATCACCCGGATAACGGCGTCCAGATCCCCAGCTAGGTCTCTTCGTCGGGCGTTGGCATCTTGGTTCTGAATGGCCTTTGCCTCGGGCGCTGCCACCACGACGGAACCTTCGGCCTTAAAAATATCCTGCTCCAGATAGAAAGGAGGCAGCAGATAACTCTCAGGGGCGTCAGAATCATTGCCCCCCCACAGCAGTGGACCGGGCAAGAGTCCCATCCAGACGCTTCCGCTTGAGCAAAGGAAAGGTGGAAGGAGGGGGATTGTCCTGTATCTGGATCAGAGAGGTTTGTTGAGCGGGATGAGGGGAGTTGGACACCGGGCTAGCAGTACACAAGGTACCTGCCCCGAGCTCAGTGGCCACCTCCTGGACATGGGGTGCCACTTTCTTTTTCTTTTTTGGGACCCTGTCCAGGGCCCCATCCTGGTTAGCCAACTTCAGAACTCGTTCACGATAAGCGGGCATAGTTCCTACAAAAAAAAAAGGTTAGTTGGACGGACACAAGACCGAGAAAAGAAAGTAAGTAAAGAAAACCTACGCAACAACTCCAAGGTCTCCTTGTCCGTATCACACTCGAGCAGAGCCCTCGTGTTTATAAGACGGGTTTCATAAATCGGTATCCCCGCCTCATCGACGTGGGGAGCACCTTTCTGGTCAACCCAAACCGCTAGTTTGAAGCTATATACATACTCCACCAGCCTCTTGTAGACCAACCTATCCTCGACCCCCATGCTCGAGAACTTTACCCGGTAGTGACTGGTCGAGAGGTTGAAATGGTCAGGTTGCCACCTCAAGGGGATCCTCGACATACGTTTTTCCTCCTCAGCGGCATTCTGTTTGTAATAGTAAAGGGAGTTTAAGGAAGAACGAGTGATCGAATTCACCGTATACCACCGCCCTTTAAAATGCCGGGCAAAATCCACATAGGTCTTGAATAGCCTCACCGGCTGCTTCAGAGACACCCAGTTGTGACGTCCCCGGGCACCAGACGTTGTAGGTGAAAGATGTGGAAAAAGAGGGGCAAAGTGCACCCAACGCCTAGAAAACGGCAGAATAACTCGAACGCCCGGATAAAAGCGATGGCATTTGGATGCAGTTGTGACGGTGCCAGTCTGAGCCACCTGAAAACCCCCATCTGAAAAGAGTTGAAGGGCAACCTGACCCTCGCTTCTCGGAAGGCAAATTCGTACATAGAAAACTGCTTCCCCGGGAAGCGGTGACATATCTGGTCCGCCTCATGAGGTGCAAGGCATTGCCAATTCGCAGGGTCCTCGGGACTGAGGTCTTCCACCACGGCGTATGCATTGGTCGTCTCATCGGCAAAGTACGATTCTTCTTCCAACGGTTTGTCCGCGACCCACGATAAGTCATTACGCTCGGGCGAGGAAACATGCTCGTTTTCCTCTTCGGCATTCCTCTCCTCGGGGTTCCGATGCGCGACCTCCCCTTCATCAGCTTGACGAAGTTCGGCGTTCCCTTCCCCGACCTGCCGATTCTCGGTCGTACCTGAAACGCAGACAGAAAAAGTGAATTCGACATCGTATAAAATCCACCCTTCCACCGCAAGTCAAGTGAAAGGGTGAAAAGCTAAAACGCAACACCCCAAAATCCGACTAAACTGGCCTAGACCGACGAAGGGGCAACCCTTGCATGCATTCAGTCACGTAAAGTTCCGACCTACAATTTCATACAGACGTGAACTCTACGCCCGTGGCATGCTGACCTTGCCCGGGATATTCATACGCATATGAATTCTACACCCGTGGCATGCTAAACTTGCCCGGGATATTCATATGCATATGAATTTCACGCCCGTGGCATGCTAAACGTGCCCGGTTTATTCAAGCGCATATGAAGTTTTTGCCCGGGACATTCTAATCCTGCCCGGGACATTCATACCCTAAACCTAAAAAACTATCCCCAGACCCAGATTTGTCTACTTTACACTAAAGTTTGCTTACTCTACACAAACATATCATGCAATTTTCTACCTACCAAACAAAAAAGCATGAAAATAGAGAATTTGAAGTGTTACCTGACATATTGGAGGCAAGGAGAAGACGGTGGCGCGCGGGCAGAAAATGGCGGTGCAGACGGCGGAGACGGGCGGAAAGAGAATTCTTTTCAGAGCTTCCGGTCAAACTTCAGAGCGAAAAAGTCCAAATGAAGTGGACCACCCCCTTTATATATCCATAAGCGCGTGGACGGACGCGCCAGGTAATCATTTCCTAGAACCTACGTCGCTGTTTGCACAGGAAACAAGGCGACGCACCATTAATGTTGAGACACGTCAGTCCACAAGAATCCTGAACGACGCCGATCAACTGTAAATCTCCCCGACTATAAGGAGCATCCTCGACTTTGTGAAACGCCACATGCCCGACAGACTCAACAACACGTGCAAATACGTGCCCGACACCTTCTTCAGCACACCTACGTCCGCCTATGTTCTAATTCATCGCTCTGATTCGGAGACTCGACTTGGGGGGATCCTGTTCCGAACTGGGCCCCCGGACTGTATTGGGTCACGGCCCCATATGTCGAGTAGAGGCCCATATGCTAGGGCGGGTATATCTGGTAGACGGGCAGGGCGCTTAACGATCGGGCACATATCCTAGATGTTGGGCACACATTTAGAACGGGCAAAGAACATGTCAGCCAGTTCATTTGCCACGTCACCCAACTGTCCCCCATTATCTCCTGAAAGATAGGGGCAGTTGAACCAAGGACCATACCAGTTAACTAGGTCTTCACGCTTCTCACGCGTTCCTTGGCAGTTCTTCCTTGGGCCTAGCTGATCCAGCCCAAGGAAGGACCTTGGCCCAACGCTGGGGGCTCTCTATAAATACCCTTTTTCACTAAAGGGTCAGGTATTCTGAATCCATTCTTCTAACTTACCTATTTGTTGTACCTTTATAAAATTTGGCATCGGAGCGCTTTGTAGGTACACCCCCCTCCATTCCATCCACTTGCTGTTGCACCCAATTGCTGGAAGGCCCTCCTGATCAGGTAAGATCAATATGTATTGTAATTTCAATGTTGGTCAACATGTATTTTGTTCTTAGATGTAAATGTTAATGTTGTTTTTTTGAACAAGTAATGTTTATGTACTAAAGTCAAGTTGTAATGTTTAGGTAGTATGTAATGTTTAGGTACTAAAGTCAAGTTGTAATGTTTAGGTAGTATGTAATGTTTAGGTACTTGTAATGTTTTGGTGTTATGTAACATAATTTGGTATGTTGGTTTGTTATGAACAAGTATTTCCTTTTGCAGCATATGTTTCTATTTTGATATACAAATTTTAGTTAAGTTGTTGATTTGAAATACAAAGGCATACATCAAAACTTAATTACATCAAAATACATAATTTCTTTTGGTCTTCTATGGTACAGATTTTGTTAAACCAGTAAGATTACATCAAAAGTGCATTACATCAAAATATCAGAATTGTTTAACATCAAGTACTACACAACTAGTGCATTACATCTGAATCCAAAACAAAAAAAAGCACTTCACACCAGAATTGTTTCTTAGATACTTAAATAAAACAAAAAAAAACAACAAAGATCATGGTTTTCCACTTCATTCAATTTGTCCCTTGCTTGTGCACTCTTTTTCTTCTATCACTAGTGGATCATCAGGTTCTTTTCCTGAGCCTGGTATGTTCTTGGACTTCAAAGTCCACAACCTCTCACTGTGCCTTTTTTCAGGTAACACATTGCTTCCAGATTTGTACCTGCTTTGTGTCCTATGTTTGATTGGTTCACTGCTGGATGGCCTTGACAGAGCTGTTCTTATTCCTGGTGGTTTGAAAGGAGTAACTCTAAACACTTTTGGTTGTTTCCCAAAAAAGACTCTTGCTCCACTAGGCTTAGATGTTGATTTGATAGATGATTTGAGAGGTGACTTATCAATTCTCAGAGGTTGAATTTCCAATATTCCATCACCTTTTAGTAGGGCAGCCAAGGTCTCATCGAATGTTGTAGGGTTCTCCATCACAATTGGTTCTGGTTCAGACTCATCATTTGTTTGATTCTCAGTTGGCTCTTCTTCATTCACAGTTGCATCTGCTTCATTCACAGTTGGTTCCTTCAAATTTGGTTTAACATTCACAACTGGTTCCTTCACAGTTGGTTTTTCATTCTCATTCACACTAGGTTCCTTCACAATAGGCTTTTCATTCTCATTCACAGCAGGTTCCTTCACATTAGGCTTTTCATTCTCATGCACACTTGGTTCTTTCACAGTAGGGCCTAATTCATGTGCATGTGGTTCAGGATCCTGCATAATTGGCGCTACCTTTGAAATTGAATTCTTTTTTGCTACCCCTTGAATTCTTTTGACAGTACCTCTACTAGTTGATGCTCCAATGCTAGATGGTGCTCCCTTGGCCTTTTTGGTATCTTTGTTTATGGAGCCCTTGGGCCTCCCCTACAACACATATGATATTACCATTAGAATACACTTAAATTAGCATTAGACTTAATAAAAATCCATTACATCAACATTAGTATTACCCTTTTTATGGATTCCACATTTGGAGGTACATTGGCCTGACTAGCTTGTGTAGGTATGTCTTGAGAAGCTTGGGCGGGAATGTCTTCTACATTAGCCTAACCTGTCTGTGACTTTGCTTTTACTTCTTATTTCAATTTCTTGCAAGTCCTCTTGTTATGTCCCAATTGAAAACAGAATTTGCATCTATGGCTAGTGTTTGTTCTTTGCCACTTAGTTTGTGCAACTCATTCAATTCCCTCCTTCTCAATTTCTTAGGTCTACCTGGACCACATTTAAACCTAGGTGGAAGCATGATTTCATTATCAGTTCTAAGCCATTTGTCTTGTCCATTCAATGGAGTTATGATCTCACCATAGCAGGCCTGATAAGTGCTCTTATGATAGCACTTGTCTACATACTTTAAAGGGTCATCAACCTTCCTATATATTTCAGCTACATCATGACTACATGGAATACCTACAAGCTCCTGATAATTACAAGAACATGTTTGTTTCTTTAAGTCCACAACAAAACTGTTAGTAAACAACACATGAGTGACCTAAAATGTCAACCTACCAGCATATGTTTCTGTCCAGCTAGCACTCTTCTCTATCTCCCTATCCAACCTCCTTAAGGGTTTTGTCATGTTCATTCCCATATAAGCCTCTACCTTTTCCCTAAGTATAACAAACCTCCCCATTAGATAATTTCTAATCCACTCCAACATTGTTATGATAAGTTTGTCTCTTTGTAACAAGATTGTTGCATTGAATGACTCACTTAAATTATTCATTAATACATCACATTTTGAAAAAATAGGAAAGGCATGCTTACACCATTTGTTCTTTGGAATTTCTTCAATCCACTCATATGCTTCCAAACTGATCTCTTTGATCATTGACATATTAGCCTGATGTGCTTCAAAATAGGTTTCTTTTGCAGCAGCCATCATGAGATCTTTATACATGGTGCCACCTCCAAATTTCTTCTAAAAGTTTGCATAAAGGTGTCTCAAGAAAAACCTATGCTCATATGCTGGATACTCCTCTTCAAAAACCTAGAGCAGACCCTATTTGAGCAACCAATATCAGTAAGACTACCTTTTGTAAATGCAAAGAAATAACAATGTTTTAATATGATAAAAGTAAATGCATTGAAATAAAATACTAAGACTACCTTTTGTTGGTCAGAAATGAAGCACCACCTTCGATCACCAATGTCCTTAATTAGCAATTTCATGAACCAGCTCCATGAATCCTTAGTCTCCATCTCAACCACAACAAATGTAATTAGTAGGTATTGATCATTAGGATCTCTCCCAACAACAATCAAGATAATCCCTCCATACTTGTGTTTCAAATGACAACCATCCAATCCTATGAAAGGTCTACATGATCTTGTCAAAGCTTTCTTGGTTCCATCTAGGGACATGTAGCATCTCTCATATCTTGGACCCATCCCTTCAGTAGGAGAACTTGTGTTTATTTTAAAAGTGTTTCGAGCTGATGCCCTTCTCAATTCATCCCCAAAAGACCATAGAAGACTAAATTATTTGCTAGAGTCACCTTCAACAATGGATCTTGAAATCTTTCTTGCCTTGAATGCCCTACATGTTGGGATCTCTGTTGCATATCTTTGCCTCACATCAGCTACCATCTCACTTAACCTCATCTTTGAATTATTCTTTAAACCATCAACAATAACCTTAGCCACCCATTCAGCTCTAGCATTGATGTTAAAAAACTTCCTTCCACACTTGTGTTTTTCATACTGGGTTTTGATTCTAAATATGGTGGAGGTGACTACCCTACTACACAACACAATATAGTCACATTTAGTCTTGTCCTTACACACAATCCTACATCTATTAGAGTCATTTTTTTCAAACTTAACCTCCCTTCCATTAAACACACTATGCTCTAAAATAACATCTTTGAATTGTCGAAGAGATGAAAAATCCATTCCAACTTTGAAAACATAATCTTTGCATAATCTCTCATCCTCATTATACCTCAAAATACAAGGCCTATCATCACAATTGTCATCATCACCTCCATTATCAAGCTCATCTGTCATATATTCATCCTCAATCATGCTCCTTACCCATCTATTCAGTAATAAACACATTGTTATCTTCTTTATTCTTTCCATCTTCAGTTTCAGAATTCTCTATCTTCTTTACCTCCTCCCTATTGACTTCATCATCCCTATTCACAGTCACATCAATAAGTCCTTCTTCAAAACCATCCATCCTCTCATTTTCACTATCCTCAAAGTGTACACCTTCCACTGAATTATTACTAGAATCAGTACTTGATTCACTTAAAATCTCATCTTTGTCTTCACACTTCACTCCCTTACATTTCTCTATATATTAAGTCATAAAACTTTCCTCTCCATCAAACTTAGGCTCACAATAAATCTCAACATCACACTTGTATCCAATAGCATACATGGCAAACTCATGTGCATCTCCATCATCCATAAATTTTCTTAAATCTTCTTCAAGCAAACCTCCCTCATGCTTCCACCACATATTAACTTTAGTATAATCAAACTCAGGTTCTAACATTTTCACTAGATCAACAGCCTCAAAGAAACTCCAATAATCAAGGTCTTGTCCTCTAAAGGCAAAGATATACCCACCTTCATATTTTAACTTAGTGTCTTTTAAAAAACGACCCTTTGTGAAGAAAACTATCTTGAACTTATCCATTAACATGTACACATAATTAAACCTAGGTTTAATATAAGAAATTAAATTAACCCTGAATTTTTACCAATTCTAAATCGAAAACATAAACATGTTGCTATGCCCTAATTATTTACTCACAGTAACAAACACACACAGTTAATGCATCGAACAACATAAATAGAAAACAATGGGACCACGCAAGTACAACAATGGAAGACAAGAGTTACTAACTTGGGACCACCTTCAAGAAAACAATGCTTGCTTAAGACCACTTAGCCAGCTGAAAGCTTTGTTGACTTGCGAAAATGATTAGATTCGAAAGCTTCGTTGACTTGCGTAAGGGATTGGGTTACGTTTGTTAGGGCATTACTGAAGAAATTGTAGGATGTGTGTCTCTTAAAATTACTCTTCGTTTTTACCTTTTCATTTTTCCATATTTTCTACTATGGCCACAGTCACACAAATCAGCAAATAAATTAGGCACATATGGCTTGCCACCTCAGCCTCCGTTAGTTCAAACTAACGTGAGAGACTACATTGCGAAACTGAAAAGTTTTGGAGGACCAATGTTTGAAGAAAATATTTAGAGGGACCAATTTCAAAAATTGGGATATTTTTAAGGACCTAAAACATATTTAACCTAAGTTTTTAATTAAATATGTTTGGTTCTAATTTTAGGAGGGGAAGGGAGGGGAGTGGAGATGAGCAAAATCCCTCAAAAACACAATTTTTGCATCCTTCCAAATTAGGGGGATTTGGAGGGGAGGGGAGAGAAGATGATTTTTATATTTAAAAAATTATTATATTTACTAAAATATCCTCAGGTTAATTTTATTATTTCATAATTATTCATTTTCTTCCGCGTTTGTGTTTTTCTTCTGTGTGATTTTTCTCGTCTGTTTCTATTAACTTATTATAATTGTTCTCTATCTTCAAATTAGTTTCAATTTTGTATTTAATATAAATCATAATCATTGTTTTTTTTTTGTTTTCTTAATTTTTTTTTACATTTTATTATGTTTATTTTTTTTCTTTTAATTGTGTTATAATCTGAATCAAATGTACTCAGTTTTTTAATGTTATGTGGTAAACTAATATTTTTTTAGTCACTAAATATTATAAATTTTCACATTTGAATATCATATCACTTGTATAAAATCATAAGGATACAAATGTGAATTATTAATAAAACCTCTCCCCTCCTCTTCACTCCCTTCCCCTCCCCTTTCCTTCTTTGAACCAAACACTTATTTGATTAAAAAAATTCCTCCCCTTCCCTCCTTTCCATTAAAATCCTTTCATTCCCCTCCCCTCATTTGAACCAAACAGACCCTTAGACAAACATATTTTAGGGTGAAAATACATTTCTCAATGAAACAACACATTTATATTAATACAAACATGTTTAGTTAATAATTTAACCATTTACAATATATTATTCAATTTTCATTTCATAATTAATCAGTTGTTTATAAATTTTAATTATTTAAAAAATTCACACTCAAACTTTCTTAGTTCTTACAATTATATTTATTTTTAAAATATTCTTACTTTTTCTCTCATGCATTTAACATTAATTTTAATTATTATTATTAATATTAAAAATTAAGTTCTATTTTATTTATTTAATTATTTTATTCGTGTTAAAATTAATTAAAATTATTAAAAATAATATTTTAAATTATAATAAAATTAAATATAAATTAAATATTAATATATAAAATAAACATTTTGGCCTTAATATAAATTTTAAAAAATTAAACCATTAAAATAAAAATTAAATAAATTCTTCAAAATGATGCAATCCAACCCATTAAAAAAAACTAGAATATAGTCTAACTGTCTACAAGTTTTGTTCATACATCTTTTTTCTAAGCAATTTGTTCAGACATCTTTACGTGTGTAACTTATATATGTCAATAACTAAATACAATATATTCAACGCAACTTGTTTTTCCAAGCAAAAGTTCTACCTATCAAACAAATAATAGTCTTCCTTTACTCTCCATATTCACACTATTCCCATTAAGCATCAATATTCAACGTTCAAAACCCTTGAATAAAAAAAAAAGGAGTTTCTTTTTAGTTAAGGCCATAGACTTTTAGTCATAATAGGAAATAAATAAATTTACTAACGAAAACGACGTTATTAAAGTCTTTGCCATATTATTCTTCACTCCATACAACACGCATTGCATTCATATATATCCAACCTCATAAAACCAAATCTCTATCTTCATTCTTCTTCATCCTATAAACATGAGTAATTTCAATGATCCAAATCATCATTATAATGATAATCTTAATCCATTTGGAGATTTTGATCATGGAACAAGTCAAAGCAACTTCAACAGAAAAATATTGTTAACCGCTATAGTTTCTTTGGTACTAGTATTGATTTTGGTCTTGGCTCTTCATCTCTACGCTAGGTATGTTCTCAAACGTCAGGCTCGCCGGAGAGCCGCCATTCATCAACTCAGCCTCACCGTCGCTCATGCTCACGTTCAATTCGCCGATCCATCAAACACCGGACTCGATCCAACGCTCATCGCTACTCTTCCCACTTTCCTCTTCAAACATAAACAAAAACAAGATGAAGAACAAGACAACAATGTTTCCAGTAATATTGTTGAATGTGCAGTGTGTTTGAGTTTGTCAGAAGATGGAGAAATGATGAGGTTGCTTCCTAATTGTAAGCATAGTTTCCATGTAGGTTGTATCGATATGTGGTTGGCTTCGCATTCGACTTGTCCGATTTGTCGGACCAAGGTTGAACCGCCGCTTGAGCCAGAGACACGCGAGGGTCCCATTTGGTTTAAACCATCATCTGAAAGTACTTCAGATGATGCTGGTTCTATTAGCGAGTCCTCCAAGAATATCTCTCGGTTGAATTCTTTTCAGAGGATTCTTACTAGAGATAGATCTTCGAGAAGAATCCAACCTTCTAATACTACTCGTGCTGATATTATTATCGATCGTGATTTAGAGAGACAATAATTTTTTTTTATGTAACAAAATTTAGATTAGAAAAGATCCAAAGAGTTACCTATTTGATTGATGATTTACCAAATATTAATATTATTATATTTTGTTATTATTAATATTAATGAGGTGTCACTACTCTATATAGGTTTAAATTTTTTGTAAAGTCATGATGTATAATAGTTTTGACATTTTTTATACATGTTAAGTTAGTCAAAGTAAGAGCGGTTTTGGTGTTGAATTTTATTAATGGTGCATTATTAAACTTTATTATGGACAAAGGATTTGGTGTTTGGTAACATGGGTTAACGTAATATAATGACTTTAAAATATATAATAATGGAAGATTAGGTGGTTGTTCCATGTGATGTGAGGTAGCAAATGTAATTAACTGATATTTTTGTTTTGTTTTATAGTTTGTTGTTTTGTTGTGTTTTATTGACAAATTTGGTGAGGAAAAACGAGAACCGTGATCCTGATAATTGGGATTTGTGTTGACTTACTCATGTGAAAATGTATGAAGATAACAAAGGAGTAGATGGAATCTTTGAACGATGATGATGACATTTGTTTTTATCAAACTAGTAGTAGCGTTTTACGCAAGTTTTCGAAAATATTTGGTGTAACTGGCCACTAACTAATAAACTATTTTTATGGATCCATATTAAAGGGATATAAGAGAGTAAGATTTGGGTCAATATTTGAATAGGGAAGGAAGATTTGGAGAATTTTACCTGTTATCTTGAAAATTAAATCTGACACTTCCAATATTTTATAATATTAAAATTATTCTTATGTGAAAAATACATCAAATTTTTGTTTGAAATTTTTGGTAATTATATTAAAATTTTCGGTATGTTTAAAATTTCCAATAGTTTATTTGAAATATTTGATGTATCGGAAATTTCAAATTTTCAGTAAAGTGCAAAATATTTTGGAAATATGAAATTTTTGTGTTGATACCGAATATTTCACTTAGGGTACAATTTCACTTAAGGTGAAATTTCACTTAGTTTCATTTTTAGGGTATTTTTGGATGATCAGGATTTTGCTTACATTATTGTGCAGTTGTGATTGCATCGACAGTTTGTGCGGTACATAATAGATTCGCAGTTGTATAAATAGGAGTCACCTCTTGCTGATAAACACATCTAAAAAATGCTTCTTCCTCAAATTTTTACTAAGACAAAAGTTTACTTCGACAAAATTTTTCCTCTTATAGAGTTCAAGCTTCTCGATGGCACTAGATAATAATTTAGAAATGATATTCAGAAGAAAAAAAATGAAAGCAATAACATATAAAACCATCGTCAAATATACCTGTAACTAACTTAAATACCCAACAAGTATGTCTGGTCTAAAAAATCGTCTTCATTCCAAGGGTTGTATACAATTGGGTCAACGTAGCACACCCCAAGCCCAACTGGTGCCCTCGAGACTACTAAAGAGGCACAAGTATCGGGTATCAACTTGGTGAAGTAGTCTGCTCCCATTATCAAGAATTTCAATTGACTTTGTGCCAAAGGGAACGAGCCTGAGATATCTACGCCTCACAAGTAGAATGGTCAAGACGAGGTCAATGATTTGGAGAAACTTTATAAGGGTGTGGTGAAGGTCAGCATGTCTCTGGCATTGATTGCACTTATTGTTGAAGGCGATGTTGTGTTTCATGATTGTCCTATTGAAGCCCACGACCTTCAAGATGGCTAGCTTTGACAAGAGATCTTCCCTGAAGTTTCGTTCACCAGGGGGGCGTGCTCTACTTTGAAAGAGAGGAAACGTGAGGACAAATTTTGTACCTTGTGTAGATATTTTATCAGCTATGGCTCTTTGGCGTGATATTGTCTCAAGACCTGATTGGCGACTAACTGAGAGTCCTTTTTGGATTTTAATCTAGTTTCTCATAAGGCGAGGATCATACCAGCGATGAAAGCCTCATACTTTGCTTGATTGTTGTTGGCGGTGAACTTGTACTTCAACGCCTGCTTGATAACTATATTTTCTGGTTATTTTAGTTTTATTCCTTCCCCGACATCATTTAGATTGTAGGTGTCATCTATAGATAACACTCTTTTTGAAGGTGGATCTTCGTCGATGGGAGAGTTGAGTTCGATTACGAAGTCGACCAGGGTTGGGATTTGATGCTTCCCCTCAGAACCTACTAGATTTTGTATTCTGAGAGCTCTACCGACCAAGATACCATTATATCTACTAGGTGGGGGTTCTTCAAAACTTGACGAACGGGATAGTTAGTTTTTACCTGGATGGTGTACCTTGGAAGTATGGTTGAAGCTTTCTCGTCGCAGTGACAATGGCTAATATGAGCTTCTAATTCTTCAAGTAGTATGTTTCAACGCCCTTGAACATTTTTCTTATAAAATACACATGTCTTTATGCTTTTTATATCTCTTGGCCAAAGAATGAGCTCATTATATGCTAAGTGATCAAGAGGTATAAGAGCAGAGGTCAATCTTCCTTCGGGTAAGTAAGGATTGGAGGCGACGTGAGAAACTCCTATATCTTGGAGAAAGCATCCTTGCACGCGAAGGTCCATTTGAACTTCTCATTTTTCCTCAGGGTGGCGAAGAAAAGGAAAGATTTTCCGCATGCACAAGAAAGGATGCGAGACAGGGAGATGAGGCATCAAGTGAGTTGTTGCACTTCCTTTAAATTAGCAGGGCTCCTCATATCTATGACCCCCTAACACTTGTCAGGATTGGCTTCAATCCCCCTTCTCGTCAGCATGAAACCCAAAAATTTCCCTACCTATACTCCGAAAGAGCATTTGGCAAGATTTATGAGCATGCCATAACTTTTTACTGACTGCATAATGTCCTCAAGGCCATCGACATGACTTTTCTCATTCACCATCTTCACAATAATTTTTTCGACATATACCTCAAGATTTTGCCCAATCTAATGGGCGAAGACTGCGTCCATGAGTCATTGGTATGTGGTGCCAATATTTTTGAACTCGAAAGGCATGACATTGTAGTTATAGTTTTCAGGGTTTAACATGAAGGTGATTTTGGATGCATCCAATTGATCCATCATGATTTGGTTGTATCCCGAATAAGTGTCCATGAAACTTAACATGTGGTCGCTTGATGATCTGTCGATTAGACGATCAGTGTCTGGTAATGAATGCGAGTCATTGGGACATATATCATTGAGATATGTGAATTATACGCGTATGTGCCACTTGTTGTTGGCCTTTCATACCTGGACTATGTTGGCCAACCATAAGGGGTATTTTGTTTCAGTGATGAATACGAAGCTGGATAGAGTTTCCACCTCTTCATCATTGGAGACCCTCTTTACTTCGCCTACCTTATGTCCCCTTTACTCCACTAGTTTGACGGATGGAAGGATGGATGGTGGGTTGATGAATTACGACCTTAGTTTCAAAATCTGTCATATATGAGGGGGCCTAGGTGAACAGGTCAACGTTTCTTCGGAATCGGACGACTAACTCCTGTAACACCTGTAGACACCCTAAATTTGCCCTCTGGCTTTTGTATCTTTTTCAGCTTTTCGTTTTGCATTCATATGCATTTTCATTTTTGCATACCATTTGCATAAGCTCCTAAGACATGGGATCAGGATTTTCCGAAGAATTAGGGTTCCGCACCCTATGTTTGGTTACCAGGAGAATTCAAGGTTTTTGGCTATGCAGCCATCAGTGGCATCGTCCTCTCTTTTCTTTTGTCACTGAATTAAGGGTTTATTTCCCTAGTTTGGCGGTCTTCAAGGATTTCATATCTGCAAGGACTGTTCAACATGCCTCTGGCATATCATCAGGCTATTTTCTTCTTCATCAAGTTACAAGACTATCCCTTTCTTCTCCGCATCTCTGGTTATTTTCTTATGTCTCCGCCTCTCAAAAGTGTTGATTTTATCCCAAGGGCGATTGTTCATTCACGATCCATTTCAGATGCATGCTTGACCTAATCTTGGTCAAACTATCAAGAGGTTTCTTCGAGTGCAGGTTGCTTATGTCAATGGTTGACTTTTTAGGCAATGTGTATCCAAGGTTGTGGTGTGCAATTCTCCAGGTTATCAAGTGTCAGTTCGTGTGAGGTTTGGTTCAGAAAATCGGGTTTATCAAGATCATCGCAGGTTCAGTTGTGTTCATCTGTGAATTTATTTTGCCAGAGTTTCTTTTAGACAGATTCATAGTAATTCAGAGATTAATTGGTCAGAACTTCAAATGGTGATTTAGAGGGTTGTTGTTTCAATTGCAAGTTGTTCTGTGGCAGTCGTGCTTATTTCATCTGAGGCGTGTGGGATTGGGTATAAATTTGGTGTTGGATTAAACTCAAGTGTGTTGTGCACCAGTGGCCTTTGATTTAGTTCATGTCCAAATTGATACATACCTGTAATTTCCATCATTTTCTAACCACTTTTCATATCCTAATTTACAACGATTTCACCATGTCCATATCTTCGATTATATGAATATCCACTTCTTAAACCATTTTCATTACCTAATTTGTTTCGACAACCATTAACCATCGTTCATCACATCCATTGTTTTTATTATCCAAAACGATTCTATATCTCATGTTAATTTCATTTCTTTTTTTCTTAAAGTCCATTTCTCTATTAAACCAAAGCCCATTAGTCCATCATTTATTACAAGACCATATTAAACATTTTTTTAGTTTTCATTACACCCATTTTTATTCTATCCATTGTCCATTTCTTCTTCTTACCCAAATTTCACCAATTACCTCTTTTTATAATTATTATTCATTAATCTTCTTAACTCATTTCCAAAATACACAGCCATCACTATAAGGTTTTTCTACGTACAAAATCAATCGCCAAGGACCCACCACAAATTTCCAATTCATTTACGACAAAATTTTGGCCAATCTTTTTGGTACCACACAGCAGCAAAATTTGACACACCATATACCATAACTCTCACCACGCGGACGTTTTTTTTTTTTTTCTCTCATTCTCTTCACACCAATTTCCACACAAACTTGCGGTCCCCACTCTGCTCACACAGTACAACACTTTCCTCAAAAAAATGCATTCCTCACCAATATCTCACGCCACCCTTCATGACCTCACCAACAAGCTCTTGCTCCCTCAATTTCGTACGCACACCGTACGGCAATCCCTTGGAATACACGCCAACCTCATCATCCCTGTGAATAAAAAACAGCAAAAACATAAGCACTCATCATCACATGACAGCCACAACACTCAACCTCCACCTGCTACCCTTCACCATCACCTCACCGTCACAGCCAACACCACCTTACCATTTCATCACTCTTCTCGCACACACAGCAACACAACACAGAAACATCACTCTTCTTCATCACCCTTATCCCTCCATCGCCACTCACTCTTCATCAATCTTCTTCATCAAATCACCAACCACCTTCAAGACAACAACAACACAGAAACCAAACAGAAAAGCAAATTCAGAATTAGAAGAAGAAGAGAATGAGATCGAAACAAATCCAAATCAAACTCTGGGATTCGAACCTCAAAAAATGCACTGCGAGTTTTTTCAGCGAGTGAGTTCATCACCGTGAATCGCGTTGCGATTGAGACCGCGAGTGAGGAGAGGATGGTTTTGTCGTTGTTTTCGCCGCGAAGATCATGGCGTTGATAACCTCTTCTCTTTCACGAGCAACGAACACCAACGAGTTGAGGCCGAGGCTAGGAGATCCACAGCGGATTCGGTTGAATGGAATGAAAGCGTTAAGTTGTTCGGAGGACGGTGATATGGAGTCTTCGGCGCCGTCGATTTAGTTGAAGAAGCAAGCGAAGTTGATGCGTTTTGAAGAGGAAGCCGCCGTCGGCTGAGGTTTGAGAGAAGAAGAGATTTGAGAAGCACTTTTGGTTTTGACCGACGAAGGGTTTGGAGGCGGAACGCGTTTGGTTCCCCTGTTTTGGATTTGTGCTTTTTTTGTTTTATATTTTTTCTTATCTGATTATCCTTTTGTTTAAATATTATTTTATTTTATTTAAGTTAACTTTTAATCTTTGGGCCTGTTGTGTTTGTTTTCTCTTATCCACAGTTTTGATTTCAACATACACCCCACCTGCAACTAGCTGCTTGGATTGGGCTTAAGCCCACTGAATTCCTGATTACACCACATAAATGCAGCGGCTTCCCCCCATTTTCTTTAGCTTTATTTTCTTTTAATTTTAATGAGTTTCTTTATTAGCATTAAGTATAGTTTTTTTTATTATTATTATTATTATTTTTATTATTCTAATTAGATTTTATGTATAACTTGGTTAAAGATAATAGTAATTTTTAGTTAATGTTTATTAAAAGTTTAGAGATTTTGTTTTAGAATATAGTTTAGAATTTTAATCTTATTTAATTTTTGTTTCACTTATTAATCTTAATCTAGTCTAGATTTTAATTTCAATATATAGTGTTTTTATTTATTTATTAATATTTGTTTTGTTAGAATTTTAGTTAAACTTTTATAGCTAATTAGTTCTTAATTAATATTAAGTTTTTTTTAAGAATTTGGTTGGAATTGGATTATTCATTTTAACTAAGTTCGATTTTGTTTAATCTTGGTTGTAGTTTTTCTTGTCTGATGTTTTGTAGGTTCATTGTCCAATTTCAATGTTGGCGGATGTAGCTTGACGATGACCTTATGATTAATTCTTTCTTGTGATCTCGGTGTACTTAAACCTTGGCATTTTATGAACCGATTTTTTTGATGTTAATCCTTGTTTCTCTCTGATTGGTGAATCCGTTTTGGAGTTGATACTCTTTCTTGATATTTCTTCTTGCGCTTATTGAAGAGGCAACGGACCTTTTCCGTTAGGTAACACTGGGTCCCGATTTTACTAGTTGCATGTTGTTGCATCTGGAAGTCCTACTGGTGTAGGCTCTGTTTGTGCATTACTCCATATCACACTTTCATCTCTTTATCTTATCTCCATTTTTGCATTCACATCTTCTTATCTTATGTCTTCTTCATCTTAATTTTTCTTCCTCATCTTCTTTATCTCTTGCCTTGCTTGAGGTGTGCCTAGGCCACCATGGAGCTTCTCTTTTCATCTTTCTCTTCTTCTTTCTTTAGGATAGTGAGCCTCACAAACCTTAGGAACAACCAAGCATGACAATAATTAGGGTTTCTGATTAGTCCCCCACTTAGTTTTACCTTTGTGTCTCATTGAGTCTCCTCTTCTCACCTCATAATCAGGGACTAAACCCTAAAGGCTTTAAGGCTTTGTGATTAAGCTTATGCCTGCATCCTTCTATTAGGATGGAGTGTATAACTTTAATCCTAAGTGTTAAACCCTTAATGTGTTTAAATCTCTTAATCAATCCACTTAATAATTATCAAGACATCACACTTGTAACTTGGGCCTTGCATTAGGGTTCTAATTCTTCCTTAATTAGTTAAGAAGGACTAACCCTAGTGTTAATGGACAAGTCCCCCTCAAGTTGTCTTACAAATCATAAAACTCACTTCATCATCATATCATTAAATAAAATCCGTCTAATAAAGGCTTGTTTTGTCATGAGTTTAATCCCTAATCATGGATTAAGTTGAGGAGTCTTCCTCAGCTTAAACATTCTCATCTATTATCCTTCTATTAGGATGGTGTAATGAGTCTGTTTAATCCCTGGTTATGGCTTAACCTCATTACTTAACACTAAACAAAAACAACAAAAACATCTAAATAATCAACAAGTAGGTTAATGATCTTAATCCTACTCCATGGTGATTAAGTGTGAGAAGCTGACTTCACACTTAAGGTATTCTCATTACCCCTAATCAGAGGGAAGATGTGATGAGTTTACTAACCCATTGGTTTAGGCTTAAGCTCATTAACTTATGACAAACTTCAAAAAGCAATAAAAGACTGAAAATACAAAAACAAACAATAATTGTCTCCTCCGGGATTCTTTTCTCACCTCATTCATTCACAAACGAGAACTCGCTTCTTCCGTCTAATGCAAGACAGTTTGCACCTGAGCCAGACAGGTCATACACTTGAGCATAGGCAAGTAAGCAGTTCACAAGTCAATTCATCTTTCAGTCTCTTTGGGTCGAACTACGATGTTCTGACTTCCTCATTGCACGAGAGGATACGTAGGCATAACTTAACAGTTATCGAACAAAAGTCTCTGTATATCCCCCCCTTTCCAGCATCATTTTCTTAGCCTCATTATCTTGATCAATTCATTCTCATTCTTACACTGACACATCATTTATACATATCACACTTCACTCCTTTTACACTGACACCTGTATATCTCTTTCCAGCTCATTTATACACAAATTGCACTGACACTACCCCTTTAAAACACAAATATTTTAAGCGTGGATCCCGTCGAGTACGGCGGACAATCTGGGTGCTAATACCTTCCCAGGTTGTAACCAACCCCCTTTCTCAGTCTCTCTGGTTCGCAACCGTCTTATCCATCTTTTCTAGGTCTATGCAGCATTGCCTTTCCTCCGGGATAAAAATGCCTAGCTGGCGACTCTATTCATATCCAGTGAGTTCACGGCTGTGTGTTCTCATTGTCCCTTTCGCCGACCGTTCGCGTCTGTACCTTTATCTGGGCCCTGTCCCACTTATCGGGAGCGACAACACCCAAGTTTAAATATTCACTTATTTAACTATTTTTTTAAATTATTTGAGTATTTTATTTAAATAATTATTTTGTGAATATGTGACGTGTTTGGCCAGTGATGGTATTTGTTGTGTTTTGTGCTAATTAATTGAGTTACTGGGAATTAACTTAATTAATTAATTAGCTAATTAGAAATTAGGGAGAATTTGGAAAATTGGGCTAATTTTGGGAATTGAGATTTAGTGGTGAGTGGAGGGAAAATGAATTTAAGTTGGGTAAAAAGAGCGATTTAGATGAATTAAAATAAAATACTATACATTTTTAAGTTAGACAAAAAAAATATGTTTTTAGAGCTATTTTAATCAGAACGTGAAAACAAGGTAATTTGGAGAAAAAGATCTTGGAAGGGAGAGTGTTAGGGCTTGAGAGGAGGAAACTTAGAGAACTTGCTTACTTAATTTTTCTAGATTTACAAGTAAGGGGGTATGGATTCTTCATCTATGGGTGCTTGATTCATGAAAGGGTAGAGACGTTTCCCTCAACCTTCAATAAGATTTTCTCTCTTTTGATTGATTAATGTTATATGATGAACAATTGATTGCAATTCTATTTATATGCCATAATTTAATTGCAAATTAGTGTATTGCAATTGGTGTGATTATTGCATATACTATGTGTTCATAAACATGAGTTTGGATGTGAAATTGTGTCTTTTGAAAACATGGTTAAAATCTGGGTTTTGTGCTTGAATCCATGTAATAACATGTTAGATTAATAGGAATTAACATGTTATTATGTTATAATCATGTGGGTGTTTATTCTATACTTTTTAGAAGTGTTTTAAGGTTATTTTGGGTGAATTTAAAAGGTTCTTTCATAACAGGACGTATTTATGCTTCTGTTATCATGGTGACAGGCGTCACCCATATGACACCATGGGCGTCATGCGCTGCGAAGCACTGATGGGCGTCAGCCAAATGACAGGGAGGTTGTCATGACCTATATGCAAGCGCATATAAGAACAAGTCGAATTCTACATCTGACTTTGAGTTTTGATGATAACTGGACATGTTATCTATGATAACAATTATGTACTTTATGGTTTCTATGAAGTGTAGAGCTTTTCCTAATAAGATTATGACTCTGATAGAAGGTGTGTGACATCATCAGATTCTGATATCAAACACTCTAGATGAAAACATTTGGTGTATACTTGATAAAGTCTAGACTCAAAAATGCTTCTAATACAACAGTTTTAAGGAACATTAGTAATGAGGTTTCTAATTGAGACTTTATAAGTAAGCCTAGAAGGCTTTACAATAAATGTGCTTCTAATGTTACATCTCTAAAGTTTCTGAAGACAAGGTTCTGGCGAGCAGGTTCTAAAGATTCTGAAGACACTATATCTGAAGTCTATGAAAATTATGAAGACAAGGTACTTGCGAACGGGTTCTGAAGACATTATATCTGAAGTTCAAGTTCAGAAGATTATGAAGACAATGTTCTGGTGAACAAGTTCTGAAGACTTTGAAGACAAAGTATGCGCTCAATGAAATATGACGATTATGAAGACAAGGTTCTGGTTGAACGAGTTCTGAAGATTCTGAAGATCATGCTTCTTGAAGACCCAATGTTGAAAATCTTATGACAGGGATCTGCTAAACAAATATCTAAGATTCTGAAGACTTAGGTTTTGAAGATTGAAAGAATGACTCTTCTACAACAAGCTGAAAGGAAATTAGTGATATAAACACAGTGGAAAACAAAAATTTCCCTTTAGAGATCCTTACGAAAGGTCATGATCCGTGATAGAAAAGTTATCTTTTGTGGCGATGAAATATTTGAATCTGAATCGATGGATGATCACGAGCGTCGTATGATGAACATCGCCTCTACTCAATCCACACGAACAACTTCCTTCAGTCACAGTGCTAGTTGATTAGATTGAAGGTTTAAAGTAAGGGAGAGGAAAAATAGAATACGGCCAGGGTTTTTAAAAACAACAACCTTTAAGCTTCTGCACAAGGGTTCTATTTATAGAACTACTTGTGCGGATTTCAAGCTAAAAGCACAACTCAATAATAATATTATTATATTATTATAATAACTATTATTATAATAAACATAATTTTATTATTATTATATTTTATAACTATTATAAAATTATTAATAACTATTATTATATCATATGTTAATTAAGCATATGGTACCTTACCATATTTTGTATTCCATTCAAGTGCATGTACCTTACGGTGTACCTTATTTATTCCACCTCTTCTCTAACTGTCCTTATGTGTGTGATCCTGTAGGATTTCACAACGTTGTCAATTATATTAAATCATGTATTTAACATAATAAACAGTGAGCAGTATCTAGCAACACATCACTGCTACCTAAGTCATAAAATTGTCATGTGATTTGACAAAACCTTTTGTGATAGTACTTGTGTGTACAATTATCCTTTTGCCTTTATGTTTATATTGAACACAAGGCATATCCTGTGCCATCCTTGTACAGTTCAATATTGGGCCCTTAGACATTTATCTTATTAAGCAGGATGGGAAAATTCCATCTAGGCTACTCATGTCCCTCAGCATGCTTTGTGAAGTACCCATCAACTGTCTTTATGATTATCTAGTTACAAACAACGTTTGATCAGGAATAAAGTACTCGACTCTATATCTAGGGTCCATAGTAGTTTCAGTTCGAAGGGTAGTATACACCACTATCACAATGAGAGTAACTTATGACACTTTGCATAACATTTTATGTAGTACTCTCATAGTGGGTCAATCCAGTATAAATATGACTCATATTATTCATATATATGTCAAGACTTGATAACTCCTTATCCATGATCCATAAGATATGATCATCAGTCTATCTAGATAATAGTCTTAATGCTTTAAGGCTATCCCATTTCACATTAAAGCTCGACTATGGATGTTTTAATAATAGTGTCCTTATGTTTAATGAAATCTCATGATTAAGTCACACTTAATATTTCATTAAACGAATTAGCTATTCTAGGGACTTTATAATTTTGGAAAAACAAACATAATAAATAAATGCATTTTATTATTAATAAACAATTCGATACAAGTACCAAAAGTATTGGCCTCTAGGGCTTACACCAACAATCACCCACTAGCACTAGAGCCAATCAGGCATACTCCTAATACCCATAGATCTAGTATGACCATCATACTTCTACTGCATAAGAGGTTTTGTTAGTGGGTCATCAATATTGTCAAGTTTAGGTACTCGTTACATCTTCACATCTCCATGACCTGTCATCTCTCGAATGAGATGATAACGCCTAAGTATGTGTTTGGATTGTTGGTGAGATTTAGGCTAATTAGGTTGTGCGACGACGCCATTGTTATCAAAATAGACATCAATGGGATCCATAATGCTAGGGATTATGCCAAGTTCACTAATGAACTTATTGATCCAAATTAATTCCTTTGATGCATTTGAGGCAACAATATACTCGGCCTTGGTTGTAGAATCAACAACTGTCTTTTGCTTTGAACTTTTCCAGCTCACAGCTCCCCCATTTAGGCAGAACACATAACCAGATTGCGACCTAAAGTCATCCTTATTTTTCTGGAAGCTATAATTAGTGTAACCAATTACCGTGAGCTTTTCCTGACCTTCATATATCAAGAATGTATCCTTAGTCCTTCTCAAGTACTTAAGGATATTCTTGACAGCTACCCAATGAGCATCACCAGGATCAAATTGGTACCTACTCCTTGCACTTTAAGCATACGGGATATCCGGTCGAGTATATAACATGGCATACATGATAGATCCTATTGCATATGCATATGGAATCTTATATATGTGATCCATTTCTTCCTTTGTTGAATGGGATTGTGTTTTTGATAGACACGGTCCATGTTGCATAGGTATGAATCCTTTCTTAGAATCATGCATATTAAAGCGTCTTAACACTTTGTTTATGTATTAACTCTGACTTAGGCCAAGCAGTTTTTGTGATCTATCTCTTTAGATCCTGATTCCTAATATATATGTTGCTTTCCCAAGGTCCTTCATAGAAAATCATTTCCTTAACCAAGCTTTTACTTGTTGCACGATAGGGATATCGTTTTCAATGAGTAATATGTCATCTACATATAATACCAGGAAAATGATCATGCTCCCACTAACCTTCTTATAGACACAAGGCTCATCTTCATTCTTCATGAATCCATATTGTTTTACAGTTTCATCAAAATGAAGATTCCAGCTTCTGGAAGCTTGCTTTAATCCATAGATTAATCATTATAACTTGCATATCTTTTGGGCTTCTTCAGGTTGTGTCATGTACACATCCTCAAGGAAATTCCCATTAAGGAAAGAATTCTTGACATCCATCTACCATATTTCATAATCATGATATGCAGCGATAACAAGTAAAATTCGAACAGATTTAAGCATTACAAATGGTGAAAAGGTTTCATCATAGGCTACCCCATGAATTTGTTTATAACCTTTAGAAACCAATTTTGCCTTATAGGTATGTATCTTACCATCCATGTCAGTCTTCTTTTTGAAGACCCACTTGCATCCTATAGGATTAACTCCTACATGAGGCTCTACCAAGGTCCAAACTTGGTTTGTGTACATGGAATCCTTTTCAGATTCATGGCTTCTAGCTACTCTTAGACTCAAGACTAGTTATAGCCTCTTGGTAAGTCACATGCTCATCTTGATCCATGAGCAATACATCACCTTGATCAATTATGAGATATCCATATCTCTCTGGTTGGTGACGTATCCTGCTCGTTCTACGCTGATCTTGTTCTACTTGACCAAGTTGCTCTTCCACAACTGTTTGTGATTCCTACTCTAATTCCTCCATAGGTGTATCAATGCTTTGTGATTCTTGAATTTTTTCAAGCTCTACTTTCCTCCCACTGATTCCTTTGGAAATAAATTCCTTTTGCAAGAAGACTCTAGTTCGAGCGACAAACAATTTGCCCTCAGAAGGATTGTACAAGTAATATCCTCTTGTTTCTTTATGATACCCCACGAATAAGCATTTGTCAGATTTGGGCTCAAGCTTAGTTGAAACTTGTCGTTTCACATAAACTTCACAACCCCAAATCTTCATGTAAGACATATGTGGTTTCTTACCACTCCATATATCATATGGTGTATTTTCTACCTTTTATGATGGAACACGGTTAAGTGTGTAAGCTGTTGTCAGTAGTGCATGTACCCAAAAGGAGTTTGGAAGATCAGTGTGACTCATCATGGATCGGACCATGTCTAACAAGGTTTGATTTCTTCTCTCAGATACACCATTCCATTGTGGTGTTCCAGGAGGAGTGAGTTGGGATATAATCCCACACTCTTTTAGATGGTCATCAAACTCTAGGCTTAAATATTCACCGCCTCAATCTGATCGAAGAGTTTTAATATTCTTACCTAATTGGTTTTGTACTTCATTATTGAACTCTTTGAACTTTTTCAAAGGATTCAAATTTGTGTTTCATTAAATACACATAACCATATCTACTGAAATCATCAGTAAATGTGATGAAGTATTGAATACCTCCTCTGGCTAGTATATTCAGTGGTCCACATATATCAGTATGTATGAGGGCCAAGAGGTCATTTTCCCTTTCACCTTTTCCTGTGAATGGGATCTTTGTCGTTTTTCCAATTAAATAAGATATGCATGTATCATATGATTCGTAATCAAAAGAATCTAAGATTCCATCTTTATGGAGTTTGGAGATGCGCCTCTCATTTATATGGCCTAAGAGACAATGCCAAAGGTAACTTGGATTTAACTCATTAGGTTTCATCCTTTTAGTATTAATGTTATAAATTGGCATTTCAAGATCAAGGATATACAATCCATTATTCATTTGTACAGTAGCATAGAATATATCATTTAAATAAATAGTGCAACAATTGTTCTTTATTATAAATGAAAAACCAAACTTGTCCAAACAAGAAGCGAAAATAATATTTCTGCTTATTGCAGGTACATAATAACAATTCTCTAACTGAATTATTAAACCACTAGGTAAAGTCAAATAATAAATTCCTACTGCTATAGTAGCAACCTTTGCTCCATTGCCAACTCGTAGGTCAACTTCACCTTTTGCCAAATCTCTTCTCCTTTTTAGTCCATGCACATTGGTACAAATGTGAGAACCACATCCAGTATCTAATATCCATGATGCTGAAGTAGATAAATTTATTTCTATGACAAAACTACCTGAAGTTGAAGTCTCTACTCCATTCTTCTTATCTTCCATGTACTTTGAGCAGTTTCTCTTCCATTGTCCGATCTTACCGCAATAGAAGTAAGTGTCCTCCTTAGATATGCCTCCACTAGGCTTTAAAGCGGGTGCAATATGTTTGGATTTGGAAACTTCCTTTCCATTTACCACCCGGCTTGGTGGGTCTTTTATTATGTTTCTTTCCATTACTAACCATCATAATGGATTTCCCTTTTGACTTCAGATTTTGCTCAGCAGTACATGCTTAGCAATTAAGGAAGAGATTTATCCATATCATTCATGTTGAAATTAATGACAAATTGACCGAAACTCTCTGGCAATGATTGTAAGATCAAATCAGTTGCAAGCTCCTTTTTGAGAGGAAAGCTCAATCTTTCAAGATTCTCCATATACCCAATCAACTTGAGTACATGGGGACCTATTGGGCTTCGTTCAACTAGCTTGCCTTGGAAAAGGGCTTTTGAAACTTCAAACATTTCATGCCTTTCCTGCTCTTGATAGATCGTCTTCATATGTCTGATCATATTGAACGCTGCCATGTTTTCATGTTGCTTTTGCAATTTAGAATTCATGGTAGCCAACATGAGGCAAGCAGTTTCATTGGCATCACCGACATGCTTCTTATAAGCATCTCTTTCATCCTTAGGAACAGAACTAGGTGGTTCCTCATCAGGAATAGGTGTCTCTAAGACTTACAATTTTTTGTCATGTTTGAGGACAATTCTCAGATTTTGGTGTCAATCTAGAAAATTTGTCCCAGACAATTTTTCCTTATCTAGGATTGTTCGCAAAATGTTATTAGATGTGTTTGTTGTTATGATAATCTACAAAATAGAATATAAAGATATAAGTATCATTAAAGCAACATATTTAATTAGGCCTTTAATTAAATACGCTCCCACTATTTTACACAAAATAAATGACCCTCATCATTTGATTCGGAAAATCCTGTTGGAAGATTTTCTAGTGGATCGAGATCCATATTTTGTTTTGTTTTAAGTTAAAGTTAGGATGATTACACAAAACTAGGCTAATTAGGTAGGAACTCCTTCCAATTGCATCCAATACAATTCTCGAATATTTCAGTTGGGTGAATAACTCCTTATTCCAATCCATCATATGGATCATTCCCAACTATTGCTTCTAAACGTATATAATCTTATTATATTTTGTTCAGTTAAGTTTGACCAATTGTTTTAGAAATTGAATATTACATTTATCCCATCTCACCTTACTAATATAGAACATGCACCTTGCATTAGGCGAAACCTACAATATTTGATACTAGTCTTGATGAGTTCTAAAACTTGGAAAGCAAAAAAACTTAATATTAGCTTTGAGAAAATTTAATTAGTTCGATCTCACGACTTATTTATCATATAAATAGTTCCTCACACATGCATCAACATACATACAATATATATCAATATACATACAAATGAAACAAATATGGCCCCTAGCGCAATTGTTCTCCCAAGCCAATGAGAGAACTTAAGTTAAACCTAATAACGATCTTCACTTCTCCAAGCAAGATCTCTAAGGTTGTCCTTCTTTGTTTTGTAGTATTATTTTTCTTCATAATAACATATTACATAAAGGAAACTCGTTTTACATACGAGGAGTGATATGAGAAAAAAAAGTTACATGATGAGAATAAGAGAGAGGCACGACACGCATGTCGTATTTATAAAATCCAAAACAAAGAAAAATAAACTAAGGCCATAACTGATCACCACAAGAAAAATAATAATAATTTTTTATTATTATTAATTTAAATCATGTTAATTAAATAAACCAAATTAAATTTTCAGCAAATGTATAACCTAAAGCACAGACTACATTGACGCAACCCTTACTCCGTCACAGTGCCTATAACGACCGTCACACTTCAAGACCATAAGACGACATTCACCCGTTGTCCATGACGATCATCCCACTTAAGTCTGTGACGATCGTCACACTTAAGTCTATGAAGACCGTCACATTGTCACGCTTCCCTCATTGAGACCGTCTCACTTACATAACACGTGACTTTTACGGTAGACCTCATTTACAGCGCAACCCTTACGCCGTCATGAACCCTAATGCAACAATTTCATATCATCAAAACACCATGATTAATAATACTGTATGATTGATCCATATGCCATCGCTTCACCATACTAAAGTCGGATTCCGGAACAGATGACCACAGATTGCTCAAACGAATGATAATCATTACATGATTCAAAATGACAAAACAAAATAGTATATTCAATATACCATCTTTGCATCAAAGTTAATCATATCACATATGAATTAGATCGATCATATATGTGTTACTTATGGACGATTGACATATTGCTGCTTTACCATACTATTGTCGGATTCCGAAGCATAATCAATATCAATCATCCAAACTGTACACAATCTGATGCCAAAAATTCAATATCCGAATATGATTTAATTTTTACGTGTTTTAATCCAATTAAAACAAAAATAACAGAAAATAAACAATTACTAGACTAATGGTTTTGTAAGTGGCTCTGATACCACTGAAGGGAAATTAGCAATATAAACGCAGTGGAAAACAAAAATTTCCCTTTAGTGATCCTTACGAAATGTCATGATCCGTGATAGAAAAGTTATCTCTTGTGGCGATGAAACCTTTGAATCTGAATCGATGGATGATCACGAGCATTGTACCATGAACAACGCCTCTAATCAGTCCACATAAACAGTTTCCTTTAGTCACAGTGCTAGCTGATTAGATTGAAGATTTAGAGTGAGAGAGAGAGAGAGAGAGAGAGAGAGAAAACATAGAATACATCCAGAGTTTTTAAAAACAATAACCTTTGAGCTTCTGCACAAGGGTTCTATTTATATAATGTAGATGTTAGAAATTGGCAGAATTTTTGAAAAACAAAGTAAAAGTTATGAACTTAGTACAGGACATCAGGATGTCACACCAGATGTTGTGACATCGCGAACCTACTATCTGCCTTAAATGATACGCAACAGAAGTGCTTAAAATCAGGAGTAAATATCTGGAAGTAAACGTAAAGGGTGAGCACTCCAAGGCGCCTCTTTAGGAAGTTAATTTGTCTGGTTCCAGTGTAAAGGAAACAGAAAACTAACTCACCTTGATTCAAGGAGATAACTGTGGGATTTAGAAATTACAAGTCTGGATAATTTGCAAAAAGCCCACAAACTCAGCATCTACTTAAGAAACTGATACACTCAAGTAAATCCAACGAATTTAAGCAGAGTGTCAAGGGTGTTAGTGAAGCTAGTTACTTAAGCAGGTTTTATTTGTGTGTTATTCACTTTATAAGCTTTTAAGCAAAAAGTGAATTGTGTCTTGATTGAAACTGGTAAGTAAGATCAAGCTGGTGTGTCTGAAGTGTGACTTCAAACTTATTAATCATTCTAAGTTAGAGATCACTGTGTGATTGAGGGAGAGTGAGTAGGTACTCATATCTAAGTAGAGTCTTAGATAGAAATTGCCTTGGGTAGATATTACGTGAAGGATTAAACTGATTGGTTTAACTCCCTAATTAATATTACTTATATTGAATTTCCTTCCTGGCTTGGTAGCCCCCAGATGTAAGTGTGGAGATACACTGAACTGGGTCAACAATTTCCTGTGTTAATTAATTTACTAGCTCATTAATTTATTGCTTAGGATATCAGTGTCTAAACATCTGTTTCGACATCACATATCTGATCCCAGAATTTCAATTGGCATCAGAGTAGGCACCCTGCTTGTATAACTGGGTGAGATCTAGGGACTGCAAATTTTGGGAACATGGACAGAGATGTAGGATCTGTGAATCGACCACCTATTTTGGATGGATCCAACTATGATTACTGGAAGCCAAGAATGGTAGCATTCTTGAAATCTCTTGATAGCAGGGCTTGGAAAACAGCTAACAAAGGATAGGAGCACCCTGTCAAAGACAATAAGGATGGGGCAAAAGTGATGAAGCCTGAAGAAGAATGGAGCAAGGAGGAAGAGGAGTCAGCACTTGGAAATTCCAAAGCCTTAAATGCCTTGTTCAATGGCATTGACAGGAACATATTTAGGCTTGTGCACCACTGTGAGCTAGCCAAGGATGTTTGGGACACCCTCAAAACTACTCATGAAGGAACATTAAAGGTGAAGATGTCAAGACTTCAACTTCTCACCACCAAGTTTGAGAACTTGAGGATGAAGGAAGATGAGACCATTCATGAGTTCTACATGAACATCCTGGAGATTGCTAATACTTCTGGTGCCTTGGGAGAGAAGATGAGTGATGAAAAGTTGGTAAGGAAGATTCTCAGATCACTGCCCAAGAGGTTTGACATGAAGGTCACTGCCATAGAAGAAGCTCAGGACATCTGCACAATGAAAGTTGAGGAGCTCATTGGTTCCCTTCAAACCTTTGAGATGGGAATGAGTGATACTATTGTGAAGAAAAACAAGAGCATAGCCCTGGTCTCAAACACTGATAAGGAAGAAGAAAGTCATGAAGCAGGCTCTGAGGACAACTTATCAGATGCAATTGCTATGCTTGGGAGGCAATTTAACAAAATTATCAAAAGACTGGACAACAGGCCCAGGCCAAGTGGAAGAAACTCAACCTCTAAGAATAAAAGATCTTATGACTCTAACAGAAGGTCAAACTATGATGAGAATACTAACCAAGGAAAAGGGATCCAATGTCATGGATGTGAAGGTTATGGACACATTAGAAGTGAATGCCCAACCTATCTAAAGAAGCAAAAGAAAGGCCTTTCTGTGTCCTGGTCAGATGAAGACTCAGGCAGTGAGTCAGGAGAAGAGTCTTCAAAGCACATCACTGCTCTAGCTGGAGTATGTGAAACTGAAGGGGAATCCAGTGATGAGGATCTGACATTTGAAGAGCTTGAAACATCTTACAGGATGCTGTGTGAAAGGAGCACTGAGGTATGCAAGGAAAGTGAACAGCAGAAGAAGCAGATTGAGGAATTAAAAGCTGAAAAGGCAAGTCATCTGGAGATCATTGCCACTTTGAAAAATGAAGTCAGCCTACTCAACTCCAAAATGGAGCATATGTCCAAATCTGTCAGAATGCTGAACAGTGGCTCAAACACATTGGATGCCATTCTCAACAACAACAAGCACTCAGGGGATAGGACTGGGCTGGGATTTAATAAAGCTCAAAACTCTGAGTCTAGCACCAGCCAAACAACTCTAGATCCTATGAAGTCAAACAAGATGTTCAAGCAGATGTCTCAACATCATGAGAAAAACATGATGAAAAAGAAATATCAAAGGTGGAGATGCCATCACTATGGAAGGTTTGGTGACATCAAACCTTTTTGCTACAAACTGCATGGATACCCCAATCAGAGTTCCCAACACCTTCCTAAGCAGAAGACAGAGGTCACCAGGAAAACTTGGATACCTAAAGCTAGACATTATACTGATCAAAGCTACCAGTACATGCCTAAGCAGAAGAACAAGTTCACCAGGCAACCTTGGAACTCTAGAGATGGACACTACCCAGGGCAGATGCATCAGAGGAGACATACATATATCCAGCAGTGGGAGCCTAAGAGAGGAAGACAGCCTGATCTGAACTCACATTCTAGGCAAAGGAAACCTCACAACAGGAACAAGTGGTCCAAGAAGGTTGTTGCCTTTATAGCACACACATCTCTCAGGGTATCTGCTAAGGAAGACTGGTATTTTGACAGTGGCTGCTCAAGGCACATGACTGGACTGAAGAATTTGTTGGTAGACTTAAAGCCACACTCATCCAGCTATGTAACCTTTGGAGATGGAGCAAAGGGGGAAATCAAGGGAGTTGGGACCCTGGACTGCTCAGGTGTACCAAGTCTAGATGGTGTGCTGTTGGTGAAAGGGTTAACTGCTAACTTGATCAGCATAAGTCAGTTATGTGACCAAGGTTACAGTGTCAACTTCACCAAAGCTGAGTGCATAGTTTTTGATAAAGAGCAGAAAGTGGTCATGAAAGGAGCTAGATCAAAAGATAACTGCTATATGTGGGAACCCCAAGATTCCAGCCTCACATCTACTTGTTCCATAGCCAAAGAAGAAGAAGTGAAGCTATGGCATCAAAGATTGGGTCATCTCCATCTCAGAGGAATGAAGAAGATCATCTCTATAGAGGCTATAAGAGGGATCCCAAGACTTAAGATTGATGAAAGAAAAGTGTGTGGTGAGTGTCAAATGGGTAAGCAAACCAAGATGTCACACCCAAAGCTTCAACATCTGACAACCTCCAAAGTCTTGGAATTACTGCACATGGACCTTATGGGACCAATGCAGGTAGAGAGTCTTGGTGGAAAAAGATATGCCTATGTGGTTGTTGATGACTTCTCAAGATATACCTGGATAAGCTTCATCAAAGAAAAGTCAAATGTGTTTGAGGTGTTTAGAGATCTGTGTCATAGGATCCAAAGAGAAAAGGCAAGTTGTGTGGTCAGAATAAGAAGTGATCATGGAAAGGAGTTTGAGAATAAAAAATTCTCAGACTTCTGTTCATCAGAAGGGATCAACCATGAGTACTCTTCTCCCATCACCCCTCAACAGAATGGGGTTGTAGAAAGGAAAAACAGAACTATTCAGGAGTCAGCTAGAGCCATGATTCATGCCAAGAAGTTATGTAAGCACCCCAAATTTTCCCTCACTCATTTTACACCATGGCTTGTGATCTTTTCATATGCATAAGTTCAATCATAGCATCTCATATTGCATTTTTGCTTCACTGCATTGTTTCTAAGTCATCTGCATCTAGGGTTTGTGATCTGAGCAATCCAAGAGCCACTTGAGCCACTTCAAAGATTTTCAATCACTTAAAAGGGGTCCATGTATGTTCTAGTATCATATTATATCCTCCCAAGATCAAAGAAGTCAAAGAATCACAAGAACTGAGAAAGGCATGGAAGCAGAGCCAGGTTTAACTACACAGATGACCTAAAATTAGGGTTTTGGTTTCAGAGGCCATAACTCCAAAATTTTTGGTCATTCTTGTTTCTATTGGTCTCTATATGGTATAGGGATCATGCATATCAATTTTCATGAAGAAATTCCACGGGGAAGGCATCTGATCAAGAGTTGACTTCTTATGCAAGTCAGTGCAAAATCAGGGCATCTGAGGCCCCCAATGACCCAACCAAAGGGTGTTCTTCATCATTTTGAATGTGTATGATCTTTATTTGATCATAGAAGATGTTAGAAGTTCACAAAATTGAAGAATTTCAAGCCATTTGCAAAATTGCCTTTTTGGGAAAGTGACTTGTAATGTAAACTTGCTATTTTGGGAAAGTTTTTCAACCTCCTCAAATTGATTCAAAAATGATTCAAATGAGAAAACTTTGGTCATGAAAGTTGTAGAATGGATCATTCCCTTTTCAAAAAGTACAAGAACTCATTCTAATTCATTTTGGATCAAAAGTTATGGCCTTGCAAAGTTGGATAAAATCACATAATTTCAAGTTTTGTACCAAAGAGGCAAAGTTGCAAAATCTCATGCCAAACCTTTATGTGAAATCTAATTGGTTTCTATGCATTACACAAACATAAACCATGACCTAAAAATCAGAATGCACCAAAGAACCTCCCATTTTCATGACTTATGCTTCAAGTAATCACAAAAGGGCCAAAAGATCAAAAAGTTGCAAAACCTCACATAAACCCTAATCCACTTTCTGCATTGCCTCAATTTCATTTCCATGGTTCTCCTTGATTCAAGCTGCAGCCAAGCCATGCCTTGTACCTTGACAGAATCGACCCATACCTCTCTTACACAAAAAGTTGACTTTATGCATTTTGCTCCATACCAATCACACTGCTCCACAACAACTCTCTGACCTATCAAGGATTGATATGTGTACCAAAAGCAACCCAACACATAACACAACACAGCCTGAAACATCCCACAAGCCATAGTTCCCAAAACTGACCTCTTATGCATTTTGCTTCGAATCTCAAAACACAGCCCTCAAACATCAAAACAAACTTCACAAAATCACTCACCATGTTCCTCTGATCATTTCCCAACCATTGTTTTGGCCTGAAACCTCCCACATCAAAAACACGATTTCCTTCCTCCATTGACCTGAGCTTCTGCAAACTTCCTCCAGAGAACATATAAACTCCAGCTAAGCATCACAAACTTCTGGGGAGGATCATTGGAGCTTGTTTGGACCAAAGAAGCAGCCAGAAAGTCCCTGTTTCGAAAGCTCCAGTTCAGGTGAGCTCAAGAACTTTTTTTCCAGAACTTTAATTTCTTGTTATGAAATGATTCTATGAGTTGCACTGATCATCTGGATGTGTTTGGTTTTGAAAATGGTCAAGAAACAAGCATGTATTGACTTTCTGAAAGTTTGCCCGTAAAAATGTTTTTGTTTGTTTCTCTTGATTCACGAAAAATAAATGATGTTTGTTGTAGGGTTTATATTTAATGATGTTCATAGATTGATTCTGGAGAGTTTAGTGAGGTTTTGATGCGTTTTGAGTGAGATTGAGAAATTGATTGGCCGGAGAAGATGACCGGAACACTGTTCCGGTCATCTGAAAGTGATTAGGGTTAGGATTAGGGCTAATGACATAATTAGGCAAGTTTGAATTTGGACCGTTCATTCGCGCGCGCAGGTCAATTCCCTCCCCTTTTTGTTTGAATCTCAGCCACTGGATTGGATTACCTTCATTAATTCATATTTAAAATTCATTTTTATTGCATTTTCGTTCTCATTTATTTTAAAATAGCAAAACACATTATAAAAATTTTATTTTTTGCATGCTGACTTAAAATATTTTTCTCATTCTGAATATATTTTTATTTTTATTTTTTTGCATTAAAAATTATTTTTAAATCATTTAAATGTTTATTTTTAATTAGTTAGTAAAAATTAATTAATTAAAAATGCATTTAAGTATTTAAAAATCACAAAAAAATTCACATTGCATTTCAAAACATTTAGAAACATTATCAAACTCTCAAACCAAATTTCATTTTTGTTCTTGATGCATTTTGACCATTTTTGTTAGAATTAAATTCATTTTAAAGCAATATTTTGGTTAAAACTTTGAAAAATCCATTCTGCCTAACCATTGAGAGTTTGATGATGGTTCTTCTTGCATTGCATTCTCCATAGCATGTAGTTTATAGGGTAAAATTGGTTTGATTTGATTTTCCATTTTTTATTTGTTTTGCATTTTTCTTTTATGAGACCCCCCAAAACCCTAGCCAACTTAGGAAATTCATAACTTGCACTAGGTTAAGAGTTGGATCCCCTCCTTTGGGCAGTGAACTTGTGTAGGCTTAGGTTTCCTTTGATCCCATTTTCAATTTTTTTGTCACATCATTTGCTTCTGGTTTTGAATTTTTGCATTGCATGTTGTATGTAAACCCTAATTTGTGTCTTCTCTTGCATCCATCTCCCATTTGCTTGCATTCAATGATTTGCCTTGGAATTTTATGCATCCACATGATTCATAATACATCTTAGGACATATTAGAATCATGTTTGATCATTGCTTCATCCCCTTGCCATGTTATATGTTCATTTCATTTCAGAAACATTCATGAATCTTTATGGTTCAAAGCATGCCTCATTTGCATCTTTATGCTTGTATGATCATTCTCATCTCTTGTCATGTGTTTGCATCATCTCTTAGCATCATTTAAATCATGTTTATGCTTCTGACTTTGGTTTACATCATGACATTTCATCTCATTTGCATTGCATTCCATTTCTTTTGCTAACTTTTCAGGTGGTAAGTTGTTTTGAGAAGTGAATTTGCCTTCACTTCTCACAATCTCTTCTCATCTCTCTTGCATCATTGCTGCATCCTATATTGTGTATTCATGTTCATCTCTTACTTTCTTCCTCCAAGCAACTTGTCTTCTTAAGTGAAGCAAGTTGTCTTGTTTCTCTCTGTTTCTTTCTCCTTTCATCTGTTTCTCTCCTTGGTGGCTCTTTGAAGATCTTTCTCTCTTAAGCCTCAAAAACCCTAGGACCTCCAAGTATGATAACAATTAGGGTTTGATTAGTTCCCCATTTAGTTTTGCCTTTGTGTTATCTTTGAGTCTTCTCTTCTCATCTCATAATCAAGGACTAAACCTTCAAGGTTTTAAGGCTTTGTGATTAAGCTTATGCCTGCATCCTTCTATTAGGATGGAGTGTATAACTTTAATCCTAAGTGTTAAACCCTTAATGTGTATAAATCCTCTAATTAATTCACCTAATAATCATCAAGACATTAAGCTTGTAACTTGGGCCTTGCATTAGGGTTCTAATTCTTCCTTAATTGGTTAAGAAGGACTAACCCTAGTGTTAATGGACAAGTCCCCCTCAAGTTGTCTTACAAATCATAAAATCTAATTCTTAACCTTATCATTAACTAAAATCCACTCTAATAAAGGCCTTGTTTTGTCATGAGTTTAATCCCTAATCATGGATTAAGTTGAGGTATCTTCCTCAGCTTAAATGTTCTCATCTATTATCCTTCTATTAGGATGGTGTAATGAGTTCATTAAATCCTTGATTATGGCTTAAACTCATTACTTAACACTAAACAAAAACAACAAAAACATCTAAATAATTACAAGTAGGTTAATGATCTTAATCCTACACCATGGTGATTAAGTGTGAGGTGTTTACTTCACACTTAAGGTACTCTCATTACCCCTAATCAGAGGGAAGATGTGATGAGTTTACTAACCCTTGGTTTAGGCTTAAGCTCATTACCTTATGACAAACTGTCAAAAGCAATAAAAGATTGAAAACACCAAAAACAAACAATAATCGTCTCCTTCGGGATTCTTTTCTCACCTCATTCACTCACAAACGAGAACTCGCTTCTTCCGTCTAATGCAAGACAGTCTGCACCTGAGCCAGACAGGTCATACACTTGAGCATAGACAAGTAAGCAGTTCATCAGTCAATTTATCTTTCAGTCTCTTTGAGTCGAACTACGGTGTTCTGACTTCCTCATTGCACGAGAGGATACGTAGGCATAACTTAACAGTTATCGAACAAAAGTCTTTGTATATTCCCCCCTCTTCCAGCATTATTCTTTAAGCCTCATTATCTTGAGCTCCTTATTCTTGTTCTTACACTGACACTTCTCTGATACACTTCACATTTCTTTTACACTGACACTTGCATTCTTTTCCAGCTTTTGCACACAAAATAGCACTGACACTACCCCTTTTAAACACAAACTTTCAAGCGTGGATCCCGTCGAGTACGACGGACAATCTGGGTGCTAATACCTTCCTAGGTTGTAACCAACCCCCTTTCTCAGTTTCTCTGGTTCGCAACCGTCTTATCCATCTTTTCTTAGGTTTATGCAGCATTACCTTTCCTTCGGGATAAAAATGCCTAGCTGGCAACTCTTTTCGTTCCTTCTCCTTTCTCCGACCGTTCGCGTCTGTACCCCTTCTGACCATGTGTCATTTGGTGGGAGCGACAGCTTGGCAACTCTGCTGGGGACCCTTATGTTGTAACCAGGGCTTCTGTTTCTTTTTGTGGGTTCCTCCTAGCGCTTGTATGATTTGTGTTTACTGGGGTGTTATGTGCTATATGTGTTTATGTATTTATTTATTGCTTTATGTACAGTCTTGTTTATTGCTTTCTTTACAAGTTTTATACATCATACCGTCATACTGCCATTTTTGCTGGATCTGGTTTCTGTTTTGGTGGGTGGGGTTCCATTGAGAGTTTGAGGTCCTGTACCTGGGACCTGAGTGACACCTAGGCTAGAGTGGTTCATGTTCTTTCCCATTCCATTTCGGTATGGTGCGGGAATATGAAACACGGTTCAGATGTGGGTTTCTTCTTGAGAACTCTGTGCTACAGATTTCCTGTAGTGCTAGGGCTATCTGGGAAGCCTGCTAAGTCTGGATGGCCTATATTATGACCTTCAGAAACTGAGGTGAATTAGAGGAGGATCTTTTATAGTTATTGTAAACACCGTACCTCCAGGTTAGAAGTGTTTACACTTCTCATAACTGATCCAAGTCTGAGGATCCTTGTTCTAGAACACCACCTGTGAGGGGGTTGGGCTGTTTACAGGTTTGCAGGTACCCTTGGCCACATCATACCATGATACTTATTTTGATTAAGAGTACCTTATTTTGGACAGTTCTTGTGATTTAACCCTGGACATGTGACTCTTTATTTGAGTCCCCCACCTTGGTTATTGGATTTCTGAACCTCCATCTGGACTTCTTGAACATACATGGGCCTTATATATCAAGACAGATAATCAGATCCAGCTTGATCACAAACCCTTGCATATCATTTGCATACATCATCATTTGCATCATTTAACATTTGTTTATTTGTTTTTCAGGGTATCCACATTATATCTGGCTTGGTTTTGACCCCTTCTTCTACATAGATCCCTGCTTCACCAGTTGTCTGCTTCAGCTATCTTCATCATCATCAGCCTCAGCCTATCAGTGGCTCATCTCCAGTATCAGTCTTGATCTTCATCAGCAGCTATCTTCATCATCTTCAGCAGCATTCATGGCTACTCCCAGGAAGAGCAACATTTCATACCACTTCTTTGAGCCTGTGCTGACTGGCATCAGACAGGTCCAGTCACTTATCACCCCTGACCACATCCCATTATTCAGAGAGCATTATGGAAGTATCCTGGATATGGTTATGGACCTGGACCCTTCCTAGAGAAGCATGATCCACACATGCTTACAGTTTTATGATCCTCCTTTGAGATGCTTCACATTTTCAGACTTCCAGCTAGGACCTCTGTTGGAGGAATTTTCATCATTGATTGGAGTACCTGTCAGGGGTGGGATCCCCTTCAACCCAGAGATGACTTCTCCCAGCAATGGAGAAGTGGCAAAAGCATTATACCTAGAGCTTGCTTTGATTGAGCAGAACATGACAACAAAGGCTGGGATCCTTGGTTTACACTTGGACTTCTTGATTTCTCAGGCCATCCTGAAGGCCTCTTTGGGAGAATGGAGGGCAGTTTGTGCATTGTTAGCCCTCAGCATATATGGAGTTGTACTGTTTGAAGATGAGCCCAAATTTATCAGCAAGAATGCCATTCATCTATTTCTTTTGAGGAACCCAGTACCCACATTGCTGGGAGATTTCTATTACTCCATCCATCAGAGGAATGAGAAACAGAGGGGGAAGTTGGTGAGATGTTGTGCTCCTTTGTTTCATACCTGGCTGCTCAAACACCTACCCAAGTCAGATGCATTATTGAACCCTCACCAACAGAATAATTAGGCCAAGAGGCTCATTGCTTTGACTTCAGATGACATAAGATGGTGCACCCAGAGCACCAAGGGCAAAGACATAATCACCAGCTGTGGGCAATACCCAAATGTACCTCTGATAGGAGTAAAGGGTTGCATCAACTACAATCCTTTGCTGTTTAAGAGACAACTGGGCTATGCTTTGGTCCACCCTCCCAGAGTGCAAGATTTAGCTGAGACCCTGTATTGTGAAATAAAACCTAATCTAGCTGCTGTCAGATAAGCATCTTGGGCTTGGGACAACATCCAGACAAAGGGGATGGCTATTCTAGGGAAGTGTAATAATGTTGCTTCATCTCAATACTATGTTTGGTCCTCGTACTAGAGCTCAGGTTACTGGAATGCCTTTCACCATTGAGGATATACCTGGACCTTCTACAGTACCACTTCCAGCAACTGTCAGCCTGGAAGAATTTGAGAAGTTGAAGGAAAGGAATGAGAATCTGTCTCAAGCTCTGAAGAAGACCCTTTGGGAAAGGAGTGATGGTCGTCTGGACATTGAAAGGTTGGAGAAGCTTAAGGTGGAGCATCTGGCTAAGATTGAGAAAACAGAGGACTACATCAAGAAAGCAAGGGCTGGGGAGCAAATATTGAAGAATGCCTGTAAGGAAGCCAAGTTCCAACAGGCTAGGACTGAACCTTACCTGCAGGAGAGTCAGGCTAGGTGGGTCAGGATCACTGAAGCCCGGACACAAGAAGACCAGAAAACTCAGGCCAGGATTGAACAATTAGAGGCCAATGAAAAGAAGCAACAGGAAGCTTTGCTGGCAGCCCAGAAGGAGATTTCAGAGTTGAAGCTTAGGGATGGATTGAAGAGATCAAAGGATCAGAACAGGCACAAGAAGCTGACCACTGCCATTGCCACCAGGAACCTCCTCATCAGGACCATTATAGAGCACCCAGCTGGTCCAATGACTGATGCACTTCTGAAGGAAGTCAAGGAGGATGAGTTTGGACTCGATGTTTGACTTCTTTGCTTGTTGTTCATTTCCATTTGACGTATTTTTCTCTTTTTTGTACTTTGACCCTTCAAGGGCATGTATTGTGAAAAAACAAACTATGTATTGTTCAGTATTTGTAATATATTTTAGTTTGTTTCCATTTTGGAGTTTCTTTTCTCAGCAAAGTCAAAAGCATCTTCCTCAGGGTCTGGAAAGGTCAAAACCAAGAACCAAGCCGGATACCTTGGAAAACAAATAAGCATACTGCATTGCATACTAACCTTGTTTTGTTTTGTAGGTTTTTGTTATTATTTGTTTCTAACTCTGTTGTGGTCTCAGGAAATATTGCTCGCAGAAGAGTGTTCCCTGTCAACCGTACGCACCGGTACCCTACTCGGAACAACCTGCCTGGTATCCAAATGGACCAAGTATAGCAAGATCTGACTGAGGTCAGAACTCAGATGGCTAATGAAAGAGTGGAGATGAGGAATCAAATGGCTCAATTCATGACTGTGATGACTGGCTTGGCCTAGAGCCAAGAAAGGTTAAGGGCATTGGTAGAAAGGCAAACCCCCGAGGAACCTCATCCTGGCATTGGAGGAACCAGCAACAATGAAGGAGGTTAGCCTCATGTTAACCCACCTGTATTTGGACCTCATCTGGATCCGGAGGCCAACATCCCAAGGAATGTGCAGGGCAACACTGCTGCAGGCAGGATCTTGCAAGAAGATCCTCAAGAAGAGCAGTTTACTGTAATGGGAGCTGGAGATGAAGTCTATGATAGGAGGTTTGATGAAATTGCTGATAAATTGAGATCTTTGGAGTCTCAAAACTCCTTGGGTTTTGATGTAATGGACATGAGGCTAATGGATGGGGTGAGAATTCCCCACAAGTTCAAACCCCCGTGCTTTGAGAAATACAATGGAACTTCCTGTCCACGAACTCACCTACAATCCTTCCTAGGAAGACTTAAAGCATATACTACGGATGAGAAGCTGTGGATGTTCTACTTCGAAGACAGTTTGACTGGGGCTTCAAGAGAGTGGTATTCACACTTGACCAGAGCTACAATCAGATGCTGGAAGGACCTAGCTGAAGCTTTCATTAGGCAGTACCAATACAATCTGGACATGGCCCCTAACAGGACCCTTCTGATGGGAATGTTTCAATCCTCCAGAGAAAGCTTCAGGGAATATGCCCAAAGGTGGAGACAGCTTGCTGCTGCTGTCCAACCACCCATGTCGGAAAGAGAAATGGCTGACATGTTCATGAATACTCTGCAAGGAACATATATTGATAGGCTAGCTGCCTTTTCTTCCACCAGTTTTGCTGACGTAGTTATAGCCGATGAAAGAATTGAGAGTCTATTAAAAATGGTCAAGATCTCTGATAATGGTGCAAGCTCATCCAGTAATCCAAGGAAGCCTTTTGTGGGACCTCGAAGAACCGGTGAGACAAATGCCATTCATGCCAGCAGGGGCAGACCTCAGTATGTTCATAGATCAGTAGTAGCTGTCACTATTGCAGCTCTGATTCCTCAGCAATCAACATATCAACAACCACTACAACCACATTATCAACAGCAAGTTCAGTACCCGCCACAAAGAACCTACAACAACAACAACAATCAACAACAAAGACCTTTTCAGCAAAGACCGTCACAGGCAAACAGGGTGATTGACCCTATCCCTATGCCTTATGCCGCCTTATTACCACAACTCCTGAAGCTCAACTTGGTTGAGTTAAGGACATTGGCACCACCAGATCCTTCCAATCTTCCAAAGAATTATGATGTCAACGCCAGGTGTGCTTTCCACTCCAATGCACCTGGCCACAATACAGAGAAGTGCAGGGCTTTGCAAATGAAAGTCCAAGATCTGGTGGATTCTAAAGCCCTCAACTTTGCACCCCCTCCAAATGTCAACAAGAATCCTATGCCCAATCATGGCGGGCCGAGGATTAATGCCATTGAGGAAGACAAGCCATCTACTTTAATCACCAGTGTTGCACAAATTCGAACACCTTTGGTCGAAATTAAAGCTCAACTTCTAGAGTGCCAAGTATTCCCCGGGTGTGAGCTCGGTTGTGGGTATTGCAACATTGCAGTCAATGGGTGTGATAATTTGAGAAGCGGCATAGATGGTCTTATCAAGGATGGAATCCTTCAGATCTCAACAACGGCGCCTAAAAATCCAGCAATTCCTTTAAAGACAATTCCTGATTCTCCTACAACAGCAGCAACAATCATTCCTACCGATTCGTCAATATCATCAACAATGGCTCCATCCATCACTTCAACAAATCAAATGTCAACAATTCTTTCTTCTACAACATCAGCATCCATTTATTCAGCAGAATCTTCTACAACACCAGCAGAAATTAATGAAGATATCTCAGCAGTCACCATCTACTATGATCCATCAATTGTTCCTCCAAATAGCAACTTTCAGCAACAAACAGTGGCACTTCCTGCCAGGCCACCAGTCACAATTTACTACGATCCACACACCATCACAATACCCTCCTCTGCAGCAGTCAATCCAGTTACCATTACAGTGCCTGGACCAGTTCCATATGAAAGCAGTAATGCCATACCTTGGCATTATGGCTCTGATCTTTACTGCAACGGGGAGAAAATCACCTTGGATTCTTCAACCTCTTCTCCACAAATTGATAATGTCGGGGGAGGCGGAGGCTTCACCAGAAGCGGACGCCTTTTTGCCTCACAAACTCAGAGACCTAATGTTGAAGCTGAAGCAGCTGCCAAAGCAAAAGGAAAGAGTGTGGTATCTGAAGAGCTGGCTGTCAAAGAAACTCAGAAGACATCTTTTGAACAAGATGTAGACGGGTTTATGAGAATCATAAAGAGAAGTGACTACAAGGTGGTGGATCAGCTTCACCAAACTCCCTCAAAAATCTCCATATTATCCCTGTTGATGTGTTCTGAGGCTCACAGGAATGCATTATTGAAAGTCCTGCACGCAGCATACGTGCCAGAGGAGATTACCGTTAATCAGCTAGAAACTGTGGTAGCAAATGTCAACACCAGTCATGGGCTGGGTTTTACCAACGCTGACTTAACAACTGAGGGACGTAACCACAACAAGGCTTTACATATCACCCTAGAGTGCAAGGGTGCAGTTCTATCTCAAGTACTGGTGGACACTAGGTCATCACTCAATGTCCTACCAAAGAAGGCCTTAGTGAAGCTGGAGTATGATGGCTTGGCACTGCGTCCAAGTAATTTGGTGGTGAGAGCATTTGATGGCTCTAAAAGATCAGTGCTTGAGGAGATTGATCTACCTGTGATGATTGGCCCGCAGACTTTTAAAATTACCTTCTATGTGATGGACATTCAGCCATCCTACAGCTGTTTGTTGGGTAGACCCTGGATCCATGCCGCTGGCGTTGTTACGTCTACCCTTCACCAGAAGCTGAAATTCGAGTGGGAAGGCCAGATCATCACCATCTGTGGGGAATAAGACATCTTTGTTAGCCATCTGGCTACGTACAAGTACATAGAAATGGATGGGGATATCCATGAAACTATGAGCCAAGGGTTTGAGGCCTTGAACATTAATGAAGCATCTGTTGTACTGGGAACTTCCATGACGTCTTATCAGCAAGCCCGGAAGGTTGTTGAAGAGGGTACTGCCCAAGGCTGGGGCAAGCTGTTGCCCGTAGAAAAGAAAGAAGACCGATTTGGGTTGGGTTACAGACCAACTCAACAAGATCAATCAGAGGCTGCTAAAGAGCCCAATTTTGTCAGCGGGGGGATGCTCACCCCGGATGCTGTGAACAACTTGGAAGATGAGTCGGAAGATGAGCGCAACCTGGAGAGTTGGATACGTCCAAGGACCCCGGGGAGCCATGTCTCAAACTGGTCTTCCCAGGAAATTATAAGGGTTACTCCTGCAGAGTAATTATCATTTCCTGTATTTTTAAGCATGCATCAAGTCTTGCATCTTGCCCAAGATGTCAAGACTCATTTTGTAATCGGGCCATCTTGTAATTTTGTGCAAACAGATCAATCAATGAATATCGGACATCTTTTGCAAATGAGTCTCTTTTTTCGCTCACTGTCTTTTCATTTTTCTTTTTGTACAAAAATAAAATGGCAATGTTTTTCAAAATAAATAACTTCATTTTCACTTTTTCTAAACAAGATTAAAATTGATCACTAAAAATAAACCAATCTAAACCCTTGCAGAGAGTGCCTTTCAGATTGCACCGACAACAACACTGTTATGGCTTCGTATGACTTTGACAATCCAATCAATCAAGCTGATGAAGGGGTTGAAGAAGATTATGAGCTACCTGAAGAGCTAGCCAGGTTGTTGAGACAAGAGGAGAAGGTTATCACCCCTCATCAGGAGGAGGTCGAAACGGTTAATCTTGGTACGGAAGAAGATGTGAAAGAAGTTAAGATCGGGGCTTGCTTACAAGACTCAGTGAAAGAGCAACTGATTGATATGCTTCGAGAATATGTGGATGTTTTTGCTTGTTCTTATCAGGATATGCCAGGGTTGGACACCGACATTGTCATGCACAAGCTACCTCTAAAAGAAGACTGCCCGCCAGTAAAACAGAAGTTGCGCCGTACTCGCCCAGATATGGCAATGAAGATTAAAGAAGAGGTGCAAAAGCAGTGGGACGCCGTTTTCCTTGCTGTAACTAGCTATCCACCGTGTGTTGCTAACATTGTACCAGTACCTAAGAAAGATGGCAAGGTGAGAATGTGTGTGGATTACCGGGACCTGAACAGAGCCAGTCCGAAGGATGACTTCCCTTTACCTCACATTGATGTATTGGTCGACAATACGGCTCAGTTCTCGATGTTCTCCTTCATGGACGGATTCTCAGGATACAATCAGATCAAGATGTCACCTGAAGACATGGAGAAGACAACTTTCATCACACCCTGGGGCACATTCTGTTATAAGGTGATGCCATTCGGACTGAAGAATGCTGGTTCCACTTATCAACGGGCTATGGTAACATTATTCCATGACATGATCCACAAAGAAATTGAATGTTATGTGGATGACATGATTGCCAAGTCCCTCACAGAAGAAGACCACCTGGTGAATCTGTTGAAGTTATTCAAGCGTCTGAGGAAGTACCAACTGAAGTTGAACCCCAACAAATGCACATTCGGGGTGCGATCCGGTAAGCTGCTGGGATTTATTGTAAGTGAAAAAGGGATTGAAGTTGACCCTGACAAGGTCAAAGCCATTCAAGAAATGCGTGCACCGAAAACTGAAAAAGAAGTTCAGGGGTTCCTAGGTAGATTGAACTACATTTCACGGTTTATATCTCACCTTACAGCAACATGTGAACCCTTGTTCAAGCTGCTAAGAAAAGAACAAACGGTCAGGTGGAACGAAGACTGCCAGAGGGCTTTTGACAAAATCAAGGAATATTTACAAGAGCCTCCAATCCTTATGCCTCCAGTCGAAGGAAGACCTCTAATCATGTACTTGACAGTATTAGAAGAGTCAATGGGGTGTGTGTTGGGCCAGCATGACGAGTCTGGTCGAAAAGAGTATGCAATATACTACCTAAGCAAAATGTTTACCGACTGTGAACAACGTTATTCACTGCTCGAGAAAACTTGATGTGCTTTAGCGTGGGCTGCTCGCCGACTGAGACAGTATATGCTGACCCACACTACTTTATTGATATCAAAGATGGACCCAGTCAAGTATATATTCGAGAAGCCAGCACTTACCGGACGGGTTGCAAGATGGAAAATGATCCTCACAGAATATGACATTCAGTACACTTCTCAAAAGGCCATCAAAGGCAATATATTATCTGATTATCTTGCTGAGCAACCCATTGATGATTACCAGCCTATGAGATTTGACTTCCCTGATGAAGACATCATGTTCATAAAAGCAAAAGATCACGAAGAGCCCGTTCACACTGAAGGGCCTGACCCAGAAGAGGAATGGACTATGATGTTTGATGGGGCTGTTAATATGAATGGTCGTGGTGTTGGTGCAGTACTCATTACACCTAAAGGAGTTCACATGCCTTTCTCGGCAAAACTCACCTTTAACTGCACTAACAACGAAGCTGAATACGAAGATTGTATTATGGGTCTTGAGGAAGCCATTGACCTCAGGATCAATACTTTTACTGTATTCGGAGATTCATCTCTGGTAATTAATCAAACCAATGGCAAATGGTACTCTCACCAGGATCATCTGATACCTTATCGGGATTATACAAGGAGGTTGTTGACTTTCTTCACAACGGTCAAGCTTGAGTATATCCCTCGAGATGAAAATCAGTTTGCGGATGCTTTGGCTACCATTTCGTCCATGATCAAAGTTCAAGCTGCCAATTTTGTGCCTCGGATTTCGGTGTCCAGACTTGACAGACCAGCGTATGTATTTGATCACACTAAATTTCACTGTATTTCTGACTCCGATTTCGCATGCATTCTTAGCTTTTATTGTTATTTTGTTATGTTATTACTTTGTTTTCTTTTGTTTTCAGGTTTTTATTGTAATCGGGGCTTGAATCGAGAAAAGGAGCGAAAAAGGAGTGGAAACGGACGAAAACCTAGAAATTCAGCGTTTTGCACTTACGGCACCCACTGTGGCGGACGCCATGGGGTTAGCCATGACGTGGCCACGTCTCAAGACCATTCCACAACTGCCAAGACCCACGATCCCAACTCTTTCATTCTCCATTAGTACTATGGCGGGCGCCATAGGCCTGTGGCGGGCGCCACAAGGCAAAAAGGCAGTTCCCTCCACTTTTTAGTGGAGGGGCGTCCTGGTCATTTCCCGCATTTAGTTTTCCTATAAATAGGACTTTAGTTTTTCGTTTTTCTTCATCCAAACTTAGATTTCTCTAGGCATATATCAGTTTTAAAGCAGTTACCATTCCACATCGGGGTGTTTCTGCAATCGAGTGATCGAGTCTGTAATCTGTCTGTGCGATCGAGTTTTGGAGCACTCTGGAGGAAGTTAATCCTGCCGCCATTTTAATTCCAGTTTGTATTTTACTTTTATGCATTGCTTTACTTTTATTTATTTCTCGCACTGCTTTACTTTCATTTACTATCCGCACTCGCACTTTACTTTATTTATTTCCCGCACTCGCTTTACTTTCGTTTATTACCCGCACTTGCACTAAATTCCTTTATTTTCCGCACTCGCTTTAAATTACTTTATTTCTCGCACTCGCACTAAATTCATTTACTTTCCGCACTCACACTAAATTACTTTTATGAAAAATTATAAAAAGAATCTTTACTTTATCATGTCTAACTAATTCCATAAAGGTTAGGATGTAAGGATCGTAATTAAACCAGTAATCCGTATAACTGTTCGTGGAAACACTTAAGGGCTATTTTATCTTTCAATTCAATCTAATTGTTTTTAACTATTTCAAAAACAGCCAAAAGCGCTTTGTCTAGTTCATTAGGAGTTTTTAGATTAAAAAGAAAAGAGATTTTAAAACGATTTTCGGACGCGTTATGAAGTTTAGAGTCTGGTTCATAAGAACCTCTTTTTGCTAAGAAATCCAGGTTAAAGTACTTTTCAACTTAGTCAAGATACTATATTTCTTAAAAATAGGTTTACTACTCTAACGCAGTACGCACCTTTTTATCCGTGACAATAGGAGGGGTTGATTAGAGAGTACAACTCGGTTCTGAATACGCGAAAGCGACAGTTCCTGTTAAATTAGTTCTTTTCAAAGGAGAAAACATTGCCCATAAGTAGTTCCATTAACAAGTACTGGATTATCATTGATTACGTGAATTACATTCGAGCCTGTCTTTTATTTATTATTTAAAATTATTATTTTATTTACCATTGCACCCTTCTTAAAACCCTTATATTTAGTTGCCTTAGATACACACCATAACAACAGGTACGATAGATTGACACTTGGTCTCTGTGGATTCGACAATCTTTTATATTACTCTGACGTGTTCGTACACTTGTGAAAAACACGCATCAAGTTTTTGGCGCCGTTGCCGGGGACCAATATCGTCAAATTTCATTACCTTGTAGTTATATCGTTTAGACTAAGGTTGTTACCCACCGGTCAATGCGAAAGACTCGCAGTGCCGGAAGTTTAGTAGACCCTCTAGCTGAACCTGAACGTTACGCTCGCGCACGTTTGTATTTCCATAGGAATAGGAAATCTATGGCCGTAGATCAAAACCGAAGACCTCTTAAGGACTTTGCCCAACCATCAAACAAGGAACCTAGTTCCAGTATAGTAAACCCCGCTATCCCAGCTAATAATTTTGAACTTAAACCATCCCTGCTGCAATTAGTGCATTAGAGACAATTCGCAGGTCTCGCTACTGATAACCCGAACCAACATTTAAAAAACTTTCTTCAGTTAGCAGACACCTTTAAAACCAATGGAGCTTCTCCTGAGGCAATACGTTCAAGATTATTTCCCTTTTCCCTCAGAGATAAAGCTCTATCATGGTTAGATTCCCTTCAACCCAATTCAATAACAACTTGGGATGACCTTAGAAAAGTTTTCCTTGCTAGATATTTTTCCCCAAGTAAGACCGCTCTTCTTCGAAACCTAATAACTAGATTTACCTAACACCAAGGAGAGTCGTTGTTCGAAGCCTGGGAGAGATATAAAGAACTATTAAGAGCATGCCCACATCATGGCTTAGAGAATTGGCTAATCATTCAAACCTTCTATAATGGACTTCATTATAACACTAAGATGACCATCGACGCTGCCGCTGGTGGCGCATTGATGAACAAACCTTACCCTGAAGCTAGTGCCCTTATTGAGGATATGGCCCAAAACCATCAATCATGGGGAGTAGAACGAGCGACAGTGGAAAAGAAGGAAGCCCAAGGAGGAATACATGAGCTAAGCTCTATAGACATGATGCAGGCTAAAATGGACGCGTTGGCCCTTAAAGTCGAACATATGTACACAACTCCGAATACTGTTGCCGCAGTTTCGCCGAATTGTGAGATATGTGGAACGCAAGGACACCAATCCGCCGAATGCAATCTGTTGAATGAAACCAACACTGAGCAAGTGAACTATACCCAAGGGAACCCATTTTCAAACACATATAACCCTGGATGGAGGAATCACCCAAACTTCTCCTACAAAAATAATAACCCTATTCAAAATACCGCACCTCCGAGACAACAAGGTTACCAAGCCCCAAGAACAAATCAACCTATGCAACCTGTACCACCAAGTCCGAGCTTTGATGAAGTTGTAAAAAAATTTATCACTGCTCAAACACAACAAAACAAAGAGTTCATGAACCAAAACGTCCATGTTAACGAACTAATTACCCAGTTAGGAACCAAGGTTGATCAAATTATTACTCATAATAAGATGCTTGAAACCCAGATCTCTCAGGTAGCTTTAAACCAAGCCCCACAGACTACGCCTGGAGGACAGTTCCCTGGACAACCTCAACAAAACCTGAAAGGGCAAGATAATGCCATTACTCTACGAAGTGGAACCGCTTATAAAGAACCTTTAAACCTTAGATTAAGTGAGCCCGAAACTTCTGAGAGGAATGAGGAGAAGGAACCAGAGGAGTCTGAAACCCCGGAAAGTCAATAAAAAGGAGAAGAACCTAAAAATAAAACCTATGTACCACCACCGCCATACAAACCACCTATACCATACCCTCAAGGATTAAAGAAAACCCAAATCGATAACCAATATCAAAAATTCGTTAAGGTTATAGAAAAACTTCACGTAGAAATCCCCTTTACAGAAGCCATCACCCAAATACCTTCTTACGCTAAGTTTCTCAAAGACATACTTACAAATAAACGTAGACTTGAAGATCCGAAACCCGTGGAATGTAATTCTATTTCCGAAAATAGGTTAGCAAAGAAAGATAAAGATCCCGGAAATTTTTCCATTCCTTGTATTTTGGGGAATCATGTCATCGAAAAAGCTTTTCTAGACTTAGGAGCTAGTGTGAGCTTAATGCCTTTAGCAGTTTGTGAGAGATTAAACTTAGGAGAATTACAACCTACTAAGATGTCACTTCAATTAGCCGATAGATCCGTTAAATACCCTATAGGCATACTTGAAGACGTCCCTGTTAGGATAGGTCGGCTGTTTACACCTACTGATTTTGTTGTCATGGACATTAAAGAAGATGACGACATACCAATCCTCCTAGGTAGACCGTTCTTATCGACTTCTGGAGCCGTAATAGATGTTAAAAAAGGAAAACTAACTTTTGAGGTAGGTGACGAGAAGATAGAATTTATACTTTCAAAATTTATTATGGCACCTGTGATAGGAGATGCTTGTTATGCCTTAGATATCATCGAAGAATGCATTAGGGAATTAGAACAAGAAGAAGAAACTGAATCTATAAAATTGCCGTCAACCCTTATTTTGGAAGATGACAATTATAAAAGACCCTACATTGATGATAGCCTTCACGAATGTTTATCTCTTACCCCAGATCCTATGCCTTGCCCTATGAAACCAACCGTAAAACTTAAGGAACTGCCTAAAAACCTGAGATATGAATTTCTCGATGAAGATATGAATCGTCCAGTTATAGTCAGTGCTACCTTAAACCAAGAAGAAACTGATCAATTATTAGAAGTTTTACGTAGGTACCCCTCAGCCTTAGGATATAAGATCTCTGATCTAAAAGGAATAAGCCCATCCGTATGCATGCATCGGATTTTGCTTGAAGAAGATTCAAAACCTTCCAGAGAACACCAACGAAGAATAAATCCTATAATGAGTACTGTAGTTAAGACTGAAGTTCTTAAGTTACTAGAGGCATGTATAATATATCAGATCTCGGACAGTAAATGGGTGAGTCATGTGCATGTCGTACCTAAAAAGGGAGGCATCACAGTCGTGCTAAACGAGAAGGGCGAACCTGTAGCAAAAAGAACCGATGGAGGTTGGCGTATGTGCATAGATTATAGAAAATTAAATAAAGCAACTAGGAAGGACCATTTCCCATTACCATTCATAGACCAAATGTTGGAGCGCCTAGCCAGACACTCTTACTTTTGTTACCTAGATGGATATTCAGGATTCTTCCAAATACCTATTCACCCCGAAGATCAAGAAAAAACTACCTTTACATGCCCAGTTGGAACTTTTGCCTATAGAAGAATGCCTTTTGGACTCTGTAATGCTCCTGCCACTTTCCAACACTGCATGATGTCTATCTTTGCCGATTATTTAGATGGAATCATGGAAGTATTTATGGATGATTTCTCAGTTTGTGGATCAGACTTCAAAAATTGTCTTGTCAACCTTGAGAAAATCCTGGAGAGATGTGTGGAGGTAAACCTTGTGCTAAATTGGGAAAAATGTCATTTCATGGTCACCGAAGGGATTGTTTTAGGACATATAGTTTCCGAAAAAGGTATAGAGGTAGATAAAGCAAAAATAGAAGTCATAGAGAATCTAAAACCGCCGAAGACTATCAGGGAGATAAGAAGTTTTCTTGGACATGCCAGATTTTACCGACGTTTTATCAAGAATTTCTCCAAAATAACAAAGCCCTTAACTGGTCTTTTAATGAAAGATGCTGAATTCATCTTCGATGAAAAATGTACTAAAACATTTGATCTTCTGAAGCAAGCTCTGATTTCAGCACCCATAATGAAACCCCCTGATTGGTCAGAACCGTTTGAGATAATGTGTGACGCCAGTGATTATGCTGTTGGAGTCGTTCTAGGTCAGAGAAAAGACAAAAAGTTACATGTCATTTATTATGCCAGTAGAACCCTAGACGCTGCACAGCTCAACTATGCAACAACTGAAAAAGAGCTCCTAGCTGTAGTTTTCACAATAGACAAATTTAGATCTTATCTAGTAGGAGCCAAGATTATAGTTTATACCGACCATGCTGCCATTCGTTACTTACTAAGCAAAAAGGATGCCAAACCTAGGTTACTTCGATGGATTCTATTACTGCAAGAGTTTGATTTGGATATCCGTGATAAGAAAGGCACTGATAATGTGGTAGCTGATCACCTATCTAGGCTAGAATACCTGAAACCTGATTCAGTACCCATAAATGACGATTTTGCCTATGATAGACTGATAGCCCAACTAGAAACTATTGAAGATGATAACCCAGACCCTCATGAGCATCCTAACCAATCCTTAGCTATAAGTAATGTACCTTGGTATGCAGACTTTGTTAATTACCTAGCCGCTGACATCATACCCCCTGATCTAAACTACCACCAGAAGAAGAAGTTCTATAGTGATGTGAGAAACTTCTATTGGGACGAACCATTTCTTTTCAAGAGAGGTAAAGATGGCATTTTCCGCCGTTGTGTTCCAGTAGAAGAGGTAAGTAATATAATTGAGCATTGTCACTCTGCACCCTATGGTGGACATGCGAGCACATCTAAGACCTACGCCAAGATTCTTCAAGCTGGCCTATTATGGCCTACTATGTGGCGTGATGTCCATGCTTTCATTGTCAAGTGTGACAGATGCCAACGCATAGGAAATATTTCAAGACGTAATGAAATGCCGTTAAGAAATATCCAAGAAGTAGAACTCTTCGACGTATGGGGTATAGACTTTATGGGACCGTTCCCACCATCTTTTGGAAATCAGTACATCTTAGTAGCCGTTGACTACGTGTCTAAATGGATTGAAGCTATCGCCGCACCCACAAACGACACCAGAGTAGTAATCAAATTATTCAAAAATTATATATTTCCCAGGTTTGGAACACCCCGTTTAGTCATAAGTGATGGAGGATCACACTTCATATCGAGAATATTTGATAAACTTTTAAGCAAGTATGGAGTTAAGCATAGAGTAGCAACACCATACCACCCACAGACCAATGGACAAGTGGAAGTATCTAATAGGGAGATCAAACAAATTCTTGAGAAGACTGTCTCTATATCTAGAAAGGATTGGTCACAGAAACTTCAAGAAGCATTATGGGCCTATAGAACCGCTTTCAAAACTCCTATAGGAACAACCCCTTATCAACTGGTCTATGGAAAATCATGTCACTTACCTTTTGAATTGGAGCATAAGGCCTATTGGGCCATAAAAACTTTGAATTTGGATTACTTGACTGCTGGTGAGAAACATATCCTTGATATCCATAAATTAGAAGAGCTCAGACAATCCGCCTATGAAAATGCCATCATATACAAAGAAAGAACAAAAGCTTGGCATGACAAAAGAATCATAAGAAGAGACTTCAAAATAGGCGATCCTGTTCTCCTGTTCGATTCTAGGTTACGACTTTTTCCAGGAAAACTTCGTTCGAGATGGACTGGCCCTTTCGAAGTATCTAAGATCCTAAGATCCGGTGCTATTGAAATCAAGAACCAAACATGTAAACCGTTCATCGTCAATGGACAGAGGTTGAAGCCCTACGAAGGAGGTGACATCCCATCAATATACACCTGCCATACTCTGAGTGATCCACCATATCCCTCCAATGATGTTTAAAAATCGGTCGTCGAGCTAATGACGTTAAACAAGCGCTGCATGGGAGGCAACCCATGGTTTTCTTATTTATGTACTTTTTATTTATTTTTACTTTATTTTAATTTGTTTATTTTATTATTATGTCAGGACTAACGATTGAATGTTTTATGTGCTTTCAGGACTTGTTTGCTAACCTTGTACAAAATGCAGAACCCTGATGACATGCACGTGGCCTTTAGAGACGACGCACAGAGAGAGCGTTACTATGTCCACATGAGACGCCCTATGGCTCCTACCAGGTACCCTGACCATGACTGCATGGATGCCTTAGGGATAAAGCCAAGCGTCAGATTCTTATGCCATCAACTCCAGTGGGACCAGTTTGACGACAGGAACAACACTTATAGGAACTTGACTCTTGAGTTCCTCAGCTCGTTTCATCATGACCCTTGGGATGGACCCGATGGACTCGCTGTTTTCAGGTTGTTCGGGATTGACTACTCATTCTCTCACAAAGAGTTTGGTGATTTGCTAGGTTTCCAGACTACTCCTGATGCTATTCTAGAGACACCGATGGGGTATTTTATGAGCAGAGAAGTGGAAAAGTTTTGGTCTAAAATATCAGGTGGAGGAAACCAAGATCCTTCTACCCAGTTTTCTCAAGTAATCAACAACCCTGCATTAAGGTACTTCCAGATGATTCTAGCGCATTCTTTCCTAGGTTTGCCAGATACAGAGACCCTGCTAAGTGAAGAGGAGATTTTCCTATTGTTTTGTGCGACTCAGTCTCGCCCTGTTGCTTGTGGCAACTTTCTATTGAAGGGCCTTGCTAGTGTTTCCAGATCATCCGTAGGCATCATACATGTCGGTGGGTTTGTCACACAGATAGCTACTGCATTGGGTTTGTCTCGCAAATTATTGCACCTCAGGACCTTCTGCTGCTACACCACCCTGGATATTGATTTTTGTCTTGATAGAGGACTGATGAGGAGGGCTTCTTTTGAGCCCAACATGTTTAGATTACTGATCGACGGCGAAGCGATACACTACTTTACATTACCAGATCCGCTGATGACCAGTGTCCATGATCCTGCAAATTGGAGTTATGCTCTAGAGGGTTATGGAGAGACTGTCGAAGAGCCGAAATAGCCTCCCGCCGCTGAGTACACTCCTACACCTCTTACTCCCCGAATCACTGTTATGTCTAACAATATGTCTCTGCAGCCGTCTGACCTACAAACACAGATTTATGAGCTCCGTAAGGAGACTGCCCTACTCAAGCAGGAAGTGGCGGATTTGGAATTACAGATTCAGGTTTCTGATCTCACTCATGCCTTAGAGGCCGATGCTCTATATCAGGAGATTGAAGAGCTTCGGAGGGAGATAGCTGAGATTCGTGGATCAAGCCAGGAGAAGAAGCCTACCACATGATTCATTCTACACTGACGATGCTACCCTAGTATTTAATTTCCTTTTATACGCTTTATTTTATTTCTCGCATCTCCAGACATATCTCATATTATTGCATCTTTTATATTTTCTTATACTTTGAATTCATCTTATATATACATATTATGCACTAATGTCGTTTTTTTCTCTTTCTTTTTTATTTTTAATTATTTTATTTTTGTCGTGCAAAGAAAAAAAATATAAGACAAAAATATTTTCATTTTTGTCTTCATAAAAAAATATGCAAGCCTCATGCCTTGAAAAGAAGAAGAAAACGCTATTCAGACCCCCCCGAAGACCAAAGGTGCAAGGAAGGCCCAAAAAGGAGGTTTTAAAAAATCCAAGGCCCAGGAAATTGGCCTTATGGCGGGCGCCATAGACCCTGTGGCGGGCGCCACACCGTCCCACAACAAATACGGGGCTGATTCCCCATTTCCACTATTTTCACACCTTCAAACCTCAAAAACCCATTTTTGCAACTTTCAAAAACCTCCTTGAACCCCATTAAAGCTCCCCCATTTCCAATATACCCTCCATCCATAAAACATACCCAACATCCATTTCCATTTTCATCCACCACAAACCATAAAAATCAAAACTTTATCATTCCCCTCATAAACCATTTTTCTACCATTTTCACTTCCTAAGGAGCAATCAACAATGGAGTTCAATGGATTTCTTCTTCGTGATGGAAGACCGGGTGATAGGCAACGGAAAATTATTCAGAGGCTTCAAAGTCGAGAAATTCTCTCGACTAGGTACGTCGACGATAACTGTCTGTATGCTTTGGGTATTTATCATAGTGTTTTTAATTTGTTAGAATTTCTAGGCTTGCATAATATTTTCATTAATCAGGAACCTACCTATGAAAAACTGACAATTGAGTTTTTGAGTTCTTTGATATACACTGTCAGTCCTAACACTGCTAGCACTGTCGGTACTGTTATTTTTAGACAGTTTGGAATTGAATATGAATTCAGTACCAACGAGCTAGCAGGCTTGTTAGGAATCCCTCATAGGGAAGGTGCGATTTGTGAGGCACCTTTGGATGCGGAATGGTCGGCCGAGGTATTTACCTTCTGGCAAAGGCTTTCAAGTACTTCAATTAATTCTTTTGAAGGGATACTTGCGTTGACCATTCACAACCCGACCATAAGAGTTTTTAGACTTCTTTTGGCATGTACTATTTTTGGCCGGGAAAGTCCAAACAAGGTAAATGCTAGAGAACTCCTATTTTTGCAAGGATGCCTCACTAGAACCCGTATCAATCCGGTCCCGTTTATGCTTGCACACATGTCTTTACTCACTAATAAAACAGGACCGATTGTTTTTGGAGGGCTTGTTACGTCTATTGCTCGGGCTCTTGGCTTGAACGATGAGATAGCTACGCTTGAACCACTACCTCCTTGCACAATTAATTTAAAATTTCTGAAAGACATGAAATTGTGCCGAACGAGGAGAGAAGGTGGTTATGAGTTGATGGTTCATGGGGTAGCTATCCCATCTGTTGCTTTACCATGCTGTAGACGTACTGATGTACGTGATGAAAGGAACTAGACCTATGATCTTAATTCTCCACGTGTTTTGGGTCCACTTCCTCCTAATATTCCCGATGGGGAGGCACATGACACTGATGAAGAGTATGATCGGAGAGAGCAGTCTCCCATCCCTCACATGTCCCCCCATCGTCCTTCACAGTCACACACCGCACCATCTTCCTCTAACCCTGTTGTAGGTACTGCTCCTGGATTCTATGTCACCGAGGAGATGTGGCGTGATATGACAGCTAGAGAGGAAAGGCGAGACGGAATTCTCTCTACTATTTCACAACAGCTGACGGACAACATGGGCTTCATGCAACAATCGCGATTGGTTTCGGATCGTGCTTATAGCAACGTTTGCCGTACCTTGAACGATATCTCATTAGAGCAGAACCGTCAGAGAGAGTTCAACAGCCGACACTACCAGCTTGTAGAGGCCACTCAAGGTTCCATCTTAGGTAACCTTCGAGAGGTCCGGAGTGCTCAGGCTGCTTTATCAGCACGACTCGACCGGAGGGACCAGCATCGTAGTAGATCCCGTCGTTCCAGACCATCACAGCAGGACCGCGAGGGCACCAGTGCTCCTCCTCAGTAGTCTTTTTCAGGTTACCCCCTTATCTTATTTCGAAACATTAGGGACAATGTTCAATTTAAGTGTGGGAGGGGATTTTATTGCTTTTTGTCATTTCCCTTTTTAGTTAATTATTTCCTTTCAGTTATTTCCCTTTTCAGTAATTTATTTTTCTTAGATAATGCATGAGTCTGACGAGTCACCAGTATAGTGTATTTTTAGTTCATCTTCATTTTTTCCCATTTCCTTAGCCTTACCAGAAAAATTTTAAAAAGAAAATAATGTTGTTTCACATGTTTTTGGGCTTTGAGACAAGTTTAGATTAGGATGTGGTGACTTAGGTCAACTTTTTGAAACATCAGAACCATTTTAGTACCATAGACCTCTTGAATATAGGAATCACTCCTAAACCCCACCACCATGGCCTTTATTATCATTTAAAAAATTGTCCTAAGTAGTTTATCCTAGCAGTCAGCTCCGGCCTAAGCATGCTCTACGTAGGGGGCCAATGAACATAAGTGAATGATCCAGTGCTAATAAAAAGAAAAAAAAAAGGCAAACTCTGGTATAGGTGACCCTCACAAAGTCATTTAAACCGAAAAAAGAGAAGAACAAAATTTTTTGCCACAAAAAGAAAAAAAAATTGCAAGTCACCTATTGTTAGTTGGTTCAGAGGTATCTGGCACTGAACTTGGTAGGGCGGATTACGATCCGATCCCCCGCAGCTACAATTAGGTCAAATAAAACAGGTTTACACATGCTTATGTGCCAGAAACCTTATGTTATGGATCATAATCACTAACCGGTCACTCTACTATGAAGCATGTACGGATAACGGGCTTAATGTGATTGCGCCTGAATGAAAAGGACACAAAAAGATGAGAAGATAGGCCTAGGTATTGTGGGATGATATGGAGTGGTTAATATAGGATTGAAGTTTGTGTTTGTGTTACTATGGTACCCTTGGTTCACTTAGTTAGTACCTGTCACTGCATCCTGACTTGAACTTAGAAGCCCTTTAACCCAAAGACACGTGTTGACACCATATTTTCTTGAGCTTTAATGTTTGCTTGAGGACAAGCAAAGGTTTAAGTGTGGGAGAATTTGATCACACTAAATTTCACCGTATTTCTGACTCCGATTTCGCATGCATTCTTAGCTTTTATTGTTATTTTGTTATGTTATTACTTTATTTTCTTTTGTTTTCAGGTTTTTATTGTAATCGGGGCTTGAATCGAGAAAAGGAGCGAAAAAGGAGTGGAAACGGACGAAAACCTAGAAATTCAGCGTTTTGCACTTACGGCACCCACCGTGGCGGGCGCCATGGGGTTAGCCATGACGTGACCACGTCTCAAGACCACTCCACAACTGCCAAGACCCACGATCCCCACTCTTTCATTCTCCATTAGTACTATGGCGGGCACCATAGGCCTGTGGCGGGCGCCACAAGGCAAAAAGGCAGTTCCCTCCACTTTTTAGTGGAGGGGCGTCCTGGTCATTTCCCGCATTTAGTTTTCCTATAAATAGGACTTTAGTTTTTCGTTTTTCTTCATCCAAACTTAGATTTCTCTAGGCATATATCAGTTTTAAAGCAGTTACCATTCCACATCGGGGTGTTTCTGCAATCGAGTGATCGAGTCTGTAATCTGTCTGTGCGATCGAGTTTTGGAGCACTCTAGAGGAAGTTAATCCTGCCGCCATTTTAATTCCAGTTTGTATTTTACTTTTATGCATTGCTTTACTTTTATTTATTTCTCGCACTGCTTTACTTTCATTTATTATCCGCACTCGCACTTTACTTTATTTATTTCCCGCACTCGCTTTACTTTCGTTTATTACCCGCACTTGCACTAAATTCCTTTATTTCCCGCACTCGCTTTAAATTAATTTATTTCTCGCACTCGCACTAAATTCATTTACTTTCCGCACTCACACTAAATTACTTTTATGAAAAATTATAAAAAGAATCTTTACTTTATCATGTCTAACTAATTCCATAAAGGTTAGGATGTAAGGATCGTAATTAAACCAGTAATCCGTATAACTGTTCGTGGAAACACTTAAGGGCTATTTTATCTTTCAATTCAATCTAATTGTTTTTAACTATTTCAAAAACAGCCAAAAGTGCTTTGTCTAGTTCATTAGGAGTTTTTAGATTAAAAAGAAAAGAGATTTTAAAACGATTTTCGGACGCGTTATGAAGTTTAGAGTCTGGTTCATAAGAACCTCTTTTTGCTAAGAAATCCAGGTTAAAGTACTTTTCAACTTAGTCAAGATACTATATTTCTTAAAAATAGGTTTACTACTCTAACGCAGTACGCACCTTTTTATCCGTGACAATAGGAGGGGTTGATTAGAGAGTACAACTCGGTTCTGAATACGCGAAAGCGACAGTTCCTGTTAAATTAGTTCTTTTCAAAGGAGAAAACATTGCCCATAAGTAGTTCCATTAACAAGTACTAGATTATCATTGATTACGTGAATTACATTCGAGCCTGTCTTTTATTTATTATTTAAAATTATTATTTTATTTACCATTGCACCCTTCTTAAAACCCTTATATTTAGTTGCCTTAGATACACACCATAACAACAGGTACGATAGATTGACACTTGGTCTCTGTGGATTCGATAATCTTTTATATTACTCTGACGTGTTCGTACACTTGCGAAAAACACGCATCAGTATTCTCAGCAGATATTGTCAAAGATGGTAAGCCTTGGTTCCATGACATTAAATGCTTCTTGGAGGATCAAACATACCCACCTGGGGCATCTTCCAATGATAAGAAGACTTTAAGAAGGCTAGCTGGCAGTTTCTTCCTGAATGCTGATGGTTCCCTGTACAAGAGAAACTTTGATATGGTACTTCTCAGATGTGTCGACAAAGCAAAAGTAGACTTGTTAATGCACGAAGTGCACGAAGGATCCTTTGGTACCCATGCTGGAGGGCATGCTATGGCTAAGAAGTTGCTAAGATCAGGCTATTACTGGATCACAATGGATGCAGACTGTTGTGCCTATGCCAGAAAATGCCATAAATGCCTGATCTATGCGGATAAAGTGCATGTGCCTCCCAATCCTTTGAATGTGATGTCTTCACCCTGGCCCTTTGCCATGTGGGGCCTTGATATGATTGGCAAGATTGAACCAACTGCTTCAAACGGCCACAGATTCATCCTGGTTGCTATTGACTATTTTACCAAGTGGGTTGAAGCGGCTTCTTATGCAAATGTTACGAGGCAAGTGGTAGCCCGATTTCTGAAAAGAGAGAGATATCATCTGTCGATATGGAGTGCTCGAGCGAATCATTACTGATAATGGTTCCAACTTGAATAACAAAATGATGGCAGAACTATGCCGGGACTTCAAGATCCAACACCACAACTCTTCTCCTTACAGGCCAAAGATGAATGGCGCTGTAGAGGTAGCAAACAAGAATATCAAGAAGATTGTGCAGAAGATGGTAGTCACCTACAAGGACTGGCATGAAATGCTACCGTTTGCCTTGCATGGGTACCATACGTCAATCTGAACATCCACTGGGGCAACATCGTATCAGCTTGTGTATGGTATGGAGGAAGTCCTGCCTGTTGAAGTTGAACTACCCTCCCTGCGGGTACTAATGGATGTTAAACTGAATGAAATAGAATGGGTCCGATCCCGATACGAACAACTAAGTCTGATCGAAGAAAAGAGATTAGCTGCAATCTGTCATGGGCAGTTATATCAGAAAAGAATGAAGAAAGCCTTCGATCAAAAAGTCAGGCTCCGAGAGTACAAAGTAGGAGATCTTATGCTGAAAAGACTTCTCCCTCCTCATACAGACCACAGGGGCAAGTGGACTCCGAATTATGATGGTCCATTCATAGTAAAGAATGTTTTCTCTGGTGGAGCACTGATGCTCAGTACTATGGATGGCGAAGACTTCCTGTCCCCTGTGAATTCAGATGCAGTTAAAAAATACTTCGCATAAAATGACCCGCTGGACATAAAAACAGAATGTAAGTCCAGGCAAAAAGAGGGCATCCCGGCGAGTCAAAAACAGAATAAAAGACTCGGGCAAAAATAAGGGAAAATAAATAAAAAAATGTACACCCGCTGAGTTGAAAAGCCACATTGGACAGCTCAGGAAAAAATGGGTATCCCGGTGGATTGAAAACCCGAAAGGGCGATCCACGCAAAATAAGGGAATAAGCGAACAACTGCATTCTGAATTCATCTGTATCACTTACAACCTGGCAAGCTTCGAAAGGGTCGAACAGCGATCAGAATCAGTCCCCTTCGGAAAGCAAGATGAGAAGAACGTCGATGTCATACAAGTCATAGCAAAGGGAAGTTCCTTGAAGCGTCATCAACTATGCCACTGTCTTTGTGTTTCTCAATTTGTAACGATCTCCTCATTTCAGGGGATCCGTTTCTTTGATTGTACCTTGCCAATTCAGGGCACACGAATTAATAAAATCAGATTTCCAGTCATGCTTCGTCTCTTACATTTTATTTTCATTTGCAAAATGTCTGATGTCCTTGAGATATTGATTGCATAAATGCAGATGTTTCCCTTCTAAAAAATACGTGCTTACAGGAAATATACCTACTCCAGGGAGTGTCTAAACTCCTATGATGGGATCCAGTAAGGGATACCTCAGGGTACTCGTATGTTTCTTTGTCTTTACAGAATTGCAGGTATCCAAAGCGCAACATGGGGCATGAAAGCTTCTCCCTAGTAGGCTGCCAAATCATTGTTTCCTCAGCACACCTTCCAAACAGCACCAGAGATGCTTTCCCCATCAGAGTTGCCAGGCATCACTTCTCCAACATTTCCTTCAAAGAGCAGCACCAGAAGGTGTTCATATCCCCAGCTGAGTTGTCAAGTATCATCCTCAGCAGGATCCCTACAGAAATCTCTAGGAAGATCTTTCAGTGATCTTTCTTCTTCCCCAGCCGAGTGCTAGACAGGGAACTATCTCCCCGCAGAGTTTCAGCCTCTATCCAGAAGAACAATGCCCGAAGATCTCACGACAGAGCAAAGAAGGCTTCTACAGACTCCAGCTGGGTCCCTCATTATCGAGAAAGGTCAATCAGTGACCTGGTTCCCCAAACAGAGTCATATCAAATCTGCCAATGATCTCATCCCCAGCTGGGAAATCCACTTCAAGCAGATCAACCAGGAATCTCCACAGTAATGGGATCCAAACCCCGGATCGGTATCTTTTGCATAATCATAGCATTCGCATCATATTTTCCCCACAGAGCGTAGCATTCCGTCTAACACGGAGCATTACGGCAAAAATCAAACATGTTGCATAATCATAAGCCATGTTCTGAATTAAACACTTGTAAATACAGATAATCCGTCAACAATATACAAAAATACCTCTCAAATTCATTACCAGAGTGCCAAAGCACTTTCCTTAAAGATACGGATACATGCTCCCTTCGACACTCGTCCGTGTCATCATTCCCCAGTAAGTTGCCCAAAGCAAACAGATGCATATATATTACAGATGCTTCTCGACACCCTTCCGTGTCATATCCCCAGTAGAAAGCCAAAGCGTCCCCTTTGCACTCACAGATACATACATGCACAATTCCTTGACGCCCGTCCGTGTCACCTTCCCCAGCATAGTGATCCAAACACTTTGGAAATCATACACTTGTTTATAATACACTTTTTCCGACACTCGTCTGTGTCACACTCTCCCCAGCAAGTTAAACACTCGTCCGTGTCTCACTCATACTTGTTACTCATCATCTTTTTACTCATACAGATACTCGTCCGTATCCTGTATATACCACTTAAATCCCCTCAGAGTCGACACTCGTCCGTGTTCTTTGTTAAACCGTTGATACTCGTCCGTATCATCATCTCTGAACACACGTCAAGCGTTTGTTTCTACTGATACTCGTCCATATCATAGTCTTAAGGATGCTCGTCCGTATCTTTAATCTATACACCGTGTCAAACACTTATAATTTCTTGAAATTAGACACTCGTCTGTGTCTACTATTCCCCAGAAGAATTCCCAGCAAACTCCAATGAGTTATTTCCTTTCTATTGACATTCGTCCTATGTCATGATGCCTTTCGGCAGCCGTACCCTGCCAGGTGATCGTCCTTCACCTTTTTGATGATCGTCCTTCATCACCCCTAGTGGAGTCTCTATTCATTAGAACCCCTCCTATCCGACATTCATCCTATGTCGTGATATTTTTAGCAGCCGTCCCCTGCTAGGTGATCGTCCTTCACCTCTTGATGATCGTCCTTTATCATACTTATCCGATGGCCGTCCCCATCGTCAACCTTTTCTATCCGGCATTAGTCCTATGTCGCGATACTTTCGGCAGTCGTGCCCTGCCCGGTGAACGTCCTTCACCGTTAGATGACCGTCCCTCATCTTCTCCCCAACAAAGCAGTCGTCCCCTGCTAGGTGATTGTCCTTCACCTCTGATGACCGTACCTCATCATTTATTTCATTTATGCCTTGAGCTTGATGGTCGTCCCCATCATTTACCGATAATCCCTAGAGAGTCTTATAGCTTTACTTGATGGCCGTCCCCATCATAATCTCTTATATCCCCAGCATGTCGGTCGTCCCCGTCATTGCTTTATCCCCAGCAGTTGTCCTCTGCTTGACGTTCGTCCTCCGTCGCCCGCACTTTATAAATATACTTTATTTTCTTTTACAATCTATATCCTTTTTCTTCTTCATTCTGTGAGTGCAAATTTTGGACTGTCTTTGGTATTCAACCACAAGTTATCTTGTTTGCCTGTTAAGCCGTTGCTTACATCCTGCACAGCTAACTCATGCTTGAATAGGGGCAGCTGTAAGCACCCCAAATTTGCCCTCACTCATTTCACACCATGGCTTGTGATCTTTTCATATGCATAAGTTCAATCATAGCATCTCATATTGCATTTTTGCTTCACTGCATTGTTTCTAAGTCATCTGCATCTAGGGTTTGTGATCTGAGCAATCCAAGAGCCACTTGAGCCACTTCAAAGGTTTTCAATCACTTCAAAGGGGTCCATGTATGTTCTAGTATCATATTATATCCTCCGAATATCAAAGAAGTCAAAGAATCACAAGAACTGAGAAAGGCATGGAAGCAGAGCCAGGTTTAACTACACAGATGACCTAAAATTAGGGTTTTGGTTTCAGAGGCCATAACTCCAAAAATTTTAGTAATTCTTGTTTCTATTGGTCTCTATATGGTATAGGGATCATGCATATCAATTTTCATGAAGAAATTCCATAGGAAAGGCATCTGATCAAGAGTTGACTTCTTATGTAAGTCAGTGCAAAATCAGGGCATCTGAGGCCCCCAATGACCCAACCAAAGGGTGTTCTTCATCATTTTGAATGTGTATGATCTTTATTTGATCATAGAAGATGTTAGAAGTTCACAAAATTGAAGAATTTCAAGCCATTTGCAAAATTGCCTTTTTGGGAAAGTGACTTGTAATGTAAACTTGCTATTTTGGGAAAGTTTTTCAACCTCCTCAAATTGATTCAAAAATGCTTCAAATGAGAAAACTTTGGTCATGAAAGTTGTAGAATGGATCATTCCCTTTTCAAAAAGTACAAGAACTCATTCTAATTCATTTTGGATCAAAAGTTATGGCCTTGCAAAGTTGGATAAAATCACATAATTTCAAGTTTTGTACCAAAGAGGCAAAGTTGCAAAATCTCATGCCAAACCTTTATGTGACCTCTAATTGGTTTCTATGCATTACACAAACATAAACCATGACCTAAAAATCAGAATTCACCAAAGAACCTCCCATTTTCATGACTTATGCTTCAAGTAATCACAAAAGGGCCAAAAGATCAAAAAGTTGCAAAACCTCACATAAACCCTAATCCACTTGCTGCATTGCCTCAATTTCATTTCCATGGTTCTCCTTTATTCAAGCTGCAGCCAAGCCATGCCTTGTACCTTGACAGAATCGACCCATACCTCTCTTACACAAAAAGTTGACTTTATGCATTTTGCTCCATACCAATCACACTGCTCCACAACAACTCTCTGACCTATCAAGGATTGATATGTGTACCAAAAGCAACCCAACACATAACACAACACAGCCTGAAACATCCCACAAGCCATAGTTCCCAAAACTGACCTCTTATGCATTTTGCTTCGAATCTCAAAACACAGCCCTCAAACATCAAAACAAACTTCACAAAATCACTCACCATGTTCCTCTGATCATTTCCCAACCATTGTTTTGGCCTGAAACCTCCCACATCAAAAACACGATTTCCTTCCTCCATTGACCTGAGCTTCTGCAAACTTCCTCCAGAGACCATATAAACTCCAGCTAAGCATCACAAACTTCTGGGGAGGATCATTGGAGCTTGTTTGGACCAAAGAAGCAGCCAGAAACTCCCTGTTTCGAAAGCTCCAGTTCAGGTGAGCTCAAGAAATTTTTTTCCAGAACTTTAATTTCTTGTTATGAAATGATTCTATGAGTTGCACTGATCATCTGGATGTGTTTGGTTTTGAAAATGGTCAAGAAACAAGCATGTATTGACTGTCTGAAAGTTTGCCCGTAAAAATGTTTTTGTTTGTTTCTCTTGATTCACGAAAAATAAATGATGTTTGTTGTAGGGTTTATATTTAATGATGTTCATAGATTGATTCTGGAGAGTTTAGTGAGGTTTTGATGCGTTTTGAGTGAGATTGAGAAATTGATTGGCCGGAGAAGATGACCGGAACACTGTTCCGGTCATCTGAAAGTGATTAGGGTTAGGATTAGGGCTAATGACATAATTAGGAAAGTTTGAATTTGGACCGTTCATTCGCGCGCGCAGGTCAATCCCCTCCCCTTTTTGTTTGAATCTCAGCCACTGGATTGGATTACCTTCATTAATTCATATTTAAAATTCATTTTTATTGCATTTTCTTTCTCATTTATTTTAAAATAGCAAAACACATTATAAAAATTTTATTTTTTGCATGCTGACTTAAAATATTTTTCTCATTCTGAATATAATTTTATTTTTATTTTTTTGCATTAAAAATTATTTTTAAATCATTTAAATGTTTATTTTTAATTAGTTAGTGAAAATTAATTAATTAAAAATGCATTTAAGTATTTAAAAATCACAAAAAAATTCACATTGCATTTCAAAACATTTAGAAACATTATCAAACTCTCAAACCAAATTTCTTTTTTGTTCTTGATGCATTTTGACAATTTTTGTTAGAATTAAATTCATTTTAAAGCAATATTTTGGTTAAAACTTTGAAAAATCCATTCTGCCTAACCATTGAGAGTTTGATGATGGTTCTTCTTGCATTGCATCCTCCATAGCATGTAGTTTATAAGGTAAAATTGGTTTGATTTTATTTTCCATTTTTTATTTGTTTTGCATTTTTCTTTTATGAGACCCCCCAAACCCTAGCCAACTTAGGAAATTCATAACTTGCACTAGGTTAAGAGTTGGATCCCCTCCTTTGGGCAGTGAACTTGTGTAGGTTTAGGTTTCCTTTGATCCCATTTTCAATTTTTTTGTCACATCATTTGCTTCTGGTTTTGAATTTTTGCATTGCATGTTGTATGTAAACCCTAATTTGTGCCTTCTCTTGCATCCATCTCCCATTTGCTTGCATTCAATGATTTGCCTTGGCATTTTATGCATCCACATGATTCATAATACATCTTAGGACATATTAGAATCATGTTTGATCATTGCTTCATCCCTTTGCCATGTTATATGTTCATTTCATTTCAGAAACATTCATGAATCTTTATGGTTCAAAGCATGCCTCATTTGCATCTTTATGCTTGTATGATCATTCTCATCTCTTGTCATGTGTTTGCATCATCTCTTAGCATCATTGAAATCATGTTTATGCTTCTGACTTTGGTTTACATCATGACATTTCATCTCATTTGCATTGCATTCCATTTCTTTTGCTAACTTTTCAGGTGGTAAGTTGTTTTGAGAAGTGAATTTGCCTTCACTTCTCACAATCTATTCTCATCTCTCTTGCATCATTGTTGCATCCTATCTTGTGTATTGGTTTGAGCTTTCTCATTCATGTTCATCTCTTACTTTCTTCCTCCAAGCAACTTGTCTTCTTAAGTGAAGCAAGTTGTCTTGTTTCTCTCTGTTTCTTTCTCCTTTCATCTGTTTCTCTCCTTGGTGGCTCTTTGAAGATCTTTCTCTCTTAAGCCTCACAAACCCTAGGACATCCAAGTATGATAACAATTATGGCTTGATTAGTTCCCCATTTAGTTTTGCCTTTGTTTCATCTTTGAGTCTTCTCTTCTCATCTCATAATCAAGGACTAAACCTTCAAGGTTTTAAGGCTTTGTGATTAAGCTTATGCCTGCATCCTTCTATTAGGATGGAGTGTATAACTTTAATCCTAAGTGTTAAACCCTTAATGTGTTTAAATCCTCTAATCAATTCACCTAATAATCATCAAGACATTAAGCTTGTAACTTGGGCCTTGCATTAGGGTTCTAATTCTTCCTTAATTGGTTAAGAAGGACTAACCCTAGTGTTAATGGACAAGTCCCCCTCAAGTTGTCTTACAAATCATAAAATCCACTTCTTAACCTTATCATTAACTAAAATCCACTCTAATAAAGGCCTTGTTTTGTCATGAGTTTAATCCCTAATCATGGATTAAGTTAATGTATCTTCCTCAGCTTAAATGTTCTCATCTATTATCCTTCTATTAGGATGGTGTAATGAGTTCATTAAATCCTTGATTATGGCTTAAACTCATTACTTAACACTAAACAAAAACAACAAAAACATCTAAATAATTACAAGTAGGTTAATAATCTTAATCCTACACCATGGTGATTAAGTGTGAGGTGTTTACTTCACACTTAAGGTACTCTCATTACCCCTAATCAGAGGGAAGATGTGATGAGTTTACTAACCCTTGGTTTAGGCTTAAGCTCATTACCTTATGACAAACTATCAAAAGCAATAAAAGATTGAAAACACCAAAAAAAAACAATAATCGTCTCCTCCGGGATTCTTTTCTCACCTCATTCACTCACAAACGAGAACTCGCTTCTTCCGTCTAAAGCAAGACAGTCTGCAACTGAGCCAGATAGGTCATACACTTAAGCATAGACAAGTAAGCAGTTCATCAGTCAATTTATCTTTCAGTCTCTTTGAGTCGAACTACGGTGTTCTGACTTCCACATTGCACGAGAGGATACGTAGGCATAACTTAACAGTTATCGAACAAAAGTCTTTGTATATTCCCCCCTCTTCCAGCATTATTCTTTAAGCCTCATTATCTTGAGCTCCTTATTCTTGTTCTTACACTGACACTTCTCTGATACACTTCACATTTCTTTTACACTGACACTTGCATTCTTTTCCAGCTTTTGCACACAAAATAGCACTGACACTACCCCTTTTAAACACAAACTTTCAATCGTGGATCCCGTCGAGTACGACGGACAATCTGGGTGCTAATACCTTCCCAGGTTGTAACCAACCCCCTTTCTCAGTTTCTCTGGTTCGCAACCGTCTTATCCATCTTTTCTTAGGTTTATGCATCATTACCTTTCCTTCGGGATAAAAATGCCTAGCTGGCGACTCTTTTCGTTCTTTCTCCTTTCGCCGACCGTTCGCGTCTGTACCCCTTCTAACCAGGTGTCATTTGGTGGGAGCGACAAGTTACCCCTGTACTTTTTGGCTGAAGCCATGAACACAACATGCTACATCCACAATAGAGTCACACTAAGAAAGGGAACTCTATCCACCATCTATGAAGTCTGGAAGGGTAGAAAACCTACAGTCAAGTACTTTCATGTATTTGGAAGTAAGTGCTACATCCTGGCTGATAGGGATCTGTTGCACCCCAAAATTTGCCCTCACAATACAAGACTTTGTGTGCTAAGAAGGTTCACAAGGTTCACAAGATTCACAACACTTACAAGACCTTTCATGAGGTTCATGAAGTTTACAAGACACTTTATGAGGTTCACAAGGTTCACAATACTTACAAAAACCTTTCATGAGGTTCATGAAGTCTACAAGACACTCCATGAGGTTCACAAGGTTCACAAGACCCTCCATGAGGTTCACAAGGTTCACAAGACATCTTATGATGGTTCACAAGGTTCACAAAGTTCACAATTGGACAAAAGTTGGACAATTCCCTCAGACAAGGCATTCTCCTAAGCAGTGCATCCTAAACTAGGGTTTTGACTTTAATCAGGCTAAATGGATTTCCAAGACTTCAAGTGAGCTTCATAACATCTTATATGTGTGTAAGAAACCCCATGGCAAGTTTCAAGACTTTTCTCAAAAGTTTGCTCAATCAGAGGATCAGATAAGTCAAAATCAGTCAGAGCAGTTAAAAAGTCAAACTAAGGTCAACTGTGGTCAAACCAAAGTCAAACTTCATGATTTTTTGCCAACATCAAGTATATGAAGTAAAATTCATCATTTGATCAAGGGTTGATCATGATTCATCAAGGAGGTTTCAGATCATCAAGAATCAGGGATTTCTAAATTAGGATTTCCTCAGTAAAAGTCAACTGAACTTTGACCAGCCATAACTTTCACATGCTTCATCACAAAGTCTCCATCCAAAGCTCATTTTGAAGGAAATTGAATTCTCTACAACTTTGTGTCTCACAAGCCAAGCCCAAAAATGCTTCATTTGGAAGGTATGAGCTAAGACATTATAGGTCCTTTTGAAAGTCAACAAAAAGTCAACAACTTCAAAAGGGCATAACTTGAGAATGGTAAATGATATGGACATGAAACCAGTGAGGTTGGTTAGAGGACTCTTCAAGCTTTCCAAAATGTCCAAGAACACCCTCATAGCATTAAAATTTAAGGATGTGTGCCCTTGCAAAGTTGGGAAATTTTAGGGAAGTTTATGAAGCAAATGGAGGTTTAAAACCAAATTTTGCTAAGTGGGCTGAACTTTTAATGACCCAAAGTAATCCATGACATCATACACGAAAATTATTTGATATTTTCATAATTTTTATTTTATTTAATTTATTTATTATGATTTTTTATATTAAAAATCATTTTAAATTTAAATAAAATATCAAGTGTGAAGATTTAAAATTATTTTTGGTTCTAGAAGGTCATGAATTCAATATGGATCAAATTGATACAAAAATAATGTTGATTGGCTTGAAATAGAAAGTGTTCATGCAAGAATATTTGAATTTGAAAGCTTATCTTTCTCAATCTTTTCGGATCAAATCTTTCACACAAGGTTCAAGTTTTTTTACCTAGAATCATCATACTATAAGTACATAACTCAAACCTAATCATAGGACACGATATTCAGCCTCCAAGAGTAAGTTTCAATCTTCAAAAATTCACCTAAAACTCACAATTCGGATTCTTGATTGGAGGTGATATCAAAGCATTCTAAAGGTTCAAACATGTTCCTTGAACATCTCTAATGCGATCCCAATCCTTATTTGCATCCAAAACCTCATGAATTGCATTAACCGAATCCATATTCATTCAACATTTGAATTTTTTCGATTTCATGGCTCCAAGAGTTTTTAATTAATTTTGATTGACTAATTGTGTTTGTTTCTTTGTATGGAAGCTTTCTGGACAGTTACATTAGAGTTTCATGGACTAAATCGAGATATGCCATAGTTAGGGTTTATTGACCTCAATTAGGGTTTTGTGATCTATCACATATAAATGAATTTGAAGGACGTGGTTGTGTTGTATGGACCTCAAGGAACTTATTACACTCATCAATTTAAAGAAATTTTGTTGTTTGCTCGGTGTTTGCTAATTCGTAGGTTTATGCACGCAGGAGAAAACGTAGGAAATCTCCCAGGAAATTTCGCAGGAAAACCTGCGAAAATCCAAGGAAGAAGACGAACCCAGCGCGCGCATTCTGGAATTTGAAATTTGTTTTAATATTTTATGTTTTGTTTCTGTTTTGTTTCACAAGCGTTGTGCTTGGCCCAGTGGTAGGGAGCATATGTGTTATACCTGGAGGTCTTTGGTTCGAATCCTGGCTTCACCACCTTTTTCTTATTTTTTTCCAGATAATTAGCAACCTTAAAATATAATGAATTAAAGCTATCATACTAACAGGTGCGCTCTCCCAGCTGGAATGGTTAATGTGTTTGTGTGATGTTTGAAGGTCCTGGGTTCGATCCCCCCAGGCCTTTTGTTTTGTTTTCTTTTTATTTGATTTTTCAGGAACAAGGCACAAAACCAATTTCTCTCCTTTCCTTAGCATCAGGCGCGCGTTGGCCTAGTGGTTGTTGTTGCTGGCTTGAGTGTTTGAAAGCAAGAGGGGCTGGGTTCAATTCCCAGCCCAGGTAAGTTTTTTTTTTAATTTTGTTTTGTATATTTATTTTCTTAATTGTTTTATTAATTAAATATAATTATGTTTAAAATGTAAATAGATTTAAATTAATATGTAAATATTATATGTTCTGAAAAATTTCTAAAAAAAAAATATAATATTTTCTAAAACTAATTTCTTTTTATTAATATGTATATATATAATTTATTTGTATAATTAGATTAATATTTAATATTTAACATTTTTTATATAAAACCTGATTTATTTTTAAAAACCCTAAAAAACATATTTTTCTCAAACCCTAATTTTTCTTCTTCTATTTGCTTAATATCATTATTTGTATATATTATATTCATGACTTAATTAAAATACTTAATTTAATTTTTGTTAATGTAATAATATAAATTGTTTATAATTTTTGTATATAAATCTGTTTAAAAATTAAAATTCTTAATTTATTTTTATAAATATGACATCAATTGTTTATTTTTGCATGTAAATAATTTTTTATAAGTTGTTAATTTAATTTTATAATTATAATATGTTCATAATTAATTTAATTTTATAATGTGCATATAATTTGAAATTCCATAATAATTGTTCATATTTTCTTATTAACCTTAAGAATTGTTTATTATAATATTCTTGTTTATATCATTATTATTATTAATTATATTCTTATGATATTTATTTATTACTAACCCCATTAATTTGGAATGTTTTTTATTATTATTATTTTCACTAACCCAATTATTATTATTATTATTTAATATTTTGCTTATATATTTAAATTGCTTTTATTATTATTATTATGTAATTGCTCCTTGGTGTAATATTTAATAATAATGTTTATTATTTATTTTATGCTATGGTTAGTAAATAGGGAGTGTCAAGAACATACTTGTAATTTAAAATTCAATTTAGCTCATTAAATTTAAAGATAAATATTAAATTGTACACTCACACACGTAAGTCAATCTTTGATCGCCATCTCACTTCCTTAGGGATACCTCTCATGTTGCCTAATCAAAAAGGTCAAGTAGGGTGTATAAAGCAAAAGTCCCTCAAAATAAAGTCATCTAGTCCCTTAACAAATAAAAGATCAAGTCCCTTTCGAATGTTGCCTTCGTAATGATCTTGTCCCTTTCGAGTAAAGATGATAGTCCCTTCGAATTGCTTATACACCCCACAGTTGCCTAAATAAACAAATGTCCCTTCACATGTCCCTCACATCCAAGGTAATGACTACCTATTCCTTAATAATAGGGATAGTCTTACCATTTAAAGGATCCAAGAACAGAAAAGACTTAAACTTAGGGTAGGTTCTTCATAGTTACTTGCTCACTCTTCAAAAAATTTCAAACACTTCACAATTTCAAACAAAAATTTTCAAAACAAAGGTTTATACGCATCCGTACATGGGTCATTATAAACACTTAAGAAAATTTCTATTCACACACTTCACATTTTCAAAAACAGTTTAAAGTGAGCTAAGTAACTAAGAGCCCATGGATAACCATGGATGTAAAGGGTGCTAACACCTTCCCTTTAAATAACCTACCCCCCGGACCCAAAAATCTTTTAAAAGGTCTTTCCTGTTCTTTTATGCCTTTCCTTTGGATAAAATAAAAGTCGGTGGCGACTCTTGCTATCCGCAACATAACTAAAGTCAGTTCTCCCACCGTGTTACAGAACTGGCGACTCTGCTGGGGATTTAATAAAAGAGGGGTACCCTTAGGAATTAGATCACTTTAAAATTGTTTACCTTGTTTGCTTTATACGTATCTGTTGGGTGCTTTATGTGTGAAAGATCCTAACCCGGATCTAGTGTACCTTAGGTAAATGGCAATAGACCAAGGAAACTGTACGGCGTATACCGATATGGTTGATCTGGTGGCCATAGTTAGTGTGACTTCTTGGTTGGTGCTTATGTTCCTTAAGTCAAGTTGAGGATAATATGAGGCTTCCATATGTTGTCAATATACTAACTAACTTTTAGAACCCTAGTTATCCCATCTTGGCCTTTAGAAAGTAGTGAGATAACCGGCTTTGGTGAAGACTGAAGTTGGTTGATACTCGATGCTACACTCATTGAGATTCTGAACTTGGAGGGTTTTGGTTGGCAAGTAAGTTGCCTACTGAACAACCACCCTTGTGAAGGATTAATGATATTGAGATTCCTTAGAACCTGGTTACTTTTGTAGGACAGGATGAACCAACCAACTTCAGGGGAGGGTACTTACCTTTAAACCTCATGCAAGCCTTCAAACCTAGGGCTATTGTGTGACTTGTTTGTGTGTGCCACATGTTTGTGATTGAGCATAACATCATGACATCATCATGCATCATAAGCATAGCATTTTCACTAACCATTTCAAGGACCAAAGGATTTATCTTTGTTCTTTGTTGCAGGCCATGGCTTCTGCTTGTAGAAACACCATCAGGATCAACTTTGTGGGCATACCTGCTAAGCTTAAAGAGTTGGTTTCTCAAGTGTCTGATCATTCCCAGTTCATCAAGAGACATGGTTACCTATTGGATCTAGTCACCTCAGGGTTCAATGAAGACATGATGAGTGTCCTGTTTCAGTTCTTTGATCCTAAGCACCATTGCTTCACATTCCCCGACTACCAGCTGGTTCCTACAATGGAAGAGTTCTCTAAACTTCTGGGTATACCTGTTCTTGATCAAAGACCCTTCACAGGCTTGGAGAAGGAGCTTAAACCAGAGGTTATTGCTGCAGCTCTACATCTGAAGAAGTCTGAAAATGTTCTAGAAACGAGAAGCGGAGTTAAAGGTATTCTTGCCAAGGTACTAATGGATAAAGCTCAAATGTTCTTGAAGGCCACGAGCTACGATGCTTTTGAGGAGATCTTAGCCTTATTGATTTATGGTTTAGTTTTGTTCCCCAATCCTGACCAGTTCATAGACGTTCACGCCATCAACATATTTCTAAGTCACAATCCAGTGCCTACATTGCTTGGAGACATCCTGCACTCTCTTCACACCCGTACTACAAGGGCAAGAGGAACTTTGATGTGCTGCATACCTTTGCTTTCTAGGTGGTTTATTTCTCACCTTCCCCGTTCAGTAATGAAGAATGAGCAAGGGTTCAGGTGGTCCAAAAGGATCATGTCACTCTCGCATTCAGATATCCATTGGTGCTCCAGATCTATGGAGAATGTCACTATCATTGACCGTTGTGGGGAGTTTCCTAATGTGCCACTTCTAGGCATAAGAGGAGGCATTACCTACAACCCCTCTCTAGCTTTACGACAGTTTAGTTACGCTCGGAGTGATGGTCCACATAACATGCTGATTCAGGGCATTGTGTTTGACTACGACAACAATCATCAAGGTTACCGTCAGAGATTCATACGAGCATGGGGAAAAGTAAACAAGGTTGACAGCAAGACTCTGGAGCCTAAGTACACTATTCCTATGGAGGCTTATCTCAGATGGGTGTGATCTCGTGCTCAAACTCTCATGATTCCATATCCTGCTATCCTGACAGTTACCATGGAACCTGTTGCTGAAGGAGATACTTCTTATACCATCCTTCACCCAGACATGCCTACTGACATGGAGGACTTACAGAGATCCTGGATCCAGCTGAAGGAGCAAAGGGATACTTTCGAGGCTCATTACAAAGCAAGCCAAGAAAGAATCCTGGAACTAACAAAGCAACTTCACGAGGAACGGAATCTCAACTCATACCTCAACACAAAGAGGAAACGTCCATGGGAGACTTAAAACCCCATCTTTTGTATTTATTTCATTTCATTTTTGTAAGCCCAAGAGGAAAAACAAATTTATTACTAATAAAAGTTTACCTTCGTGTTTGTTTAAGCAAATTTAAATCATGCGGTCCTTGAAAACATTGCATATGCATTCACATATCATCTCATTGCATCACAGGTTTATTGTGCACAGGTTTCTTATCTTCTCGCTGTTTATTTCAGCAATGGCTCTTGAACAAACAGTTAACGATCTCCAGGCACAAAATGCACAGTTCCAAGAGCTAATCCTGAACCTGTCCAAGGGGCAGGATGAATTGAAGACACTGCTGGCCAAGAAGACTAAGAAGACTAGAAGGTCAGGTGGCCTGATCAACATGGGAAGAAGGTTCAAAGGTCTTGCCAAGACCAAAGAACCAGTTGAAGACTATGAGTCTGAAGAGTCTGAAAAAGAGGGAGGCAGTCTCCACAACACTATGGGGGACTCTGATTCTGAGGCTAATTACTACCATGAGCCTAATGAAGACAAATTCAAGATGCTGGTGGATAGAATGGATGTTATGGAGTTGCAGAAGTCTTCTGGGCTGGATTTTGAAGATTTAAGTCTGATATCTGGGGTAGTCATACCCATTGGTTTCAAGGTTCCTACCTTTGTTGTTTATGATAGGGTCTCTTGTCCCAAGCTGCATCTGAGGTCTTATGTCAGAAGAATCCAACCTCACACTGCTGATAAAAAGTTATGGATCCATTTCTTCCAAGAGAGCTTATCTGGAGCTCAATTGGAGTGGTACTATCAGTTGGAGAGTGTCAACATCCGGGATTGGAATGATCTTGCTGAAGCCTTCTATAAGCAGTATCAATACAATGCTGATTTAGCTCCCACTCGCATGCAGCTGCAAAGCATGTCTATGGGTGCTAAAGAAAGTTTCAAGGAGTATGCTCAGAAGTGGAGAGATTTAGCTGGAAGAGTACAACCCCCTTTAACTGACAGGGAGTTGGTTGATATGTTCATGTGTACGCTGAATGGTCCTTTTTACAGTCATCTCATTGGAAGCTCATCATCTGGCTTCACTGAGTTGATAATGACAGGAGAGCGCGTGGAAAATGGTATAAAGAGTGGCAAAATTCAAGTGGGTACTTCTTCATCAGGTACTGCAAAGAAGCCTCCCACTGGGAAGAAAGAGTCAAATGCTGTCTATGGTCAGCCTGATCGTAACAGAAGGCATCAGTCTGTGAGTGCAGTTCATATTTCAAATCCAACTCCTTCAACACCAGAGCAGCCACAGGGCAACCAACAGAGGGCTAGAAGGCAGTTCACTAAGATCAACATGTCAATGGCTCAGGCATTGCAACACTTGTTGAAGGCTGAACTTATTACTCTGAAAGAGGCTCCTCAGAATCCCAATGTTACCTCTCCTAGGTACAATCCCAATGCACGATGTGCATATCATTCAAACTGCCAGGGACATGATACTAATAGCTGTTGGGTCTTGAAGAACAAAATTCAAGATATGATTGAGGCTGGAGAGATTGAGTTTGACCCTCCGGGTACTCCAAATGTGATTAATGCTCCCATGCCAAATCACGAGAAGACTGTCAATGCCATTGATGAAGAATTTACATATCTATTCAGTTGCAGAGTTGACCACACCATTGTCTGTCATTAAAAAGAAGCTAGTACAAGCTGGGTTCTTTCCAGGTTGTCGTGAAGATTGTTTGTATTGTACCTATAAGTCGGATAGTTGCTGGAGATTGAGAGATGGAATTCAACGTCTCATGGATAAATATACCATAGTGTTTGAGAGGACTCCATCGTCTGTAGAGAGTATGGTGGATCATATTACTAAAGGTAGGAAGACTGAAGAGGTTGACATGGTTGATAAAGTACCGGTAAGGATCACTTCCAAGGGACCTGTTAAAATCACTCATAAGGGTCCAATTAAGATTACTGCTGAAGGCCCTGTGAAGATTGTTGCTGAAGCCAGAGTGGCTCCTATGGTCATTACCACTCCTGGTCCTATTCCGTATACGTCTGATAAAGCTGTGCCTTGGCATTATGGGTCTGATGTTTATATCCATGGTGTTAAGCAAGAACCCTTAGCTGATGTGCCTGTTGATGTTGATAATATTGCTGGGTCTAGTAAGATCACACAAAGTGGAAGAGTCTTCTCTCCTCCAGTTACTTCCAAGAATGCAGTTACTCCTGCTACCTCCACTACTGATGCTCGGGGCAAAGGTCCTGTTATTGAACCTATACCTACTGATGTACCAGCTGATGATGATCTTGCTAAGCAGATGGAAGAAGTATTGAAAATCATTCGCAAGAGTGATTATGACATTGTTGATCAGTTGGGGCATACTCCCTCCAAGATTTCCATGCTGTCTTTGTTGTTATGTTCTGAAGTTCATGCCAAAGCTTTGATTAAGTTTCTGAAGACTGCTCATGTACCCAATGCAATTTCTGTTGACCAGTTTGAGAATTGTGTTGCCCCCTGACCTATGATAATGGGATAGGTTTCTCTGATGCTGATTTGACCCCTGCCAAGAGGGGCACTACCCTGTCACATGTATTGATAGACAATGGTTCCTCTCTGAATGTGTTGCCCAAAGAAGTCCTGAATAAGCTGAGTCCTGAAGATGCTGTGCTGAAGCCTAGTAATATAGTGGTGAAGGCTTTTGATGGTTCGAGAAGAGTGGTGCATGGAGAAATTGATCTCCCAATCAAAGTTGGTTCTCAGGTTTTTAATGCTACATTTTATGTGATGGATATTCGTCCTTCGTACTCTTGTTTGCTTGGTCGTCCCTGGATCCATGGGGCAGGTGCTGTAACCTCTACATTACATCAGAAGCTGAGGTATCGGGTGGAAGGAAAGGTTGTTACTGTCTATGGAGAAGAAGAATATTTTGTTAGCCATGTGAACACCTTCAAGTATCTGGAAGTGGAAGGTGAATATGTTGAAACTCCGTGTCAGACATTTGAAGTGGTCCCTTGGATTGTTAATGATTATGAAGCTCCTCCCGTTGTCAAGAAAGTTCCTGTAGTTACCAGAATACCTCCAACAATGGCCTCCCTTAAAGATGCTAGAGCTGTGGTGGATGAAGGTGGTTGTACTATTTGGGGTCAGCTTCCTGATATCCCTTACAAGTCTGACAAATTTGGTTTGGGTTTCACTGCAAAGTCCCAGAAGGCTGTTCGTCGTGCTCGTGCTGTTCGTATCACCAATCAAGGGGTTATGAAGAACCAGATCAATGCGGTGGGTGACTATGATGAAGACTACAACTTGGATGCTTGGATTTTTCCTACTGTGGGTGCTGGGCTCAATAATTGGAAGGCTGAAGATGTTATTCCTATCTCCTTTAGTCAGGAGTAAATACTATTACTGTGTTGTTGCTTTTTAAGTTTGTAATTTTTTGAACAATTGAACTCTTAAGCCTTGTGCCTTACCCGGGACACAATGGTGTGCTTGTTACGGGCTGTCATTTCATTTGCATACTTCATTCAATAAAAATCAGTGGACGTTTCGTTTTCGTAAATATTGTGTTCCTTGTCTTTCTTTTCTTTTATTTTTATCAGCTATGTGTTCTTACACACACCCACATCACTAAAATGCAGATCCTCATCCATTCTGGATCCTGTTGATAACAGTTCTACTATTGCCAATTATAATTTCGAGAATCCGATCTATCAAACTGAAGACGGAAATGAGGACGATTGTGAAGTACCTGTAGAGCTTGCTAGGTTGTTACAATAAGAAGAGAAAGCTATACAGCCACATGAAGAGCCAGTCGAAGTTGTGAATCTGGGAACTGAAGAAAACAGGAAAGAAGTCAAGATAGGGGCTGAATTAGAGGATAGTGTCAAGAGCAGATTGATTCAAATGCTACGTGACTATGTGGAGATCTTTGCTTGGTCCTATGAAGATATGCCAGGGTTGGATACAGACATTGTGGTTCACCGTTTACCAGTAAAAGAAGATTGTTGTCCAAAAAAGCAGAAGGTTCGTCGCATGCGTCCTGAAATGTCAGAGAAGATCAAAGCAGAGGTAATGAAACAGTTTGATGCAGGGTTCTTAGCTGTGACTTCTTATCCTCAATGGGTTGCAAATGTGGTACCGGTTCCTAAGAAAGATGGTAAGGTACGTATGTGTGTAGACTACAGCGATTTGAACAAGGTCAGCCCCAAATATGACTTTCCACTTCCTCATATTGATGTTCTGGTAGACAACACTGCCCAGCATAAGGTTTTCTCTTTTATGGATGGTTTCTCTGGTTACAATCAAATCAAGATGGCACCTGAAGATATGGAGAAGACAACCTTTGTTACACAGTGGGGCACCTTTTGCTATAAAGTGATGCCATTTGGTTTGAAGAATGCAGGGGCAACATATCAGCGTGCTATGGTGGCTTTATTTCATGATATGATACATCATGAGATAGAGGTATATGTGGATGATATGATAGCCAGGTCCCAGAATGAAGAGCAACATCTTGATCATTTACATAAATTGTTTGAGAGGTTGAAGAAATACAAGTTGAGATTGAACCCAAACAAGTGTACTTTTGGAGTTAGGTCTGGTAAGCTCCTGGGTTTCATAGTCAGTGGAAAAGGTATTGAAGTGGATCCTGCAAAAGTGAAAGCTATACGAGAGATGCCAGCTCCCCGTACTGAGAAGGAGGTTAGAGGTTTCTTGGGACGACTGAATTACATTGCAAGGTTTATTTCCCAATTAACTGCCATCTGTGAACCAATCTTCAAGTTGCTGAAGAAAGATCAGGTAATGGAGTGGAATGATGAGTGTCAGACTGCCTTTGATGAAATCAAGAGATATCTGCCAGAATCTCCAATTTTGATGCCACCAGTTGATGGAAGACCCTTGATTATGTACTTAACAGTGTTAGACAACTCAATGGGGTGTGTATTAGGGCAACATGACGAGTCTGGTCGAAAAGAGCAGGCAATATACTACCTTAGCAAAAAGTTTACCAACTGTGAAACAAGATACTCACTGCTCGAGAAAACTTGCTGCGCTTTGGCATGGGCTGCTCGCCGACTAAGACAGTATATGTTGACTCATACTACCTTGTTGATCTCAAAGATGGATCCAATCAAGTACATATTCGAGAAACCTGCTCTCTCCGGAAGAATTGCAAGATGGCAAATGATCTTAACAGAATATGATATACAGTATACTACTCAGAAGGCCATTAAAGGAAGTGTCGTGGCTGATCATTTGGCTCATCAAGCAGTGGATGATTATCAGTCAATGAGTTTTGAGTTCCCTGATGAAGACATTATGATTATTACCAAAGAACCTGGACAATATGACGGACCTGAACAAGGATCCCGATGGACTATGGTTTTTGATGGTGCCTCTAATGCACTTGGTAATGGTGTTGGTGTTGTGATTAGTTCCCCTGAAGGTTGTCATACCCCGATTACTGCCAGACTTTGTTTCTATTGTACCAATAACATGGCTGAGTATGAGGCATGTATCCTGGGTATTAAAGCTGCTATTGATATGAAGATTCAGTTCCTTGATGTGTATGGAGATTCAGCTCTGGTAGTTAGTCAGATCAAAGGAGATTGGGATACCAAACATGATAACCTCATCCCTTACAGAGATCATGTGTTGTCCTTGATCCCACATTTTAAAGAGATTACCTTTGGACATATTCCACGAAGAGAGAATCAGTTAGCAGATGCATTAGCTACCATGGCATCTATGTTTGAGATCAGCTGGGATGACGAAGCTCCCAAGATTACTATTGATAGATTTGAAAAGCCTGCATACTGCAATGAGATTGACACAGAAGGGGCAGAGAAGAAGCCTTGGTTCTATGAAGTGAAAAAGTATCTTGAAACCCAGGAGTTCCCTGAAGGGGCATCTGTCAAAGATAGGAAGTTTTTGAGGAGATTCTCTGCTAAGTTCTTTTTGAGTAATGGCATTTTGTACAAGCGCAATCATGATTCAATTTTGCTTCGTTGTGTGGATAAGAAGGAAGCAACTGAGATTATGGAAGATATGCATGATGGAATCTTTGGCACTCATTCTAGTGGTCATACTCTGGCAAAGAAGATATTAAGAGCACGTTACTATTGGTCTACCATGGAAGCTGATTGCTATCAACACTCCAGAACATGTCACAAGTGTCAAATCGATGCTGATAAAGTACATATACCTCCATCACCATTGAATGTGTTGACTTCTCCTTGGCCCTTTTCTATGTGGGGCATTGATATGATTGGTGAGATCAAACCTACGGCTTCTAATGGGCATCGTTTCATCCTGGTTGCTATTGATTACTTCACGAAGTGGGTAGAGGCAGCTTCATTTGCATCTGTTACTAAGAATGTTGTGGCTCGATTTATTAAGAATAATCTCATATGTAGGTATGGCATCCCCGAAAGGATTATTACTGACAATGGCTCTAATCTGAACAACACTATGATTACTGATCTCTGCATACAGTTCAAGATTAAACATCACAACTCTTCTCCGTATCGTCCAAAGATGAATGGGGCAGTTGAAGCTGCTAATAAGAACATTAAGAAGATTGTACAGAAGATGACTTTTACTTACAAGGATTGGCATGAGATGTTACCATTTGCTCTTCATGGTTATCGTACTATAATACGTACTTCAACAGGGGCAACCCCATTCTCCTTAGTCTATGGTATGGAAGCAGTCCTGCCCATTGAAGTTCAGATTCCCTCCTTAAGAATTATGAAGGATGCAGGCTTGGATGAAGATGAATGGATTCAGACTCGACTTGACCAGATAAATTTGATTGATGAGAAGAGGTTAGCAGCAGTTTGTCATGACCAGATGTACCAGAAACGAATGATCAAAGTTTTTAACAAGAAGGTTAAGCCAAAGGTATATCAGGCTGGTGACTTGGTGATCAAGCGTATCATATTACCACAGGGTGATCCTAGGGGCAAGTGGACTCCTACATATGAAGGACCATTCGTAGTCAAGACAGTATTTTCAGGAGGTGCCATGATACTTACTACCATGGATGGTGAAGATTTCCCACAACCTGTAAATGCAGACATAGTTAAAAAATGCTACGCATAAAAAGAGACCCGCTAGGTTGACAGGCCTAGGCAAAAATAAGGGCATCCCGGCAAACCAAAAGGGTTTGGGCAAAAATTAGGGATATATATAAAAAAATGTACACCCGACAAGTCGAAAACCTGAAAAGGCGGCTTGGGCAAAAAAGGGTATCCCGGTGGATTGAAAACCTGAAAGGGCAATCCAGGCAAAAGTTAGGGATTAAAGCGTATGACTATGTCTTGTTTGGATCACCCATGAAACTGCAACCAGTTGTGTTACTTACTCAAGCTCGAACAGATAAAGCTCAATCCAATTGTTTCCGTCTCAACAGCAGAAGATGAGATACTTGAAGATAATGGCAATAGTAGAATTGAAACTCAATACGATTATTTCCCACATAGCTGATTTTCTTTGTTTTATAAAAACTTTATGACAAAATCCTCTTACTAGGATTTCCGTCTCCTTGTACAAACCTACCTATGTATAGGTCACTCTTGGATATGAATAAAATTCCATCTTTGAATCCGGATTTACTTTTACCCTATTTACATAAGCGAAACGTCCATTGGTTGTGTTTGAATGTATGTATGCTTTTGAATATGATTGATGTTTACAAGAAATGCATGTATGCTTAATATGATTGATGTTTACCAGAAATGCATGAAAATGCAGTAATAGTATTTACTAAGGACGAACGAGGGAAGGATTCCAACCAAGCTTCACCGGTTCATCCCTACAAGACAGTTACAAATCCCCAGTAGGACAAATCCATCTTCATAAGGTCACATCTCCCCTGGAATTTATATCCATCTCTTTTATCCTCATACGGATATTCGGGAATTTACTTTCCAATAGGAGTACGACGAACGAAGACGGGAGGTTATATATACCCTACTATCGAACGAAGACGGGAGGTTATGTATACCTTGCTATCCCCAGCAGACGGGAGGTTATATATACCCTACTATCGAACGAAGACGGGAGGTTATGTATACCTTGCTATCCCCAACAGACGGAAGATTATGTATATCCTACTATCAAACGAAGACGGGAGGTTATGTATAATATATTATCAAACAAGACGGGAACAAGTTCCTCATATTCTTCAGCAACGAATCGGGATTTATTTTCCCTGGCCAGCAGTTGTTATACAAAGATATCCAGACGCTTCAGGCTGCATGGTTCATACATACATCATTTACATCATAACATACATATGCATAGATACCTAGTACATTACTTAAGTGCATCATACTATCCATGCATACATAATTCATAAACTAATATTACCATACAGAATGCTACCTTGTTTTCAGGTTAATTCTCCAGCATACAGACTTCATTAACAACTTGTGACTATTGGGCCGTTGTTTATCTTCCCAAAAGTTATCATTTCCTCAGGATGGTGTTCATCCTCCTGAAAGCTTCTTATACCTCAGGACGTTGTTTATCCTCCTGAAAGCATATTATCTCCTCGGGACGTTGTTTATCTTCCTGAAAGCTATCATCACTTCCTCAGGACGTTGTTATCCTCCTGAAAGCATATTATTACCTTGGGCCGTTGTTTATCTTCCCAAAGGTTACATTATTTCCTCAGAACGTTGTTCATCCTTCTGAAAGCATATCATTCCCTCAGGACGTTGTTATCCTCCTGAAAGCATATTATTACCTTGGGCCGTTGTTTATCTTCCCAAAGGTTGCATCATTCCCTCAGGACGTTGTTATCCTCCTGAAAGCATATTATTACCTCAGAACGTTGTTTATCCTTCTGAAAGCATATCATTTCCTCAGGACGTTGTTATCCTCCTGAAAGCATATTATTACCTTGGGCCGTTGTTTATCTTCCCAAAGGTTGCATCATTCCCTCAGGACGTTGTTATCCTCCTGAAAGCATATTATTACCTCAGAACGTTGTTTATCCTTCTGAAAGCATATCATTTCCTCAGGACGTTGTTTATCCTCCTGAAAGCTATTACCACTACCTCGGGACGTTGTTTACCTTCCTGAAAGCTATCATTATACCTTCATATTTTGGACTACTTTATCCTCCAAGAAATGTACCTGAAGAATCTTTCTCCAAGTGGCATCTTTAAGTCCACTCAAGCATACTCAACTAGTCATCAGTACCACTCTACGCACCGGTGAGTGCAAATTTTTGGGCTTTTGTGTTCAATCCCCTTCAACCTTCCAAGTTACGACTGGCAAATATACCATTCTAACCCCTCAGGTTTCAGAAAATTGAACAGGGGCAGCTGTTGCACCCCAAAATTTTCCCTCACAATAAAAGACTTTGTGTGCTAAGAAGGTTCACAAGGTTCACAAGATTCACAACACTTACAAGACCTTTCATGAGGTTCATGAAGTTTACAAGACACTTTATGAGGTTCACAAGGTTCACAAGGTTCACAATACTTACAAAAACCTTTCATGAGGTTCATGAAGTCTACAAGACACTCCATGAGGTTCACAAGGTTCACAAGACCCTCCATGAGGTTCACAAGGTTCACAAGACATCTTATGATGGTTCACAAGGTTCACAAAGTTCACAATTGGACAGAAGTTGGACAATTCCCTCAGACAAGGCATTCTCCTAAGCAGTGCATCCTAAACTAGGGTTTTGACTTTAATCAGGCTAAATGGATTTCCAAGACTTCAAGTGAGCTTCATAACATCTTATATGTGTGTAAGAAACCCCATGGCAAGTTTCAAGACTTTTCTCAAAAGTTTGCTCAATCAGAGGATCAGATAAGTCAAAATCAGTTAGAGCAGTTAAAAAGTCAAACTAAGGTCAACTGTGTTCAAACCAAAGTCAAACTTCATGATTTTTTTCCAAAATCAAGTATATGAAGTAAAATTCATCATTTGATCAAGGGTTGATCATGATTCATCAAGGAGGTTTCAGATCATCAAGAATCAGGGGTTTCTAAATTAGGATTTCCTTAGTAAAAGTCAACTGAACTTTGACCAGCCATAACTTTCACATGCTTCATCACCAAGTCTCCATCCAAAGCTCATTTTGAAGTAAATTGAATTCTCTACAACTTTGTGTCTCACAATCCAAGCCCAAAAATGCTTCATTTGGAAGGTATGAGCTAAGACATTATAGGTCCTTTTGAAAGTCAACAAAAAGTCAACAACTTCAAAAGGGCATAACTTGAGAATGGTAAATGATATGGACATGAAACCTGTGGGGTTGGTTAGAGGACTCTTCAAGCTTTCCAAAATGTCCAAGAACACCCTCATAGCATTAAAATTGAAGGATGTGTGCCCTTGCAAAGTTGGGAAATTTTAGGGAAGTTTATGAAGCAAATGGAGGTTTAAAACCAAATTTTGCTAAGTGGGCTGAACTTTTAATGACCCAAAGTAATCCATGACATCATGCACGAAAATTATTTGATATTTTCATAATTTTTATTTTATTTAATTTATTTATTATGATTTTTTATATTAAAAATCATTTTAAATTTAAATAAAATATCAAGTGTGAAGATTTAAAATTATTTTTGGTTCTAGAAGGTCATGAATTCAATATGGATCAAATTGATACAAAAATAATGTTGATTGGCTTGAAATAGAAAGTGTTCATGCAAGAATATTTGAATTTGAAAGCTTATCTTTCTCAATCTTTTCGGATAAAATCTTTCACACAAGGTTCAAGTTTTTTGACCTAGAATCATCATACTATAAGTACATAACTCAAACCTAATCATAGGACACGAAATTCAGCCTCCAAGAGTAAGTTTCAATCTTCAAAAATTCACCTAAAACTTACAATTCGGATTCTTGATTGGAGGTGATATCAAAGCATTCTAAAGGTTCAAACATGTTCCTTGAACATCTCTAATGCGATCTCAATCCTTATTTGCATCCAAAACCTCATGAATTGCATGAACCGAATCCATATTCATTCAACATTTGAATTTTTTCGATTTCATGGCTCCAAGAGTTTTTAATTAATTTTGATTGACTAATTGTGTTTGTTTCTTTGTATGGAAGCTTTCTGGACAGTTACATTAGAGTTTCATGGACTAAATCGAGATATGCCATAGTTAGGGTTTATTGACCTCAATTAGGGTTTTGTGATCTATCACATATAAATGAATTTGAAATACGTGGTTGTGTTGTATGGACCTCAAGGAACTTATTACACTCATCAATTTAAAGAAATTTTGCTGTTTGCTTGGTGTTTGCTAATTCGCAGGTTTATGCACGCAGGAGAAAACGTAGGAAATCTCCCAGGAAATTTCGCAGGAAAACCTGCGAAAATCCAAGGAAGAAGACGAACCCAGCGCGCACATTCTGGAATTTGAAATTTGTTTTAATATTTTATGTTTTGTTTCTGTTTTGTTTCACAAGCGTTGTGCTTTGCCCAGTGGTAGGGAGCGTATGTGTTATACCTGGAGGTCTTTGGTTCGAATCCTGGCTTCACCACCTTTTTCTTATTTTTTTTCTAGATAATTAGCAACCTTAAAATATAATGAATTAAAGCTATCATACTAACAGGTGCGCTCTCCCAGCTGGAATGGTTAATGTGTTTGTGTGATGTTTGAAGGTCCTGGGTTCGATCCCCCCAGGCCTTTTGTTTTGTGTTCTTTTTATTTGATTTTTCAGGAACAAGGCACAAAACCAATTTCTCTCCTTTCCTTAGCATCAGGCGCGCGTTGGCCTAGTGGTTGTTGTTGCTGGCTTGAGTGTTTGAAAGCAAGAGGGGCTGGGTTCAATTCCCAGCCCAGGTAAGTTTTTTTTTTTAATTTTGTTTTGTATATTTATTTTCTTAATTGTTTTATTAATTAAATATAATTATGTTTAAAATGTAAATAGATTTAAATTAATATGTAAATATTATATGTTCTGAAAAATTTCTAAAAAAAAAATATAATATTTTCTAAAACTAATTTCTTTTTATTAATATGTATATATATAATTTATTTATATAATTAGATTAATATTTAATATTTAACATTTTTTATATAAAACCTGATTTATTTTTAAAAACCCTAAAAAACATATTTTTCTCAAACCCTAATTTTTCTTCTTCTATTTGCTTAATATCATTATTTGTATATATTATATTCATGACTTAATTAAAATACTTAATTTAATTTTTGTTAATGTAATAATATAAATTGTTTATAATTTTTGTATATAAATCTGTTTAAAAATTAAAATTCTTAATTTATTTTTATAAATATGACATCAATTGTTTATTTTTGCATGTAAATAATTTTTTATAAGTTGTTAATTTAATTTTATAATTATAATATGTTCATAATTAATTTAATTTTATAATGTGCATATAATTTGAAATTCCATAATAATTGTTCATATTTTCTTATTAACCTTAAGAATTGTTTATTATAATATTCTTGTTTATATCATTATTATTATTAATTATATTCTTATGATATTTATTTATTACTAACCCCATTAATTTGGTATGTTTTTTATTATTATTATTTTCACTAACCCAATTATTATTATTATTATTTAATATTTTGCTTATATATTTAAATTGCTTTTATTATTATTATGTAATTGCTCCTTGGTGTAATGTTTATTATTTATTTTATGCTATGGTTAATAAATAGGGAGTGTCAAGAACATACTTGTAATTTAAAATTCAATTTAGCTCATTAAATTTAAAGATAAATATTAAATTGTACACTCACACACGTAAGTCGATCTTTGATCGCCATCTCACTTCCTTAGGGATACCTCTCATGTTGCCTAATCAAAAAGGTCAAGTAGGGTGTATAAAGCAAAAGTCCCTCAAAATAAAGTCATCTAGTCCCTTAACAAATAAAAGATCAAGTCCCTTTCGAATGTTGCCTTCGTAATGATCTTGTCCCTTTCGAGTAAAGATGATAGTCCCTTCGAATTGCTTATACACCCCACAGTTGCCTAAATAAACAAATGTCCCTTCACATGTCCCTCACATCCAAGGTAATGACTACCTATTCCTTAATAATAGGGATAGTCTTACCATTTAAAGGATCCAAGAACAGAAAAGACTTAAACTTAGGGTAGGTTCTTCATAGTTACTTGCTCACTCTTCAAAAATTTTCAAACACTTCACAATTTCAAACAAAAATTTTCAAAACAAAGGTTTATACGCATCCGTACATGGGTCATTATAAACACTTAAGAAAATTTCTATTCACACACTTCACATTTTCAAAAACAGTTTAAAGTGAGCTAAGTAACTAAGAGCCCATGGATAACCATGGATGTAAAGGGTGCTAACACCTTCCCTTTACATAACCTACCCCCCGGACCCAAAAATCTTTTAAAAGGTCTTTCATGTTCTTTTATGCCTTTCCTTTGGATAAAATAAAAGTCGGTGGCGACTCTTGCTATCCGCAACATAACTAAAGTCAGTTCTCCCACCGTGTTACAGGATCAAAGAAGGAAGATGGACCCTAAGAGTGATGAAGGGATATTTCTTGGATACTCTATAAATAGCAGAGCTTACAGAGTATTTAACTCCAGAACCAAGGTTATGATGGAGTCAATAAATGTGACTATTGATGATACCTATGCAAAGACAGATGTTGCTGATGATGTTGGAACATCTGTTGACAATCCAACTGAAGTTAAAATAGAAAGTGATAATCTTGACTTCACTTTAACTGAGGCAAAGTCAGAGCAATCCAACAAATCTCCCTCCATCAGAATCCAGAAAGATCATCCTAAAGAACTGATAATTGGTGATCTCAATAGTGGTGTCACCACTAGATCAAGAGAGATGATCTCAGGCTCCTGCTTTGTTTCAAATGTAGAACCTAAGAACATCAAGGAAGCTCTGAATGATGAGTACTGGATCTCTGCTATGTAGGAAGAATTAGGCCAGTTTACAAGGAATGAAGTATGGGATCTTGTTCTTAGGCCTGATGGCATTAATGTGATTGACACTAAGTGGGTGTACAAAAACAAGTCTAATGAGCAGGGAGTAGTTACAAGAAACAAGGCTAGGCTTGTGGCTCAAGGATATACTCAAATTGAGGGGGTGGATTTTGATGAAACTTTTGCACCGGTAGCAAGACTTGAATCCATCAGACTACTCCTAGGAATTGCTTGCATCCTAAAGTTCAAATTATTTCAGATGGATGTTAAAAGTGCCTTCCTAAATGGGTACCTTAATGAGGAAGTATATGTGGAGCAACCAAAGGGATTTGTTGATCCAAGCTGTCCAGACCATGTATATAAGCTGAGGAAGGCTCTGTATGGGATAAAGCAAGCTCCCAGAGCATGGTATAAAAAACTGACCACCTTTCTCATTAAGCATGGATACAGGAAGGGAGGAATAGACAAAACCCTGTTTGTAAAGGATGAAGAGGGAAAGGTTATGATTGCTCAGATATATGTGGATGACATAGTGTTTGGTGGGATGTCAGACAGGATGGTTAAACATTTTGTGACTCAAATGGAGTATGAGTTTGAAATGAGCCTAGTGGGAGAATTAACTTACTTCCTTGGACTGCAAATCAAACAGATGGAGGACTCCATGTTCATATCCCAAAGCAAGTATGCAAAGAACACTGTCAAGAAGTTTGGGATGGAAAATGCAAGTCACAAGAGAACACCTGCCCCCACTCATCTAAAACTGACAAAGGATGACAAAGGTGAGAGTGTGGACCAAAGCTTGTACAGGAGCATGATTGGAAGTCTACTATATCTTACAGCTAGCAGACCAGATATAGCTTTTGCAGTAGGTGTGTGTGCAAGGTATCAAGCTGAACCAAAGGTGAGCCATCTCAACCAGGTTAAGAGGATCTTGAAATATGTAAATGGCACTTGTGACTATGGCATAATGTACTCTCATGGTTGTGAACCCATCCTCACTGGGTTTTGTGATGCTGACTGGGCCGGAAGTGCTGATGATAGAAATAGTACATCAAGAGGATGCTTCTTTCTAGGGAACAATTTAATTTCTTGGTTCAGTAAGAAACAGAATTGTGTGTCCTTATCCACTGCTGAAGCTGAATACATTGCAGCTGGTAGCGGTTGTTCACAGCTGGTATGGATGAAACAAATGCTCACAGAATACAATGTCACACAAGATGTCATGACATTGTACTGTGACAATTTAAGTGTTATTAATATCTCCAAAAATCCTATCCAACACAGCAGGACTAAGCACATAGATATCAGACATCACTTCATCAGAGACCTTGTGGAGGAGAAGGTGATCACATTGGAGCATGTAGCCACAGAGCTGCAATTAGCTGACATATTCACCAAGGCTTTGGATGCTACCCAATTTGAAAACCTAAGGGGTAAATTGGGAATCTGCATGTGTGACATATAGCAATTATGGAGAAGTGCCAGCATGTCTTATGACATCGTGGGGCATGACCACCAGGTGGCAGCACTAGTCTGGCCAATAACCGTTTGTATTACAGTTTTACAAATTCCAATAGAAATGGGCTCTATTTATGTACAAACGTGCCTTCAGCTTCTCACATTCTCATTAGCACCACTGAACCCTTTGCATGCTACAGCTGAGATTCTGAACCCATTTAAGTCTATCATCAAACCTTTATGCATCCCCACTACAATCGCAAACATGTCACAACATCAGAACCCTAAATCCATTGATGAGGGTCTCCTTTAGGAAGACGTAGTGGACGTCATTCCATTGTTTGTAGTACCCATGGATGCGACACCCATAAACGTTGTCAGAGGAAGCATTCCCATAGCCCAAAAGCCCAGGACTCTCCATGCAAGAAGACCCAAGGAGCCAGTCTTCAGCAAAGGTAAGGGAGCCTCTTCAACTTCCAGTGCTCCCAAAGCTTCTGCTTACGTGGACTCCACAATCAGAGATCTTGTAACCAGGATCCTGGCAGAAGAAAGGGTTGTGCCTGGGGTGTCAGCTCCCTTGAACAGGACGCCTGCCTCAACTCCCAGCAACCAAGCTAAAGAAGACATGCCTGCTCCACAAGATGTCCCAAGCAATGTGTAAACACCCCAAATTTGCCCTCACCCATTCACACCATGGCTTGTGATCATTCCATGTGCATAAACTCAATCATACCATCCCATACCACATTTTTTATCCACTGCATTGGTTCTAAGTCATCTGCATCTAGGGTTTGTGATCTGAGCAATCCAGGAGCCTCTTGAGCCATTCCAAAGGTCAACAATCACTTCAAATGGGTCCATGTGTGTTCAAGTATCATATTGTATCCTCTCAAAGTCAAGAATGTCAAAGAATCACAAGAACTGGGATTGGTATGGAAGCAGAGCCAGGCTTGACTGCACAGATGACCTAAAATTAGGGTTTTGGTTTCAGAGGCCATAACTCCAATTTTTTGGGTCATTCTTGTTTCTATTGGTCTCTATATGGTATAGGGAGTATGCATATCAATTTTCATGAAGAAATTCCTTGGGGAAATCATCTGATCAAGAGTTGACTTTTCAAGCAAGCCAGTGCAAAATCAGGGCATTTGAGGCCCCCAATGACCCAACCAAAGGGTGTTCTTCATCATTTTGATTGAATATGATCTTTATTTGATAATAGAAGAGGTTGGAAGTTCACAAAATTCAAGAATTTCAAGTCTTTTGCAAAGTTGACTTTTTGGGCAAGTTTGACTTTTAATGGAAATGTCATTTTATGCAACTTTTTCAACCCTTACTTTTTGATTCAAGAAAGCTTCAAATGAAAACACTTTGGTCATGAAAGTTGTAGAATAGATCTTTCCCTTTTCAAAAAGTACAAGAACATGACCTAATTCATTTTGGATCAAAAGTTATGGTTTGTCAAAGTTGGCAAAAATCACTAAATTTCAATTCATGAACCAAAGAGGCAAAGTTGCAAATTCACTTCTCAAAGCCAATTAAGTCATCAAATGCACTTCTAATCCACTCAACATGATCACACAACATCTAAAAATCAGAATGCACCCAAGGAATCACATGTTTCATGGCCCATGGATCAAGTTTCTTTCATGGAAACCAAAGTGAACCAAGTTGCAAAACTCATGATCACATCTCATCCACTTGTTACCTAGGTTGCTGAACCATCCTAGCCTTTCCCTCACATCATGCTGCGCAGCACACCCTTACTGTACTTGGCTAGAACATGACCCATGCTTCTCTTACACAAAGTTGACAAATTTGCAAAAGCACCCATACCTATCACAAAAGGACATGTCACTTCATCTGACCAATCACATTTCTTTATACAAAGAAAATGCAAGCCAAAGCACATAACAAGCAAGCCTGAAACCAGCCATAGCAACACATTCTCATTTTCACTCCATAGAGCAAAAGCATTCGAAACACTCTCCTCAGCTCACAAACACACAAACAAACTTCACAAACAAACTCAACTCACTTCACTGATCACAAACCACCCATCACCATGGCCTGAAACCCCTTGAAACAAAAATACGAATTTCACACTCCCTTGGCCTGAGCTTCTGCCAACTTTCTCTAGAGGCTACATAAACTCCAACTAAGGGTCAAAAGCTTCTAAGGAGGATCATTGGGACTTGTTTGAGCCAAAGAAGCAGCCAGAAAGCACCTGAATCGAAAGCTCAATCTCAGATAGCTTCATGAACTTTTTTTCCAGAACTCTAATTTCTTGTTAGAATCTTGTTTTGTATGTTGCACTGATCATGGGGATCTATTTACTTTTGAAAATGAGCAAGAAATAAGCATGTTATGATGTTCTGAAAGTTTGACCTAAAAACTTCTTTGATTCGATTCGTGTTTGTGTTTGAATTTAAACATGATTTTGTGCTGGATTCGTGTTTGGGGTGGGTAGGAGATGATTTCTGGAGAGTTAGAGCTTCTAAAATGGCCTGGGGAGGGAGATTGAATTTTTGGGTGATCGGAGAAGATGACCGGAACACTGTTCCGGTCACCTGAGAGTCATTAAGGCTGGATTAGGGCTAATTAATTAGGGTTAGTGAGTTTGAATGTAGGCCGTCCAGATGCGCGCCAGGTCCACTCCCGCGCGTGTGAGTTTGAATCTGGACCCTTAGATGTGTTGACTTTTCCTTTTTCAGCTTTAATTCATTTTTTATTTTTCATATTATTTCATTTAACTTCTCCATTTTATTAAAAATAGTAAAATCATTTTAAAAATTCTGAAATTTTTTATACAAGCTTCTATTAAATTTCAGAAACCAAAAATATTTTTATTTTTATTTTTTGCATCCAAAAAAATATTTTTAAATATTTAAAAGGTTATTTTTAATTAATTAATGGGAATTAATTAATTAAAAATACTTTTAGGTATTTAAAAATCACCAAAAAAATTCATGAAACATTTAAAACCATTTAGAAACATTGTCCAACCCTCAAACCAAATTTCTTTTTTGATCTTGATGCATTTTGAGAATTTTTCATGGAATAAAAATCATTTTTAGGCATTATTTTGATCCAAACTTCCAAAAATCATTTCTGCCTAACCATTGAGGGTTGGACTTTGATTATTTTTGCATTGCATTGTGTTTAGCATGTAGTTTGTGAAATTAAATTGTAATGATTTGATCTTCCATTTTCCATTTGATTGGCATTTTTCTTGTTAAGGAACCCTAAAACCCTAGAAAACTTAGGAAAATCATATCTTGAACTAGGTTAAGAGTTGGAACTTCTCCTTTGGGCAGTGGGTTAGTATAGGTTTAGGGATCCTTTGTGTGCATTTTCAATTTTTTATATTGATGTTTGCTTCTGATTTTGGTTTGTGTTTGATGCTTTGATCATAAACCCTAATTTGGGCTTCCATATGCATCCACCTTGCATTTGCTTGCATAACATGACTTGCCATAGCATTCTATGCATTTTTTTGATTCATTGAACATCTTAAGACATATTGAAAGCATGTTTGATCATTGCATCATGTATATGCCATGTTGTATGTCATTTGCATATCATAACTTTTCATGTATGTTCATGTTCCTTAACTTGTTTCATTTGCATCCATGTGTCATACCCCAAATTTGTCCTACCTTTGTTGTTTTCATTATTATCAAATTTTTTTGAGGTTTATTAATCTCTCTTTAGGTGATCATTGGATCTTTGGTCATGATGTTCCAAATTGGACTCATAGGTGTCATTCAATGGCCTTGGATTTGGATTGTTTGACTTTATAACTCTTAATAATCATCTCCTGCTAATTTGTCAAGTATAAGGTGAGTCAAGTAAATTTTTGAATTAGCAAATGACATTTGGAAGTAGGAAGAGAACATTATAAGGAATGAGCATGTTTGGTTCCTCTTGTTTAGGGTGGGAAGAGAAGGTTCATGCAAGTCTAACCTTTGCATACAAGGTTAAAATTAAAACTTATTGTTTTGAATTCAAGTGGTACAAATTGAAATAACGTTTGTCACTAATTGGGATACAATATTGTACAAGCTTTGAAGTACAAGTTTAAGATTTGACGAAGGTGCCAAAACATACTATTACCAAGAGTAAGGGCGAAAGAATTGTTTTAAGTGTAACTTTTTTTTTATCAAGGAAAATACCATCAATTGGTTCTGTAAGTTTGTGCTGGGTTGATTATTAACTTGAAAATCCCAAATTTCTTGTTTATTATTCAATTCAAAGCAAAGTTATATGGTGAAAGCTGCCACCATTTATTTGTGATAAAGTCAAATTATTGGTGATAAGTTCAGGTCCTAAAAAGCATAAAAAGGTCCAAAGAAAATTGTAGGGTGTGAAGCATTCTCAAAGAAAAATCCAAAGCACAATTCAAGTTGACTGTAACTATTACGAAGACGGAACAGTACAGAAGTTGAAAACCTCACATGTTATATGCCATACATGCTTTACCAAAAGTCTTTGGTTCAAGATTTATTTGAATATTACAAACCAGAATTCAAACATACAAATTATATTCCAAAGTGCAAGTCTTATTGCGATAATTCAATTACAAGCGCAGAGGAACTGATTTCAAAAAAAGTGCACAAAATAACAGTAAAGAAAAAGGGTTTAATTGGTAGGAAAACTCCAAGGTTTCTTGAGCCACTACATGGGTCGTAATTTACGCAGAGGTTTAAGAGAAAGGCAGCTCACGTCGATTTGCATTTGTTCGTACTCATCATGAAATCTCATCTGAAATGCAATAAAGAGAGATGGCCAAAGTGAGCAACAGATTGAGAACACGGATTTAAAAGTGCATTATGTGAAATTGATCAATGCTAAAGTTACCTTTTTCATCCAAGTAAATTCAGGTTTACGAAAGAGTTCTGAGCCTGTTCAGATTTCAAATCAAAGAATATCCCCCTTTATGCCAAGTTTCCTTATCATTACATCAAACAAAAGAAGCTGTTAGAAAGTTACTGTCATCAAAGAATGCACCAATACCTTACACAAACTCAGGATAATTGCAGATAGTTTACTTATTGATTCCTAAACCAAAGCAGAATAAATTGACAAGTGTTTATGAAGCAACCATGGATTATCAAAGGTAGAAGAGGGGTAATATGCTTCAAGAATAATAAGCCATGACAGAACAGTAAGAAAAATGCAATAAAGGTTCAAGCAAGTCACCAATACTATTATCTCTCCATGAAGACAAAGCTACCACTACCAGGTTTTTGTACAAATGTTGTGACTCTCGCCAAATGCCACTTTCCTTGACCGCCTCAACCATTGGGCCAAATCGTTGTGCCGGCACAAAAGCTTGAACTTCAGCTGAGATGCAACTGAAAAAGAGTTAGCAGTGCAAGCAAAAACTATTTTAAGCATTGAAGTACTAACATAAGTTCGAATGAGGATTAAGTGTATTACCCTTGAAGCACAATTCGAAGTTTTCTTCCCAGCTATCCCATCTCCCATCCATCAATTATATTCACCATTGCTCTTCTTGATCCATGTTCATGTTTCTCTAAGCAAGCCCCATAAGGTCATGACATTACACCCTAATTTCTTTCACTCTTGATGGCATTGAATTTCTCTAACACACCTGCAACCAGGATCACCATGTTAGAACAATTTCATTGGAACAAATGGTGGCGATTGATAATGGCTCTGAAGGACGGTTAGGGGGCTTATGTCATGATACATTTGCAGAATTTTTACAAGAAAGATCCAACAGAAAGTCAAGAAGGAGTAGGATTAGAAACACGGCAAAACCAGAAATTCCGCAAAGGGAAAAATCACAGCAGTAAGAAGCAAGGTCATGTTGCTCTATCCTCCTACCTCATCTAATGCCTTCAAGCCAAGGTAGAAGACGACTCATGCTGAATACATACCGTTTATGCTTCCTGCATGAAGAAATATTATAGGGATCACATTTATAAAGCATCAAAAAGAAAATGAAAAAAGAGATTGAAGATACTGTCGGGTATGACCAAGTCTTCAATCACTGGCCTTGTCATAAGTCCATCAACGACCCGCCGAACAATGTCAACATGTTTGTGCGCAACTGCAAGTCTACTTCCAAATCCAAAGTTCAAAGATCACCCGGGTGTGCAGAACGACAATCAACCGATCTCCAACAAGATCACCGTCAATCCCAGCCTCTACCTGCGAAATGTCAACAAACACCGCATCATTGTTAGCCCGTCAAATGTTGAAACCTCACCACTGATATTCATACTATAAGAATACCAATACCGGTCAAAAAGACCAATTGTCACCACCTGAATACCCACCCGAAACACCAAGGAAAATCCCAGGTCTGCATTATAACAAAATTCATTTGGACATCCATCCAAAAAGCTAGACATAATCAATTCCTTTACTGCAACAAGAAGATCAATCTCCAGGCTAAAAAAAACAAAGTCTGCAAAGTGACAATTCAGACAGAACTGTATCGCAACTGCCAAAAACAAAGACCAATGACACTATCTGTGAACAAAAAATAACAATGTATCCCTTGACAGTGTGCCGAAACTAATTCATGACCTACTTGGCCTCACCAATGTACCCTCCATAATTCTACCTGCAAAGAGGCACACAAATACACAAAGTTCGATCTCAGTTTTAGAAAAATTGTTAACACAGTGAACAGGCAGATTCATTCAAGATCAAATGTCAGAGTAGGAGCAGAAGTCTCAAGCAAGGCAGTCGAAATAACATGTTCAGAAAATAATGTCTAAGTATGAAATAATGCATAGCAAGTCCATGATTATAACCAACATACCAAGTGTGCAAATTATGCAGCAAACATGATTCAAGGCATCGATTCGAGTTTGACACAAGCAGTATGCAATTGAAGTCTGGACTGAAAGTGACTTAACCGATTCAGTAGTGTGTCTCAATTAATTCTTCTTGGTGACCCTCAGTTTGATAAAATCTGTAATCTACGCATTAACCATGCTACCAATTCAACCATGACAAGACCTACATAATACCAAGAAAAGTTCACTATCATGGTCTAAGCTCTCTATACTATATCAGCCTAAGCTCTTCATATCAAAGTCTCACCACTGCAGCAAGAAGAAAATAGCAAGGTATCAAAATTTGCAAGGTTATAATGGAGACAGGACGGGTAATAAAAGCTAAAAGCCTTACAAGTCCAAATACCAAGGCAGCCTACCATATTTCGTCAACTCCCCACAAAAGCCTTTTGCAATGCATAGCTCTTCTGTCTTGGTCCAACAATCTTGGTAGCCGGCGCAAATGATTCAGCAACAGATGCTCCTAAGGCAACGTCTTTAGCGATATCCTTTTGTCTGCTACTCCGCGATGTACAACCTATGCCAATTCAGGTTTTGCATACGGCCCTTGCGAACCCTAAACATTAGAGGATGATGCTTGGAGATGTTGTGTAGCCACTGGTAGACCAATTGCCAACACCATCCCTACAAAAGAAGGGACATCACATAAGTCCATTGCAATACAAAATTTAGATAGAAATATGACTGGTGAAAGCAAATGATTCACAATTCACATCAAACTCATAAGCGGTGAAAGGCAGTCATAACAGTAAAATCAAGCAGTAACAAATCCAATCACAAACTCATTAGGGACCACCAATCTTCTAGAATGGCACTAGAGACAAAACTCACAAATTTGTAGCTATCCTCAGGGGTCCCCACACAAATCCACTCTTTGCAAATCCCACAAAATCAGCGTCATCCCGAAAACTTCTAACGGATTCATCACGCAGATTCACACTCTCACGTACGAGTTCACAGCAAGAAGAATTTCACACGTATCATCCCCTCATCTCTCCTATAAAACCAATCATTGGTAATCATTAAAGAGGGCAGAAAAAAACCCTAGAAAAGGAAAAAGGCAGAAAACGAATTCACCCACAGAAAACCCTAACACTAAAGCTCAATCACACATGATACAACTCTGATTTTTGCATTGAAAATCAGAGATTGAAGATCTAAAAGCCCTCAATCATACATATTGAACAACACGACAACAATTTCAGAAGCATGATAAGAAGGCCGGAAGAAGAAGGGATTCGAAAGGAACCAAAAGTATAGAAAAGAGAACATGAGCAATACGAAGCGAATACCTTGCCTTCTGCGCTTTCAACCTCGGCCTTCGGTAAACTCTCAATCTCCTTTTCACTTCAACTGTTTCGATTCGTTTATTGTTCGATAGGTGCCGTTACTTCCCTTGACCTTTGATGTTGTGTTGATATTCCGATTCACTTTGTTGATGAGCATTTAGGGTATCGGTTTCATGATTTGGGGTTTAAGGTTTGTGATTTTGAATCATTGTTTTGTTGTGGTTTCACGATGATACTGGGTTAAGTTTGAATCCGAAAAGGTTTTTTAGAAGAAAGATTTTCATCTGAAGATGCTTTAGTGAGAGAGTGGGGAGATTTGAAAAATGATTCGTAAAACTTATTTCTTCATCTTTTATTCTTTCTTTTTTCTCTCTCTTCTAACCGTTACTGAGATTGTGAGATGGTTGGTTCAATGCGGCGGTGACAGGTGTCGCCACTGTGGACACTTGTCACCGCCCAAGGTGATTCCCTGAATGTTCTTATGCGTATTCCTCCCTGGTCCTATCATACACCCTGCTGTTTTACTCATTCCTTGGCCCATCACTTATCTTTTGTTTTATTATTATTTCCATTTTATTTTTTTTTATATAGTTTAGTTTCTCCTTTAATATTTCTTATAAAAGTAAAAATTATAAAAATAATAAAAAAACATTTTGTTTATTAATTATTTTAAATAATATTATTTAATTAAATTAATTAATTAATTGATTAATTTTATTAAATAATTCTATTTAATTTAGTTAATTAATTATCCTTTGCTCGATTATGTGTGTGATGAATGTTTGCGTATGCTCGATTTTCCTGGCTTGTGATATGATGATATGACTGCTTGTGTGATTACTTTTGCATTTTTGACGATAAACTGCTAAGTAAAAAAACGAACGCACACCAAGACTAATCATTTCAAAGATAAAACGAAATCTTTGGTCCAACGCCAAATAAACATCCATATGCACTTCACTTCATACACACACGTAAGTCGATCGTTCCTCGATCGCCATCTGCACGAACTTTGCACATTACACCTTTCTCAACATTTCTTTAACTTAATCGAATCAACGCATTGCGCTTGTTTTCCATATCTAGTCTTTAGCTTATTTCCTCAACTTTGCGAGTCGAGCACATTGTGCCTCGCTAACAAATCCAACAAATAAACCTCCACTTGCATTTACCTTAAACTTCAAAAAACCGAAATGTTACTTCTTAGATCCAAACCCTTGATCCAACATCAAGCGGTCTTAGGAAACAAAACACTTCAATAAATACGAGGAAAATTGCACGCCACGAGCCTTAAGCGATAGAAAGGGGGATAACGAGCTTTCGTTACTCGCTCCGATTATTTCGACGCAGGACACTCGTCTTGTTGGGCGAGATAAACTATCCATAGTCTTTAGTGCAAATGGACTCTTAAATCCTTTCATCGAAGAAAGGTAATAAAATCAACAACCAATACCCATATCAGGCCGAACTACGAAGCTCTGACTTTCCCATTGCACAAGGGAATACGTAGGCACGAGGATCTCAATCCTTGCCGAGCCCCTAGGATCAATAAACCCTTTAGTTCAACAAGTAATCATAAGTATAGACATCCCTTCGCGCGTGACAACCTAGATGGTTCCCATCGAGTACGATGGATGTAGGAGGTGCTAATACCTTCCTCCTACATAACCGACTTCCGAACCCCGACAATGGTTTACGATGACCTTGTTTTATCCCTTCTTTGTGGTTTTATCTATATTTACCATTTCCCTCTTCGGGAATAAATAAAATTAGGTGGCGACTCTCAAGTCAGCCCAGCCGCGACCGCGTTCGCGAGGGATCGTATTTTTCGAGGTACGACAGCTGGCGACTCTGCTGGGGACTGGTTCACCCCTATGCAAGTCGAGCCTAGTCTAGGTTTCCACGCTTGTTTGGATGTTTGATTATGTGTTACTTGTTTATCGCTTTCTTTATTGCTTTACATTTTATATCCTTATTGTGGATCTTCGGTACTGGATTGATACTTTGATCAAAACAACTTGAGGGAAAGGCTCTATACCCGGGTCTATGAGTGTAAACATAAGTTCGCGAGGTTGTGTAGTATGGGCTCCCGAGAGAACCTCTCTCGTGGGTTGTCGATACGAAAACCTCACTCGGAGTAGATTTTAATGGAAATACTGACAACCGTCAAGCTTTTGGCGTGTGTGCTCAGTTGTTTTCATTAAAGTTGTTGACTCTGAGGACCTTTAGAACCTTTTGGTTAAAAACATCGGTTGATGGTTGCGTAGTATTGGGCACCAGGGTTCGCCCTCGCGTGGCTCAATACGAAAACCTCACTTGGAATAGACTTACTCAATGGAGTTGATTGACTGTCAAAATTGACACGTGCATCGAACATTTGAGAAAGTTCCATAACTCCAGGACTTTGTTTTAAACCTCGTGTCGACGATCACGTAGTATGGGGTACCAGGAGACTTCTCTCTTGTGTGACTCGATACGAAGATCTCACCCAAACGAAATTCATATGGTGGAGTCAATTAACCGTCATGTTAATGGCGCGTGTAATGAACATCCATATGAGTTATTTAACTTTGGGATCCCTAAAACTGTAGAGGTCACCTGGTGAGATCCTTATGAGGAGAATAATCAAAGTATCCTCCATCCATACCTTTGGACCTATGATCCTAGATCTTGCATTTCATTTGCATACCATTTCATACGCATTGCATATCATTTTCCCAAAACAAAAGAGCTTATCCATCCTTTGTCCATAATCCACAGTTTGATTTCTCGACATTTGTATCAGACTTGAAGTAGATTTAAGGACTATGGATCCTTTGGAGCGAAGCCATGTTGGTTTAAGAGGAGATGTAGACTCAATGAAGAAACAGGTGGAGCAACTTGTGGAGGCCATGATAGCCTTGGCAAAAAGAGAAGACAACATTCAACGAACGGCAGTTGGGGATTCTATTACACAAAAGTGTCACATTGTCAGGAATGAGAATTCTTCATCAGTTGACGCCATGGAATATCATAGCTTTTCAATCTCCGCGCCTAATCCCAAAGGGTCAAACCTGGTATTGAATGCTGAACAACCTCAAAATCCTGAGTTTGCTGAAAGATGTCGTGTGTTGGAAGAGAAACTTGAGGACTTAAAAGGACATAATGCTTTTGGTCTGAATGCTTCTGACTTATGTTTAGTGTCTGATGTGGTAATCCCTCCTAAGTTCAAAATGCCAAAATATGAGAAGTATGAAGGAGATAGTTGTCCAAAGAATCATTTGGTGATGTTCTGTAGAAAAATGACCACTCATACTAAGAACGATAAATTGATGATTCACTGTTTCCAAGACAGTTTGAGTGGAACATCATTGAACTGGTACACACAACTAAAAAGTAGCCACATCCAATCATGGTCAGACTTGTCCAGTGCTTTTATGAAGCAGTATGACTACAATCTCGACATGGCTCCAGACCGCATGCAACTGCAAGGGTTATCTCAAGAAAGCGACGAACCATTCAGAAAGTATGCTCAAAGATGGATAGGGTTAGCTGCTTGTGTTCAACCACCAATCTTAGAGAAAGAATTGGTTGGCTTATTCATGGATAGTTTGCAAAGTCCGTATATCGAAAGAATGATAGGCAGTTCTTTTCTCGACTTTTCACAATTGGTGTCGGTTGGAGAACGAATTGAGATCCTACTCAAGAGTAGAAAAGTACAGGACACCTCAGACGTCCAGACTAGTGAGAGTGAATCAATTATCAGTTCCCAAGAAACAGAGGAGGAAGTTAATGCAGTTTGGGAAACTCTACAAACCCCACCTCCAGTGCCTTACCAACATCACCCATGCAGAGGACCTCCTCAGCATCGACAACAGGTTGAACATCAAGAGCCAATGCAACAACCACGTACTCCCCAACGATGTCCTTACTACGCTAAGAAACCAAAAAGGCATTTTGATCAATTGTCGATGCTTCGCAGTCACATACTTCCACGTTTGATTAATAGTGGATTGGTAGAGCCAAGGAAGATAGATCCAGTGCCTCTTCCACATCGACCAAACTTTGATCCTAATGCTTATTGTGGCTTCCATGCCAACTCACCGGGACATTCAACTGATGATTGCCAACAATTCAAGAATAAAGTCCAGGATCTGATTGATTCCAAGGCAATCTCATTCACACCTCAAGGAATTCAAATCCATAATCAGGCAGGCTCATCAATCCATGTCATGGAAGAAGTTGTTGAGAGTACATGCGAAGATGGTTCTCAAACTGATTTTGAAGAGCAATTTTGAAGAGGCTTCTCAACAGTAAATCAAAGCCCAGTTCCTCAACACTGGCAATCTTTAACTCATACCTTTTCTTTGTGTTTGTAGTTTCTTTCGTGTTAAGAACTATTTGCTTTTAAGAACTGTTGTCTTTAATGGTAATATTAATGTAATAAACGTGCATGTTTCGAACTAATCTATCCATTCGTATTCACTCATATTTTATCACTTATTACAAAAATCACAAAAAATGCACATTACTTCCTTCATCACATTGATTAACAAATATTTGAGGGAGGATGACGAAAACGTAATACCCATAATTGCTGATAATATGCTTTCCGAAAAATCTTATTGATGATATACAGGCGTTGTTTCAAATTCCCAAACACTGGAGAGATAAGGAGTTAATCCCTAGACAACCATTTCGAGCCTAGAAGTAGGAGTTTTTGTCGGATATTCAAAACCCTTACGCTTAACCCGGGGCAGGGTAGTGTTCAGATAAGCTGACTATGCATCCAAACTACAAGGTAAAAGATTCCAATTTGGAGATCCATCCATAACCAATGACTTGGCAGTTACAATCCTTCAACAGAAAAGAAAAAATATAAGATCCTGCTAAGTTGAACATCCAAATAGGCAACTTAGGCAAAAGTTAAGGCAATCCCGATGGACTAAAAACTTCAAAAATAACGGTCCATGCAAAAATTAGGGATCAAAAGCAAAATAGTAGAAAGAGGTCGTCAAAATCCTCAGCAAAACAAAATAAATTTTAGTGACCATCTTATCCAAAATTAAAAGGGTCACTAACATCCCAGAAAAACGAATAAGGTGACTGCCATTTCAAGAAAGTCTGGAACAATCATCTTCAACCATTACACCTTCAAGCTCTCATAGGAGACAAATATGTGCGTCATTTAACTGAACGTAGGACTGGAGAACATCACGAAGATGGGTGGGTACAAAAATATTTGAGCCTATATCCTTTGTTTCATAACCGTGAACCAGACCATGATACAACCCTTAAAAGACCTAATTGAAGCAGGGTTTATCCTGAGGGCATATCTCAGCAAGGTTGCGTAAGCTGACTCCTAAAAGATTTGCTAATCTTCTCCTTGTTATTTCACAAATCACTTGCTAAATTAGCACTACGTTTGGACGTCTGATCCATTCGTCACACACTATCACATCATTCAAATAAATGATTTTTCAAAACTCGCATGAATATTACATCAAAATCACCATTTATGTACAAATAAATTTTAATTGCAAGTCAGTACTTAGCATCTAAAGAAATTCCAAATAAGGAAAAGTCAAAGATGAGCTTGAGAATTCATTGGCGTTGACTCGAGTCAAAATCACTCCTAATCAGGGGCATGGCTTTCAATGACTGTATGAACATGAGAATTGGTTGGTCGAAAATCAAATCTCCAAGCATTAGAATTAGACTACCTCAATTAGTAGCCTATCTGGGGCAAATAGTTCATGATCACCTAATTCGGGGCAAGTCCTTCCAAAGACTCAGACAGGGGCAACTCTCCATGAGACCCAGATACTGGGGCAACTTGTAAGTGCTAGGATGTGGCACAGTTATTCTCAAGGCTTCTATTCGAAGAAGATTCATTCAAAATCCCCGCAGACTGGGGCAAGGCAGTGATAAAATGAGGCCTTAGGGTTAAGCCAAAGCATAATCAACATGCATTGATTATGTCGCTACGCTCATTTGAAAGTCATCATGACATCAGTCAAATACGTTGAAGTTCTCGCAGCAACTTACAACTTCAACAATGGATCAAGACTTGGGGCACCAAATATGGTCGTATCTATCCTCCGACCAGATTATCGTCGGATACCAAGTGTCGAGAAGTCAATACCCTCCACCACCCCAAAACGTCCAATTATATTGGCAACCACCAAAAATCTTAAAGTCCAGTTTCATTGGCACCCTTATAATTCTTAAAAGTCCACTATGGTGGTAACTACTAGAAAGCCAAAAGTCCAACTATGTTTGGCACATCTCAAAATTCCAACAATGTTTGGCACAACTTAAAAGTCCAAGTTCTCTTGGCATTTCTCACAATCCAATCTTAGTCAACCCTGTGTTGATGATACCTTTTCAACCCCGTGTTGATATCTTTGCCTTTTCAACCCCGTGTTGATATCTTTACCTTTGCAACTCTGTGTTGATATCTTTGTTTTCTCAACCCTGTGTTGATACCTTTCCTTTCTCAACTCCGTGTTGATACCTTTGCCTTTTCAACTCCGTGTTGATACCTTTGCCTTTTCAACCTCGTGTTGATATCTTTATCTTTTCAACTCTGTGTTGATATCCTTATCTTCTCAACCCCGTGTTGATACTCTTCCTTTCTCAACTCCGTGTTGATACCTTTACCTTTTCAACCCCGTGTTGATACCTTTCCTCTCCCAACCCCGTGTTGATACCTTTAGCTTTTCAACCCCGTGTTGATACCTTTGATTTCTCAACCCTGAGTTGATACCTAGTGAGTCTTTTCACCCTTGCTTTCAAAACCACCAAAAAACGAAAGTCCACCCGTGGAGTGGCATCTTTCCAAAGTCCAATTTCGTTGGCAACTATCAAAAAACTTACCTCCAACATATGCAACCATCTGCATTGTCACAAGCATGGCATGCATAACATTCTTGTCCGAAAACAAGAATGTCATCAAACACAATCATATTAATCATTAGCATATAACAAAGCATTTGCATAAGAATCATTTGTAATTTCATTTTCATAAGAATCATCGTGCATCATGCAATGTACGAGGGCACAGCTGAATAGCATAACAGGATCCAGGACATGCATCCAGGATTTTCCTTTCTCAAAGTTGATGGTTTTCCTCTGAAAGGAGGTGATATCCCGCATGTGCTCGCGGATTTATTTTCCCCAGCAAATCATTCTTCAAACTTTATAGTTGATGATGATGTTGTCCACCATCTTCGTTGCTCTCCAAGCAGAGAGTATCCTGAAAGTTTGAACGAGATACTGCTTTGGAGCCCTCCGAAGAACCTTAATCGAAAAGGTACTGCTTTGCAAGATTTGAAGAGTCTCATGTTATGGTAGAGATACTGTTCTAAATATCATTGAAGATCCTTGAACATAGGGAACTGCTTCACATGACCTAGAAAGTCTTATGCCATGAGGGAGAGATACTGCTCTAAATATCCCCAAAGAGCCTTCATTAGTAAGGTACTGCTTTGCCTGGATTAGAGAATCTCATATTGTGATGGAGATACTGTTCTGGTATCATTGAAGATCCTTAAATATAAGGAACTGCTTCGCATGATCTAGAAAATCTTGCATCATTTGGTAAAGATACTGTTCTAATCATTGAAGATCCTTGAATATAAGGAACTGCTTCGCATGATCTGGAAAATCTTATACCATTTTGTTCGAGATACTGCTTTGGCTTTCTCCGAAGAACCTTAATCGAAAAGGTACTGCTTCGCAAGATCCGAAGAATCTCATGTTGTGTTTAAGATAATGTTCTAGTATCACTGAAGATCCTTAAATATAGGGAACTGCTTCACATCTAGAAAGTCTTGCACTATTTATTCGAGATATTGTTCTAACGTCCACAAAAGAGCCTTCATTGCTAAGGTACTTCTTTGATGAGCTAGGAAATCTCATTTGGTCGAGATGCTGCTTTGGAATCCTCCGAAGAACCTTAATCGAAAAGGTACTGCTTCGCAAGACTCGGAAAAGCTCGCGTTGTGATGGAGATACTGTTCTAGTATCATTGAGGATCCTTGAATATAAGGAACTGCTTTGCATAATCTGAAAAATTGTATATCATTTTATTCAAGATACTGCCCTAAATATTCCCAAAGAGCCTTTATGGTAAGGTACTGCTTTGATGAGTCAGGAAACCTCATTGTTCGAGATACTGCTTTGGTATTCTCCGAAGAACCTTAATTGAAAAGGTACTGCTTCGCAAGACCCGAAGAATCTCATATTCGGTAAAGATGATGTCCTAGTGACATTGAAGATCCTTGAATATAAGGAACTGCTTCACATGATATGGAAAATCTTGCACCATTCATTCGAGATATTGTTCTAACATCCACAAAGAGCCTTCATAATAAGGTACTGCTTTGCTTGGATTAGAGAACATCATTGATTAAGATACCGATTTGGGCATTTTCCGAAGAGCCTTTATTGTTAAGGAACTGCTTCGCCTGACCCAAAGAATCACATGTTAAGATCTTGTCCCTGAAGATCCTTAATTCATAAGGGACTGCTTCGTACGACTTGGAGAAATTTATTCATCGAATTGGGATACTGCTTTGTTAAGACAAAGAATCTCCGACGTTCTGTACAATCTACCATCTCATCCTCTTGTTGCATTGCATTTCTCACCTTCTCAGACAAATTTTGGGGTCTGTTTGTATCTAATTAACTTTCAACCTAAAGATTTAAACGCCACGCAGCATTTCAACTTCTTCGGTTTCAAGACAATTAGATAGGGGCATCTGTCATACCCCAAATTTGTCCTACCTTTGTTGTTTTCATTATTATCAAATTTTTTTGAGGTTTATTAATCTCTCTTTAGGTGATCATTGGATCTTTGGTCATGATGTTCCAAATTGGACTCATAGGTGTCATTCAATGGCCTTGGATTTGGATTGTTTGACTTTATAACTCTTAATAATCATCTCCTGCTAATTTGTCAAGTATAAGGTGAGTCAAGTAAATTTTTGAATTAGCAAATGACATTTGGAAGTAGGAAGAGAACATTATAAGGAATGAGCATGTTTGGTTCCTCTTGTTTAGGGTGGGAAGAGAAGGTTCATGCAAGTCTAACTTTGCATACAAGGTTAAAATTAAAACTTATTGTTTTGAATTCAAGTGGTACAAATTGAAATAACGTTTGTCACTAATTGGGATACAATATTGTACAAGCTTTGAAGTACAAGTTTAAGATTTGACGAAGGTGCCAAAACATACTATTACCAAGAGTAAGGGCGAAAGAATTGTTTTAAGTGTAACTTTTTTTTTTATCAAGGAAAATACCATCAATTGGTTCTGTAAGTTTGTGCTGGGTTGATTATTAACTTGAAAATCCCAAATTTCTTGTTTATTATTCAATTCAAAGCAAAGTTATATGGTGAAAGCTGCCACCATTTATTTGTGATAAAGTCAAATTATTGGTGATAAGTTCAGGTCCTAAAAAGCATAAAAAGGTCCAAAGAAAATTGTAGGGTGTGAAGCATTCTCAAAGAAAAATCCAAAGCACAATTCAAGTTGACTGTAACTATTACGAAGACGGAGCAATACAGAAGTTGAAAACCTCACATGTTATATGCCATACATGCTTTACCAAAAGTCTTTGGTTCAAGATTTATTTGAATATTACAAACCAGAATTCAAACATACAAATTATATTCCAAAGTGCAAGTCTTATTGCGATAATTCAATTACAAGCGCAGAGGAACCGATTTCAAAAAAAGTGCACAAAATAACAGTAAAGAAAAAGGGTTTAATTGGTAGGAAAACTCCAAGGTTTCTTGAGCCACTACATGGGTCGTAATTTACGCAGAGGTTTAAGAGAAAGGCAGCTCACGTCGATTTGCATTTGTTCGTACTCATCATGAAATCTCATCTGAAATGCAATAAAGAGAGATGGCCAAAGTGAGCAACAGATTGAGAACACGGATTTAAAAGTGCATTATGTGAAATTGATCAATGCTAAAGTTACCTTTTTCATCCAAGTAAATTCAGGTTTACGAAAGAGTTCTGAGCCTGTTCAGATTTCAAATCAAAGAATATCCCCCTTTATGCCAAGTTTCCTTATCATTACATCAAACAAAAGAAGCTGTTAGAAAGTTACTGTCATCAAAGAATGCACCAATACCTTACACAAACTCAGGATAATTGCAGATAGTTTACTTATTGATTCCTAAACCAAAGCAGAATAAATTGACAAGTGTTTATGAAGCAACCATGGATTATCAAAGGTAGAAGAGGGGTAATATGCTTCAAGAATAATAAGCCATGACAGAACAGTAAGAAAAATGCAATAAAGGTTCAAGCAAGTCACCAATACTATTATCTCTCCATGAAGACAAAGCTACCACTACCAGGTTTTTGTACAAATGTTGTGACTCTCGCCAAATGCCACTTTCCTTGACCGCCTCAACCATTGGGCCAAATCGTTGTGCCGGCACAAAAGCTTGAACTTCAGCTGAGATGCAACTGAAAAAGAGTTAGCAGTGCAAGCAAAAACTATTTTAAGCATTGAAGTACTAACATAAGTTCGAATGAGGATTAAGTGTATTACCCTTGAAGCACAATTCGAAGTTTTCTTCCCAGCTATCCCATCTCCCATCCATCAATTATATTCACCATTGCTCTTCTTGCTCCATGTTCATGTTTCTCTAAGCAAGCCCCATAAGGTCATGACAATACACCCTAATTTCTTTCACTCTTGATGGCATTGAATTTCTCTAACACACCTGCAACCAGGATCACCATGTTAGAACAATTTCATTGGAACAAATGGTGGCGATTGATAATGGCTCTGAAGGACGGTTAGGGGGCTTATGTCATGATACATTTGCAGAATTTTTATAAGAAAGATCCAACAGAAAGTCAAGAAGGAGTAGGATTAGAAACACGGCAAAACCAGAAATTCCGCAAAGGGAAAAATCACAGCAGTAAGAAGCAAGGTCATGTTGCTCTATCCTCCTACCTCATCTAATGCCTTCAAGCCAAGGTAGAAGACGACTCATGCTGAATACATACCGTTTATGCTTCCTGCATGAAGAAATATTATAGGGATCACATTTATAAAGCATCAAAAAGAAAATGAAAAAAGAGATTGAAGATACCGTTGGGTATGACCAAGTCTTCAATCACTGGCCTTGTCATAAGTCCATCAACGACCCGCCGAACAATGTCAACATGTTTGTGCGCAACTGCAAGTCTACTTCCAAATCCAAAGTTCAAAGATCACCCGGGTGTGCAGAACGACAATCAACCGATCTCCAACAAGATCACCGTCAATCCCAGCCTCTACCTGCGAAATGTCAACAAACACCGCATCATTGTTAGCCCGTCAAATGTTGAAACCTCACCACTGATATTCATACTATAAGAATACCAATACCGGTCAAAAAGACCAATTGTCACCACCTGAATACCCACCCGAAACACCAAGGAAAATCCCAGGTCTGCATTATAACAAAATTCATTTGGACATCCATCCAAAAAGCTAGACATAATCAATTCCTTTACTGCAACAAGAAGATCAATCTCCAGGCTAAAAAAAACAAAGTCTGCAAAGTGACAATTCAGACAGAACTGTATCGCAACTGCCAAAAACAAAGACCAATGACACCATCTGTGAACAAAAAATAACAATGTATCCCTTGACAGTGTGCCGAAACTAATTCATGACCTACTTGGCCTCACAAATGTACCCTCCATAATTCTACCTGCAAAGAGGCACACAAATACACAAAGTTCGATCTCAGTTTTAGAAAAATTGTTAACACAGTGAACAGGCAGATTCATTCAAGATCAAATGTCAGAGTAGGAGCAGAAGTCTCAAGCAAGGCAGTCGAAATAACATGTTCAGAAAATAATGTCTAAGTATGAAATAATACATAGCAAGTCCATGATTATAACCAACATACCAAGTGTGCAAATTATGCAGCAAACATGATTCAAGGCATCGATTCGAGTTTGACACAAGCAGTATGCAATTGAAGTCTGGACTGAAAGTGACTTAACCGATTCAGTAGTGTGTCTCAATTAATTCTTCTTGGTGACCCTCAGTTTGATAAAATCTGTAATCTACGCATTAACCATGCTACCACTTCAACCATGACAAGACCTACATAATACCAAGAAAAGTTCACTATCATGGTCTAAGCTCTCTATACTATATCAGCCTAAGCTCTTCATATCAAAGTCTCACCACTGCAGCAAGAAGAAAATAGCAAGGTATCAAAATTTGCAAGGTTATAATGGAGACAGAACGGGTAATAAAAGCTAAAAGCCTTACAAGTCCAAATACCAAGGCAGCCTACCATATTTCGTCAACTCCCCACAAAAGCCTTTTGCAGTGCATAGCTCTTCTGTCTTGGTCCAACAATCTTGGTAGCCGGCGCAAATGATTCAGCAACAGATGCTCCTAAGGCAACGTCTTTAGCGATATCCTTTTGTCTGCTACTCCGCGATGTACAACCTATGCCAATTCACGTTTTGCATACGGCCCTTGCGAACCCTAAACATTAGAGGATGATGCTTGGAGATGTTGTGTAGCCACTGGTAGACCAATTGCCAACACCATCCCTACAAAAGAAGGGACATCACATAAGTCCATTGCAATACAAAATTTAGATAGAAATATGACTGGTGAAAGCAAATGATTCACAATTCACATCAAACTCATAAGCGGTGAAAGGCAGTCATAACAGTAAAATCAAGCAGTAACAAATCCAATCACAAACTCATTAGGGACCACCAATCTTCTAGAATGGAACTAGAGACAAAACTCACAAATTTGTAGCTATCCTCAGGGGTCCCCACACAAATCCACTCTTTGCAAATCCCACAAAATCAGCGTCATCCCGAAAACTTCTAACGGATTCATCACGCAGATTCACACTCTCACGTACGAGTTCACAGCAAGAAGAATTTCACACGTATCATCCCCTCATCTCTCCTATAAAACCAATCATTGGTAATCATTAAAGAGGGCAGAAAAAAACCCTAGAAAAGGAAAAAGGCAGAAAACGAATTCACCCACAGAAAACCCTAACACTAAAGCTCAATCACACATGATACAACTCTGATTTTTGCATTGAAAATAAGAGATTGAAGATCTAAAAGCCCTCAATCATACATATTGAACAACACGACAACAATTTCAGAAGCATGATAAGAAGGCCGGAAGAAGAAGGGATTCGAAAGGAACCAAAAGTATAGAAAAGAGAACATGAGCAATACGAAGCGAATACCTTGCCTTCTGCGCTTTCAACCTCGGCCTTCGGTAAACTCTCAATCTCCTTTTCACTTCAACTGTTTCGATTCGTTTATTGTTCGATAGGTGCCGTTACTTCCCTTGACCTTTGATGTTGTGTTGATATTCCGATTCACTTTGTTGATGAGCATTTAGGGTATCGGTTTCATGATTTGGGGTTTAAGGTTTGTGATTTTGAATCATTGTTTTGTTGTGGTTTCACGATGATACTGGGTTAAGTTTGAATCCGAAAAGGTTTTTTAGAAGAAAGATTTTCATCTGAAGATGCTTTAGTGAGAGAGTGGGGAGATTTGAAAAATGATTCGTAAAACTTATTTCTTCATCTTTTATTCTTTCTTTTTTTTCTCTCTTCTAACCGTTACTGAGATTGTGAGATGGTTGGTTCAATGCGGCGGTGACAGGTGTCGCCACTGTGGACACTTGTCACCGCCCAAGGTGATTCCCTGAATGTTCTTATGCGTATTCCTCCCTGGTCCTATCATACACCCTGCTGTTTTACTCATTCCTTGGCCCATCACTTATCTTTTGTTTTATTATTATTTCCATTTTATTTTTTTTATATAGTTTAGTTTCTCCTTTAATATTTCTTATAAAAGTAAAAATTATAAAAATAATAAAAAAACATTTTGTTTATTAATTATTTTAAATAATATTATTTAATTAAATTAATTAATTAATTGATTAATTTTATTAAATAATTCTATTTAATTTAGTTAATTAATTATCCTTTGCTCGATTATGTGTGTGATGAATGTTTGCGTATGCTCGATTTTCCTGGCTTGTGATATGATGATATGACTGCTTGTGTGATTACTTTTGCATTTTTGACGATAAACTGCTAAGTAAAAAAACGAACGCACACCAAGACTAATCATTTCAAAGATAAAACGAAATCTTTGGTCCAACGCCAAATAAACATCCATATGCACTTCACTTCATACACACACGTAAGTCGATCGTTCCTCGATCGCCATCTGCACGAACTTTGCACATTACACCTTTCTCAACATTTCTTTAACTTAATCGAATCAACGCATTGCGCTTGTTTTCCATATCTAGTCTTTAGCTTATTTCCTCAACTTTGCGAGTCGAGCACATTGTGCCTCGCTAACAAATCCAACAAATAAACCTCCACTTGCATTTACCTTAAACTTCAAAAAACCGAAATGTTACTTCTTAGATCCAAACCCTTGATCCAACATCAAGCGGTCTTAGGAAACAAAACACTTCAATAAATACGAGGAAAATTGCACGCCACGAGCCTTAAGCGATAGAAAGGGGGATAACGAGCTTTCGTTACTCGCTCCGATTATTTCGACGCAGGACACTCGTCTTGTTGGGCGAGATAAACTATCCATAGTCTTTAGTGCAAATGGACTCTTAAATCCTTTCATCGAAGAAAGGTAATAAAATCAACAACCAATACCCATATCAGGCCGAACTACGAAGCTCTGACTTTCCCATTGCACAAGGGAATACGTAGGCACGAGGATCTCAATCCTTGCCGAGCCCCTAGGATCAATAAACCCTTTAGTTCAACAAGTAATCATAAGTATAGACATCCCTTCGCGCGTGACAACCTAGATGGTTCCCATCGAGTACGATGGATGTAGGAGGTGCTAATACCTTCCTCCTACATAACCGACTTCCGAACCCCGACAATGGTTTACGATGACC